>CM057349.1:438782445-439982445 GCA_030015575.1 Agapanthus africanus
ATCATAACTCTTTCCTTCAGACCATGGCCCACCCTGGTGCAGCGCCGCATCTGGAGGAAGATGCACAGTCATGCGCTTCCTTAGATCGTAAGCTGATGAGTTCTGACGATGAGATCAACGGTCCCCAGGTCAACTTCGGAAACAACGATTCAGAGGACGAAGGAGCATCCGCCCCAGAGTTTGGCATGAAAGCTGACGAAGAAGAAGTAGATCCTGAAGAGAACCCGATAGAGGAAGATCCCGAGGAAGACCCAATAGAAGAAAATCCAGAAGAAGAGAATCGCATGGAATCGGACCTCGATGAAGAAGTTCCATCCGAGGAAGAAGGACCAGAAGATCAAGACCCGGCTGTGGAAGAACTTCCTGTAGCGATGCCCGCGAGACGATATGGAAACGGGCGTCCCTACCTGAGTGCGCGAGCCTACCGCAACCTGCCGAATCTCCACAACCGCGTCTGACGGAAATCCTTTTTGATGTTGTCTTCTTCTGGCCAAATAAAACTGTGTATAATTTAGGGCCACCTTTCTTCTTTGAGAATGTTTGGTTTGGAATCTTTTGAAATGAAATAAATTACTGAGTTCACAAATCCTTCGACCTTCTTAGTTCGCGTGCTACTTGATTATTCCTTATGTACAATTATTCTTCCTACTGAGACCTGTCTACACTTACTCCTTACCTTGCCTTAACCCTCACTCAGACTAAGCAATATCACACCCCGATCTTTTAAAGGTCCACCCTTCGTCATTCATCTGTGCCCTTTGAGATCCTTCTGGAAGGAGAACATATCTTGTGAAATTTCGAGTTCGCTAACTCTTCAAATCTTGATTCATAGGCCGTACCGACCGTTGTCCCCCTTATACCTTCACCTTGTAGTCCTTTGTTGCTCATCGTTACTCCCTGTGCTGACACGATCCCAATCTCCTTGATCTTCAGCCTAAAGCCACCATACTTCAACCTTTGAATGATCCACACTCCCTTGTAATCATTACCTTAACTAACCCTATACTTATTTGTATTCTTCCTTTTACCCTATATATATATAGGGACTTTATTCTTCGAGATTTGGTTTTCAGTGGTTTACATTTATCAAGGAGTACATGTTATTGATTACTCCGTTTTATGTATTTAAAGTGCATTATTATTATTTTCATTTTCAGTAGCGCAACCTTACACCACGCATACTTTTTGGTCCATGTTTCTTAATTTCATTATACAAGTTTTCTAAATTATTTTAAACCTATTGTATCGATACATTATCTTAAAATGTTTCAACCTACCGACAAACCTTTCACTACTTTAATATCGTTATCTTATTTCTAGTATTATGTATATGCTTACTATTATAAGTGGTTGAGCCTTATACTTATTATTTCTGTTTGCTATTTTGATAGACTTAGTTGTGCACATTTGTAAGTTTCGAGTTTTATCGAACACATTCTGATTAATATTGTTCGTTATTGATCCCTATATTCTCGTATACATGTATTTACTCTTATAGTTATTTCTACCTTATATCTTTTAGACTTATCTTTTGTATGCCGCTCTTACATGCTTATACCTTCAAGTTCCTTTGTCCACGAATTTCAAATAAATCCTTATATGTTAGTTTGCAATTATGATAGCTTCCGTTTATGCTTCTATGACTTATTTTTTTTAAATTTCGAGGACGAAATTTTTGTAAGAGTGGTATGATGTAATAGCCAGCCCTTTCTGTACGCCCATGTTTGTATTTCTTTTTCACCGATAATGGGTATTTGTTATTATTGATTATTTTAGAATTTCCCAACCTGTTTTAGTTTATCCCCTCCCCTTTTCTCAAACCCAAAATCCCCACACCATAACACTCAGCTGTTTTCCCGTTATTGAATTTAAACACAGAATAAATGTTATGTATATTTCTCCGTCTAAAGTCAGCCCTGGACCCAAATCATAGTTCTAGTTATTTATCCTGAATCCAAACCCAAATCAAAATCCCTTTATTCTCCCATTTGATTTTTCCTCTAAATTCAACTACCCATTTCTCCTAATATTATTACCATTATTTAGCCGGGCCTTCCATTTTATTTCCTCTGTTTTTTTCCTGCGACCCAACTATTATTCCCGAGCCCAGAAGCCCCGACCCGTCTCTTTTTCCTCCTTATTTTCTGTCTTGGCCCGACCCATATTCCTTTACCATTTTTCCAATTATTTTCTTCGGCCCATCTCTCAGCCCACAGCCGCTCCCAGCTCCAACCCGCACCCGCTTCCCCCCACTCACCCGACCCGACTCCCCACCCTGTTCATCTTCCTTAAATTTTCCAACGGCTCTTTCCCTTTCACCCGCGCGAGATCTATTCCCTCCGCCTCCGCCCTCGCTCACGCTGCCGTTACCCCACGACGCGCGTCCCCCTCTCTAACCCCGTCGCTTCCGTTCTCTCTCACTCTCACTCTCGAGTCCCTGTGCTCAACTCGCGACGACGACGACGACCAATTCTCATTCTTCCATCACCTCACCGTCGCTCGCCTTCACCTCACCATCTCCACCCTCGTCCCCAAACTCATCACACCCCCAACTCGAGACTACGCCACCACCTACAGCCCCAACAACCACCGCTCGAGCTCCAACTCTCTCGACTACGCCTTCTTCGCCTCCGGTCACCTCCCTCCATCACCCGCTACACGCCGACGAGCCCACTGCACCGTCGACCACCATCATCAGCACCATCGATGTCTCTCCCTGCTTGTCTCTCTCTCAATCTCTCCATCCCTCCCCGAGCTCACTCTATCCCCTGCAAACTCTTCCCCCCTCTGCTGCTCTCCTCTAATTCTTTCTCACTATCTCTCTCTCTTCCTACATCTCTCTCTCACTCTGTCTCGTTTTCTCTCTCTCAATCCCTCTACCACTCTCACTCTGTTTCTCTTTCTCTCACCCTCTGTCTCTCTCTCTCCCTGCATCTCGTTTCTCTCTCTCTCTCACTCAGTACATTCTTCCTCTCTTTTGCTCTCAACTCTCACTCTCTCTCTCTTTCTCACTACCTGCTCTCTCTCACTCTCTCTGCAAACCTGTTCCTCTCTCTAACTCTCTCTCTCTCTCACGATATCTCCCCCTCTGAAACCTCTCCACCAGCCGACCCTCACAACTCCATAGACGATCACTACACCACCCCCTTCGCCACCCGCTGCCAAGCCGTCAAGACCGTACTAGGTCGAGCCGAGACTCGAATTCGAGCCAAGTCAAGTTGCCGTGCCGCGTGTGTGTCGCGTGTTCGTGACGTTACAATCACCGTGCATCCCCGGGACTGCTCCAGGCAAGTTCTTTACTTGCTTACATGCTATTTACTTATGGTACAATCACTAAATACATAAATTATTAAAGTTACAAGTTTAACCAATTATATGCCGTACCTGTTCGACGCGTGTTCCCAAAGAAATACTTTTCTAAATTGACGGAACTTGATTTATTACTTGGGCCCTTTCTGTGATGAACAACGTGTGCAAGTTTCGTTGGATAATTTCATCGTTTATGACCAAAACGACTACCCCCAAGTTTAATCGTAAAACTGTAATTTTTATTGCACCTGAAAACCGTTAAATTCACCATAAATCATATACATACTAGAATAGTGCGTTCGAGGGCTCAAATCGAAGCCGACTCGACGAAATTTAACCCTATACTAGTTTCCAGACATTTCTGTATTTAAACCATGATGATATTTGGATCGGAGTGCAACTCTGGACTGCAGTCCAGAGCGACTCCAGTCGTTGCTTGCTGTTCCGTATTGAATACCACAGATTTCCCTAAACTTGTAAGTTGCGGAACTCCACTGTTTATTACAAGTAAATCTGTTAGCTATACAACGCAATCAATTTCATTCTGTTTCGTTACCATTTGATATTTATTCTGTAATTTTAAATATCGGGACGCATAACAGTCCCAACAGAATCAGAACCGACATATTAGTGTTAAACATTGTATTTCTTCCGACGTGTAGATGCGATTGAAGATCCATCTATTGCGTTGAAAACATTACTGAAAACCCTAGAATTCATTCAACTGTAGCGTCGCTAAATTCTGATCCCAACTGTGGTTAAAACGCATTGCGAAATGGATTTCTGATTCCGAAACCGGATTTCCAGCCGCGAGCGCTTAAAATGAAATGGTTATAACTAGTTATCCTGGAACCCGATTGGCTTGAAACAAAATTCTATGGATGGATAACTGAACATACTAATTACTACCTGTTTATCGTTTTGCTAAATTATATACATACGTTTCATGATAAATCGTGCAATTGATAGACTACTGTTTTTATGACACCTTAATTGTGCTTATATACTGTTCATGCATCATATCATACCTATATCATTGTAGTGATAACCTAGTGATATCGTGCATTCACCCAGTGTTAGGTTTTAGTGATGATTGTGGCAAGTACGTCAGTGTTCGTGTATCCGTGATTAAGTGAAAGTGATACGTACTTGTACACAATCAGTGACCCTATTATTCTTTTGCATTGTCGACGTCTGTGGGATGCGTGTACGTGTGACTATAAGTGGTATGGGACACTTATGGAAGCGCTGGCACGGGTGTCACCGATAAGGCATCCGACACTGCCACTTATCTTAGATATTAGTCGGGACGTGCTTGATGGAGGTCCTGTCTCCAGTTCTCGCGCAGACTTGTCACGGATCGATTAGTATTTAGGGTGATGGTTAGCGTTTGATGTAGACCACGGGGTGTGGGGTAGTTTAAGTGTGAGTTCAACAGAATCTCGGGAGTCCCATGCCGGCTTATATATTTAGGGAGTTATATGGAGATTTACAGGGTATGTGATATATACACCGTGATATTCTCGTTACATGTTGGGCCCGTGGTCCCTTGCCCTTGGGTTCTACCCTTGGGTGGAGGACACTCGCGAGTGGTTGACTCTCACACTTGGACTGACGATAGGCTTAGTGACCTGTAAAGTGAGACTTAGAGACCGATAGGGATACTGGCATTTATATTCCTTATATACTGTGTTGGCATACGTGACATATCGTTATACTGCTTTACTGTTCCGCTGCATTGATTACTGCACATCCATATTCATACTGTCAATGATTTATTGTTATTCATATCCATTATCACTGTTAGAACTGTCACTTGATTATGTATATATTCTATTGCTATTGTGTCGCTCTGACGACCTGAGTATGCATGCTCAGTGTGAGGAGAAGATTTAGCCTGGATCAGAACTAGACGTGCATCACAGACTTCTTGACTTGCTATTCCGAGATTCATTCGTTTGTTCCACTTCAGGTCAGTTTATATTATTGTATCTTTCAGTTACTGCATTTCTCGTTACCTGCGCATCATTTACTGTTTACCATGATAAACTAGAAGCCGAAGTGTGACTACGGCAGGACATTTTCTTGATCGTAGAAGCATGGCTGGCCTTGTCTACCCCTCGTATTCCGTATTTTGGGAAGCGGGGCGTGACAAGAGCCGTCGGATCAAAGATCCAACGGGGATGATAAATCATCAAAATAAAGAATTAAATTCTGTTGGGAGAAAACATTGCCCAAATCTTTCTAAAATAAGGTAGATGCTCTCGATTGAATCAAAGGTCGAATGGTAGAATAAAATTCTATTCTCTCAATCTTTCTAAACAAGAAAGATTGCTCTCTTTAAAAAAAAGAGAACCCTTGAATTAAAAATCCAATGGTGATTAAAAAATCTCCATCTTACAGAATAAACTCTGTATAAGGAAAATATTTTCCCAATTTCGTTAAAAGCCAAAAATTATATTCTGTAAAAACAGAAGTTCTTGGATCAAAGGTCCAACGGTGGATAAAATTCCCTAGATTGATTTTGAGACCAATTAAATCAATTGGAATCTCTCAATGAGAGATTTTCTCAAAACTAATCAACAATTTGCTTTACCTATATAAAGGACCTGAGACTTCAAGTCTCAAAAAAGGAGAGATAGAAGGACAAACATAGAAGGAGAGATATATAGAGACCATAGAAAGCTTAAAAAATAACAGAGAATTCAATTATCGAGAAAGAAGAAGACTTTCCTCCTCGTAAAAAACTCTAGGTAAAGAAAAAAGGAAGAGATCAAAAACATTTTCTTTAGCTAACATATCTAAGGGTTTAACCCTTCTCAAAGAACTTAGTTCTTTCTATGGATTTGAGATCAACAAGACAAGTCTTCCACAAGTTGAGAATTTAATTCTCATTAGAAAGATTTTGTTCTTGAGAATCAAAAATTCAGGGAAGAACAAGGTTGGACATGAAGAACATGAAGTCCATAATACTCCAGGAACCTAGTTCCTAAATCGAGAACTTAGTTCTTTAAAAACTCAACCTAAATTCCTCAAATATAGTGATTTTAGCGAGCGTTAATGGTTAAAACACCATTGATAGAGGTTTAACCTCTCTTAAAATATTAACAGAAATTTAATCTCTAAAAAGAAAAAAGACCAGCGCCTCACGTGCTTCCCACATGGGCGCCCCTTTTAACAGCGTCCAGCGCCTTACGTGAAAGACACGCGGGCACCTAAAACAAAAGGCCAGCACCGCACGTGCTCATCACATGGGCGCTGAACAAAAGTGCATAGCACTCCACAAACAGCCAAAAGGGCTGAGTGCTCAACGCTCATTGGGCGACGCCCATGACTGAATGCTTCACATACCATATATGTGAGCATCAGAGATCAAATAAGTGCTTAGCACTTCGACATGAAAGGAAAGGGGGGCTGAACAAACAGAGCCGAAAGAAGTGCCTAGCACTTTTAAAATAAAATAAAAGACTAAGCAGACCAAGCCCCTAAATTGGCTAGGTCTCTGAAGTCTTTCCTGCAGCCGAGCCCAAATGCTCTGTTATTAGATCTGAAATAAAAATGATCCTCAAAATCTTGATAAGTTGATCTTAGTATTAAATTGGACTAACGTATCCTTAGTCAAAGACAAACTGAGCCCCAAATGCTCCTATATATTTAAGTTGATCTTAATATCAAACTAGATTAATGGTCCTTAAATAAAACCAAGCCCAAATCTAAAAATATACGGATTTGGACTAATCCGCGCCCTACGGGGGACGACATAAACTATTCTCTGTATACAATCCACGGGCAACCAAAACCAAAACAAAACATACACATGACACGAAGTGAACTGCCGGAGCAGGAGAAAGCGGTTATCGCAATGCAGTAATGTAATTAACTGCAGGGCTTGCGCCTGCAGGAAAGAGCGTCTCCACAATCAAAAACCCCTCATAAAACGAGGGCGAGGGGGAATCTGACGAAGTCCACTACAACGGTCGCATCCGTCCAAATCTCTGATATATGGTGCCATAAATCAACTTGGTATCTTTGGAAAGGTGGACGGATAAATACAAATATCATATGCCCCCAAATTCAGGCAAGACGATCTATCCCGGTTCGTCTATGTTTTTAGTGGTAAACATCACCTTATAATAGAATATGCCCAGCGGGGTCTGGAAGGCGGTATGTTTTTGGTCTTCAGGATGCATTTTTATTTGATTGTATCATGAAGATCCATCCATGAAGGATAAGACCTCATGGGTAGACGTGTTATCGATCATTAGCTCAGTAACAAGTACTGGGAAGTTATCCTTCGGGCAAACTTTGTTGAGGTCCTGAAAGTCCATGCAGATGCACACCGTCCCATTCTTCTTCATCACTGGAACGATATTAGCAATCCAGTCGGGATATTGAACTTCTTGGATGAAGCCAGAGTCGATTAGTTTCTTGACTTCAGCGTTGATACCCATCTCAAGTTCGAGCCGCATTCTTCTTGGTGCCTGTTTGACTGGTTTTATGTCCGGCGATATGGCCAGTTTATGTACCGCCTCTTTTGGATCTTGACCCGGCATCTCTAAATAGTTCCATGCGAAGCAGTCATTATACTGCATGAGCACGTCCTTTAACGTAGCTACCTATTTTTCATATAGCAGTTCACTGACGAACGTTGGTCTCGGATCATTCTCCGTCCCTAAGTCAATTTTTCTTAGGTTTCCATCATGGTGTGTATCCCATCTTCCAGCTCTTTTGGCGCTAGTGGAAACTCTGAGATCATTTCATCCACGTTTTCATTTGCGAAGCATATGTGGAGGTCATCCATAATACGTACCCTCCTTCTTTTGAGAGTGTTATGATATGGCAGGTACGAGTTCGCTTCCATTCTTGATATTGTGCTTTTCCCATCCTCATGGTATAGATCCTCTTTGGCTCATGCTTTTGCAGCGGGGTTACCCTCCAACTGTTGGATAAAGCGAACCTTCCTTGCTGATACTGGTCTTCTACCCAGTCTACGAAGGTGAAGCAGTTTTTAAGGGGATGACCTATTACTCGGTGATAGGAGCAATAATTTGGATGATGGACCTCATTTATTTGTTCGGGATGTCGAGACTCCGAAAGTGTCATCATTTGGTGCTTCATGACAAGATTGAATATTTTTCTTGTCTTGTCTTGGGGGAAAGAGTATTCCCGACCCATCTTCTTTATAAAGGACGGATTCCAATCGACCTTTTCTCGATTGCATGGCTTCTTGGATCTGTTTCGTTGTTTTCGAACGTTGTTTGCGTTCTTTGTCCTGTTTTTGCCTTTATTTCGGGATTTTCCCCTTTCGCGGGGACGTACAGCGGGCCGGGGATGAAAAGAATTATAGTCTTCCTTCTCCGCGGATTGCTGATTGAGGCGCCACGTCCTGGCGTTTTCATAAATGACCATTTCGCTGCCGTGATCATCTCTGCTCCTTTGACAAGCTTCTTTTATTAGCTTGTCTATTTGTTCTTCGAGCGACGGACTTAACATTCTTATAGCGGGCTCACGCTCTTTTTCAACATCGCGGCCATTCGAAAGAGCGTTTTCCCCTTCGTGGTAGCTGTTTATGACGCGACAGCTGTGGAACTGCTCCCGTTTCTTGGATCGAACGTATCCGAGCCCAGTTATCTCCATCTTCCCATTGGGTATCTTTCGCTGAGTCCTGGGAATATTCCAAATCTTTTTGTAGAATTGGGCTTGTCGAACAGTTTGTTCGAGGGGTACACCTTGGCATCTTAACAGGCTTTTCAATCCCTCCGCGTAGTATCTTGGCAGACGGATTGGTTGAAGCCTGTCGAGTGCAAAATCGGCACCATGCCAGACTTCTTTTTCTACTTTGGTCTCCGTAGATTGGTAGAAGATAATCGCATTTTCACTTTTTCGTCTGGGAGGGACATAGAAAGTCTGTAGCTCTTGTACGCTGTATGTATCAAGCGCATCAAGTTCCTTGTAATGCCGAGGCGGAGCCATTGTGATTTGCAGACTTTGATCTACTTCATCGAGGGTTTGCACTGACGGACGGATAGAGAACACTGCGTTGGCCACGTCCTCAGAGTCGCTACCAAAGACCAGAATAGGGGTAGACGGTCTGGGCCTGTTGTTTTCTTTCCGGGGTTGCCCTGAGTAGACTATTTCTTCATCTTCCTCGGATTCTCTTCCAAAGATCGGAATAGTGGCGGCGGACTTCTGTTTATCCTCCGGCTTATGACACCTTTCTGTATCTTCGAAATATGGTAGGAAGTACTTTGCGTCTTCATATTCCCGAACCTCATTTACGGATAACAGATTTAGCTCCCCTGTGATGGTGCATTCCAAGCCATCCTTGAAATACTTCATACACTGATGTTGTGTAGAAGGGATGGCGTTGTACTCATGTAACCAGGGCCTGCCGACCAAAGCATTATAGCAAGTCTTGGTGTCAATGACATGAAATTTGATATCAGTGACAAGTAATCCGAAGTGTAGCATCAGTATTACGAACCCGAGCATCCATGACAACTGTGAGTCAAACCCGAAGATGGTAATTTTGTCTCGGGCTAAGTGCTGAACGTTCATGCAAATTTCTTTCAGCACCCTCACGTTGAGAAGGTTGACGGAGGATCCGTTGCCAACAAGGATTTTTCCTATCTTGATGTCGTAGCAGTACCCGATGACGTATAACGGGCGATTATGTTCACATGTACTGAGGGGGAGTTCTTCATCGCTGAATGTAATGCCAGCTGTGTGAACCTCTGCTAGCTGATCCTTCATCTTCTCTTCTGCGAGAAAAACTTGGAACTGATCGGGCTCTTACAATGCCTTAATCAGAGACTCTCGTGCCTCTTTGGACAAGAGGAGGGCATCCAATATGCTCAACTGTGAGGGTATTTTGCTTAGATGTGCTAGGACATTGTAATCCACCTTATTTTTCCTAGGCGGGTCCCTGGTTGCGAGCTCTTTGACAACTCCATTGTCGAAGGCAATTTCCTCAGAGATCTTCTCTTTCCCTTTTTCTTTTCTGCTCGAACCTTTGTTTATAGGTCCGAGATTCTTTTCAGGCAGCGTACGGTTATGCAGCTGAATATTCTCGCAGTTCTTCTCCTCCTCTTCTTTTTCGGAGGTGGGGTCTTTGAAGAGAGGGCTGAGGGGTATTTCGTCCTCAGAATGCTCCCGAAAGTAAGAATTTAGGGTTTTTCCCCTTCTGAACTGGTACCAACCATATGACAGTTGCCAGTCTTTTTTTCACGCGCATCTGTCGCAGTCTTTTGCCGTCGATGAGCTTCGCGCTTCATCCTCTTGAAGTATTTTTGATGAGCAACATATCCTTGCCACCACTTCTTGAAGGTACTGCATTCTTTGGTTGGGTGGGTAACCCTCCAATGATAGAGGCTGTAGTTTGGATATGAATCCTCTCCGTCGAGGCATATGACCCGGGAGTGTTTCTTACGAGAGGTGGCAGCTTTATCCCCATTGACAGGGCTTTGGCAAACCGTTTCTGTGCCTTGATCCTGCTCTTATTTGTCGCAGGTATGCTTTGGTTTGGATGGAGTACTTTACGACCCCTCTTTGCCGCGACTTTTTCATCCTGACGCTGATACTTAGCCTTTTCGTATATGGCTGTTTCGCGTTCTCGGTCATCTTTACTTTTTCGAAAGGCTTCGTTTAACAGCCTATCGATCGGGTCTTCTGGCAGTTCTGGGGATTTTAGCGCCGATCCTTCCCCCAGTCCCCCCGCGTTGTTTTCTGACGCTGAGGGAGTTTCTTCTTCATTTAACAACGAATGGGAGACCATGCGGCAACTTGCTACATAGTCTTCGGTTTCTTCTGATGAGTCATTTTCCTCATCGTTGTTACTATCTTCGTTCTCAAGAATATGCTTGAGGAACTCTTCGAGTGTGACCGGTTTCCACGCATTATGGTTGTACTCCTCCAGCGCGTCAATATACTTTTATAAGTCTGTGCGCTTGTCGTCATACTCAGCAGGCTGCACAGGCTTCTTGGTCTTCTTCTTTTTCTTCAAAGACTTTGAAGGCTTGACTTGGGGATTTTTCCCTTTGTCAACAATTTTCGGAACGGGACGCAGTTTTAGCATCCCTTCGATGATTTCAGGTTCAAGTGGGTTTTTCCACTTGACTGCCGGCAATGCCGGTAGATCTTTCAGCATTCTTTTGGTTTTGCTGAACGAACGACTTCCCATGGAGTTTCTTCCATGAGCGACCATGATTCCCCCCGGTGCATCTACCTTTTTAGGAGTGTGCTTCTGTGGTGGGTTCACCTTCCAGTTCTCAGACAGCGTGAACTTCCCCTGTTGATACTGGTCCTCGACCCAGTTCTTGAAGACTTAGCAATCCTCAATTGGGTGGCTCACCATTCTGTGATAGGCACAGTAGTTGGGATTGTTGACGTCGCCGGGTTGCGGTGGATGCCGTAGGTCTGGCAATGTGATGAGTTTGTTACGCATTGCCAACTCAAATAGTCTTCTCGTCTTATCGTGGGAAAACAAGTTAGCGCGTCCTAGACTTCCTTCCAGGGATAGGCGTGGACATGCGTTTTTTTGGCGAGCAGCCAGTTTTGGGCCACTTAGTTGTTGTTGAGCGTTGGCAACGAAGGCTGCTTTCCCTTTACTCTTGGCATTTCGAGGGTCCTTACTTGAGGAGGAAGGCCCGTGGCCCATCTGGTCCATTTGGGCCAGTTTATCAATCAGATACTGGAAGGTTGTTTGTTTGAAGAACGTCATGAACCGGGACACAGTTATTTAAAGATCAAGGGTCCCGATGAACATGCCCGCGGCGGGTGATTCTTCGATGCGTTGTTCATACTTTGACCATAGGTTCCGCCACCGGATCGCATATTGGACCCAGGTTTTTCCTGGATTTACTCTGGTATTGATTAATGTCGTGATCGGAGAGAGCTCTCTTGCGCTGGAGAACCACTGTGTGAGCAGTTCCATCTCTGTTAATGTTCTTACGGAGTCATCTGGGAGGTCCGAATACCATTCAAAGGCCGTCTCTAACAAGCTGCCAACGAACTGGCGAAGCAACAGTTTGCCGTCGCCTCCAGTTTTGCCACACAGAGTTTTGAACTGCGTGATGTGTTGATGTGGGTTGCCTGTCCCCTTGTACACATGGAACTTGGGGATCGTATATCCCGGCGGGTATTTAATTTGGTCATACCAGCCTGGATACGGTCGTCCAGTTCTGACGATTTGGGCTGTGGCTTCATTAGCTTGATGAGCTCATATTTGTTGAGCGATATAATCATCAAGAGCAGCCTTGGAGATTGTTTCCTCCTTGGCTGCCGATAAGGCCGGAAGAGAATTTGATGTTTCCCCTCTGTCATCCTCGATGATTATCGGCGGATCCTCGACCAGGGGTTCTGGCTGGATCATCATCCCAACCATGTCTTGGAATAAGAGAGTCATCTGCTTTATGTTAGCAGCCTGCTGAGCAGCTTCCTTGTCCTTTCTTTCAAGCACCCTTCGCAGGAACTCTGTATCGGTCTCCTGCTCCTGGCGCTGTTCGGCTGTTGTGTCCGGGCTTTCTTTCTGTCCGGTAAGCGCTGCCGTTTTGGTCAGCATTTCATGGAGCTTCTGTTGTTTCTACTGAGCTTTAGTCAGCGACCGAGTTTACGGTCAGTGACCCACAGAACCATGGCTTTCTTCTTTCCTGGAAGCCATGTAGACCGTATGCACGATCATGCCCCCAGACTTAGGGCGTTGGGTCCATCACCTTTGGGATTTGCCGCCGGCGGTGGGATTTTCTATGGCTTCATCCTTTTGTGAGAGGTCGAAGTTGAAGGAGCCGTTGTAACAGGCACCTGTGTAGAAGAAGCCCCTCGTTGTATGACGGAGGAGTGGTCTTCCTCTGGCCGAGCCTTCGATTTCTTTGGTCGACGAGTGTAATTTTTGTTGATCACAGAGTCCTGGACTTTCTACCAGACCCTGTGAATTTAGGAGGAGAGCCGTTGATGGGGGTGCTCCGGCTTTTCCTGCACTGTTGTTTCTACAAGCGGGGGTGATTTCTTTAGCGCCGCCATTGGAGAGTTCTTGCGTACCCTCCTGAGCAGATCAAAGTTGTTTCCGGTTGGAACAGCAGCGTCAACTTCCACCATTGGAGCTGGTGGGGTAAGTCCAGAGGGAGAATTGCCCCCAGCTTTTCTCACTCGGTGCCAGTGACGACGTCGATCGTGTCTTGCAGATGGGACCGCCTCAGTTTTGTAAGCGGTTTCTTTGTGCCCTCGGCTTTGCTGAGAGGTTGTTGTTGGTGTCAATCCGTTGAAGACCGAAGTCCTTGGCAGAGTTTGAGGAGGGTCGGCCAATCTTTCAAAGACCGATTTTCTGGTACGGGAAGCACCTTTGACGTCTTCACCTGCAGGAGGAGTTGGGGGGGATATCCATTTTGGGGCAGCCCTTTCAGGTAGTACGAGCCTCTTTACGGGCCCGTTCGACCATTTGCTCAGCCTGTTGAAGACTGAGACACCAGATTTGGATGGCCCGTTGAAAGGGGTCGTTGTGGTCGCTAGTCGATCGAAGACCGACCTCTTGGGAGCTTCCAGTTGTGGCGCTGAGGCACCGAAACTCATCGGTGGGAGCATGGTCCCAAAGAACAACTCGGCAGTGGATTGCGTAACTTTCCCCACCGGTATTGAAAAGATAGAGGCCGCGTTGGGCCCGTAGGTTACTCCTCCGGCTGGGGTGGAGCAAGTGTTGCTGTTGCAAGAAGTGTATTGGGAAGCCATCGATTTTCCTTCTTCTGCACAGGAGCAAGACACCAAATTTTAGTACCTCAGATCCAAGGGCAACCATAGCGAACCACGATTTCGTTCGCGAAACACGACACACGAAGTGTGGAGTGGAAAGAGGAAAAAGTCCTACCGGGCGTGCCGGAATCTGTTCACGGCCGAAAACAGAGACGAACCGGGATAGATCATCTTGCCTGAGTTTGGGGGCAGATGCTATTTTAATTTATCCATCCACCTCTTTGAAGATACCAAGTTGATTTATGGCACCATATATCGGAGGTTTGGATAGATACAGCCGTTGTAGTAGATTTCATCAGATTCCCACTCATTTTATGAGGGATTTTTTTTATTGTGGGGACGCTCTTCCTTGCAGGCGCAAGCCCCTGCAGTTAATTACGTTACCGCATTGTGATAACCACTTTCTCTTTCTCCAGCAATTCACTTCATGTCGTGTGTATTTATTGTTTGTTTTGGTTACCCGTGGATTGTATACGGAGACTAGTTTATGTCGTCGTCCGTAGGGCACGGATCAGTCCAAATCCGTATATTTTAGATTTGGGTTTGGTTTATTTAAGGACCGTTAATCTGGTTTGAGATTAAGATCAACTTAAATGTGTGAGCATTTGGGCTCAATTTATTTTTAACTAAGGATACGTTAATCTAATTTGAGACTAAGATCAACTTAGCAAAATTTCAAGGTTCTTTTTTATTTAAGATCCAAACAACAGAGAATTTTAGGCTCAGCTATAAGAAAGTTTTATAGACTAAGCCAATTTGGGCTTAGTATGCTCAGTTTTTTTTTGTTCAGAAGTGCTAAGCACTTATTTAGACTCGGTTGGTTCAGTCCCCTTTTTTTATGCAAAAATACTAAGCACTTGTTTGACACTCTGACACTCACATTGGTGTTATGTGAAGCATTTAATTATGGGCGCCGCCCAATGAACGCCGAGCACTCAGCCGTTTGGGCTGTTTATGGAGTGTTAAGTACTTTTCTCTCTTTTTTTTGGTGGCGCCCACGTGAGGAACACGTGAGGCGCTGGGCGCTGCCCAATCAATGCTAAGCACTCAGTCGTTTTGGCTATTTATGGAGTGCTAAGCACTCTTATTATTTTTGTGGCGCCCACGTGAGGAGCACGTAAGACGCTGGGCGCTGCCCAATCAGTGCTAAGCACTTATCCGTTTTGGCTATTTATGGAGTGTTAAGCACTCTTATTATTTTTGTGGTGCCCACAAGAGGAGCACGTGCGGCGCTGGGCGCTGCCCAATCAGTGCTAAGCAATCAGCCGTTTTGGCTGTATGTGAAGTGCTAAGCACTTTTTATATGGCGTCCACGTGTGTTTCACGTGAGGTGCTGGGCGCTGTTAAAGAGGGGTGCCCACGTGGGAAGCACGTGAGGTGCTAGTTTCTTTTATATGGAGATTTAATCTCTGTTGATATTTTCAGAGAGGTTAAACTTCTATCAATGGTGCTTTGACCATTAACGCTCGCTAAAATCACTATATCTGAAAATTTTAGGTTGAGATTTTAAAGAACTAAGTTCTCGATTTGAAGGAGCTGAGTTCCTGAAGTATTCTAGACTCCTCTTCTTTCTCTTTAAATTTATTCTTCCCTGAATCTTTGATTCTTAAGAACAAGATCTTCCTGATGAGAATTAAATTCTCAACTTGTGGAAGACTTGTCTTGTGGATCTCGGATCCAGAGAAACAACTAAGTTCTTTTTACAAGGGTTAAACCCTTAGATGTGATATTATAGGTAATAGAGATATTTTGATCTCTTTTCTTTACCTAGGGTCTTGAGAAGGAAGCTCTTCTTCTTTGAGAATTGAATTCTCTGTTCCATCTATCTGTGGTCTCTCTCTGGTAGTCGTTCTTTTTTTCGACATAAAGTCTGGGGTCCTTTATATAGTGGAGGCAAATTGTTAATTGGTTTTGAGAAAATCTCTTATTGAGAGATTCCAATTGATTTAATTTGACTCAAAATTGATTTAGGGAATTTTACCCACTGTTGGATCTTTGATTCAAGGACTTCTGTTTTACAGAATATGTTGTTCTTGTTTTTAACAAGATCGGGAAAATATTCTCCCATATACAGAATTTATTCTGTAAAATGGCGATTTTTAATCACCAAGAGTTCTCTGTTTTACGGAGAGCAATATTTTTTGTTTAGAAAGATTGATGGAATATATTCCAAAAATTGGATCATTGATCCAACCGAGAGTATCTTTCTTTTTTAGAAAGATATGAGAGATATTTTCTCCTAATAGAATTTGATTCTATATTTTGATGAATTATCATCCCCGTTGGAATTTTGATCCAACGGCTCTGTTTAACAAAGTGTATTGTAGAATTTTAATTCTACCTGAGCGCTGGCGCTCACATGTTGTGCACATGAGTGCCATTTAGGAATTTAATTCTTAAGATAGGTATTCCTGTGCTTTGCACATTGGCGTTCACATGAGAAACACGTGCGGCGCCATATAAGAATTTAACCTTTATTCAGAAAGCACTCATGTGCTTTGCACATTGGCGCTTATGTGAGGGGCATGTGAGGCGCCACCATAGAATTTAATCCTATAAGATTGGTTCTGGCGCTGGCGCCCTCGTGGAGAGCACGTGAGGCGTTGCCTCATTCCAACAGAGCTTTGCTCTTTTATTAGGTTAAATATTGGGGGAACAAGCGTATTGTCAAGTCTTTAGAGTTCCATGTTCATATCAGATTTTTGCATTTTTATACCGTCCATTCTTGATCACAATGCATATAGGTAGGTACTTTTGATCCGTGTTTACTGAATAATTGCAGGTTACAGGTTCTCAGCTCTTTACAGTGAAATTCATGAAAAGTCGCAACAAATGTGGGACTACGACCAACAACAGATGAATACTGATCTCCGCTAACCATTCGTATGATGCCGCCTACAAGTTCAAAGGACAAAATGGCAAATCGTTAGTCACTTCAATACACAAAGCACAAGGGCAGCACAAGATCCAAGACTTCAAACGCGGAGCTCAAGGCAAAAGTCCACTGCTGAATATCTGGAAGAGATTTGTAGAGCTTTTAAGAAACCAAGAGGATAAAACAGAAGATAAAAGCAACAAAGACCAGAAAGTTTGATGCCCCAAGTCCACCAAATGGCCGCGGAACCGCGGCCAAATAGGCACTTCTGCCGCGGTTCCGCGGCCACGCATGCACATTGTCGGTAGCAGTGTCGGTGCGTTGACTCGGCTCTTTTGGGATAGTTTTTTATATTCGTGATTGGATCAGAATGTAAACCTAGGGTTTTCCTATCTATAAATAGGAGAGCTCAAAGCCAAATTAAGGGTGACTCTTTTAGGATGCCTCTTTTTATTTTTAGATTTAGAATTTAAAATTCTCTATGAAAAATTGTAGTGAGTTTTTGAGAGGTTATCAATAAAAGTAAGTTCTTTTAGTTTTTATCGCAATTGTTTATCGCATTTTTATTATCCGCAATTTTTATTTGTTAACTTAGGCGTAGAATTAAATCTGTGTTTTTCTTTTGTTATCTCCTTTTCTATTTTTCTTTGACAACGATGATGCTTGAGTAAGATCCTTGCCGAGGTGAGGTCTCGAATAGCTAGTTGTAAAAATTCCTCTTAACCTAAAATTCTTTCTACCTTCCTTTTGTTTTATTTTTATCTTTTTAATGGGTGAGTAATTTCTCACTTGTTATGGCAGGAGAAGGAAGGTTTGAGAGACGGAAATCTCTCTCACTCCTTTCTTTGCCCAACACTCTAAATTCGGACTCCTTTTAATTAAACCACAATCCGCTCACTACGGCACCCTATCCTACATGATAGCGGTGATTCCATACTTAGACCGGTTGTGGTTGAATTAACCGGAGGTTAGGGCTAAGAGCCAAGAACGGACGGACAAGGACCAAAAGGAAGAAACTAAGCATGGAAAGCCTAGCTTAAACTTGAAAATTCCTTCCTAGCCGTGCTAATCCCCGTTGTTGCCGGTTACCTTAACACCGATATCTTTAAGGGCATTGAGAAAAAGTGAGGAATTCCTAAAACTCGAACTAACCTAATCCTAACCCTAGCAAGTATTTTATCATCATTTATCTCAATCGTAGATCTTAAAACAAACCACCAATTTTTTTGGACTTAACTCATTAAAACATAAAGAAAAAGATTTCATCTCCCTGTGGATCGACCCGTACTCAACCGGCTAGCTACCAAGAGACACCGTCTTGATTGCGGTAAATTTAAACACAGAAAATCTCTATCAATCATTCCACACCGAAAGTACCCGTTCAAGTGAAACGATGATGTGGATTTGTATTGTGCGTATAGTTGATATGTGCTGGAGTTCGATTAAATACGTGTATATGATACACGTATATTAATCGGACGTTTAATAATACTAACCGGTTTATTTATAAGCCGAATTATTAAGTCGAGTGTTGACTGAATATCCATATATGTGATATGGTTGCTAGTATTGTGTATATGATACGCGCACATTCTCTCATTAGTATATGATACGCACACACTCTCTCATTAGTATATGATACTAATGTATTTATATGTATATGATACATAGACTAGTTTATGTATAGGATACATATATTAGTTTTGCCACGTAGTGACAAAGAGGTATGTGAAGGCATGCGGGCAAGTGGGGACACTAGAGGAGATAAGCATTATTCCCTCTCTTTTATATGATATAGAGGAGATAAAAGGGATGGTTAATTCCTTTTTTTTGCCTCTTCATCCTCTCTCTCATGTGTTGAGAAAAAGAAAGGAAACTGGGAGAAAAAGATAGAGATTTCTATATCATTTTATTCCTCTTTCTTACTAGAAATTTGTGAGAGCAAGTTACTTCACAAAGAAGTGTTCTTTCGTTGAATTGAAACTTGTAGTGGGTTGCTTTCAAGGTGGATCATTTTCGGTGAAGAAGTTGTTGATCAAGCTCGGTCCGAACGTCTAGGAGCAACACTTGGGTCTTCCGCTTGAGTGTGGACATGCTACAAAGGTTGTAGCCCCCTCTAAACCTTAGTTTAGCTCTCTTGATCCTTTACAATTGTTAATATTTGGATGATCTTGGTTTTTAGTCTATTGTGCTAAATTTTGAATTTTTCGTTCTATTTTTCCGCCGCGGTCCACAAGTGTTGCGACCCTAACACCCTAATTTATCAACTTCTTGTCGTCTGATAGGAATAACAAACCTGAAATATTGGATTGGTTAAATATATTTAGGAGGAAAATAGATGTACAGATAGAATATGACATTCTCATGTTGATGAGAATAAGTTTACCGTTCATTTCCTTGAAGGCGTAAAATTCTATTCACAGGTGTTTTGAGATATTTTTTCAAAATTATATTATTATAGTAATATTTATTTTTTAAATGAATTTTTGTTCATGGGGAATAAAACTTTAGGCTTGAGTAATTAGGTGAACATGTTCTGCTAATTTAATGGCTCAAGAATAAGTAACTTGATATCGGAAAAGATTGCATGTAAGTTGATATTTATTGCCATCTCACATTATGGTAGAACTTTTATGAATAGTTGGCAAGATAGTTGTCACACACCGCTTCCCAGTGTATGGAAGCGAAAACGTGGCAAGTCCGCAACGTATTTACTAAGAAATAAATACGTTAAGCGTAATTAAACAATATATGTATAAAATGCGCAAGAATTGATAAGAGATATAAAGTAAACAACAATTTTTATTAACATTCATCTTTATAATACAACGGCTTTGAAAAGGAAAGTACAATGATATAAAACAATGACTAAACAGTGGCATACCAAATGAAAAGTAAGTACAAGAAGCTAGAAGTTCTGCTGGGAAGTGAGCTGGTCCACGTCCTTCTGGCTAGGCTTTATCTCGAGAGAGTCCTGTCCTCCTGACGAACATTCCAAAGAAATCAATAGACAGGAATGTCGTCAGCGAACTAGCGCTCGGTAAGCCCCAAAAGAAAGAAAGTAATATAGCAAGTACTGAGAATTTAATTGATAAGATGTACAGGTATAAAATTGATATTCTAACGTAGTTGTTTGTAGCTTGGTACAGAAGGTATTTGTGTACATGAGAGAAGTTCATCTTTCCCCGTGGACTATGGTAACATGTAGTACAAGGCCCCGTCAAAACTCATAGGACAACAGCACGAGAGTTCATGTAGGTGTCTTTTAGTGATCATCTCTGTTCCCCAAATCAGAGCAAGGCTCTGTTTGAATTTCAAAAATTCAAATTTTGAAGAAACGCTTCGGATCCCGTGCGCTGCGCGCAACGCGCCACGTGTCAGAAGTTGACACGGCAGCACAACGCCCAAGGCAGTGCGTCCAATCAGAGCAAGGCTCTTTAAAAAACGTAAGCAACACTCAGTTGCGCAAGCGCTGCGCTGCGTGACACGTGTCTGCGCAGTTGCTCAAACACAACTGCGCAAGCGCATCGCTGCGCACCGTTGCGCGACACGTGTCTGCGCAGTTGCTCACACACTGTTGCGCAAGTGCACCGCTGCGCGACACGTGTCTGCGCAGTTGCGCAAGCGCTTCACTGCTCGACACGTGTCTGCGCTGTTGCGCTAGCGCAGTTGCGCAAGCGCTTCACTGCGCGACACGTGTCACGCGCTGGGGAGTTGCGCAAAAACAGAATGAAGATTTAAGGAATTTTTTTTTCTGTTCTTGTTAAAACAAGAAGATTTCTTCTGTAAAACAGGGGCCTTTGGATCAAAGATTCAACGGTGGGGAAAATTCCCCAAATCACTCAGAAAAAGATCTTTTTAACAAATTTAACTAATTTTTGAGCACTATAAAAAAGACCCCAGACCTCATTTCAAGAAGGGAGAGACATCTGGATAAAAAAAAAGAAGAGAGAAGAGAACTCTAGAGAACTCCTTGAGAATACAAAAAAAAAGGTAAAAACCTTCAAAATAAGAGAAAATTCTCTCAGGAATAAATCATTGATCTAAGAACAAGATCAGTGATCTTCAATAAATAAATAAATAAATAAATAAATAGTGCCTTGCACTTGCTATGAACCTTTGGTTCTCTGAAACAAGGAAAAACTTGTTTTATTTTCTTTGATCTAAATTTAGATCAAGAAATTAAAAAAGTGCTTTGCACTTCTGTTCTTGAATCTAAAAGATTCCTAGTGCTTTGCACAAATGCAATGCATTACTTGAAGGGCCAGGCCCAAATCAAAAAGACCTAGCAGGCCTAAAAAAGGGCAAAGCCCAAAACAAATTGATGCTCTGCATCCTTTCTGGGCAAGGCCCAAATAAGAATAAAAAGAAATGCAATGTAAAAGCAAATAAAATGTTGGACATTTTCAACTGGACTTAGCCCAATCGTGGCCATAAGTCCTCAAATCAAATTGAATGAGCACGGTTGCTCCCTAAATCAACTTATATCCGGCCCGAGGGTACATCTCCGAACTCCTCTGACACATGTCGTTGTAATCATTCAACGTCGTCAGAGAGGTGACGGGTCCTGACGACCACACGCATCAATATGGACTGCGGGGTTCCTAAACTCGTGGACCGAAACGTCCCTAAACTAATATCGGACCGAGATGTCCCTAAACTAATATTGGACCACCACGTCCCTAAACTGGCGATGGACCACCACGTCCTTAAACTGGCGATGGACCACCACGTCTCTAAACTGGAACATGGACCACTACGTCCCTAAAACTGGAACAATAGAGCCTCCAAATGCTCTTTTGACGGATCTAAACGGTCCCGTTTAAGCAGATCTTAGCCCCAAATACGGCTAACGTATCCTTAGACATTTAAATAAATGATAAAACTCCAAATCAACCTTAGTTCAAGGGTACATCTCTGATCTCCTCTGACATACATCGTTGTAATCCTTCAATGACGTCAGAGAGGTGATGAGTCCCGACGGCCATATATCAGATGGATCACCACGTTAAGTTGATCTTAGTCCAAAACAAGACTAACGCATCCTTGATGAACGTTTAAGTTGATCTTAGCCGCAACGCGACTTACGTATCCTTAAACAAAAAAAAAACACTAAACCCAAATCTAAGTAAGTACGGATTTGGACTAATCCACGTCCTACGGGCGACGGCATTACTCAGTCTTCGTATACAATCCACGGGCAACCACAAACAAAACAAACACACACGACACGAAGTGAAATTCTGGAGAAGGAGAAAGTTGTTGCCGCGATGCGGTAGCGTAATTAACTGCAGGGGCTTGCGCCTGCAGGGAAGAGCGTCCCCACAATCAAAAACCCCTCACCCTGAGGGGGAATCTGACAAAGTCTGCTACATCGGCCGCATCCGTCTAAACCTCCGATATACGGCGCCGTAAATCAACTTGGTATCTTTGGAGAGGTAGACGAATAAAACCATATAGCATCTGCCCCGAATCTCAGGCCAGACGTCCCGAAGTCTAGGCCGTCGTTCGGAGGGGAACAGATTCTGGCACGCCCGGTGGGACCTTTTCCTCTTTCCACTCCACACTTCGTGTGTCGTCCTCGCGAACCAATCGCGGTTTGTTAAATGGTTGCCTTCGGATTTCAAGTTGCTAAGATTTGGTCTTTTGTCTGGCGCAGAACTCAAGCATCCATGGATTCTAACTGCACCAACTGCGCGAAGTACCACTGCAACGGACGCTCCACCTCACCTAGAGGTGTAGCATATGGGCTCCAAGCGGCCTCTTTCCTCACTCTGCCAGTAGACCAGGTGACCCAAGCCACCACTGGCTTATTCTTCGGGACCATGATCCCACCGACAAGCTTCTCCATGCCGATACCTGCACCGGAGGTGAACAAGAAGTCGGTCTTCGACCGACTCACTGCTACCACGACCCCTGTCAACGGATCGCCCGCTACCAAACCGACAGCCTCTGTTTTCACCAGGCTAGATCAGGACTTTAAACGGGCTGTCCCAAGGAAGGTAATGACTGCTGCTCCAGAAGTCGTCAAGGCGGCTCCCCCTGTCAAAGAGTCAGTCTTTTCAAGACTGACGATTCCCGTTCCTGCCCCTATACGAAGATCTGTCTTTGACAGATTGGATATTACCCCGCAAGGAACAACCTCAGTTTTTAAAAGGTTAACAACGGCGGTGCCTCATTCAGACAGGGGGCAAAAAGAAGTTACCTCTATCTCTGAGCCAATCCCAACGGCTCGTCGTGCTCGTCGTCGCCATTGGCAACGAGTAAGAAAGGCAGGGGGCAACTCCCCCTCAGGGCTAACTCCACCGGCTCCAGCAGTGGAAGTCAACGCTGCTGTTCCAACTGGGAACAGCTTTGAACTGCTGAGGAGGGTGCGGAAGAATTCTCCAACCGCTACACTGAAAAGATCTCCTTCGCCTGCGGAGAGAGCTCCGGAAACAAAACAAGAACAGCCCCCTCAACGGCTGTCTTCAAGGATTTATAAAGTTTGGCGAAGGGTTCAAGACTCTGTGATTGACCCAGGTCATTTTCGTCGCCAGAAAAAGGCGAAGGTGGAAAAAGACAAGGATTGTCCCATTAAACAGCAGGGGACAGCAGCTGCTAGGGTGCCCCCTTCAATGGTTCCCTCAATGTCAACGGCCCACAAAAGAAGGAGGCCAGAGAAAACCCCCGCGTCAGCGGCAAAAGTTAACAATGGTGAACCTAAACGCCCCAAGTCAGGGGGCATAACAGTTCATACGGTTTACATGGCATCGGGAAAAGAAGACAGCCGTACGTCCATGGGTCATAGAACGCTTACACGGTCAGTGACCAAGGCTCAGGAGCAGCAACAGAAGCTCCAGGAGATGATGAACGCCATGGCTGCACTTACAGGGCCAAACGAAAGCCCTGGAACCTCTTCAGAAGAACGTCAAGAACAAGAAATGGACGCCGAATTCCTTCGGCGCGTACTAGAGAAGAAAGATAAAGAAGCTGCGGAGCAGGCAGCCAACATAAAGAAAATGGCCCTCCTGTTCCAGGATATGGTAGGTATGATGATTCAACAAGATCCACCTGCTGGAGATCTCCCGATCATTCTTGAAGACGATAGGGGAGAGACATCAAATCCTCCACCGGCTTTATCCGCAGCTAAAGAGGATACCATATCAAAAGCTGATTTGGATGAATACATTGCCCAGCAAATACGGGTGCATCAGGCGACTGAAGCAGCCGGTCAGGTCGTAAAGACGGGGCGACCATATCCGGGTTGGTACGATCAGATTAAGTACCCGACAGGTTATACAATTCCTAAGTTCCATGTCTACAAGGGGACGGGCAATCCTCATCAGCATGTTGCCCAGTTCAGGGCGCTCTGCGGCAACACCGGCGGTGATGACAAGCTGTTGCTTCGCCAATTTGTTGGAAGCTTATCAGATACGGCGTTCGAGTGGTATTCTGAGCTCCCCAATGACTCTATTAAAACCTTCGCGGAGATGGAGTTGCTGTTTACCCAACGTTTTGCAAGTGCCAGTGAACGTACCCCGATGACGGCACTGATTAACGCCAGGGTAAGACCCGGCGAGACATGGGTTCAGTACGCTATACGGTGGCGTAATCTATGGTCGAAGTGCAGCGCATAGAAGAAGCTCCTGCGGTGGGAATGTTTGTTGGAACCCTTGATCCACAAGCAACCATCTCACAGTTTATGATGTTCTTCAAGCCGACTACCTTCCAGGCTTTGATTGACAAACTAGCGCAGATGGACCAGATGGGCCATAAACCCCCTCTCCCAAAGCCGGACTCCCGAAATGACAAAGGAAAGGGAAAAGCGATCGTTGTCGCTAACGCTCAACAACAACCGAGCGACTCGAAGCCGGTTGCTCGTCCAAACAATACGCGCCCGTACGTACCCCTTAAGGATAGGATGGGACGTCCTTATTCCTTCCCCCGCGATAAAACGAGGAGGCTATTCGAACTGGCGTTGCGCAACAGACTCATAAATCTGCCAGATCCAAAACGTCCGTTGCAACCGAATGACGTCAACGAGCCCAACTACTGCCCTTACCATCGAGTGCTAGGCCATCCCATCGAGGATTGCTACGTTTTCAAAAATTGGCTTGAGAACCAGTACCGTCAGGGCAAATTTGCGCTATCTGACAAATGGAAGGTGAATCCCCCGCAGCCCCACACCTCTAAGGGGACGAATACGCCAGGGGCAACATGCTCCGTCATTGAAGAAGCTCCTTGGGAGGTCGTATTATCAGCCAAGACAAAGAGGATGCTAAACGATCTTCAGACATGTCCAGCGGTCAAGTGGAAGAACCCATTGGAGCCGCAAATTATGGAGGGAATGCTAAAACCTCGTCCAACTCCAAAGACCGATGGTGGCGGTTCAAGCACTTGCAGCCAGCCGTCAAAATTTTTGAAAAAGAAGAAGAAGAAATCTAAGAAGCCCGTGAAGCCTGGCGACAAGCGCACGGACTTACAAAAGCAAATTGACGCTCTGGATGAATACAACCAAAAGGCACGGACTCCCATTACGCTTCAAGAGTTCCTCAATCACGTCTTTCAAGCGGAAGGTGAGGGAGAAAGTTCATCGGATGAATCCGAGGAATATGTAGCGAGCTGTCATATGATCTCCCATTCGATCACGAACGATGAAGAGACTTCTGGCACTAAAACGCTGGGGGCAGATACCGAGTCAAGAGTTCCGGAGTTATCAGTCGAAATGATTGACGCGTTCCTTAATGAAGCTCGATTGAAAAGTAAAGCTGATCGAGAATGCGAGACGGCTATATTTGAAAGGGCCAAGCGCCAGCGACTTGAGGAAAGAGCTGAGATGATCCCGCTGGAGCAAAATGCCTCCACCGCCGACAAAAGCCAATTCAAGATAAAGAAGAGGTTTGCTAAGGCCATATCGATGGGCGTGAAGCTACCATCCTCTGGAGGAAAGATTACTGGTGAAATAGAAATGCACCCCTCCTATTGCTTATATCATCAGAAGGTCTCGCATCCCACTCAAGAGTGCAAAGCTTTCGATAGATGGTGGCAAGGATACGTCGCTAATCGACAACGCTTTAAACGGGAAAAGCGTAAAATTCGTCGGGAGCAAAGAAATAGGACCGAAGAGCTTGAAAGAACTGCCGGCGATTGTCACATGGTTAACACTGGCGGGTCACAAGTGCCTACATTCGGGAGCGATTCTGATGAAGAGCTAGAACTTGCCCCTCTCTTTAAAGAGTCAACTTCGGGAAAAGAAGAAGAGCCAATGGTCTGCGAAAATATCCGGCTGCGGAATCGGACGCTGCCTGAAAAGAACCTCGGACCCTTGAACAGAAAAGATAAATGGAAAGAAAAGGTCTCTGAAGATATCGTCTTAGATGACCAAGTTCTGGAAGAGCTAAACGCCAACAACCCGCCGAAGAAGAATAAGGTGGATTACAACGTCTTAGCACATCTGAGAAAGTTGCCCTCACAGCTCAGTATTCTCGACGCCCTTTTGTTATCAAAGGAGGCGAGAGATTCGTTGATCAAGGCACTACAAGATCCGGAACAATTCCAAGCTTGCCTAGCAGAGGAAAAGATGAAGGATGAATTGGAGGAAGTGCACACGGCCGATGTCACTTTCGGCGACGAGGACCTTCTCCTTGGAACGTGTGAACACAACCACCCCATTTATGTCTCAGGATACTGCCACGATATTAAGATAGGCAAAATCCTGATCGACAATGGATCCTCCGTCAATCTTCTCAACGTGCGAGTGTTAAAAGAAATCTGCATGAGCGTCCAGCACCTTGCTCGTGAAAAGATCACCATCTCCGGGTTCGATTCCCAGTCATCAAGAACTCTTGGGTCTGTGATACTGACGCTACGCTTCGGGCTACTCGTCACGGACATTAAGTTCCATGTCATAGACGCCAAGACGTGCTACAACGCTTTGCTCGGCCGACCATGGTTACACGAGTACAACATCATCCATTCTACGCAACATCAGTGTATGAAGTATTTTAAGGATGGTTTCGAGTATACCGTGACGGGAGAACTGAACCCGTTCTCTGTGAACGAAGTCCGCAAATATGAAGATGCCAAATACTTCTTGCCAGATTTCGAAGATACGGAGAAGTGTCACAAACCAGAGAACAAAACTAACGCAACCATCCCTGTCTTCGGCAGTGATACGGAGGAAGAAGAGGATGTAATTTATTCGGGTCCGCCCCAATACACCAAGCCGGGACCATCCGCCCCTTCACTGATCTTTGGTAGTGATTCGGAGGACGAAGTCCATGCTGTATTCCCTGCTCGGCTTTCAATACGAGCTTCTGCTGATGAAGAGCGAAGTCTACAGATAGCCATGGTGCCACTTGAACATTATAAAGAACTAGATGCGCTCGCCAATGATAGTGTGGAAGAATTGCGGACATTTTATATCCCTCCCGGACGAAAAGGCGAGAGGGCAATCCTATTCTACCGTTCCGAAGAAAACAAGGTGGAAAAAGAACTTTGGCACGGTGCGGATCCAACGCTGGACAGACTTCAGCCCATCCGTCTACCCCGATATTATACGGAAGGCTTGAGGAGGCTGCTGAAACGCCAGGGGATACCCTTCGAACAGACCGTTAGGAAGGCCAAATTCTATGACAGGGTTTGGAACGTCCCCGGAACTCAGCACAAGCTACCTAATGGGAGGTTGGAGAAGATCGGGCTCGGATACATTCGCTCCAGGAAACGAGAGCTGCTCCGCGACTGTTACGTTGTGCATAATTTTGATGAAGAAGCAGACGCTCAAGGGAAAGACGCTAATCCTGAACCAGTAAAAGTTCCTGATAAAAAATTGCTCAGTCTATCATTTGAAGACCAGATGGGCAAACTTATAAGGGAAGCGGGTCAAAAAGTCCGAGATGATCACAATCGTGAAATGGCAATCTATGAGAAAGCCAAAACGCAGCGCCTTCTTCAACAGGCAGTAAAAGACGAAGACGCTGCCCCGTGTCAACCTGATATAAAAAGGGCCCGACGCGGGGGCAAAAATAAGTCGAAAGGCCAAAGAGGCGCTCAACAGCAACAAAGCAAGGCTAAGAAGCCACGCAAACGGGAATCGAGCGTTATTGACCTATCCCTCATGAAGAAAATGGGTCGAGCATACTCGTTTCCTCGGGAAAAGACGAAGAAGATACTCGATCTTGCCCTAAAGCACCAAATGCTTACATTGCCGGAATCTAAGCATCCCGAACAAGCGGGCGAAGCCTCGCACCCGGACTATTGCTCTTACCATCAAGTGATAGGTCATTCTCTTGAAGATTGCTTCACCTTCAAGAATTGGGTCGAGGATCAGTATCAGCTTGGTAAGTTTGCTCTATCTGACAACTGGAGGGTAGCACCGCCACAGAAGCACGAGCCCAAGGCCACGAAAGAAAAAACAGTTCCACATTGGGACTGGAAGCGAATTCGTACCTGTCACATGATAACACTATTAAAAGGAGAACCCGAGAACATGGACAGCCTCCCTTGGTGCCTCGAAAACAGCAGCGAGATAATCTCAGAATTCCCACCAGCACCAAAAGAGCTGGAAGATGGAATCCATACCACTGCGGATAACCTCAAGAAAATTGAATTGGGAACGCTAGACGACCCGCGACCGACATTCATCAGCGAGCTGCTATCTGAAGAAAGGGTGACCGCGTTGAAAAACGTGCTCCTACAGCATAGAGATTGCTTTGCGTGGAACTATTCCGAAATGCCGGGACTAGATCCAGAAATCGCTGTGCATAAATTGGCAATATCCCCAAGGATCAAGCCAGTCAAACAAGCGCCGAGAAGAATGCGACTCGAGCTTGAAATGAGTATCAATGCTGAAGTCAAAAAGCTGATCGACTCTGGCTTCATCCAGGAAGTTCAATACCCTGAATGGATCGCCAACATCGTCCCGGTGATGAAGAAAAATGGGACAGTGCGCATATGCGTGGACTTCCGGGATCTTAATAAAGCTTGCCCAAAGGATGACTTCCCAGTGCCAGTCACCGAACTGATGATAGACAATACATCCACTCATGAGGTTTTCTCCTTCATGGATGGCTCATCAGGATATAATCAGATAAAGATGCATCCCGAAGACCAGAAGCACACCGCCTTCAGGACCCCTCTATGTATATTCTGTTATAAAGTGATGCCCTTCGGTTTAAAGAACGCCGGTGCTACTTATCAGAGAGCCATGACAAGGATCTTTGACGACCTTATAAACGAAATCGTCGAATGCTATATCGACGATCTCGTGGTTAAAAGCAAATCATACGAAGAACATCTCGAGCATTTGAAGACCGTATTTCAACGCCTTCGGCAATACAATTTGAAGATGAATCCTCTTAAATGTGCGTTCGGGGTTTCCTCGGGCAAATTCCTGGGATTCATCGTCCGACACCGAGGTATTGAGATAGATCCGTCTAAAATCAAGGCGATCATGGAAATGCCTCCACCGAGAACTCTTAAACAGCTGCGATCTCTCCAGGGAAAACTTGCATACATTCGGCGGTTTATCGCTAATCTTTCAGGAAAGTGCCGTCCTTACAGTCACCTGATGAAGAAGGGAACCCCATTCGTTTGGGATCACAAATGCCAAGGCGCACTGGACGAGATCAAGCAGTATCTGCAAAACCCTCCAGTGTTGGCTGCTCCGGTTAAGGGAAAGCCTCTCATTCTTTACACGGCCGCCCTTGAAGGTTCTTTGGGCGCATTATGGGCACAAGAGAATGACCAGGGGAAAGAAAGAGCACTCTACTACTTAAGTCGAGTGCTGCTGGGGGCAGAAAGCAATTACTCCCCCATTGAAAAACACTGCCTAGCGTTGATCTTCGCAATAACAAAGCTTAGACATTACGCATTAGCGCATGAAGTCCATCTCATTTCAAAGGTGGACCCTCTCAAATATCTAATGTCAAAGGCCATATTGACGGGACGACTCGCTAAATGGGCCCTGCTCTTAATGGAGTTCTCGATAACGTATCGACCACTCAAAGCAGTGAAAGGCCAGGCCATCGCCGACTTCCTTGCTGAGCACCCGATACCGGCCGACTCTCCTTTAAACTGCGATCTTCCGGACGAACATGCGTTTGATGCGATCGACGGTGATAATACCCGATGGGAGCTTTATTTCGACGGAGCATCTTCCGTGAAGAAGCGCAAACAAAGTACCCCTATAATCAAATCGGGGGTAGGACTCATCTTTATAACTCCACAAGGAGGGATAATGCGCTACGCGTTCTCCCTGACGGAGCCGAGGACAAACAACGAAGCCGAATACGAAGCTCTGATAGCAGGCCTTGAGATCGCCATTAACATGGGGATTGAAAACCTTCTCATTTACGGAGATTCTCAACTGGTCGTTAGTCAAGTAAACGGCGACTACCAAACGTGCAAGCCAGAACTGGTGAAGTACGGCGAAAAAGTGCAACAACTGTTGACCCGAATTCCCTCCTATACTTTGGAGAGCATACCACGTGTGGAAAACAGCAAAGCGGACGCGTTGGCCAAACTTGCTAAAGAAATGGCTGACGAGAACCTCGATGACGTTAGAATCATGGTACAAAGTCGTCGGGTGCTCGCCCCCGCAGAAATACCTTCGGAATCATCCGAAGAAAAAGGAGCGAACAAGCAGACTACCCTGCAAGTAAAAGATTGGGAAAATACTGAGGATTGGAGAGAAGTTTTCATAGACTACTTTAAATCCCACCGAATGCCCGAAGAAGCGTCCACAAGACATCAGCTCATGAAACGAGCTCTATCTTTCGCCTTCGTCAACGATACTATATACAAGAGGTCATTTGATTCTCTGTGGCTGAGATGCCTAGGACCTGACGAAGCGAGAAGGGTCGTCCAGGAAGTTCACGACGGACTCTGCGGTTCTCACCAAGCGGGCCCAAAGATGAAGTTGAAGATAAAACGGATGGGCTACTACTGGCCCACGATGATTCGGGATTGCGTCGAATATGCGAAGCAATGCCACTCATGCCAAATTCATGGGGACTTCATCCACCAGCATCCAAATCCGCTACACCCGACAGTGGCTAGCTGGCCATTCGAAATGTGGGAAACCGATATAGTTGGCCCCATTGAACCAGCATCGTCTAAAGGACATCGTTTCATCCTAGCGACGACTGACTACTTCTCTAAGTGGGCAGAAGCAGTACCGTTGAGAGAAGTGAAGACGGAAAATATCCTCCATTTCTTCAAAACGCACGTCATATATCGGTTTGGAACTCCAAGGCGGATCATCTCCGATAACGGGCCAGCCTACCGAAGTCATAAAATTAGCCGCTTCGCACAGCAGCATAACATAGACTGGAGATATTCCTCAGTCTATAATCCACGAGCTAACGGTCTCGCTGAGGTCTTCAACAAGACCTTGACGAAAATTATAAAGAAAACAGTGTTCCGAAATAAGAAAGACTGGCATGAGAGACTGTAAGAAGCTCTTTGGGCGTATCGGACCACGTTCAAGACAGCCACAAACACAACGCCATATGCGTTGGTGTTCGGTACGGAAGCAGTACTCCCTCTCGAGATAGAGTTACCCTCTCTACGAGTGGCAGTTCACCATGAGCTAACGGACGAAGAAAATGCTCACCTTCGGCTTGAGGAGCTTGACGTCCTTGATGAAACTAGGCTCATAGCGCAACAAAATATGGAAGCTTATAAAGCAAAGATGACGCGCTCATACGAAAGATTGACCCGACCGAGGACATTCCACCAAGGCGAACTCGTGCTAGTGGTCAAAAGGCCTATGATCCCCAATCGCGCCAAGCGGGGAAAATTCGAGCCAAACTATGAAGGCCCGTACATCATAGATAAAGTTTACCAGGGTGGGGCCTATCTACTCATGGACATGCACGGTGAAAGGCCTTTCAGGCCGATAAACGGTCGCTTCCTGAAGAAATACTACGCTTAATGAGCCACAGCCTAGGTCAATGATAGATGACGATGACCATGTCCGCTCGCTATCTTCCTAAGCTCAAGTTTTATAAGCAGTAGACAACCTCTCAATGTTGGACCGAAATGTCCTTAAACTAATAGCGGACCGAAATGTCCTTAAACTAATAGCGGACCGAAATATCCTAAAACTAATAGCAAACCGAAACGTCTTTAAACTACTACTGCAGCATCTTTTAGGCTGATAAAAAAAAAACACATAAAAATAATAAGATAAAAAAAAGGGTAGGTCCATAAGCAAAAAGGGCACGGATGAAAACCCGAAAGGGCTCCGTGAGTAAAAACAACAGGGCTACCGGCGAGTGTTCGTGAAAACCCGAAAGGGCGCGACCTCGTAAAATATATATATATATATATATATATATATATAAATAAAAAGAATAAAAAAAAAGGTATGTCCATAAGAAAAATGGGCACGGATGAAAACCCGAAAGGGCTCCGTGAGTAAAAACAGCAGGGCTACCGGCGAGTGTTTGTGAAAACCTGAAAGGGCACAACCTTGTTAAAAGGACACTTATAGGGTCCTCTCGACCTTGTAAAGAGAAACCACCCGCGTGAGATCCTTACGACTCACAAGGGAGAAACACACTTAGGGATCCTCACGATTCCTAGGGAGAAAATACACTTGCGAGATCCTCATGACTCGTAAGGAGAACTCTCTTATGGGACCCTCACGGCTCATAAGATTTGAAAGTCTTAAGTTACAGAGACCTAAACCTGTGCTTAAGCAACCCCCACAACCTTCGATACTGCCCTACAAGTGGTCCAATACTGGCCCTTGTATACAATCCACGGGCGCGAATAAACATTTTCCTAACCAAGTCCCGTCCGTGACTGGGGATATGTTCGCATGACCCTTGTAGGTCCTTTCGACTTACAAGGAGAAAACCCTACTGTAGGATCCTTACGACTTACAGAGGAACATACACTTAGGAATCCTCATGAATCCTAAGGAGAAAATACACCTACGAGATCCTCACGACTTGTAGGGAGAAATACCTTCGTGAGACCCTTACGGCTCATGAAGTTAAAAGCCTTAGCCAACAGGACCCTAACCCTGGTTGCTAAGCCACCTTTGTTCAACATTGACAGAGGCAGATGATGATTCGCTCCTGGTAATATCCCAGTTGTAGCGGTGCTGATGCCGAAATTGGTCTACAGCAAAAAGCCAATAGGCCGCACATGCATACTTAATAGCCGAAATGATGGGGCAACTTGCAATAAAAAAAAGCAACAAGTAAAATGTATGCATGCGAAATAGCCAAAATGATGAGGCAACTCGCAATAAAAAGCAGCGAGTAAAGATAAAATAAATAGCCGAAATGATTGGGCACCGCGAAGAATAGCCGAAATGATTGGGCAATCGCGACCTTCGCGATATAAAAGCTGATATGATAGAGCATCGCGGAAACAAAATAAAAAAAAATGAATAAAAAAAAATGATGATGATAAACTTTAGCCCTACAGTTAAGATCACATTGATCCCTGTATACAATCCAAGGGCGTAAACAAAGAGGGAACCATACTGTCCCAAAAGACTCCGTCAGACGACGAAGCCAAACCTCGACGGTTCATTACAACCGAAGAAGCCAGTGTCTTCAGCAAACTCCTCGACTCACGGATACAAACACTCCTTGGCGAGAGCCTTCTGATTCGCGTCGACTCGCAGAGCCACCAGAGCCTCCGTGGGAACCCTCGACTCATTTCAAACCCCAAGGAAACAAATAATCCTTGGCGCTTGGGAAACAAATAATCCCTAGCAAACTCCTCGACTCACGGATACAAACACTCCTTGGCGAGAGCCTTCTGATTCGCGTCGACTCGCAGAGCCACCAGAGCCTCCGTGGGAACCCTCGACTCTTTTCAAACCCCAAGGAAACAAATAATCCTTGGCGCTTGGGAAACAAATAATCCCTAGCAAACTCCTCGACTCACGGATACAAACACTCCTTGACGAGAGCCTTCTGATTCGCGTCGACTCGCAGAGCCACCAGCGTCTCCGTGGGAATCCTCGACTCGTTTCAAACCCCAAAGAAACAAATAATCCTTGGCGCTTGGGAAACAAATAATCCCTAGCAAATTCCTCGACTCACGGATACAAACACTCCTTGACGAGAGCCTTCTGATTCGCGTCGACTCGCAGAGCCACCAGAGTCTCCGTGGGAATCCTCGACTCGTTTCAAACCCCAAGGAAACAAATAATCCTTGGCGCTTGGGAAACAAATAATCCCTAGCAAATTCCTCGACTCACGGATACAAACACTCCTTGACGAGAGCCTTCTGATTCGCGTCGACTCGCAGAGCCACCAGAGCCTCCGTGGGAACCCTCGACTCGTTTCAAACCCCAAGGAAACAAATAATCCTTGGCGCTTGGGAAACAAATAATCCCTAGCAAATTCCTCGACTCACGGATACAAACACTCCTTGACGAGAGCCTTCTGATTCGCGTCGACTCGCAGAGCCACCAGTGCCTCCGTGGGAACCCTCGACTCGTTTCAAACCCCAAGGAAACAAATAATCCTTGGCGCTTGGGAAACAAATAATCCCTAGCAAATTCCTCGACTCACGGATACAAACACTCCGTGACGAGAGCCTCTTGACCCACGTCAACTCGCAGAGCCACCACGGTCTCCGCAGGAGAGTTCCCGGTTCGTCTCAACTTGCAAGATGAAGTCTCGAGCAGCAAGGATTGAAAAACTTGCTTCCTGAACAATGGGGCCCTGCAAGTCAATCTTAAATGGTCTCTTGCATACTATTCACGGGTCTCACTCTCCGAAGTCGATTTTCGACAAGGAAGGGAAACAACCGCTTACGAATCCTCTCGACTCGTAAGAGGGAAAATTCTCTTATAGGATCCTTACGACTTATAAGAGAAAACTACACTTAGGAATCCTCACGATTCCTAAGGAGAAAATCCACCTATGAGATTCTCTCGATCCGTAGGGAGAAAAGTCTCTATGGGACCCTCATGGCTCATAGAATTGAAAAGCCTTAGGCGGCAGATCTGAACCTGCGGCTTAAGCCATCGCTATTTCTTAAGAAAGTCAAGATGCGTGCTCTATTATCCGTCAACCATGTTTATTAAGATAGCATGCCGATAATAAGAGAAAGAAGAAAGTTACAGAAAGAACATCCGATTTACATTTGATCAGGCGTTCGAGACGCATTCATTTATACATGGGCAGAAGACTCAGGACGAGAAATAAGACAAGCTGAAATAAAAAAAAGAGGGTTTCTATTCATATTGCTAAAAATTCTTACAATCACAAGAGCAATGAATAAGAAACATTATTCAAATTATTACAACGGTATAACCTCATATCCGGGACACGGATTGAGGAAATCAAAAGTAAGGCCATCTAGAGTTCTTCTGGCCTTTCTAATTATTCTTATGCACAGTCTTTCTCGCTCCTCTGTATCGAAATCATCGACGAGCTCTCCTGGCCTTTGATAAGCAGCAACTATCGTCGTCTGCCGGAAGACTTGGTGTAGGATGTCAATAAGGCTGTTCCGTCGTTTCTTTGAAATCAGCCCTGTCAGGTACACTGAATGCACCTTGTCTTCGGCATCATCCAGCGCGTTGAGCGGTAAGGCCTCATGAAGACCCGGAAGTGCTCTCCATATGGATCCCAACACGACTTTCAAAAGGGCCGAACGACGAGGCAACAGCCAACCACCGCTTGCGTTCAGACGACCCATGACTTCTGCACATTCAGCGTCTGTAAACTCCTGGTTTTGTTGACGACCCTGAGCGCGGATATTGTCGTAGGTAATAAACTCGTGCAAACTGTATAGATGCACCGCCGCCATTATGCCTGGAGGAAATATTACAGGAAGATCAGCAATAGAAAAGCAATAATATACATAGTGGACTAAATTCCTAGAGAGCAAAACTATGTTCAAGGACAAAGTCCCCTGGATGAAAGCTCTGCTGGTTAAGATTAATCTAAGAATCGATTTTACCTAAAGTTTTCCTAAAAACTTTATAAAAAAAAAAAGGAGGAGCAAGGCACCGGAGTTCTTGAAGGCAAGAACAAAGCTCTGAGGTCTTCGAAAATAGAAATCTGAAAGATGATAAATATCTGGGGGGGACGAAAGGTCCTATTTATAGGCATCAAGTGCCTCTTCGACTTCCAAGAGTTGTCACGGCAGTTTACCCTAATCGGAGCGAACTTCTGTTCAAATTCCGAGGTGGGAGATGAAGCAACGCTTCGTCTTCCCCGTGCTCTGACTTGAAAATTAATTTAATGAAGCGACGCTTCAGATTATTTGCGCTGCGCAATACGCCATGTGTCTGACGCAGACGCATCAGCGCAACGCCCAAAGCAGCGCACCCAATCAGAGCAAAGCTCTATTTCAAGCAAAATTAAAGGAAGCAACGCTTCAGCGGCGTATGCGCCGTGCGCTGCGTGACACGTGTCGGCGCAGTTGCGCTGCACTGTGCGCTGTGCGACACGTGTCGTACCCTGGAGCATTTGCGCTAAACAAAATTAAGATTCTGAAGAAATCTTTTCTGTTCTTGTTAAAAAAAAAGAAGATTTTCTTCTGTAAAACAGAAGCCCTTGGATCAAAGATCCGACGGTGGGGGAAATTCCGCCAAATCATTCAGAAAAGGGGATTTCTTCAACAAATTGGACTTGCTTCTTAATTTGCAAGATGAAGCCTCAGGCAGCAGAGGTGGGAAAACTTGCTTCCTGAACGATGGGACCCTACAAGTCGATCTAAAATGGTCTCTTGCATACTATACACGGGTCTCACTCTCCAAAGTCGAGTTTCGATAAGGAGGGAAACAACCGCTTACGGGTCCTCTCGACTCGTAAGAGGGAAAAATTCTCTTGTAGGATCCTTACGACTTATAAGAGAAAACCACACTTAGGAATCCTCACGACTCCTAAGGAGAAAAAAAAAAAACCACCTACGAGATCCTCTCGATCCGTAGGGAGAAAAGTCTCTATGAGACCCTCACGGCTCATAGAGTTGAAAAGTCCTAGGCGGCAGATCTGAACCTGCAGTCTAGGCCATCGTTATCTCTGGGAGAAATGAAGTTATATGCCAATAAGCTGCATTAAAGATGTCATGCTGAAAAGAAAGAAAAAGCGAAGAAGTGACACAGGACATTACAAAAATGTGTATCTTTTATTCATAAATGTTGATCGAGTACAGGATACATTGTACTAAAGAATAAAAAAATATATAAAAATATATACATATATTTTACAAGTACAAATGATACAAGGAGAATTACTGGGAAGGAAGCGTCTTGCATAGATTTAGCAATTGCTCGCATACGCCCTTCCATGCCTTCTCTTGATCGGCTACCACCGTCAGCTCTGCCTCCACTTGGGCTCGTTGCTGCAAGACAGACGCAAGCTGCTCCCTGACGACCTGGTAGGCAGCTTCCCGACCTGGGATATTGCGCTCAGCTACGTCAAGTTTCCGCTTCAAGTTTAGCCCATGGGAGATGCGCTCCAAGAGACCCTCAAAGATAGTCTTCACTTGGGCAGCATTTGCTTCAACCTCAGCGCGCAGATGGGCCGTTTTGTTCAAGGTCTTTTGGCACTCCCTTAGTTTTAAAGCTGCTTCTTGCTCCAAATGGCGGAAGTGAGAAGTGCTTTGCTCGAGCCAAGTTGTTCGTTGAGTGCTCAGGGCTAAAACTTTGGGAGAAGGACGTGTCGACTCCAGCCGATGTAGACAGGCCTCGATCTCCCTGCAGTGATTAACCCAAGATTCGACGACGCCTTCGTTATGAAAATTTACGAGCGCCGCCAACATCGGGTTAACCTCCACAGCGAAATCTACGGCAGAAGGGAGTGCGTCCATGTTGAGCTCTTCGATGTACCCGCTCAGCATGCCCAAACTCATCACAGCACCCTTTGAAGATGGACGTTTCAAGAAAGGGCCTGCTGGTGAAAGGACGCGAGACTCAAAAGGGACCGGAGCCGGAACAATAGCTGCAAAACAAAACATGGTCAAACGATGGTTCAAGAGATGTTGAAGGGTTACCAAAAAGGAAATTTACTATACCAGCTGCAACGGACGGCAAAGCCGGAAGGGCCGGTAGCGTGGCAGGTCTTGCATCCCCTCCTTCGATTTGTGGCACTGCAATAAAGAAAAGGAAAAGTCAGAAATCATCCCGTTGCTAAAAAAGGGATAAATAAAGACATTGTAGTGAAACTATACTCACCGACGCCACTAGAGGGAGAAGCGAGTTCGGATGGAAAGGAGAAGTGTGGGAGCAACACTTGATATAAATGATCAAAGAGCACTCCTGAAAGGGCACAGTGATATAACGTTAGTACAAAAGCTACATTTTAAAAAAAATTATTAATGCATGAGTCGTAGATCCATACCTTCCAACATCCGCGATGGTACAAGGGAAGGCGGGGAAGTGACCACCGCCAAAGCAGTAGTTGACGGTGCTCCCTCGAGCAATGGAGCATCGGCGCTGGCCGCACCTGCAAAGACAAACTTGTTAGAAGAGGTCGTGAGACATATATAAAAAAAAAAAGAAGAACGCTGGTAACTAAAAAATTTACCCGACGAGCTGCCAGCCGAAACTGAAGCAATCCCCTCCTCCAGTGACATGAGACCACCGCCCGTAGCCTCATCACCCGACTCGATGGGAACCGTTGTTGTGCTCGCAAGCCCTGGAGACGGCAAGGAACCATACACGGGGAGGGCTATGATCGGAGTATTGCCAGATTCCTGGGAAAGAGCGGTCAGCTCCTCCTCAGGAATCGTGGCCGCCTCACCCGATACTCCCTCGGGTTCTGCGGTCGCGATTGTCTCGTCCATCGGTACCACGAGGTCTCCAGCCTCAAGCGCTTCGCCCTCTACTGCTTTCGGCTCGGTTAAGACAATCATCTCATCTGCCGCCACCTCAGGTGCGGCATCAATGACCCTCTAGGCGGCGGATCCCTCAACCTCTGTTTCAGGCCCCGTGGCCCCGACGACGTTGCTCACTGTCAGCTCTGGTTCGGCAAGTACCGCTTCCTCCGCTCCCCTGGGTTCGACGATCTCCGCCTCCCCCTCAGTCGGACCTGGCCCTGCAAGATGGAATGCATATGAGCCAATGGCTTTATAATTCTTACAACAAGGTTCTGAAAGAAATGCTACCTGAAGAAGATTTATCGTTTGCACTCCGGGCCGCGCGCGCCACTTGCCTATGAGCAGTAGACAGGGCGGCAGGGGCCTCTTCAGAAAGAGTGTCGGCACGAGGAATAGTGCTAGGGCCCGCTCCTGGGGCCAAAGCAGCTCTGCGCGCCTTTGCTTCGCGTCTCAACCGCTTCTGCTCCTCTCGAGCCGTTGAGACGGATGCCACTAGGGCTTCTTTGAGTGAGGCTTCTTCGTCCGTAAATAGGGAGGCTTCTAGATTTTTCAGGGCATCCCTCGTCGTTTTGTCAAGCCGAGGCTCTTGCGGCAACTTCGACGAAGCCGGGACTTCGGTAACGGGCTCGGGAAGGATCCCCGCATCAATTGATACAACCCCTGCAAAGAAACAAAAGAAGGTTAGGTTGACCATCAGAAAAAGACGACAAACTTTCCTTATAAAAGAGAAAGGGGTGAAACATACCGACGCCTGCTAGGGCACGCTTCTCCTCCTCCTCCTGGAAGGTTTTCAGGGAGGCAGCAATAGCCTCTTCAGTAGAGACACCTGTTGAAAATGGAGCAAATATTAGTTAAAGATAATAATAAAAAGTGCAATAAAATAACAAATAAAGCGGCTGATGATTACCGGACTCAGCGAGTTTGCTTAACATCGCTTCGAGCCTCGCCGATCGCTCAGAAGCTGCAATGGTGGCAGCCAAATTGGTGTCCGCAGGGTCTACCAAGAAGCCCTCATTACTGCCATATTCACATATGCTTTCGGTGGGAGGAGCCGCAGGCTTTAAGCTGAGGATCGCATCGAGGGAAAGGGTGGACTTCTTCTTCTTCTTCTGTTCGCCAGCTTTAGACCCACCCGGAGTAGATTTGCGCTTGGCAGTCACTTTAGGGCGGCGGGTCCCAATATCTGCTCCTACGCCTGGCTCTGGCGATACTACATTAGCCGCCTTCGTGGGAGCACGGGGCGCCGATGGTGCATCCACCGTAGCGGGCAGCGGCAATCCCCGCGGGGGGCTCAACACGCGTGGTCGACCAACTCCAGCATCTTTTAGCGGAGGGACGACCGGGAGCCTTGGCTGCAAAGGGGCCTTGCGATCGCCGCCGGGAGGCGCACCCCTACGGTCAACCAGCATACGCTTCTCCGTTAAGATAATTGGGCCCATCGCGTGCGCATACCAGGCCACATATGAATTAAGCATCTTAGGGGCACAGCTGGGTTCACTAATGAAGAAATAGGAACTTGTGTTAAGCCGTGTAAAATGATGCATCGCATTCTTTATCCCCTCTGGGCCGACCACGGGCGTTTCCAAGAAAGCTTCCAGCGGGATCCCTTGGTTGTAGCTTGACTGCCGGGCAAATCGGTGTGGGTTATATCTCATAAACAAGGCTGTCTTATTCTGCCTGAACACTAGATAGCCCGGCCGGATGGAGTAGAGATGGAGGATTTCCCGAGCTTTCAATACAGAAGCCCCATCTTTGAAGTCATCATGCAGGGGCACCACTGACTTGGTGGTCTCAGAGCCTATGGTTATGACCTTGTCCACAAAAGAAGCCTTCGCTCCGACCAGATGTGGACGAAGGAGCAGCCCTCTAGACTCCCGCGGGGCTGGAACCACAATTGAAGCCCCAACCAACCGCATGACTCTCGGGAGTCTGTATTTCTCGAAGAACGGAGGAGTCTTGTGGGCACCAAACACCCCTCGCACATGCATCTCCATCCAAGAAGTGAAGTAGTGCATCGGGAAGTTAGCAGGCTGTACCCCGGGCTCACTGGCGTCCGCCGCTACGCTAAGTCCATGATAAAGGTAAGCCAGCCCGACGATTCCTACCGATAACTGCAAACCAACCACCATCCGATGCGCTGGGTAAAAGACAGAGGGCCGCATGAGGCGGGGGTGCATGGGGAGTGCAAAGTTGCATAGCCACAAGCCCAAGAATCCAATAAAAAAGGTTTCCTCATCCATGCCTGGGACGGCAATTTCCGAGAAAGCAGCAATGGCAGCATTGGGGAGATAGAAATCCTTCTGGTCATTGTCCGATATGGGTCGGCGGTCCAATCCGAAACGAAAAGGGTCACCAAGCTGAGCGAACTTCTCGCCCTCCTCTGATAGGAACTCTGGGCGAATGAAGCGAGCAATAAAATCTGCGAAACTGACGCCCCGGTCGCCCGATTCCAGATGGAGTTCCTCATAGATCTCCAATACCTTCACCAAGCCCGGGTACTGATGCTGAATGGCGTTCTCCGGAGTCAAGTCAAACACCAGCTGCTTGGTGGCAAAGACGTACTCGTCAGGAGGAAGCAGCTCCTCGTAGTGCTCTCCCCTCATTGGTAGACCCGAAATCTCAGCGAATTCTTCCAAGGAGATAGAGACTTCCCTATCCGTCATCAGGAAGGTGTGAGTGGGGATATTCCATTGTTCGATAAAGGCCTTGACCCACCACATTGGAGGAGAGGGATACTCGAAAAGCGAAACGTAGATGGCTGGATATAAACCAATCCTCATTAGATGAGTCCTTTTCGCCGATAAGATGTACCGGGCCCACTGCAAATATCCGGCGGGGGGTCGCGGGATCAGTCCAATATTGTAAGCCTGTCCCCAAGGGCGTGCTTCACCCTGACAGATTCGCCTCCCCAGAATGTCTATTGCCGGCAGCGGCTGCACGGGAATGGCACCGATCGCAGGCTGGAGGAGGTCATCAGAATTCCAGTTTTTAACCTCCACGGCATACTTTACCGGGGGTTCGTCTGCATAGGGGATCGTGACTGTAGGCTCAGACGGCGAGGCGGAACTAAAGCTGCGACGGCCTTGGATGATATGGCTATACCACCTTCCCCACAGGTGGAGCTTTTTGCACTCAGGGTCATGATCTTTAATGAGAGCGAACGCCACCTGGTCCACTGGCGAATGGGGGAACCCTCTTTCCGAGCGAACGAAAGGGAAAGACAAATCTTCAGACATGTTTCCTGTAGAAAAAGCAAGAAAATAATAACCGTTAGTGTTCCAATGCTTCACATTTTAAAGTCCTACTTCACACTGCAATGCAGTGGGTAGGGGACCAAAGGGGGACCCACATAATCTAGATGACGGCGCATCATTTGATAAGACAGTCCCATCATTGGATGAGACTGTCAGTTAATGAAAAAGACCCCCAAGAGAATATCCTCATTGGGGGGAAATCCCTAGAGACAAGGAGAAAATCTCCTCTTTTAGAGCAAAGCTCTGTCACAGAGTGACATTTGTCAAACTCTGATCTCAAGGGAATAAAACTTCCTAAAAAAAGGGGGGGGCCTAGCTCTGTAATAGTAATGAAAACTATAACTTCTAAGGATTAAAAGAAAAATTTTGGGATCTTAAAGATCCATGAAAACTTTTAGGAGTTCTCCATTTGATCTATGAGCAAGGCTCTGTTCATGGGTTAAAACCCAGGAACAGGATCTCTGTAAATTTTTGAGAGCAAGGCTCTGTGGATGAAACCCCAAAGGGGTTTTCTTTATATCAAAGATCTATGAGAGCAAGGCTCTGTTGAAGAAACCGCAAAGGGGTTTTCTTTAGATCAAAGATCTATAAGAGCAAGGCTCTGTTAATTAAATTTAATTTAAATTAATTTAAATTTTTACCTAGAGTGATTCTAAGTTCTGAACTTTAAAGTTCTTGGGAAGAAGCAAGAGCAAGGCTCTGAGAGTTCTTAAGCAAGAGCAAGGCTCTGAATCAAAGTTCTTGAAACGGTAAAGAAATTAAAGGACCAAGGGTCCCATTTATAGGCGCCTGCGCCTCTTCACCTGACCTCCATGATCCAACGGTCGGGATCTTGCCACCGCTGCACTCACGAGCGCGCCACGTGAGCGCAACGGTGGGGGGGCATTTGTTCCCCCAATCAGAGCAAGGATCTGTTTGAATTTCAAAAATTCTAATTTTGAAGCAATGCTTCGGATCCCGTGCGCTGCGCGCAACGCGCCACGTGTCAGAAGTTGACACGGCAGCACAACGCCCAAGGCAGTGCGTCCAATCAGAGCAAGGCTCTTTAAAAAATATAAGCAACACTCAGTTGCGCAAGCGCTGCGCTGCGTGACACGTGTCTGCGCAGTTGCGCAAGCACAACTGCGCAAGCGTACCGCAGCGCGCCACGTGTCTGCGCAGTTGCTCAAACACTGTTGCGCAAGCGCACCGCTGCGCGACACGCGTCTGCGCAGTTGCGCAAGCGGAGTTGCGCAAGCGCTTCACTGCTCGACACGTGTCTGCGCAGTTGCGCTAGCGCAGTTGCGCAAGCGCTTCACTGCGCGACACGTGTCACGCGCTGGGGAGTTGCGCAAAAACAGAATGAAGATTTAAGGAATTTTTTTTTCTGTTCTTGTTAAAACAAGAAGATTTCTTCTGTAAAACAGGGGCCTTTGGATCAAAGATCCAACGGTGGGGAAAATTCCCCAAATCACTCAGAAAAAGATCTTTTTAACAAATTTAACTAATTTTTTAGCACTATAAAAAGGACCCCAGACCTCATTTCAAGAAGGGAGAGACATCTGGATAAAAAAAAAAGAAGAGAGAAGAGAACTCTTGAGAACTCCTTGAGAATACAAAAAAAAAGGTAAAAACCTTCAAAATAAGAGAAAATTCTCTCAGGAATAGATCATTGATCTAAGAACAAGATCAGTGATCTTCAATAAATAAGTAAATAAATAAATAAATAAATAAATAAAAAATAGTGCCTTGCACTTGCTATGAACCTTTGGTTCTCTGAAACAAGGAAAAACTTGTTTTATTTTCTTTGATCTAAATTTAGATCAAGAAATTAAAAAAGTGCTTTGCACTTCTGTTCTTGAATCTAAAAGATTCCTAGTGCTTTGCACAAATGCAATGCATTACTTGAAGGGCCAGGCCCAAATCAAAAAGACCTAGCAGGCCTAAAAAAGGGCAGAGCCCAAAACAAATTGATGCTCTGCATCCTTTCTGGGCAAGGCCATATCCGGCCCGAGGGTACATCTCCGAACTCCTCTGACACATGTCGTTGTAATCATTCAACGTCGTCAGAGAGGTGACGGGTCCTGACGACCACACGCATCAATATGGACTGCGGGGTTCCTAAACTCGTGGACCGAAACGTCCCTAAACTAATATCGGACCGAGATGTCCTCAAACTAATATTGGACCACCACGTCCCTAAACTGGCGATGGACCACCACGTCCTTAAACTGGCGATGGACCACCACGTCTCTAAACTGGAACATGGACCACTACGTCCCTAAAACTGGAACAATAGAGCCTCCAAATGCTCTTTTGACGGATCTAAACGGTCCCGTTTAAGCAGATCTTAGCCCCAAATACGGCTAACGTATCCTTAGACATTTAAATGAATGATAAAACTCCAAATCAACCTTGGTTCAAGGGTACATCTCTGAACTCCTCTGACATACATCGTTGTAATCCTTCAATGACGTCAGAGAGGTGATGAGTCCCGATGGCCATATATCAGATGGATCACCACGTTAAGTTGATCTTAGTCCAAAACAGGACTAACGCATCCTTGATGAACGTTTAAGTTGATCTTAGCCGCAACGCGACTTACGTATCCTTAAACTAAAAAAAACACTAAACCCAAATCTAAGTAAATACGGATTTGGACTAATCCACGTCCTACGGGCGACGGCATTACTCAGTCTCTGTATACAATCCACGGGCAACCACAAACAAAACAAACACACACGACACGAAATGAAATTCTGGAGAAGGAGAAAGTTGTTGCCGCGATGCGGTAGCGTAATTAACTGCAGGGGCTTGCGCCTGCAGGGAAGAGCGTCCCCACAATCAAAAACCCCTCACCCTGAGGGGGAATCTGACAAAGTCTGCTACATCGGCCGCATCCGTCTAAACCTCCGATATACGGCGCCGTAAATCAACTTTGCATCTTCGGAGAGGTAGACGGATAAAACCATATAGCATCTGCCCCGAATCTCAGGCCAGACGTCCCGAAGTCTAGGCCGTCATTTGGAGGGGAACAATCTCGTGCCACGCTATACATTCCGTACCAATCTACCCCGTTAACTCCGTAATGTATTGTATAGATATATTTACAAGTCTTGCCGAAACCATGGATACAAGTTGTTCAAGTAGGCAGGTTCAGAATGTAAGCTTGTAGTCATGTCAAGTTATAGCCATGGTTCGGTCAGGTCAAGTCTTGTATTTAGGTTTGATATTCAGGTTCATGTTCAAGTATACATGTTAGAGTTTGGATTCATGTTTGAATTAGATTCTGGTTTGAATTTGGATTCAAGCTTGATTTAGACTCATGTTTCCCCAATCATAGCAAAGCTCTGTTCAAATTTTGAAATTTAAAATGAAGCAGCGCTTCATAACAGCGCCAGTGCTAAGAGTCAAAGACTCTAATGCAGCGCTCACGTGCAAAGCACGAGAGCGCTGGCGCTGAGAGTCAAAGTCTCTGAGGCAGCGCTCACGTGCAAAGCACATGAGCGCTAGCGCTAAGAGCACTGCACTCTAAGCAGCGCACCACGTGCAAAGCACGAGAGCGCTAGCGCTAAGAGCGCTGCACTCTAACCAGCGCACCACATGCAAAGCACATGTGCGCTAGCGCTAAGAGCGTTGCACTCTAAGCACCGCACCACATGCAAAGCACGTAAGCGCTAGCGATAGAACAAAATGTTCTCGCCCCTTAGATCAAAGATCCAACGAACATGATTAAAAATCATCAATTAACCAGAATAAAATTCTGTTGAGGAAACATTCTTCAGAATCTTTCCAAACAGGAAAGATTGTGCTCTGAAAATCAGAGTACCGTTGGATCAATGATCCAATGGTGATTAATAATCACCAAAATACATAATAAATTCTGTGTGGAAAAGATTTCCCAATCTTGTTAAAAACAAGAAGATTGCCTTCTGTAGAACAGAAGCCCTAAGATCAAAGATCCAACGGTGGGGAAATCCCCAAATCAATTAGAGAAAAGATCTCTTCAACTGATTCAACAAATCGGCCTATCGTATATAAAGGCCCCAAGACTTCAAATCTCATAGAGAGGAACCCCCCACAAACTTTGAGAAATTTCAGAGAGAAGAGAAAGCTCTCGGTAGAAGAAGAATTTCTTCAAGGTAAAATAAAGAGATCAAAGCATCTCATCAGAAAAAGAACTTAGTTCCTTTGCCAGATCATAGATCTATAAGACAAATTGTCTTTCACAAAAAAGATCATAACATCTCATTATAAAAAAGGGGAGAATAATTCAATTATCTTAGGATCACAGATCCATAAAGGCAAAGCCTTTCACCAAAAACATAAGAGATTGAAACATCTCCTATAAAATAAGAACTTTGTTCTTAGATCCATGAGGCAAAGTCTCTTATGAGAGAGAATTTAATTCTCAGAGTGCAAAGCTGCCTATAAAGAGCCTTAGCGCTCCAATTAAAAGAAGTGCTTCAGCGCTCCAAAACTAGTGCACAGCACCGCAGAGCTTTTGCGCTCCAAATTTAAGAAGCGCTCTGCGCTCATTGTCTGGCGTACAACGCCAAGCGCGCCACGTGCTCTTCACGTGTACGCTACTTAACCAGAAGCGCTCTTTGCTCATTGTCTGGCGCACAGCGCCAAGCGCGCCACATGCTTCTCACGTGTGCGCTACTTCATCAGAAGCGCTCTGCGCTCATTAACTGGCGAATAGCGCCAAGCGCACCACGTGCTCCTCACGTGTGCGCTATTTTGCAAGAAGCGCTCTGCGCTCATTAACTGGCGCACAGCGCCAAGCGCACCACGTGCTCCTCACGTGGGCGCTAAGAGAACATAAATTATTCTTTAAACAATAAAGCCCAGAGCCATAATGAGTGCTCAGCATTCAATAGAGGACAAAAAGGCTGTCAGAACCCAAACCAATGCTCAGAATTGTTAAATGTTTAACATTTTAACTAAATGGGCCAAGCCTAAAGTGGCCATAGAACCCTACCTCAGATTAATTGAGCCCATATGCTCATAAATCTTTAACAGATCTTAGTCCAAAACTTGACTACAGATCTCCCAACCAACATTGGTTCAAGGGTACATCTCTACATACCTCTGATATATGTCGTAATTCCTCAACGTCATCAGAGAGATGGAGGGTCCCAATAACCAATAACTTTTGGTGCAACCAAAACCACACAGACTATGACGTCTTTAAACTAGACTATGATGTCCTTAAACTTTACGGACTGTGGGGTCATTAAACTTTACGGACTGTGGGGTCATTAAACTTTACGGACTGTGGGGTCCTTGGGGTCCTTAAACTCATGGACTATGATGTCCTTAAACTTTATGGACTGTGAGGTCCTTAAACTCATGGACTATGATGTCTTTAAAATTTACAGACTATGACGTCTTTAAACTGGACTATGATATCCTTAAACTTCACGGACTGGGAGGTCCTTAAACTCATAGACTGTGACGTCTTTAAACTGGACCGCAATGTCCTTAAACTAAAACAATAGAGCCCAAATGCTCTTTTGTTGGATCTAAATGATCCTGTTAAGTAGATCTTAGTCTAAAATTAGACTAACGTATCCTTAACAAATGGTTAAGTTGATCTTAGTCTAAAATTAGACTAACGTATCCTTAACAAACGTTTAAGTTGATCTTAGTCTCAAATGAGACTAACGCATCCATAAACCCAACCCCAAGCCCAAATCTAAAAAAATACGAATTTGGACTAATCCATGCCTTACGGGCGACAACATAAATTAGTCTCCGTATACAATCCACGGGCAACCAAAAATAAAACAAACACACACGATACGAAGTGACCATCTGGAGAAAGAGAAAGTGGTTACCGCGATGCGGTAGCATAATTAATTGCAGGGGCCTTCGCTTGGAGGGAAGAGCATCCCCATAATCAAAACCCCCTCAAACGAGGGGGAATCTGACGAAGTCTGCTACAACGGCCACATCCGTCTAAACCTCCGATACATGGTGCCATAAATCAACTTGGCATCTTGAGAGAGGCGGACGGATAAAATCAAATAGCATCTGCCCCCAAATTCAGGCAAGACGAACCTACACGATTCCGTCCCCCGTATTTGGAGGAGAACAGATTCTGGCACGCCCGGTGGGACCTTTTCCTCTTTCCACTCCACACTTCGTGTGTCGTGTTTCGCGAACGAATCGCGGTTTGCTATGGTTGCCCCTGGATTCGAGGTACTAAAATTTGGTGTGTTGCTCCGTACAGAAAACAGAAGATCAATGGTTTTCAACTGCACAAACTGCAACAACTGCAGCAACTCCCATTCCGTCCTTGCCACAGGAGTGACTTACGGGCCTCAAGCGGCCTCCCTTTTTACGATGCCGGTGGACTAGGTGACGCAAGCCACCATAGGGCTATTCTTCGGGACCATGATCCCACCAACGAGCTTCAATGTTCAGATGCGAAGAAGTCGGTCTTTGATCGTCTTGCAACCACCACGACCCCTCTCAGCAGGTCGTCCAACTCCAATGCCTCAGTCTTTGACAGGCTGGGTCAAAGTTCAAGTTGGCCCGCAAAGAGGCCCGCAATACCAGAGAAGGACACTACAACTCCTTCTACAGTTAAGGTCGTCCAAGCTGCTCTCCCTACTCGAAGGTTGGCTTTCGACAGGCTGAACATTCCCTCTCAGCGGACGTCTGTCTTTGACAGGATGGCGCCAACAACAGACTCTCATCAGAACAGGGGGCATGGAAAAGCTGATCCAATAATGGAGGTGGTCCCGGCCGCTCGCCATGCTCGACGTCGCCACTGGCGCTGAGTGAGGAAAGCTTCTGGACTCACCCCACCAGCTCCAACGGTGGAAATTGATGCTGCTGTTCCAACTGGGAACAACTTTGAACCACTCAGGAGGGTGCCCAAGAACTCTCCGACGGCCGTGCTGAAAAGATCTCCTCCACCTATGGAAACAGATACAAAGACAAAGCCAGAACAACCCCCTCAGTGGCTGTCCTCTAAAATTCACAAGGTCTGGCGACAGGTCCAAGACTCGGTGATCAACCAAGACTACTCCTGTCGACCGAAGAAGATGAAAGTTCGGCAAGAGAAGGACCACCCTGTTGTGCCACAGAAGGTGTCTTCTACTTAGGTGCCCGCTGCAACGGCCCCCTCAACTTCGACCGCTCACAAAAGAAGAAGGCCGGAGAAAATCCCCGTGTCTGCGACGAATCTAAAGGGCATTGAACCTAAACGCCCCAAGTATGGGGGCATGGTGGTGCACACTGTTTATATGTCATCCGGGAAAGAGGATAGCCGTATCTCCACGGGCCATCGACCTCTCACCAGATCAGTGACAAAGGCTCAGGAGCAACAACAGCAAAAACTCCTGGAGATGCTAACACAGATGGCCGCACTCACTGGACCAAAAGAAAGCCCGGAGACGTCGTCAGAGCAGCGTCATGAACAAGAAACCGATGCTGAGTTCCTCCGCAGAATCCTTCAGAAGAAAGACAAAGAGGCAGCGGAATAAGCTGCCAATATAAAACGAATGGCGCTTTTATTCCAAGACATGGTCGGTGTCACGCCCCGCTTCCCGGTGTACGGCTAAGGGGACGCGACGAGGCCGCTACGTATTTACTTAGAAGCAAATACGCTAAGCGTAACTCAGCAATATAAAAGAAAATATACACAAGAGACAAGGTATGATAAAACAGCAACTTTATTTATTCACATTCTTTCTGTACAATGCATGGAAAACTAAATACAACTGAATGAAAACAATGCCTAAACAATGGCATAACAGAAGAGGAAAAGTACTGAAATGAAAGTGTACAATGAACTAAAGCTCTGGGTCTTCAATAAAGTGGTCCAAGTCTTCACTAGTGGGCTCGATCTCCGGAGTGTCCAGATCACCTGACGACATTCAAAGAAGAAAGAAAGAGAATGTCGTCAGCGAACAAATCGCTCGGTAAGTCCCAAAGATAAGGGAGAAGTAGAAAAGAAGAAAGAGAGAGTGTAGCTTTTAAAGTTGTATTATATTGTTATAGTGTTAATACTGTTGTTATCGTAAGTTCAAGAGTGAATGTCAACTAATCTCAAGAGTGTTCTCAAACCCAACATGCCACAGTCCAGGGGTAGGGAACCACGGGCCTAAATGATATGTTAGTAATGGGACTTCGAACGTCGTCGAAGTATTCCAAACTCAACAGGCCACAGTCCAGGAGCATGAAAACACGGGCCCTCATGATTGCTTGCTTGTGTTAGTAGACATGGATTCATGATTTAGGGGGACTCTTGAGATTATGTTGGATTCACGAATGAACTACCCCAATACCCCGTGTAGTTACTGTATTAATAGTATTGTATTGCATTGTAATGTCTTGTACATTGAATTGTATAATTGGATGACTTGCCGAAACCATAATATCAGTAAACGGATATAACTGTAGAATCATGTATACTGGATGATCATGTAAATGGAATGTATATCCATGGTTTGGTTCAGTCTAGTTGTATAGATTGATATGTTGAATATATGGAATAATGGATTCATGGATTCGTGTTGAATTGTAATATTTTAGATTGTAGATTGTAGATTGTAAATTATAGATTATAGATTGTACTTGAATCATATTCAAATCAGATTATAGAGAGACTCAATCTGAGTCAGACAATTAGAAAAGTAAATTGAAGTCTTGATTGTTTTGATATTATTAGTAACCTTTCGTGTCTTTTTCAAAGATGATTACCGTATTGGTAACACCGTCGTTAAGTTGTCTACCTTAGATAAGCAAGCACCTACTTCTCCGGCTCCGTGAGTCTCAAGAGATTGGTCCCGCTTAAACCTATATTTACTAGGGTCCTTAGGGTAATTGATAGAACTTGAGGGGTTTTATGCAAAAATACTTTTATATAATTTTCAAAATACACCCCAAGTATTTATTAATCGTCTTTAGAGTTGTAATGAATGTGGATTTTATATTGTGATATTTCTAGTGAAAATATCCTAATTTCAGAAATAAAGGTATTTATTTGTAATGATTTGTATGGAATTCATAGTATTTTAGTTTAAAATTGATTCTTGTGATATTGTAGAAAAGGTGGAATATTTATAATACTTCAAAAATAAATATGTTTATGTTACATATACATATATTTATATGAAAATAATTTTTGTATATATCTATAATATTCTAGAAATCTCGTTTTCTTAAGATGTCGTATTTTAAATTTTTCGAGACCGAATGCTCCTTGCAGAGGCCTGAATCTCGCACTACTAAGCCCGAGGATGTGCGATAATCCGCACCATCCCGAACGGGTTCCCCAAATGGTTTGTAGCGGCGCTTTGCAAAGATTTGTATAAATACTAATCATTAAGGAAAACGGTTTTATTAATTATGGTATTTAAATGAAAAAGTGTCGTTTTCCCGTATTCTATGTTCTAAGATCTCCTAAATTAACTAGACTGCTCCTAACTGATCTAAAGTGACAAGTTGTGAGATACCTCAAATCGCCTCTTCACCGCCAATTGTGGCCAGGTAAGTACAAGTGAAGAAAGGAGGGATCCGCTCACGAATTACCGTGAGACGAACCTTTTAAAGTTACATTTCTCACTTGTCTAGCCTAGACACCACAAAGTCAGGTTTAGATAAACGACTGAATGCACACAACCTTCCTCTGTCCTAATGAGTGAGATAGTTCTTAATTGGCTGAGTCTAGATATTTTTTTATTAGCTCAATGTTATTTATTTGTAAAGATGTATCAATACTAAATATTTTAGAAATGGTTTTATTAAGTAAAGGGTATTTAAATGAAAATGTTTGCTTTCCCGTATTCTAAGTTCTCGAGGGTATCATGTTATGTTGCATATGTGTGTGTCAGGAGGTAGGTCATTACCTCGTGGTCTACTTAAAGGTATAGCAAGTTGAATGAAGTTAAATGAATAATTGAAACAATGTGGTATTTAAATGAAAAATACAATAAAGTGAAATAGCCATCATTTTGTGAAATGAAACTTGATCAATTTGGTTGATTAGTGTTTAGTAGTCAACATGAGAGAGTTTAAACACAGTTGTATTAACGAGAAGTGAAGTTTTAGAAGAAAACCGAATCGGAAATCGGATTTGTTCCGATTCTGTCGGGTTTCGTAAATCCGTATTTTTTAGAATAGAAAAGAGAGATAGAAAATGGGACTTACGGGTTTAAGCAAACAAGAAGAGGGAGATTGATCGGAAAGAGTCGTCGGTGCGTCGCTTCGTAGCCGGGAGCTCCTAGAATGATTGTCGGAAGTTCGCCGGGAAATTCGCCGTAGCTTCGCTTCGTGCTCGATTTCTAAGTACACAAGTTTCTTGGAAATTTTAGAGAGTTGGCTCAGAGTTTTGGGGTTATAGGGTAGAGGGTAGGGGTAGTATTTACAGGGTTAGGCTTGGGTTAGGATAAGTGAAGGGTTTTAATTTTTAAAAAAATGTAAAAATGTATGAAAAATGTATTAAAAATGAAGTAAATGAGTGTCAATGGGCTCTCTGGAAACGATCTCCAGATTTAAAGTATGCAGGGGTTTGAGAATTCCAAAAGGCACATTTCCCATGTTGGGGACTCGGCCGTCCGGCCGGCGTCGCCGGCCCGAGTCGGGCCGAGTCGGGGCATGGGAAGGTGGGGGTCACCTGATGTAGTCACCGGTACATTTAGTTTAGTGGGTGTAGTGGAAAATTCTGGAGTTATCACGTGTTGACTGTTGGGATTCTATAAAATTTAAAACAAAATAAATATTAAAAATAATGTGGGGCATGAGATTTGAACTCTGGTGGCTTGGTTCAGCAGTGCAAGGTATTACCAATGAGCTACAAGCTCCTTCTTGTAATTAAATTGCTAATTAATTACTTATGTCTTGTGCTCAGATAATAAATACCACTTTATGGATTTTGAAAAAAAATTGTAAAGAAAGTTGTATAGGAAAATTAGGGTTGTTACATTCTACCCTCCTTATAAAAATTTCGTTCTCGAAATTTATAAAAGGAAAGTGTAATAGAAAAGTTTGGTGATAGTGTATGAATAATAACAAAGTGATACAAAGGTGTGAAAAAGGTTGAAGAGAATTACCAGGGTTATCCTGACCATCCGTCTCAGCTTCTACGGCCGCCAAATTGTAATCCTAGTGTCTCAGCACGTTTCTTCGTGCAAGCTGGTACAATGCTGATTGTCGAGGTAAAGGTGGTCCACGTAGAGGTGGTGCAGGAAGAGTTAACCGGGTAGGTAGGGCTTGGAAAGCTGGTCTAGCTGCGGAATTAGGATTAGTTCGGTTGTGTGGGCAAGTTCCTATGGTATATGAGGATGATCCACATATCAGTTAAAGACCGTTTGCTCATCGGCAAACTTCCAACAGATGTCCAGCTCTCTTGCAGTAGGTACAAAAGGCTGGGTTGGGCCTGTTGATTGGTACTCCCAGTCTCCTTGGTACAAATGATGGTCCTGATGCGGCTCCTCCTGCCATCTGGTTGGCAGGGCGCTTCACTTCTGTAGACTGAGGTTTGCCCCTCGCCTTTATCACTGCCTCATAACTGCGGGCAGCTATCAGAGCCTCTTCATGAGTCGGAAATTTCCCTATGGCTAGTGCAGCCTGGATTTCCGTGTCCAAACCTTGTTTAAATCGACGGGCTCTGATTTTATCCATCGGTATCAGGTGTGCCGCAAATCGACTGAGCATGGTGAACTCAGCGTCATACTCATCTACTGACTTGATCCACATCGAACCTTATTGCAGATGAATAAACTGTTGTTCCATGTTGAACCTGGCAGTCTCAGGGAAGTACTTCGCGTCGAACCTATTGCGAAAAGCCTTCCATTCTATGGGCTGAGCAAGACGGCTTTCTTCCGCCTTCTACCAGTTCCGTGCATTGTCCGTGAGTTGTAATTTTGCAACACGAACCCAAGCTATTTCTGGCACTTGTGCTGCTGCCAGATCATCTTCGATACTTTGTGCCCATTCCTCAGCTTCAAGTGGGCTTCCCTTTCCTGAGAACTGTTTGGGATGTAAAGCTCTGAATTGCTTTACCCCAGGTGCTTCAGTCTCGGGACGGTTCAAGAGCTGCTGCTGTCCCTTAAGGAGGCTGCGGATTGCTTCAAGCAGAACCGCTTGCTTATTCGGTGGAGCAGGAACGGCCGGTGTGATTGGTAGTGGTGGTGGAGTGTTGTTGAAGTTGGTGCTTGTGTTGTTTGGGGAATCCATAACCTTGAATGAAAAATTTAGGTTAGGGCAGAGTCAAAGTATATGATTCAAGGAATATGAAATTGATAAGATTCAAGAAACATGATTGTAAAGAATATTTTAGTTACTGGTTCTTGTGTTATATTGCTTAGGTTGTTCACGCAGAACAGAACTGCATGGTAGTGTTCCATACAGCTCTAACCTGCATGGGCCACCAACAAAACCTGTCAGACCCCACTTCTCGGTGTACGGCGAAGGGGACGCGACGAGGCCGCTGTTGGGGTAAAAATTTACACCCCGGTTGACTAAGTCAAAATCAAAGTTAACCCCAAGCCAAGTGGGCCCAAGCCCAAATCCAGTGGGTCGAGCCCGAACATGAAGCGGTCGGCCTCCCCCCATGCCAAGATAAAAATTTTGTAATAAATAATTTTGTTGTATTTCTTTTATTTTATTTTATGGATAAATGTAAGAAAAATAGGCATAAAGCCAAATTTTTGTAAAGCCCATGGCTTATGTGCAAAAATATATGGCACATGAGCCATGGGATAGGCAAAATGCCATTTTGTGAAGCTCAAGGGGCTATGTGTAAAGTGTATAGCCTATAAAGTCATGGATAATGAAAATATATCATAACTTTTTCTTTCTCCAAAAAAAAGTTTTAGATCTGAGATCTTTCCTTCTTCTTCAAGGTTCCAAAACCTTCTTCTTTCTTTTGAATTAAATCAAGAGTTTTACTCTTCATTCTAAAAAACTAAATAGTTTTTCACCACAAAACCCACGAAGGGAACTTGGATCTGTCTTTAGATCTCAAAAAGGAGGGATTTTTAAAAAATCTCATATCTCCTGATCTTCAAGATCCAGCCAACAGAAGAGGAAGAAGAAGAACTCCCTTCATCAACCCAAAACAGCTTAGGAATTTAACTCCACCCTATTATCTCTTTAGAGAATTTCCGGGGCTAAAAGCCCCCTTTTTCTCGCCGGCGCGCTAGCGCTCGAGCGCAAAGCGCCCACGTGCCGACACGTGGCGCGCTTGTGCTCCAGCGCCCTGCGCTCGAGCGCAAAGCGCCCACGTGCCGACACGTGGCGCGCTTGTGCTCCAGCGCCCTGCGCTCGAGCGCAAAACGCCCACGTGCCGACACGTGGCGCGCTTGCGCTCCAGCGCCCTGCGCTCGAGCGCAAAACGCCCACGTGCCGACACGTGGCGCGCTTGCGCTCCAGCGCCCTGCGCTCGAGCGCAAAACGCCCACGTGCCGACACGTGGCGCGCTTGCACTCCAGCGCCCTGCGCTGGGCCCACGCATCCTTTGGATGTCTTTTCCCCCTTTTTTTTATATATATACATGCATATATATACATATGTATACATATGTACACACACACATACTCCACGACACTGTCCCTGTTAGAAAAAAATTTCTAACGGGGCGCTGTCCCGCACCCCGCAAGGGGGCTGCTTTCCCTCTTGACCCCCGGCCCGCTATCCGGATAGCAGGATCCCCGTAAAAACTCTGCGTGGTTCCCGATATATCCAAACCCCCCCTCCAAAATGAAACACACGTACACTGCACATTGAGCTCGCATGACCAGTTTAACCCGTCAATCGGAGGTTTTCTCGCTCCAAAGGTGAGGGATAATTAACGGCAGTTTAGTCCGCGGCTACCGGAGATTCGGATCTCCACAATCATTAAACCCCGGCCTACCCTAGGCAGGGGGAATCTGTAGTACGCCTGACAAGCACGCGCGTATTCCCATCTCAATGGGGTGACGAAAAACACCCTACAGATTCTGGCACGCCCGGTGAGACCTTTCTCTCCTCCCATATTTCGGGTTAAACGTTCATGCGAACTCAATCAATATACATATCGATTGTCTATACTGAAATGATGTTTTTTTTCTATGCAGCAATCAACTTTCGACGACAATGTCTCCCAAGACGAATTTAGCTTCCAATGCGACCCCAATTCCGTACGTGATCAAGATCAACGCTCGTGTGGTTCTCCCCGCAAGCCTCAGTCGACAGTGGGAGGAACTGCCCCGCCAGTTTGGCTCCGTCATCATCTACCCTGCCGGAAGCGCTCATCTGGCGGAAATCCCGACGAAACAGGCGGCCAAGCCGGTCTCAAGGGGCAAGAGGCCGAATGTCGTGATCGCCAAGGCACCACAACCGAAACTTGAGACGGTGTCTGAACGATTCTCTGGTGCTCCAGCGGGGGGCAAGAACTCTGGTACAAAGGGCAACATCAAATGTTGCGGACGATCTCAGGCGATGACTCCAACAAATGCACAATCGAGCATATCTCCAAAATCCTCCATCGTCCGGTCTGCGGCGTCTTCCCAAAGAGCCAAAGTCCGCCAGGTGCTTAGAACAGAAAAGTTAAAGCAGAAGCGACTCAGGTATTGAGCCAACAAGTGGGCCAGGGCTTCGGCCAAGTGGAATCTTGTGAGGTTCCAAGAACAGGGTTACTCTGTGACGACGGCTGAGTCGGCTGTAAAGATCAGCAATTCTTTCGAACCTCTGAAGTGGGTTCAGAAAAATTCCATGACCGCCCGAATCAAGAAAACAGCGGTCCGAACGTCGCTACAAAGAGATGTGTCCCGGCCCCAATAGAAAAAGTATGGCACTGTCTCTTCAAGGGTCTATCAGGCGCTCTGTGCCATAAGAAAGCGGTGGGGAAAATCCAGAAAAGAAGCGCCAGCACCAATCAAGAATCTGGCCAGGCCATCCGCCTTCAATCGACTGCCCGCTACCGAAACAGGAGGGCCAAGACAGCGATCTGTAACACCCGAGCCCAATACTACTATTTTTTTCTGTTACTGGTTGAGTGTTAGATATTACTCATTTCATTTAGCTTGCCTGTTTGACACTTACCGTGAAATTTTATCTGGCAAAGTCATTTCTGCATATAACAAATTTTAGCACCTAAAATAAAATTAAAAATATCTACCTTGGCCTACTCGACACCCCTAGCCTCGTGGTAGCGTCCGTGCATCGAGTTCTCGTCCCGTTCGGTGAAACGGGCGAGTTTGGACGGCTATGCGCGCGTGCAGGTGTCCGTTTTAGGGGTATACTTTTTAATCATAAAACACTTAATTTTAAAATTTGGAACCCGCTTAAAATCCTATTATTTAAATTTCGAATTTTTGGACCCGACCCGGGCGCGTATTGAAAATGTTTCATTTAGCGCCAAAATCCCAAATTTAATATAATATTTAAACCATATAATATATCCTAAACTTATAATCTTTACTGTTTATTATAATCTTCTAAAATCTTTAAACAATTCCTTTTAGTCTCTGGATCTTTTTCCCTGGCCAATCACGAGGGATTTAAACCCCCGTGGGCCCTTCATCCAATTTCTCCTTCTCTCTCTCTCTCTATTCCGTTCTCTCTCCCTCATATCTTTTTCTCTCTCTCTCTCTACCTTTCTCTAACTCTCTCTCTCTCTCTCTCTTCCCTATATATATCATTCTCCCCCTCATATTTTCCCAGAATGAGAAAACAAACCCATCGCGAACCCTAACCCTAGCCGCCTTCACCGTCGCCGCCGCAGCCCCGACGCCGGCGCCGGCGCCACCGTCGCCCTCGCCTCCGCCTCCTCGCCTCAACCGACCCTGTTTCCTCTCTCCCGAGCACCCTGCGCAGCCGCGGCCACCTGCAGATTTTCCCCTGCAGTCGCAAAGTCACCGCCGGCAACCACCTGCGCCGCCGACCATCACCTCGCCTGTTCTCCTCACCCCGAGACCTCCTCCTTCTCTTCTTTCCGGCACACCCTGCACCTTCCCGACGCCAACCAACCACCCATCGCCTGCAACCTCACCCTCGCCGGAAAACCCATCACCACCGACCACCCGTCGTCTCCTCGCCTCCCAGCAAACCCCCTGAACGCCAGCACCACCTCTTCCGACAGATTCTGCACCTTCCCCGACCACCTCTACCGAAACCCTTCACGTTGTCATCACCGTCGCGGCTTCAACCGCCGGTGATCTTGCCGGCACCGATCGCCTCGCTGCCGGGTTGCTGAGAGAGCATCCATCTCTGTCCAGATCTCCCGAGCCCTTACTGTTATCATGCCGCGTGGGTTCGCGCCTCCGTTCTCGTGTTCGTCGTTTCGTCGAGGCAAGTATTCGATACTTGCTACATGCTATTGCTACTTTATAACTTGCCTTAATATTCATGTGTAGTTTAATGATATATTTTTTAGTAAATCACCTTACATACCTTGCTTCATGTTTAACCCTAGTAGCATGTCAAATAAATTATTTCCTGATAAACCCGTACATGATAGATTGCATTTGATTCACTGCTATGATGCTTTATTTCCAGTTTAGTTTAACAAATATGCATAACCGGCTAAATTACAATTGCATTCTTTAAACAGATTATACTTGTCGTGGCATTCTTGGAACACTCAATATATTATTAACCTGACTACAGCAGTTACGTTCACCGTCCTGTATTCACATGATATTGACACTATTTATTTAACACAATTGAAAATGGTACAGCTAGATAATAAATCAGATTATTGTTTAACGTGTTGATTTGAACATGATGCTGCTTATATATCTGTTTGTGAGCACACCCACGATAGCGTTACATCTTGTTTGACATTGTCACACATGGTATTGTACCGTTTACTATTGACCTGACCTGTTACCTGATCTCGTGCCTAATGCCAACAAACCTGACATGTAGTCCTCATGGACCATTCCTGTTGTCTATCCAGACAAACCTGATGTTACCTGATCCTGTGTTGGCATTAGTTCTTGATTACTGAATACCTGACTCGACATACATAACTTGGGGGTATGGGGAAATCAAAGGTGAAACCGACTTGTAACTCAACAGTTCGATACCTGTTCTGATCAGTCTTACGTGCTAGGCCAGCCCCGGAGTGATGATGCTGACATCACTCACCCATCCTGCTACTTGTTACTGCCTAGCGGCACGTCTCGGATTCAGCCCTGAGAATCTTGACCGTGGTCCCGGGCACGCACGGGATACTATTGAGTTACATCGACGATTCATCAATTGATTTCAAAGACTTTAGAATAGAAAACCTGATGGAACAGTTTAGTTACCCACTGCACACTACCCTGCACTGCATGATTCACATTATTTGCTACTCTCGTTTTATTCATGTTTATTTTGCATTACCTGTTACACTGTTCATATTATACTTGATGACATGACGCGCTGACGTCTGGGTTTTGCATGGCCCAGATTCTGTACTGCAGTCGCAGTCCGAGCAGGAGTATTTCAGCCAGCAGGCTGAGCTGTGAGGTGTTAGTATTAGTTAGTTTTTATTTCCTGCATTTATTTCCTGATGTGAGCCCGCATTATGGGACATACATTTCAGTTATTTGTATTGGATCATTTGCTTCCGCACTTATTTATTTATTGACTCTTGTTATTCTGGATTATGGACATATTTTAGAAATTTTTATCTTGTTCTTGATATCTCTACAGCCGTAATGTGACTGTGGATGGATACTTCCTACCCACAGGTAGCATGGTTGGCTATGTCACGTGCCCAATCTAGCATACTCTGGAAAGCGGGGCGCGCCATGGTTCTTTTGGTTTCAGAGCCATAGGTTAGTTGGGTTGATTCTTTTGTAGTTGGGTATTGTACCCAATACACGAATCAGAATACCCGTGTTTAGGAAACATGTCCTGCCACTTTGCCATTTACCATTCTTGAATCGCATTCTTCCTGATTATATCTTTTACGACGTGCAAACTTACTTTGCATGTCGACTCGAAAACCGGATCTCTTGTTATCCCTAGGACTTAGGCGACTTGGGTGGAGTTAAGTAATTGTGGCTATGATACCGCGGCATAGTTACAATGCGGTACTCTATTTAAGTATCTTGGAGTTCTAGCCTTGATCTATATATCAAATCCATCATCATGCTAATGTTGGGTGTTTTTTTTTATTTCAGGAATATGGCAGATAAGAATTTGAAGACGTACCAGAGGCGTGTGGACGAAGCCGCCATGCTTGGAGTGATAAGGGGAATGCTAGAGAATCAAAAGAGGTAGACCGAGCTGATCCAGCAGCAAGCAGACTCGTTTCAGGAAGGTTTGCAGATCGTTTCAGCAGTCTGTAAACAACGTTGGAGCTAAACCAGTTGACCGAGTAGGGACCGTGGCAGATTTCAGACGTTTGGGTCCGTCTACATTTACTGGTTTGGATGAGCCGTTACCAGCCGACCAGTGGCTAGTTGACACGGAGAATTTGTTGATTGCGGCACAGATTCCAGATGACAAAAGAGTTGATGTGGTACGCATTCAGTTAGTGGACTACGCCCGAGAATGGTGGCTTGTGGAGGAGACCCGCTTGCCCAAGCCGATCAAATGGGCGGATTTTTCTAAGAGTTTCCTGGAGAAGTTCTTCCCGCGAACTGCACGGGAGGAAATGGAAGAGAAGTTTATTGGGCTAAGGCAGAATGGAGCACCCGTGGATGTGCATACAGCAGAATGGACGAGACTCGGCAGATTCGCTGGACCTTTAGTTGCCAACGATGCAGACAGGGCACGGAGGTTCATGCGCAGCTTGGATGTGGACATCCAGAGGCGGATTGTCTCCCTGGGTTTGACCACTTTCTCACAGGTTCTTACGGCAGCTCGGGAACAGCAGAGTTTATCTGGAATGAAAGGGAGCTTGCAGCAGACAGCAGTTGCGGCAAGGAAGCTCGCATTTGTACCCAACAGAGCTCATGGTCGCAGAGGTATTCCAGTGGACCGTCGAGGTGTAGCACCCATGAAGAAGCCTGTGATCGTTGATCGAAGAAAGAGCCTGATTTGTGACTACTGCCGTTCACCTGGGCACGTGCAGAAGGATTGTCGAAGGAGGCTGGGACTTTGTTTGGTTTGTGGAGCGGCTGATCACGCAGTTGGTGCCTGTCCGTCGAAGCTTCGTACGAGGGATGATTTTCAGAAGCCTCCGCAGAAACCGTTCCAAGGGCAGAAACAGCTGACTCAAGGACCTAATCAGGCTCGAGCTTTTACCTTGACAGCTGAGGAAGCTAAGGCATCAGGAGAAGTGGTTTCAGGTATTCTACTCGTTCATGGTTTTCCCGCAGTGGCATTATTTAATTCTGGTGCATCCCATTGTTTTATGTCATCCAAATTTATAACTACACACTCGATTGCCTGCACGACCCTGTCTAGTTTCTGGGACATACACACTGGGAATGGGAAAATTATATCTAGTAGGGAATGTAAAGACTGTACAGTTGTTGTGTGCGGACGGGAGTTTTTTGCAGATTTCTTGGTGATTGATACGGGCAGCTACGAGGTCGTCTTGGGAATGGATTTTCTTGGCACTTTCCACGCTCACATTGACTGTAGGGCAAGGAAAATAATTTTCCAGATTCCCGGACATCCTGAGTTTACCTTCACTGGAGGAAGCAGTTCTGTCAAGCCAGTCGAGTTTAGGGCTAGGCCGACAAATGTTATTCTTGCAGCAATGGAAGTTGATAGTAGTGAAGAGCCGGCGGTTGTTCGCGATTTTATGGATATGTTTGAAGATATATCAAGTTTACCACCGAAGCGAGACGTGGAGTTCGCAATTGATCTTATTCCTGGTGCAGAGCCAGTATCCAAAGCATATTATCCAATGGCACCGGTAGAATTGGAAGAAGTTAAGAAACAGGTTGCTGAATTGCTTGAGAAGGGTTGGATTCAAAGCAGCAACTTGCCTTGGGGAGCTCCTGTTCTTCTAGTAAAGAAGAAGGATGGCACGAGAAGGATGTGCATCGACTATCGAGAATTAAACCGGGTAACTATTAAGAACAAGTATCCGATCCCTCGCATTGGAGAACTTTTTGAGCAGCTTAGTGGCGCGAGGGTATTCTCGAAACTGGATTTGCGATCTGGATATCATCAGGTCCGACTGAAAGCAGAAGATATTTGCAAGACGGCGTTTCGAACTCGGTATGGACATTTCGAGTACCTAGTGATGCCCTTCGGAGTAACGAATGCGCCGGCAGTATTCATGGACTTGATGAACCGAATCTTTTCACCGTTCTTGGACCAGTTTATTGTGGTATTCATTGACGATATTCTGGTTTACTCGAAGAGTTTTGAGGAGCATGCTGAGCATTTGAAGATCGCACTGCAGACATTGAGACAGGAGAAATTGTATGCGAAGATGAGTAAGTGAGAATTTTGGCTGGAAGAAGTGAAGTTTCTGGGGCATATTGTATCGGGCGATGGAATCGCCGTCGATCCCGAAAAGATTGCAGCAGTTCGAGATTGGCCGATTCCAAAGAATGTAGCTGAGATAAGAAGTTTCCTTGGATTAGCCGGATATTACAGGAGATTTGTGGAGAACTTCGCTCGTCTGGCAGAACCGTTGACCAAGCTTACGCGCAAGGAGGTACTTTTATATGGACAGATAATTGTGCGTTAGCTTTTGAGACGTTGAAGCAGAAGTTGATAACCGCCCCTATTTTGACCGTGCCAGACAATTCCGGAGGATTGGTTATTCACAGCGACGCATCTGGGAAAGGATTGGGATGTGTCTTGATGCAGCATGGGAAGGTTGTAGTATACGCGTCAAGACAACTGAAGACCCATGAGAAGAATTACCCAACTCATGACTTGGAGCTTGCGGCTGTGATCTTCGCTTTGAAGATTTGGAGACACTACCTTTTGGGCGAGAGGGTCGAAGTCTTTACAGATCACAAGAGTTTGAAGTATGTGTTCACTCAGAAAGAGTTGAATATGAGGCAGCGTAGATGGTTGGAGCTGATGGCCGACTACGACCTTGATCTTAAGTACCATCCGGGGAAGGTTAACGTCGTGCCGGATGCGCTTAGTCGGTTACCAGCAATTCAGGTGTTAACTACACAGAGGGAGATCATTGCAGATTTTCGAAGATTTGACTTGGAAGTTGTGCTACCGCGTTCTACGGGACAGTTGATGCAATTGCAAGTACAGTCGTCTTTAATTGAGAAAATTAAAGCAGCACAATCGCAGGATCCTAGACTGCAAAAGTTTCGAGAGCAGGTTGAAGCCGGACTACGAACAGATTTATTGGTCCATGAAGATGGTTCGTTGAGGTATGGTAGCCGTTTGTGTGTGCCAAAGGGAGATATTCGTGAAGATCTTATGAAGGAGGCACACAATTCAGCTTATTCTATACATCCAGGAGGCACAAAGATGTACCGTGATATTCGACAGCATTTCTGGTGGGAAGGCATGAAACGGGAGATTGCTCGCTTTGTGGCTAAGTGCTTGGTGTGTCAGCAAGTCAAGGCTGAACACCAAAGGGTTGCTGGTTTATTGCAACCACTTCCGATTCCTCAGTGGAAGTGGGAACATATAACCATGGATTTCGTGACGGCTTTACCGCGGAGTCCAAAGGGCAACAATGCAGTATGGGTGATTGTTGATCGGTTGACCAAGGCAGCTCACTTTATCCCTTTTCGGGTTGGTCAATCAACGGAGACTTTGGCAGAACGGTACATGTAGGAGATTATAAGTTACATGGCGTACCGGTAAGCATCGTGTCCGATCGGGACACTCGGTTCTTATCACACTTCTGGAGGAGTTTACAGGAAAGTTTGAGGACTCGATTGAAGTTTAGCACAGCTTATCATCCTCAAACTGATGGCCAGTCGGAGAGAACGATCCAAACTCTTGAAGACATGTTGAGAGCATGCATGTTGGACTTTAAGGGTTCGTGGGAGGATCATCTACACTTGGTGGAGTTTTCTTACAACAATAGTTTCCAAGCAACTATTCAGATGGCTCCGTTTGAAGCTTTGTATGGTCGTAAGTGCCGTTCACCTGTTTGTTGGGATAATGTTGGTGAACGAAGATTATTGGGACCAGATTTGGTAGTGCAGACAGTTGAGAAGGTTAACACTATCAGAAAGTTTATGAAGGCAGCTCAAGACAAACAGAAGAGTTGGGCTGACACGTCAAGAAGACCTCTAGAGTTCGCCGTGGGTGATTTGGTATTCTTGAAGATATCGCCGACTAGAGGGGTGATTCGTTTTGGGAGTCGAGAAAAGCTTAGTCCTCAATTCGTTGGACCCTTCGAGATATTGGAGCGCGTTGGAGAGGTAGCGTACCGTTTGGCGTTACCGCAGTCCTTGGCGGGTGTACACGATGTGTTTCACGTATCTCAACTACGAGGGTATGTTCGAGATGAAACACACGTCTTGGATCATTTGGATGTAACGGTACGGGAAGACCTGACTTTTGAGGAGCGACCGGTTGAAATCATGGATCGAAGGGAAAAGGTTCTTAAGAACAAGGTTATCCCCCTTGTGCTCGTTTCTTGGGGTAACCGATCGCATGGAAAGTCCACTTAGGAGCGAGAAGATGAGATCCGGCAGAAGTTTCCTCACCTTTTCCTGTAGTTTTCTATCTTGTATTCTTGGAATTTCGAGAACGAAATTATTTTTGTAGTTGGGTATAATGTAACACCCGAGCCCAATACTACTATTTTTTTCTGTTACTGGTTGAGTGTTAGATATTACTCATTTCATTTAGCTTGCCTGTTTGACACTTACCGTGAAATTTTATCTGGCAAAGTCATTTCTGCATATAACAAATTTTAGCACCTAAAATAAAATTAAAAATATCTATCTTGGCCTACTCGACACCCCTAGTCTCGTGGTAGCGTCCGTGCATCGAGTTCTCGTCCCGTTCGATGAAACGGGCGAGTTTGGACGGCTACACGCGCGTGCAGGTGTCCGTCTTGGAGGTATGCTTTTTAATCATAAAACACTTAATTTTAAAATTTGATACCCGCTTAAAATTCTATTATTTAAATTTCGAATTTTTGGACCCGACCCGGGCGCGATTTGGAAATGTTTCATTTAGCGCCAAAATCCCAAATTTAATATTATATTTAAACCATATAATATATCCTAAACTTATAATCTTTACTGTTTATTATAATCTTCTAAAATCTTTAAAGAATTCCTTTTAGTCTCTGGATCTTTTTCCCTGGCCAATCACGAGGGATTTAAACCCCCGTGGGCCCCTCATCCAATTTCTCCTTCTCTCTCCCTCATATCTTTTTCTCTCTCTCTCTACCTTTCTCTAACTCTCTCTCTCTCTTCCCTATATATATCATTCTCCCCCTCATATTTTCCCAGAACGAGAAAACAAACCCATCGCGAACCCTAACCCTAGCCACCTTCACCGTCGCCGCCGCAGCCCCGACGCCGGTGCCGGCGCCACCGTCACCCTCGCCTCCGCCTCCTTGCCTCAACCGACCCTGTTTCCTCTCTCCCGAGCACCCTGCGCAGCCGCGGCCACCTGCAGATTTTCCCCTGCAGTCGCAAAGTCACCGCCGGCAACCACCTGCGCCGCCGACCATCACCTCGCCTGTTCTCCTCACCCCGAGACCTCCTCCTTCTCTTCTTTCCGGCACACCCTGCACCTTCCTGACACCAACCAACCACCCATCGCCTGCAACCTCACCCTCGCCGGAAAACCCATCACCACCGACCACCCGTCGTCTCCTCGCCTCCCAGCAAACCCCCTGAACTCCAGCACCACCTCTTCCGACCGATTCTGCACCTTCCCCGATCACCTCTACCGAAACCCTTCACGTTGTCGTCACCGTCGCGGCTTGAACCGCCGGTGATCTTGCCGGCACCGATCGCCTCGCTGCCGAGTTGCCGAGAGAGCATCCATCTCTGTCCAGATCTCCCGAGCCCTTACTGTTATCGTGCCGCGTGGGTTCGCGCCTCCGTTCTCGTGTTCGTCATTTCGTCGAGGCAAGTATTCGATACTTGCTACATGCTATTGCTACTTTATAACTTGCCTTAATATTCATGTGTAGTTTAATGATATATTATTTAGTAAATCACCTTAAATACCTTGCTTCATGTTTAACCCTAGTAGCATGTCAAATAAATTATTTCCTGATAAACCCGTACATGATAGATTGCATTTGATTCACTGCTATGATGCTTTATTTCCAGTTTAGTTTAACAAATATGCATAACCGGCTAAATTACAATTGCATTCTTTAAACAGATTATACTTGTCGTGGCATTCTTGGAACACTCAATATATTATTAACCTGACTACAGCAGTTACGTTCACCGTCCTGTATTCACATGATATTGACACTATTTATTTAACACAATTGAAAATGGTACAGCTAGATAATAAATCAGATTATTGTTTAACGTGTTGATTTGAACATGATGCTGCTTATATATCTGTTTGTGAGCACACCCACGATAGCGTTACATCTTGTTTGACATTGTCACACATGGTATTGTACCGTTTACTATTGACCTGACCTGTTACCTGATCTCGTGCCTAATGCCAACAAACCTGACATGTAGTCCTCATGGACCATTCCTGTTGTCTATCCAGACAAACCTGATGTTACCTGATCCTGTGTTGGCATTAGTTCTTGATTACTGAATACCTGACTCGACATATATAACTTGGGGGTATGGGGAAATCAAAGGTGAAACCGACTTGTAACTCAACAGTTCGATACCTGTTCTGATCAGTCTTACGGGCTAGGCCAGCCCCGGAGTGATGATGCTGACATCACTCACCCATCCTGCTACTTGTTACTGCCTAGTGGTACGTCTCGGATTCAGCCCCGAGAATCTTAACCGTGGTCCCGGGCACGCACGGGATACTATTGAGTTACATCGACGATTCATCAATTGATTTCAAAGACTTTAGAATAGAAAACCTGATGGAACAGTTTAGTTACCCACTGCACACTACCCTGCACTGCGTGATTCACATTATTTGCTACTCTCGTTTTATTCATGTTTATTTTGCATTACCTGTTACACTGTTCATATTATACTTGATGACATGACACGCTGACGTCTGGGTTTTTCATGGCCCAGATTCTGTACCGCTGTCGCAGTCCGAGCAGGAGTATTTCAGCCAGCAGGCTGAGCTGTGAGGTGTTAGTATTAGTTAGTTTTTATTTCCTGCATTTATTTCCTGATGTGAGCCCGCATTATGGGACATACATTTCAGTTATTTGTATTGGATCATTTGCTTCCGCACTTATTTATTTATTGACTCTTGTTATTCTGGATTATGGACATGTTTTAGAAATTTTTATCTTGTTCTTGATATCTCTACAGCCGTAATGTGACTATGGATGGATACTTCCTACCCACAGGTAGCATGGTTGGCTATGTCACATGCCCAATATAGCATACTCTGAGAAGCGGGGCGTGACACGATCCGTGAAATCAGCCGCCGATAATAAAAAGACGGCTGGATATGTCGTCCATACGGTCTATATGGCAGGCGGGCGTCCCAGCGACAACCTTCGCAGCAAAAGCAAGGATGGGGCCACCACATCCCAAGTCCAATCTGGCTTGAATGTGGTTGCCGCTTCCCAAGAACAGCCGCCTCCGCTGGATGATGAAAACCCTCTTGATGAGGACGATAGGCAGAAGGACCCTTCGGTCCAGGCAGAGTCAAGCTCAGAGAGCGAGGATGAGCCGACTTTCCGCCCCAGGACCGCGGAGCAAGAGCTGCTCCAAGAGCTTCGGAAACAGCTCAAGTGCAAAGATAAAGAGATGGCCAAGCTCTATTTGAAAATTGACGACCTAACGAACGTTGTGATGCAGCTTACGGCTCAAATTGCCCGAGCACCTCCCAATCAAGCACAAGTCACTACTAATCAGCCGGGTGATGACAATCCGAAGCAGCCAATGCCTGTTCCTTTCGGTCCAAGACTGGTCGAGCCGCATGAAAGCCGGCCACATTCCGCTTCTGGGGATGCCTTGGCCCCAGATAGCACTATCCCGCTAACACAGGATCGGATAATGGATTTGGTCACCAGCAAGGTTAAAACATTGGTGACCGAAGCTGAAGCTCAGAAAGAAATCGGCAGTAGTGGGCGGCCGTATCCCGCACACTACGATCTGATCGAGTTCCCGAGCGGCTATGTCATTCCTAAATTCCGAAGATTTGAAGGAACGGGGAATGCAAATTAGCACGTCGCCCACTTCAAAGCCGCGTGTGGAAATACAGGGGGCAATGACGCGCTCCTTCTTCGTCAGTTTGTCAACAGCCTAATCGGTGTCGCCTTCGACTGGTACGCTAGTATACCAGACGGGTCCATCATTACCTTTGCCCAAATGGAGTCTCTGTTCCGGCAAAGGTTCATGAGTGTCAGTGATAAAATCTCCATTGCCGACCTTGTGAGGACCAAGCCGGGGAAGAATGAAAGCAACACCGACTTTATCGCCCGATGGCGTAATCTCACGGTCAAGTGCGAACCGCCGCTGGAACAGGACCAGTCCGTCAGCCTTCTCATTGGGAACCTCAGCAATTGGATGGTCCCATTCTTGTTGTTGTGCCACGGCAGCGCCCCGGCCTCGTACTCGAGGCCAAAATGCGGAATAAAAAACTTTGCGAACTTTGCAAAACGGCGCTACCGCGGACAATTACCCGGATCGAAACCATTAACCTAACTAGCTATCTGGAGATGGGGTGAGAAGTTATACCAAGCGATCCGTGTCCTTCGGTCTTCGACTCCACTCCGATCTCCCGCGGAATCTCCGTCACCTCCTCGCTCGTCGGAAAGGGGCACCACGTAGCCGGAATCTTTTACGGGCTCCCGCCTCTTGACCGAGGCAACTCGGGCGCGAAGATGGCTAGCCGACGCGTCCAAGGCTTGCTATAGAATAGTGTAGTGAACTTGTCTCTTGGGGTTATGAGGTTGCCTTGATGTGGAGGAATAGAGAAGAGAAGGAGAGAAAAGAAAAAAAAGAGCTTTTTAAGCTTATCTTTTGCAACCATGGAAAAGAGATGAGAAATGCCACACCAAAAATTATTCCTCTCTCTCTCTCTCTAGCAAATGGCCGGCCCCTCTCTCTAGAATGAGATTGGAGAGAGAAAAGAAAATGCAAGAAAGAATATATCAACAATATAGAAATTGGTCACTCTCATTTCTTTTCTTATCATATCATACAACCATCACAAGGAAAGCAAGTGAGAAGACCAAAAAAGGATCTCATGATGAAATAGCAATCATGATGCCACAAATATGCAAAGAAACCCCTCACAAATTGTTAATTGCAAACGTGCAATTAACACCCTCCACCAAGAAAGTCCGACCGAGAAGGAATGAAGGAAAACCGGCCGGAACGGAATGCAAACTGGCAACTTCAGAAAACCGATCCCGTAATAAATTACAGGAAAAACCCCAATACTGTGCATACACACCCGCATCTGTATTCCGTCCGGATACAAATGCAAAGAGACAAAACTACACTATCAAATACTAGAATCCGGCTTAAGCCAAAGCCGGCTAGTAAAAACCGTCCGATCACGATCCGTGCAATACCGCACGTATCTGATCGAACCCTGCCATATCTCCATACGGCCTCTACAGCGTTTCGCCCGAAACTTGAGTAACTGAGTGTGGTGGACTCTAAAGACTCGTCAATACCTTGGCTGTGGATTTAACCACTAGCACGTCAGAGGTATAAGCCAATACGTGACGGGCCACCAGGTATTGACCATATGGGACGTCGATGAGGAAGCTCACCCCGACACCCAACTGAGCCTGTCAGTGACAATATCCGTACAGTCCGGTCCGTTCGTCTATGAGTATCGCATGGCGGGCCTAGGGGGTTGGTAAAAGTCAGACCCCCAAAAGCGGTACAAGTCGTGTCGGAGCGTAGCCCAGAACACCCTGAGATACTACTGGAATACCTACCAGTAAATCTCCTGCCTCGGCCGAGGGCTTTGTGTAATGGCTCTCCTAGACACAGCGCGACCTCACCCCCAATACCGGGAGAGACGAACCCCTGCAGATCCGCTCACTGCCTCCATGTGGCTCGGGACTGTACCCAACTAAAACCTGTTTGCACGACTCCTTTGAGCCGTGGTAGGGTAGTAATCAAAGCACAGTGGGAACTCACACGAGACAAATGACGATCTCAGGTCGATGAACTAACCTGTACACATGTCACCAGGGAACTGCTATCTGACATCTGGTATAAGACCAACTAGCAGGTTCCCGGCGAGTCCTGTCCGGTGTACTCATAACCCAATGAGCACCTGTACACATCTTAGGTGAACCAACTGACACCAGTGGCTTGTGAGACCGGCCACCGCCCCTCGTCGGGGTCTCGACTGTATACACTAGTCTACTAACGGAGTATCGATACCCTGTCTCGAAACTCCTACGACTAGGGACCTTTTAAGGATGTGCTTATAGACCACCAGCTCCCACGTATATGATCGCCATCATACTGCTGGCAGTCAAGCAAGAATCCTAGGGGCTCTATCAACGTGTAATAGCGACATGTCAGGTCACCTAAAGCAGTACACGATGATAAAGATAAACCAGATAGCATACTATCATCTCGAGTAAGACTGTCCTACCGGGATAGGTCCTCCCTCAATCATTGCAATCACGTGCCTGTGATCCAATAATTGACTCTGAGGGCACTAACTCCAACACTTGTGTACAGCGGGCCTCAAGAGATTTCAGGAGCTAACCAAGAAAGTCCAAATGCTGGAACGCTCGAAGCAAGAGTCCCCTCCGGACTCTCAGAGAGACAAAACTTGGAAAAGCAAGCGGGACGACAACCGTAGAAGCGGGAGTTCCAGTAGTACCAATGTCTTCTATGTGTCCGACAATGAAGAAAAGCGAAGGGCGGGCAAATCCAAAACCAACCGGTCTCGAAAGCCATTGCTGGGAGGAGATGGGCCTTCCCTTGAGGAGAAGAAGAACAAGGTTTACTCTTTCAGAAGGGACAAGGTCCGCAAGATATTTAAAGATGCCTTGAACAACGGTCTACAATTGCCAGAGTCGAAAAGACCCCAAGAAGCAAAAATGACCGACAATCCTCTGTATTGCCCGTACCACCGAGTAGTGAGCCATGCGATCGAGGATTGCTATATCTTCAAAGACTGGGTCGAGAAGCAGTACAAGGCCGGAGAGATCGAGTTGTCCAAAAGTGTGTTGGTGAACAATCAAGCTGCAACCACTAACTTTATACAGACAGAAGTTGAAGCCTTCTGGGAGCAGACAGCCGAACCCGCTGCCCCGAGAAATGAAACGGACTCACCGCAGCCTCTTTGGAATAAGTACATATCTAATAAGACGAAGAAGATGCTAAAGCTGCTTTAGAAAGAGCCCAGGACGGAATGGGAAGGACAGAAGAAGCCTACCAGTCCAGCTGCCAATGCGGCTCCATCAGGCTCAAAATCCATGAAGCTCAAGAAGAAGAAAAGTGCAGCTCGGCGCGAAAAAGAGTCTGCAGGGAGATCGACCATTAAAAAATATATCGATTCCCTCGAAGAATATGAACAAAAGGAAAGAACATTGATTCAATTGAAGGAGTTCTTCCCTATACAAGCGGCTGAAATTCTGGAGGAGTTAGAAGAAGACTCCAATGAAGAGATCCCAGCCATCCATCTTGGCAGCGACTCGGAAGAGGAGCTCTGTTTTCCCGAAGAGGACGAGGAGCTCGCCACAACGGCCAATTAAATTCAGCTCAGAAGCGGCAGGGCTCTACCGCCAAATCAGGGCAACGCCCTAAAAGGGAAGGAAAAGCAAGTCGCTAATGAAGAAGATGGCAGAGAACCGGCTGATGAAAACATAAGTCCTTCCTCGGTGGACTATAATGTCTTGGCACATCTCCGGAAGCTTCTGTCTCTCTTGAGCATCTACGATGCCTTGGTCCTATCTAAGGAGCTTAGAGATATTCTCATTCACGCTCTACAAGACCCCGAGTGGTATCAGGCTCACTTTGCGGAAATTAATATGAAAGAAGCCCAGCACGCATTGCATGCCGCCGCAGTCACATTTAAGGATGAAGACTTGCTACTGGGAACGGTTGATCATAATCGGCCGCTTTACGTGACCGGGTACAGCGACAGAGATCGGATTAATCGCATATTGATTGATCCGGGGTCTTCAGTGAACATCATGAACTTGCGGACGCTGAAGAGTTTGTCAATGGACGTCCGACACCTGTCAAGGGAAAGGATTGTCATTCAAGGCTTCAACCAAAATTGCCAGCAAGTTTTGAGGTCCATAGCTCTGCCAATCAAATTCGGGGATCTGCAAACTGAAGCTAAGATATACGTGATCGACTCCGACACGTCTTATAAGATTCTCTTAGGGCGGCCGTGGCTCCACGATTACGGCATCATTCCATCAACTCTCCATCAATGCATGAAGTATACTAAAAATGGCGAAGAAAGACGCATTGACGGAGACATCCAGCCGTTCGGTGTGCATAAAGCCCGATATGAAGATTCTCGGTACTTTATGAACCACCAAAATGCTAAGCCACAACTGACTGAGGATAGAGCGTCCCCAAGACTCAAAAGCAAATCTGAGCCAGCTGTCCTTTCAAAAGCAAAAACGCCCGAGTGCGCCCGTGTTTTGGTAGCGACACTGATGAGTCCGACGCTGGAAGTTCGTCCTTCCGTAAAACTCGCCCTCATTTCGGTACCGATACGGACGAATCTGTTACTGAAGCCCCATCTAGCAGCAAAGTCCGCCCTCATCTTGGCAGCAACACTGAAGAGTCGGAGGAAGAGGACCTGCCGTGCAACAGCGGTGCAGATTGGACCCCCATGCAACAAGCGAAACTACGAGAGACCTTCGAAATTGCAGAAGGGTCCCTAACTGTCACAAGGGTACCGGAGAAGATGTGCAAAGAGCTCGATGCGTTGTCAGTCTCTACCGTGGACCAGCTGAAAACTTTCTACGTCCCTGGAAGGAAAAGTGGACAGAAAGGCATCCTGTTTTATGGGTCAAACCCCATTGTGAACCCGGACGATTTGTCTGTCGCGTGCCTTCCATATGAGAGAGACATAAGAGCCGTCCTCAATCCCAGATACTATGCGTCCGAGATGCGGGAATACTTTAAAAGGTGCGGATGTCGGTTATATCAAACGGAGTTCGAAGCAAAGTTTTACGAAGGGCTCTGACATCCACCTCAGGTCCGAACACTTATCGATGGACGAATTCCAGATAGACGGGGCATAGGCTTCATTCAACCGGATTCCAAGGCATGCTACATGATCCATGTTGGGGAAGCCAGCGAAGAGTCAAATGATGAAAACGACCTAGCCGAATCCGAGGAAGCTCCTCAAGAGCTCGAAGATGGCGGACAAGCAATCTTTGACGAGCTAACCGAGATTGACTTAGGAACGCCCGATAATCCAAGGCCGACCTACATCAGCTCGCTCTTGTCAGAGGAAATGAAAGCTCAGATAATCGCCCTGCTGCATGAGTTCGTTGACTGCTTCGCGTGGACATACAATAAATGCCTGGCCTTTCCCCTGAAGTGGTCGTGCATAAGCTGGCTATATCTCCTGATGCTAAGCCAGTCAAACAAGCTCCTCGACGAATGAGAAGGGAACTAGAAGAAAAGGTCATCGAGGAAACCAAGAAGCTCATCGATGCCGGCTTCATCAGGGAAGAGAAATATGCGGACTGGATCGCATGCATAGTCCCAGTGAAGAAGAAAAATGGGTAGATCCGAGTTTGTGTCGATTTCAGGGACCTCAACAAGGCATGTCCTAAAGACGACTTCCCGCTACCGGTCATGGAAATGATGGTCGATGACACCTCAAATTACGAGCTGTTCACCGTTATGGATGGCTCGTCTGGGTATAATCAGATCAAGATGTCGCCCGAGGATGAGAAGCACACAGCATTCCGAATCCCGATCGGAATATACTACTACAAGGTGATGCCGTTCGGACTGAAGAACGCAGGTGCTACGTACCAAAGGGCAATGACCAATATCTTTGATGACCTAATTCATAAAGTCGTCGAATGCTATGTTGATGATCTGGTCGTCAAGACGAAAACCAAGGTTGATCATATCCAAGATCTTAGGACCGTTCTCACCAGACTGAGGGAATACGATCTGAAGATGAATCCTCTGAAATGCGCTTTTGGCGTGTCATCGGGAAAATTCCTGGGCTTCATAGTCCAACATCGAGGGATCGAAGTTGACCCATCAAAGATAAAGGCCATCATGGAGATGCCCCCTCCAAAGAGTCTGACGCAGCTGAGATCATTTCAAGGAAAGCTTGCTTATATACGGAAGTTTATCTCAAATTTATCGGGGAGATGTAGGCCCTTCTCAAAGCTCATGAAGAAAGGAGCTCCTTTTATCTGGGATGCCGAATGTCAAGCAGCGTTCGAAAGCATCAAACAATACTTGTTGCACCCTCCAGTGCTGGCCGCTCCCATTCCAAATAAACCGCTGATTCTCTACACTGCCGCGCTAGATGAGTCACTCGGTGCGCTCCTTGCCCAGAATAACGAGGAGGGAAAAGAAAATGCCCTCTACTACCTCAGTCGAACTCTAGTCGGGGCGGAACACAACTATTCTCCAATCGAAAAGCAATGCCTAGCTCTGATATTTGCTGTGAAGAAGCTGAGGCACTATCTGCTCGTTCATCGGGTTATGCTGATCTCCAAAGTCGACCCGCTCAAACACTTGATGACCAGAGCGAGCCTAGCCGGCAGAATGGCAAGATGGGCTGTTATGCTACTTGAGTTTGACATAGTTTATACTCCTCAGAAAGCAGTAAAAGGGCAAGCTCTTGCAGACTTTCTCGCTGCTCATCCCATACCAGAAGGGTCGCCGCTAAATTGTGAGTTACCCGACAAACAAGTACTGTACCTCGAGGAAGATGAGCCATGTTGGGAGCTCTACTTCGATGGAGCCTCATCAATAAGGACCTCCAGTAAATCAAGCATCCCGGAGATGAAAGCAGGGATAGGATTGGTGTTCATCACACCATCAATGGGAACCCTACGGCGTTCTTTCGCTCTCACCGAGCCTCGAACGAACAATGAAGCTGAGTATGAAGCTCTGATAGCTGGTTTGGAGCTCGCCATAGAAATGGAAATCCTTCGGCTACGGGTTTACGGTGACTCCCAGCTTGTCGTCAACCAAGTAAGCGGCAATTATAAGATATACAAACCCGAATTAGCTCGGTACAGAGGCCGAGTAGTGGAACTCATGAAACGGTTCACTCATATTGAACTAACGAGAGTCCTTAGAGCGTTGAACGGAAAGGCTGATGTACTCGCTCGCTTGGCCAAGGAGCTGGCTGATCCTGACATGGACGAAATTCTGATCACAGTCAGGAGCCGGCAAATTCTACCCCCAGTCTCTCTACGAGAAGAGGAAAGCGCGGAACGGAAGAGCATTCCTGCCGAAGAAGCTTCGATCATCCAAGACGAGCCCGATTGGAGAGAACCCTTCATAGAGTGCCTCCGATACGACAAGCTGCCCGAAGAAAAATCTGCGAGGATTCAGCTGAAGAAAAGAGCTCTCCGATACGTATTTGTAAATGACACGTTATACCGCAGGTCATATGACCAACTCTGGCTCAGGTGTCTGTCATTGGCCGAAGCCCAAAAGGTCATGAAAGATGTTCACTCGGGAGTTTGCGGTGCTCACCAATCTGGCCCCAAGATGCGACTTCAAATCAAACGGCTTGGGTATTACTGGCCCACCATGATACGGGATTGCGGAGAGCATGCAAAGAAATGTCAGATCTGCCAAATCCATGGTGATTTCATTCACAAGCATCCCAATCCGTTGCATCCTACGGTGGCGTCGTGGCCCTTCGAAGTCTGGGGCACCGACATTGTTGGCCCAATTGATCCTCCATCATCCAAAGGCCACCGTTCATACTGGCCGCGACAGACTACTTCTCCAGATGGGCTAAAGCTGTCCCACTAAAAGAAGTCAAGACAAAAGATATTCTGACATTCTTCCAGCATAATATTCTATACCGCTTCGGTACACCAAGAAAAATCATTTCGGACAACGGGCCTTCTTTCAAGAGCTTCAATGTCTCAAGGTTCGCTACTCAGCACAAGATAGACTGGTGATATTCCTCCATCTATAATCCAAGAGCCAATGGGCTAGCCGAAGCCTTCAATAAGACTCTATGCAAGCTCCTGAGGAAAAATGCTTCGGCCAACAAGAGAGGTTGGAATCTCAAACTTCACGAGGCGTTGTGGGCATATCGTACCACGCACCGTACTCCAACTCAGTCCACTCCATACTCATTGCTCTTCGAAGTGGAGGCGGTCCTCCCCCTTGAAGTCGAAGTTCCAAGCTTAAGAATGGCCGTTCAGCACGAGTTGACGGAGGAGGAAAATGTACTCCTTCGACTTGAAGAGCTCGATGCCCTCGAAGAAAAGAAGCTCGCGGTGCAGCAAAATCTGGAGCTATACCGAGCCCAAATGTCACGGGCCTATGACAAGCTAACCTGTCTCCGCGCTTTCAAGAAAGGTGAATTGGTGTTGGTCCTCACAAGACCGATCATCCCCAATCGACATGCTAAGGGAAAATTCGAGCCAAACTGGGAAGGACCATACGTCATCGAGAAAGTGTTCGACGGAGGATCCTACCAACTAATAAGTGCCGAGGGAGAAAGGCTCATGCCACCCATCAATGGCCGATATCTCAAGAAATACTACACGTGAATGCTCCAAGTCGCAGGCGAATTGAGCACATCATCCCTACGGTCTTGATCATACATCCTGCAAAACCGTATACAATCCACGGGCGTAAATGACCCATATCTCTCCCAAATCCTGCCGGTGAGACTACTTTTAAAGTCCCACCAGCGGCAAAAAAAAGAAAAAAAAGGAAAAAAAAAGAAGAAAAAAGGAAAAAAAAAAAGGTATGTCCACAAGCAAAACGGGCACGGATGAAAACCCGAAAGGGTTCCGTGAGTAAAAACAGCAGGACTACCGACGAGTTTGTGAAAGCCCGAAAGGGCGCAAACTCGTAAAAAGAGATGAATGCACTCGCAAAGTCCTCTCGACCTTGTGAGGAGAAAACCCTTGCGTGATATCCTTACGGCTCACAAAGGAGCAACACACTTAGGAATCCTCACGATTCCTAAGGAGAACATACACCTGCGAGATCCTTTCGACTCGTAGGGAGAAAATGCTTTTATGAGACCCTCACGGCTCATAAAATTGAAAAGCCTTAGGTGATAGGGACCCAAACCTGTCTCCTAAGCCATCGTTCCCCAACGGGCAACGATAAATGATGAGTCGCTCCTGGCATTTCGCTTTAGTGTTAGCGGTGCTGATGCCGACCAAAAACCCAAATCCCAAGTCCTCCCAAGGCAAATGATGAGTTGCTCCTGGCATTATTCCAGTGCAGCAATGCTGATGCCAAATAAGATCCAAATTCCAAGTCCCCAAACGGCGAATGATGAATCGCTCCTGGTACCACATTCCAGTGCAGCGATGCAGACGCCAACCAAAATCCAATTTCTTAAAATTCTCCCAGCCCTACGGTTGGTCCCCAAGTTGACTACCGTATACAATCCACGGGCTCAAATAATTCTCGTCATACCCATGCCCCACCACAATTACCAGTTACGCGGCTGGTCTCCGCCTTTGGAATTATGCTACATTGAGAAGACCCATTCATGTGTCCTCACGATACATGAGGAGAACAAACCTTTGTGGGATCCTTACGACTCGTAAAGGAAAAACACACTTAGAAGTCCTCACGACTCCTAAGGAGAAAATACACCTGCGAGATCCTTACGACTCGTAGGGAGAAAATGCTTTTATGGGACCCTCACGGCCCATAAAATTGAAAAGCCTTAGGTGATAGGGACCTAAACTTGTCTCCTAAGCCATCGCTCCCCCAACAGGAATAGGCAAATGATGAATTGCTCCTGGCATGTGTGCTTCAGTGTTAGCAACGCCGATGCCTACCCTAACCCCAAAATCCCAAACTCCAATCCAATAGACCCCTAAGTCTTTAAACTAGGAACAGATGACCCCTAAGTAGTTAAACTGGTAACGAGGGAAATCTCCTCATGGAAGATGATGATTCGCTCCTGGTACCATATTCCAGTGCAGTGAAGCTGATGCCAAACCAAAACCAAAATCCCCAAATCCTGTCATGACAAATGATGATTCGCTCCTGGTACCATATTCCAGCGTAGCGATGCTGATGTCAACCCAAATCACATCAAGTCAGTAAAACAACCAATGACCTCACTGGCAGAATCAAATTCCACCTCGGAAACAAGTCAACTTCATCCCTGACACCGCAAGAAGCGGAGCAAGTCAAATCCAGCACCGACCGTCCAAGTCGCAAAAAGGGCAGAACCGACCGTCCAAGTCGCAAAAAGGGCAGAACCGACCGTCCACGTCGCTAAAAGGGCAGCACCGACCGACCAAGTCGCAAAAAGGGCTGAACTCACCATCCACGCCGCTAAAAAGGCAGCACCGACCGTCCAAGTTGCTAAAAGGGCAGCATCGACCGTCCAAGTCGCAAAAAGGGCAGCATCGACCGTCCAAGTCGCAAAAAGGGCAGCATCGACCGGCCACGTCGCAAAAAGGGCAGCACCGACCGTCCAAGTCGCTAAAATGGCAGCACAGACCGTCCACGTCGCTAAAAGGGCAGCACCGACCGCCCACGTCGCAAAAAGGGCAGCACCGACCGTCCAAGTCGCAAAAAGGGCAGCATCGACCGTCCACGTCGCTAAAAGGGCAGCATCGACCGTCCAAGTCGCTAAAATGGCAGCATTGACCGTCTATGTCGTAAAAAGGGCAGCGCAGGATTCCTACAAAGCGAGAACAAGATCACTCCGGGCCAGGGAAACGTCTATCACGGACACTCCGTCTCGGAGACATGTCAAGCAACGACAGTCCATGTCGTAAAAAGGGCAGTGCCAGCTTCCCAAAAAGTGGGAACCAAATCAATTCGCCTTCACAAGAAAGAAGATCCATCAATTTCATGCACACGACCTACATATGTGGTGTGCATTTATTGATGGGGGGCAATTTTTTGGGGTAAAAATTTACACCCCGGTTGACCAAGTCAAAATCAAAGTCAACCCCAAGCCAAGTGGGCCCAAGCCCAAATCCAGTAGGGCCATGCTCGGGTCGAGCCCGAACATGAAGCGGTCGGCCTCCCCCCATACCAAGATAAAAATTTTGTAATAAATAATTTTGTTGTATTTATTTTATTTTATTTTATGGATAAATGTAAGAAAAATAGGCATAAAGCCAAATTTTTGTAAAGCCCATGGCATATGTGCAAAAAGAAATGACACATGAGCCATGGGATAGGCAAAATACCATTTTATGAAGCCCAAGGGGCTATGTGTAAAGTGTATAGCCTATAAAGGCATGGATAATGAAAATATTTCATAACTTTTTCTCTGTCCAAAAAAAAGTTTTAGATCTGAGATCTTTCCTTCTTCTTCAAGGTTCCAAAACCTTCTTCTTTCTTTTGAATTAAATCAAGAGTTTACTCTTCATTCTAAAAAACTAAATAGTTTTTCACCACAAAACTCATGAAGGGAACTTGGATCTGTCTTTAGATCTCAAAAAGGAGGGATTTTTAAAAAATCTCATATCTCTTGATCTTCAAGATCCAGCCAACAGAAGAGGAAGAAGAAGAACTCCTTTCATCAACCCAAAACAGCTTAGGAGTTTAACTCCACCCTATTTTCTCTTTAGAGAATTTCCGGGGCTAAAAGCCCCATTTTCCTTGCCGGCGCGTTAGCGCTCGAGCGCAAAGCACCCACGTGCCGACAAGTGGCGCGCTTGCGCTTCAGCGCAAAGCGCCCACGTGCCGACACGTGGCGCGCTTACGCTCAAGCACCCTGCGCTCGAGCGCAAAGCGCCCACGTGCCGACACGTGGCGCGCTTGCACTCCAGTGCCCTGCGCTCCAGCGCAAAGCACCCACGTGCCGACATGTGGCGCTTGCGCTCCAGCGCTCTGCGCTCGAGCGCAAAGCGCCCACGTGCCGACACATGGCGCATTTGTGCTCCAGCACTCTGCGTTCGAGCGCAAAGCGCCCACGTGCCGACACGTGGCGCGCTTGCGCTCCAGCACTCTGCGCTCGAGCGCAGAGCGCCCACGTGCCGACACGTGGCGCGCTTGCGCTCAAACGCCCAGGCGCTGGCCCCACGCATCCTTTGGATGTCTTTCCCCCCTTTTTATATATATACATGCATATATATACATATGTATACATATGTACACACACACATACTCCACGTAAAAACTCTGCATGGCTCCCGATATATCCAAACCCCCCTCCAAAACAAAACACACGTACACTGCACATTGAGCTCGCATGACCAGTTTAACCCGTCAAACGGAGGTTCCCTCGCTCCAAAGGCGAGGAGTAATTAATGGCAGTTTAGTCCGCGGCTACCGGAGATTCGGATCCCCACAATCATTAAACCCCGGCCTACCCTAGGCAGGGGGAATCTGTAGTACGCCTGACAAGCGCGAGCGTATTCCCATCTCAATGGGGTGACGAAAAACACCCTACAGCCGCTACGTATTTACTCAGAAGCAAATACGCTAAGCGTAAATAAGCAATATAAAAGAGAATATACACAAGAGACAAGGTATAATAAAACAACAACTTTATTTATTCACATTCTTTCTGTACAATGCATGGAAAACTAAATACAACTGAATGAAAACAATGCCTAAACAATGGCATAACAGAAGAGGAAAAGTACCGAAATGAAAGTGTACAATGAACTTAAGTTCTGGGTCTTCAATGAAGTGGTCCAAGTCTTCACTAGTGGGCTCGATCTCCAGAGTGTCCAGATCACCTGGCGACATTCAAAGAAGAAAGAAAGAGAATGTCTTCAGCGAACAAATCGCTCGGTAAGTCCCAAAGATAAGGGAGAAGTAGAAAAGAAGAAAGAGAGAGTGTAGCTTTTAAAGTTGTATTATATTGTTATAGTGTTAATACTGTTGTTATCGTAAGTTCAAGGGTGAATGTCAACTAATCTCAAGAGTGTTCTCAAACCCAACAGGCAACAGTCCAGGGGTAGGGAACCACGGGCCCAAATGATATGTTAGTAGAGGAACTTCGACCGTCGTCGAAGTATTCCAAACTCAACAGGCCACAGTCCAGGAGCATGGAAACACGGGCCCTCATGATTTCTTGCTTGTGTTAGTAGACATGGATTCATGATCTAGGGGGACTCTTGAGATTATGTTGGATTCACGAATGAACTACCCCAAAACCCCGTGTAGTTACTGTATTAATAGTATTGTATTGCATTGTAATGTCTTGTAAATTGAATTGTATAATTGGATGACTTGCCGAAATCATGATATCAGTAAGCGGGTGTAACTGTAGAATCATGTATACTGGATGATCATGTAAATGGAATGTATATCCATGGTTTGGTTCAGTCAAGTTGTATAGATTGATATGTTGAATATATGGAATAATGGATTTATGGATTCATGTTGAATTGTAATATTTTAGATTGTAGATTGTAGATTGTAAATTGTAGATTATAGATTGTACTTGAATCATATTCAAGTCAGATTATAGAGAGACTAAATCTGAGTCAGACAATTAGAAAAGTAAATTGAAGTCCTGATTGTTTTGATGTTATCGGTAACCTTTCATGTCTTTTTCAAAGATGATTTCCGTATTAGTAACACCGTCGTTAAGTTGTCTACCTCAGATAAGCAAGCACCCACTTCTCCGGCTCCTTGAGGCTCAAGAGATTGGTCCCGCTTAAACCTATATTTACTAGGCTCCTTAGGGTAATTTATAGAACTTGAGGGGGTTTTATGTAAAAATACTTTTATATAATTTTCAAAATACACCCCAAGTATTTATTAATTGTCTTTAGAGTTGTAATGAATGTGGATTTTATATTGTGATATTTCTAGTGAAAATATCCTAATTTCAGAAATAAAGGTATTTATTTATAATATTGATTTGTATGGAATTCATAGTATTTTAGTGTAAAATTGATTCTTATGATATTGTAGAAAAGGTGGAATATTTATAATACTTCAAAAATAGATATGTTTATGTTACATATACATATATTTATATGAAAATAATTTTTGTATATATCTATAATATTCTAGAAATCTCGTTTTCTTAAGATATCGTATTTTAAATCTTTCGAGACCGAATGCTCCTTGCGGAGGTCTGAATCTCGCACTACTAAGACCGAGAATGTGCGATAATCCGCACCATCCCGAACGGGTTCCCCAAATGGGTTGTAGCGACGCTTTGCAATGATTTGTATAAATACTAATCATTAAGGAAAACGGTTTTATTAATTATGGTATTTAAATGAAAAGTGTCGTTTTCCTGTATTCTATGTTCTAGGGTCTCTTAAGTTAACTAGACTGCTCCTAACTGGTCTAAAGTGACAAGTTGTGAGATACTTCAAATCGCCTCTTCACTGCTAATTGTGGCCAGGTAAGTACAAGTGAAGAAAGGAGGGATCCGCTCACGAATCACCGTGAGACGGGCCTTTTAAAGTTACCTTTCTCACTTGTCTAGCCTAGACACCACAAACTCAGGTTTAGATAAACGACTGAATGCCCACAACCTTTCTCTGTCCTAATGAGTGCGATAGTCCTTAATTGGCTGAGTCTTGATATTTTTTTATTAGCTCAATGTTATTTATTTGTAAAGATGTATCAATATTAAATCTTTTAGAAATGGTTTTATTAAGTAAAGAGTATTTAAATGAAAATGTTTGCTTTCCTATATTCTAAGTTCTCGAGGGTATCGTGTTATGTTGCATATGAGTGTGTGAGGAGGTAGGTCATTACCTCGTGGTCTACTTAAAGGTATAGCAAGTTGAATGTATAATTGAAACATTGTGGTATTTAAATGAAAAATACGATAAAGTGAAATAGCCATCATTTTATGAAATGAAACTTGATCAATCTGGTTGATTAGTGTTTAATAGTCAACAAGAGAGAGTTTAAACATAGTTGTATTAACGAGAAGTGAAGTTTTATAAGAAAACCGAATCGGAAATCGGATTTGTTCCGATTCTGTCGGGTTTCATAAATTCGTATTTTTTAGAATAGAAAAGAGAGATAGAAAATGGGACTTACGGGTTTAAGAAAACAAGAAGAGGGAGATTGATCGGAAAGAGTCGCCGGTGCGTCGCTTCGCCGGGAGCTGCTAGAATGATCGTCGGAAGTTCGCCGGGAAATTCACCGTAACTTCGCTTCGTGCTCGATTTCAAAGTACACAAGTTTCTTGGAAATTTTAGAGAGTTGGCTCAGAGTTTTGGGGTTATAGGGTAGAGGGTAGGGGTGGTATTTATAGGGTTAGGCTTGGGTTAGGGTAGGTGAAGGGTTTTAATTTTAAAAAAAATGTAAAAATGTGTGAAAAATGTATTAAAAATGAAGTAAATGAGTGTTAATGGGCTCTCTGGAAACGATCTCCAGATTTAAAGTGTGCAGGGGGTTTGAGAATTCCAAAATGCACCTTTCCCATGTTGGGGACTCGGCCGTCCGGCCGAGTTTGGCCAGCGGTGCCGGCCCGAGTCGGGGCATGGAAAGGTGGGGGGTCACCTGATGTAGTCACTGGTACATTTAGTTTGGTGGGTGTAGTGGGAAATTCTGGAGTTATCACGTGTTGACTGTTGGGATTCTATAAAATCTAAAACAATATAAATATTAAAAATAATGTGGGGCATGAGATTTGAACTCTGGTGGCTTGGTTCAGCAGTGCAAGGTATTACCAATAAGCTACAAGCTCCTTCTTGTAATTAAATTGCTAATTAATTACTTATGTCTTGTGCTCAGGCAGTAAATACCCCTTTATGGATTTTGAAAAAATTTTGTAAAGAAAGTTGTATAGGAAAATTAGGGTTGTTACAGTCGGGATGATGTTACAGCCGGATCCTACAGTTGAAGACCCTCAAAATCCTTGAAAACGGCCGAGGGGAGACGTCAAACCTTCTTCCAGCTTGTTCAGCACCTAAAGAGGAGACCATCTCCAAAGCCGTCTTGGATGACTACATCGCTCAGCAGATACGAGCTCATCAGGCGAGCGAAGCGACCGGGCAAATTGTTAAGACTGGACGACCCTATCCGGGTTGGTATGACCAAATAAAGTACCCGCTGGGATATACGATCCCTAAATTCCATGTATATAAAGGGACGGGGAATCCACACAAGCATGTTGCTCAATTCAGAGCCTTGTGCGGTAATACCGGAGGTGACGATAAGCTACTGCTTCGCCAGTTTGTTGGCAGCTTGTCGGAGACAGCGTTTGAATGGTACTCTGAGCTCTCGAATGACTCTGTTAAGATATTTGCAGAAATGGAGTTGTTGTTTACATAAAAATTCGCAAGCGCTAATGACCGCACCCCGATCACCTCATTAATTAACGCCAGAGTGAAGCCAGGCGAAACATAGGTGCAGTACGCGATACGGTGGCAGAATCTATGGTCGAAGTGCAAGCAGCGCATCGAAGAAGCGCCTGCGGTAGGCATGTTCGTGGGTACTCTTGATCCGCAGGCGACCATATCCCAGTTCATGATGTTCTTCAACCCAACTACTTTCCAGGCCTTGATTGACAAGCTGGCCCAAATGGATCAGATGGGTCATAGACCGTCTTCTTCGAAAATGGAGCCTCGAAATGAAAAGGGGAAGAGGAAAGCGACCTTCGTCGCCAATGCTCAACAGCTTAGTGGTCCAAAACCATCTGATCGCCAAAGTGATAGACAGCGATCCCTTGGAGAAAAGATGAGATGCTCTTACTAGTTCCCTCGGGATAAGACGAAGAGGTTATTCGAGCTAGCGCTGTGCAACAGGCTCATCACTCTGCCGGAGCCAAGACGCACAACGCAACCAGGCGACGTTAACAATCCTAATTACTGCCCTTATCACCGAATATTGGGTCATCCAATCAAAAATTGTTACATCTTCAAAAGTTGTATCGAAGATCAGTACCAATAGGGCAAGTTCGCGTTATCTAAAAACTGGAAGGTGAACCCGCCACAACCTCACGCTCCTAAAAAGGTGGACACACCGTGGGCATCGTGCTCTTTTATAGAAGAAGCTCCATGGGAGGTCGCTCTTTCAGCCAAGACGAAAAGAATGCTGAAGGATCTCCAAACATGCCTGGCAATCAGGTGGAAAAGTCCGCTGGAACCCGAGATCATTGAGGGAATGATGAAGCCACGCCTGACTTCATGAATTGATAGCAATGATCAAAACGCTCAAGCCCAGCCGTCGAAGTCTTCGAAAAAGAAGAAGAAGACCAAAAAACCCGTCCAACCCGAAGACAGCCATATAGGTCTGTAGAAATATATCGATGCACTGGAAGAATATAACGAGAAGGCACAGACCCCAATCACGTTGGACGAATTATTTAAGCATGTTCTTGAGAATGAAGACGATGACGCTGACGAAGGAGACGATTCTTCAGAAGGGCCTGAAGATTATGTGGTGAGCTTCCACATGACCTCTCACTCGATAAATGGTGAAGAAGCTCCTGATACAGAGAAACTAGGGGCAGATCCCGAACCGGAACTCCTAAGACCGTCAGACGAGATGATTGACGTATTCCTGAATGAAGCCCGTCAGAAAAGCAAAGCTGACTGAGAGCGCGAACTGGCCATATTCGAAAAAGCTAAACGTCGGCGACTGGATGAAAGGGTAAAAACACTCCCACCAGATTAAACCACATCCGCCGCCAGCAAGCAGGTTCAAGACAAGGAGGCGGTTTGCTAAAGCCCTTTCGATGGGAATGAAATTACCACTTTCCAAAGAAAATACTTCAGAAAATACATGCCCCGACGAATTAGATGCACATCCAAAATTCTGCTTGTACCATCGGAAGATCACGCACCCTACCGAAGAGTGCAATGCCTTTAAAAATTGGTGGCAGGGATACGTTGCTCATCGGCAGCAGTTCAAGCGAATGAAGCGCAAGGCTTGTCGAGAACAAAGAAACACGACAGATGAGTATAAAAGAACTGTCGGTGAATGTCACATGGTTGATTACGGAGGATCGCAAGTTCTCACCTTCAGGAGTGATTCGGATGAAGAAATAGCCTTCGGTCCTCTCTTCAAGGAATCCATCTCTTAAGCAGAAGAGATGAAGACATGTGAGAACATTCAGCTGCGCAATCGCACATTACCCGAAAAGAATCTCCGACCCGCAAACAGTGGATCGAATAGAAAAGATAAGGGGAATGAAAAAGTCCCTGAGGATATCGCCCTCGATGATCGAATCGTCGAAGAGCTTGCAGCCAAGGACCCGCCCAAGAAAAACAAGGTGGATTACAACGTTCTGGCACACCTGAGGAAAATACCCTTGCAGCTATGCATTCTCGACGCTCTTCTGCTATCCAAAGAGGCAAGAGATTCTTTGATCAAGGAACTACAAGAGCCCGAACAGTTTCAAGCTTTCCTTGCGAAGAAAAGATGAAGGACGAGCTGGAAGAAGTGCACACCGCTGACATCTCTTTCGGCAATGAAGATCTCCTCCTCGGAACGTGCGAGCACAACCGTCCCTTGTATGTCACCGGATACTGCCATGATATCAAGATATGGAAGATCCTAGTTGACAATGGTTCCTCTGTCAATCTCCTAAATGTGAGGGTACTAAAAGAAATCTGCATGAGCGTTCAACACCTCGCTCGGGATAAAATCACTATCTCCGGATTCGACTCCCAGTCATCACAGACGCTCGGGTCTATGATACCGACGTTACGCTTCGGGCTGCTCATCACTGACATCAAGTTTCACGTCATTGATGCCAAGACTTGCTACAACGCTTTGCTCGGCAGGCCTTAGTTACACGAGTACAAAATTATCCCTTCTACACAATATCAGTGTATGAAGTATTTCAAGGATGGTCTCGAGTATACCATGACAGGGGAGCTGAACCCATTCTCCATGAATGAAGTCCGCAAATACGAGAACGCAAAGTACTTTCTGCCAGACTTTGAAGACACGGAAAGATGCCATAAACCTGAGGATAAGCAAAAAGCTATCACCACCGTTTCCGGTCTTCGGGAGAGATAACGGGAAGGAAGAAGAGATAGTCTATTTGGGACCTCCCCGATACAACAAATCGGGACCGTCTACCCTTATTCTGGTCTTTGGCAGTGACTCTGAAGACGAGGTCAACGCAGTATTCTCGGCTCGTCCATCAGTGCAAGCTTTCATTGGAAATGATCAGAGTTTGCAGATCGCCATGGTTCCGCAAGAGCATTACAAAGAGCTCGACGCATTTGATACCTACAGTGTACAAGAACTGCAGACGTTCTACATCCCCCCAGGCGAAAAGATGAAAATGTGATCCTCTTTTATCGATCCGCAGAAACCAAAGTGGAGAAAGAAATCTGGCATGGCGCCGATTCTACGCTTGACAGGCTCCGGCCCATTCGTCTGCCCAGATACTACACAGAAGGATTAAAAAGGTTGTAGAGGTGCTGAGGCATATCCTTCAAACAGACTGCTCGACAAGCTCAGTTCTACAACAGGATCTAGAATGTCCCTGGAACTCAGCGAAAATTGCCCAACGGGAGAATGGAAACGGTCGGGCTTGGATATGTTCAACCCAACAAACGGGAGAGATTCCATGGGTGTTACGTTATACATGACTTCGATGAAGAAGGAGATGCTCTGTTAGAAGACGCTAACCCTAAACCAAAACGAGGTCCCACCATGAAAGTGCCAAGTCCGTCGTTCGAAGAACAGATGGATAAGCTAATAAGGGAAGCGGGTCAAAAGGTTCGGGATGACTATGTCCGCGAAATGGCCATCTATGAAAAAGCCAGAACGCAGCGCCTCCTTCAGCAGGCTACGAAAAATGAAGATGCCCTTCGTCGCCAGCCCGTTATACGGAAGACTCGACGCGGAGGCAAAAATAAACTGAAGAACGGAAAAAATGTTCGACGGCAGCAAAGCGGGTCCAAGAAACCTCGCGATAAAAAATTGAGCAGCCGGGATCCGTCTTTTATAAAGAAGATGGGTCGAGCATATTCTTTTCCCTAAGACAAGACAAGAAAGATATTCAGTCTTGTCATTAAACATCTGATGATTACCCTCCCGGAGTCCAAGCACCCTGAACAAGCAAACGAGGTTCATCACCCGGATTATTTCTCGTATCACCGAGCGATAGGACATCCTCTCGAAGACTGCTTCACATTCAAAAACTGGGTAGAAGACCAGTATCAGCAAGGCATGTTCACTTTATCCAGCAGTTGGAGGGTAACCCCGCCACAGAAGCATGAACCGAAAGCTACATATGCAGCAAGTGTAGAGCCGGATCAATATCGGTCTTGGAAGCGATCTTGTACCTGTCACGCGATAACGCTGTCAGGAGAAGGAGTACACGAGGATATGGCTGACCTCCCCTGGTGCTTCAAAAACGATGATGACGAGATGATCTCAGAGTTTCCGTCGGCGCGAAAAGAGCTGGAAGATGGGAAACATACTACTGCAGATAACCTCAGAAAAATCGACTTGGGAACGACAAACGATCCACGGCCTACGTTCGTCAGCGAGCTGCTGTCTAAAGAACAGGTGGCTACGCTAAAAGATGTGCTCATGCAGTATAAAGACTGTTTCACATGGAACTACTCCGAGATACCGGGACTAGATCCAGAGATAGCAGTGCATAAATTGGCAATATCTCCAGACGTCAATCCAGTCAAACAAGCACCAAGAAGGATGTGGCTCGAGCTTGAGATGAGTATCAACGCCGAAGTAAAGAAGCTAATCGACTCCGGTTTCATCCAAGAAGTTCAATACCCCTACTGAATTGCCAACATCGTACCAGTAATGAAGAAAAATAGGACAGTGCGCGTCTGCGTGGACTTTCGGGACCTCAACAAAGCTTGCCCGAAGGATGATTTTCCCGTACCGATTACCGAGCTGATGATAGACAACACGTCCACTCACGAAGTCTTCTCTTTCATGGACGGCTCATCAGGGTACAATCAAATAAAGACGCATCCCGAAGACTAGAAGCATACCGCTTTCCGGACCCCTCTGGGCATATTTTGCTACAAAGTAATGCCGTTCGGTCTGATAAAAGCCGGTGCTACCTATCAGAGGGCCATGGCGAAGATTTTCGATGAACTCATACATGAAGTCATCGAATGCTATATCGACGACCATGTGGTGAAAAGCAAATCGCACGAGGAGCATAGGGAGTATATAAAAATAGTGTTCCAACGTCTTCGGAAATACAACTTGAAGATGAACCCTCTGAAATGCACGTTCGGAATTTCCTCAGGAAAATTCCTAGGATTCATCGTACGACATCGAGGCATCGAAATAGACCCGTCGAAGATCAAGGCGATCATGGAAATGCCTCCGCCAAGGACTCTGAAACAACTGCGGTCTCTCCAAGGAAAGCTCGCATATATTCGACGGTTCATAGCTAACATCTCCGGCAAGTGTCGCCCCTACAGTCACTTGATGAAGAAGGAAACCCCGTTCATTTGGGATCGCAAATGCCAAAGTGCACTGGACGAAATCAAGCAATAACTGCAGAATCCGCCAGTACTGACCGCTCCGGTCAAAGGAAAGCCCCTCATTCTGTACACAACCGCCCTTGAAGGTTCTCTAGGCGCATTATGGGCATAAGAAAATGACCAAGGTAAGGAGAGAGCCCTCTACTATTTGAGTCGAGTTCTCCTGTGGGCAGAAAATAATTATTCCCCAATTGAAAAACACTGCCTGGCGTTAATCTTCGCGATAACGAAGCTCAGACACTACGTTTTGGCGCATGAGGTCCATCTCATATCAAAAGTGGATCCTCTCAAATATTTGATGTCAAGAGCCATATTAACGGGACGACTCGCTTAATGGGCCCTCCTCTTGATGGAGTTATCGATAACATATCGTCCTCTCAAGGCAGTAAAAGGCCAGGCCATCGCCGACTTCCTCGCTGAGCATCCGATACTTGCCGACTCACCTTTAAATTGTGAATTGCCAGACGAGCACGCGTTTGACACGATCGACAGGGAGAGAGGAGGGAGTGATATCCGATGGGAACTCTATTTCGATGGAGCATCTTCCATGAAGAAGCGAAAGCACAGCACCCCTATAATCAAAACGGGGGTAGGCCTCATGTTCGTGACTCCACAAGGAGGGATAATGCGCTTTGCCTTCTCCTTAATAGAGCCGAGGACGAACAATGAAACCGAATATGAAGCTTTGATAGCAGGTCTTGAGATCGCTATCGACATGGGAATCGAAAACTTCCTCATATATAGAGACTCTCAGCTGGTCGTTAGCCAAGTAAACGACGACTATCAAACGTGTAAACTAGAGTTGGTGAAGTACGGCGAGAGAGTACAACAATTGCTTACTCGAATCCCTTCCTACGCCCTGGAAAGTATACCGCGCGCGGAAAATAGCAAGGCGGATGCATTAACCAAGCTCGCTAAAGAACTGGCTGATGAGAACCTCGATGACGTAAGGATCGTTGTGCAAAGCCATCGAGTTCTTGCACCGGCAGAAATATCTCCGGAGTCGTCCGAAGAAAAGGGAGCGACCGAGCAAACGACCCTACAAATAAAATACCAGGAAAAGGTCAAGGATTGGAGAGAAGTCTTTATAGACTACTTCAAAGCACGTCGAACACCTGAAGATGCGTCCTCAAGACATCATCTCATGAAATGAGCTCTATCCTTTACCTTTGTCAATGACACTCTATATAAGAGATCATTTGATTCCCTATGGCTAAGATGTCTGGGACCTGAAGAAGCAAGGAGAGTCGTCCAAGAAACTCACGACAGACTCTGCGGTTCTCACCAAGTCGGGCCGAAGATGAAACAGAAGATCAAAAGGATGGGCTACTATTGGCCCACAATGATCCAAGACTGCCTCGAATAAGCGAAGCAGTGCCACTCGTTCTAGATTCAAGGGGACTTTATCCACCAGCATCCAAATCCGCTACATCCAACGGTGGTTAGCTGGCCGTTCAAAATGTGGGGAACTGACATAATCGGGCCTATTGAACCAGTATCGTCCAGAGGCCATCGGTTCATACTGGAGACAACTGATTACTTCTCCAAGTAGGCAGAAGCAGTACCACTAAGAAAAGTGAAGACGAAGAATATTCTCCATTTCTTCAAGACACACGTCATCTATCGGTTCAGCACTCCGCAACGGATTATCTCCGATAACGGGCCGGCCTACAGAAGTCACAAAATCAGCCGCTTCGCACAGCAGCATAATATAGACTGGAGATACTCTTCGGTCTATAATTCTCGAGCTAATGGTCTAGCTGAGGCTTTCAACAAGACCTTGACGAGGATTATAAAGAAGACGGTGTCTCGAAATAGGAAGGACTGGCCCGAGAGACTGCATGAAGCTCTCTGGGCGTATCGAACCATGTTCAAAACAGCCACAAACACAACGTCGTATGCATTGGTATTCGACGCTGAAGCAGTACTCCCCTTGGAGATAGAGCTACCCTCCTTACGAGTGGCAGTTCATTACGAGCTAACAGATGAAGAGAATGCTCATCTTCGGCTTGAGGAACTTGATGCCCTTGACGAAACCCGGCTCATGGCGTATCAAAACTTGGAAGCTTACAAAGCAAAAATGGCGCGCTCATACGAGAGATTGACTAGGCCGAGAACATTCCTCCAAGGCGAACTCGTGCTAGTGGTCAAGAGACCTATGATCCCCAATGGTGCCAAATAGGGGAAATTCGAGCCGAACTATGAAGGCCCGTACTTCATAGACAAAGTCTACCATGGTGGGTCTTACTTGCTCATGGATATGCATGGCGAAAGACCTTTCATGCCAATAAACGGCCATTTCTTGAAGAAATGTTATGCCTGACCGAGACGTCTATAAACTACTACGGACCGCAACATCCCAAGGCTGACGCAAAAAAAATAAAAAATAAAAAAATAAAAAGGAAAAAAACGGTACATCCATAAGCAAGATGGGCACGGATGAAAACCCGAAAGGGCTCCGTGAGTAAAAACAGCAGGACTACCGGCGAGTTTGTGAAAACCCAAAAGGGCACAATTTCGTTAAAAGACACTTGCAAGGTCCTCTCGACCCTGTAAGGAGAAAATACCTGCGTGAGATCCTTACGACTCACAAGGGAGCAACACACTTAGGAATCCCCATGATTCCTAAGGAGAAAATGCACTTACGAGATCCTCACGACTCCTAAGGAGAATTCCCCTTCGAGACCCTCACGGCTCATAGGATTCAAAAGCCTTAAGCTACAGGGATCTGAACCTGTTCTTAAGCCGTCATACACCCCGCTTTTGCCCTACAAGCGTTTCAATATTGACCCTTGTATACAATCCACGGGCACGAATAAATATTTCCCTAACAAGGTCCCACCAGCGACTAGGGATATGCTCACACGGTGAACAACCCTCGTAAGTCCTCTCGACTTATAAGGAGAAAACACTCTTATAAGATCCTTACGACTTATAAGAGAACACATACTTAGGAATCCTCACGATTCCTAAGGAGAAAATGCACCTACGAGATCCTCACGACTCGTAGGGAGACAAACCATTATGAGACCCTTGCGGCTCGTAAAGTCAAAAAGCCTTAGTCAACAGGATCCTAACATGTTTGCTAAGCCACCTTTGTTCGAACCGACAAAGGCAAATGATGATTCGCTCATGGCAATATCTCAGTGGTAGCGATGCTGATGCCTAAATCGGTATCAAATCCCAATTCCTTTCACGGCAAATGATGATTCGCTCCTGGCAATATTCCAGTCGTAACGATGCTGATGCTGATATTGGCATCAGGTTCCAAGTCCATACTTGCAAAAAAATCAACAAGTAAAAGAAATGCATATGAAATAGCCGAAATGATGGGCCAACTTGCAACAAGATCAGCAAGTAAAAGATATGCATACAAAATAGCCGAAATGATTGGGCAACTCGCAATAAAAAGCAGCGAGTAAAAACAAAAATAGCCGAAATGATTGGGCACCGCGAAAAATAGCCGAAATGATTGGGCAATCGCGACTTTTGCGATATAAAAAGCTAAAATGATAGAGCATCGCGGAAAGAAAACAAAAAAAATAAAAGAATGAAACTTTTGCCCTACAGGCGAGTCCATACCGACCCCTGTATACAATCCATGGGTATAAACAAAAAGGGAACCACATTTCCCTACCAGGCTCTTTCAAACGGAGAGTCAAATCTCGACGGCGACATCTACAGCCTGGAGACTCACAACGGCGTTCTTCCTCATTCCAGCAGGATACGGACGTGACACTACCAATCGGAGCCACGGCAAAGTCCCCAGTTCCAAGATTCTACGGTTCACAGACAACCTAACGTCAGCAAATGACCCCGTTTTGGAAATACGTCGGCAAATGACCCCGTCGCGGAAATACGTCAACACATGACCCCATCGCGGAAATACGGCATACAATGACCCCGTCACGAAAATACGTCATCAAATGACCCCGTCGCGGAAATACGTCAGCACATCCAATGACCCTGTCGTGGAAATATGTCAGCATATGACCCCGTCGCGGAAACACGTCATCAAATGACCCCGTCGCGGAAACACGTCATCAAATGACCCCGTCGCAGAAATACGTCATCAAATGACCCCGTCGCGGAAACACGTCAGCACATGACCCCGTCGCGGAAACACGTCAACACATGACCCCGTCGTGGAAATACGTCATCCAATGACCCCGTCGTGGAAATACATCATCCAATGACCCCGTCGTGGAAACACGTCAACACATTACCCCGTCGCGGAAACACGTCATCCAATGACCCCGTCGCGGAAATACGTCATCCAATGACCCCGTCGTGGAAACACGTCATCAAATGACCCCGTCATGGAAAACGTCATCCAATGACCCCGTCGCGGAAACACGTTATCAAATGATCCCGTCGCGGAAATACATCATCCAATGACCCCGTCATGGAAATACGTCATCCAATGACCCCGTTTCGGAAATACGTCAGCAAATGACCCCGTTTCGGAAATACGTCAGCAAATGACCCCATCTCGGAAATACGTCATCCAATTACCCCGTCGCGGAAATGCGTCATCAACTGACCCCGTACGGCCAAAGTCAATACTAACCCCGTGAAACACGGCCAAAGTTAACCCTCGACCTCCCCGTTGAATCAATGCTTTGACTCGGGAGCAGGTCAACTCATCAATCACTTACGAGTCCTCTCGACTTGTAAGGAAGAAAATTCTTTTGGGAGATCCTTACGACTCTCAAGAGAAAACACACTTAGGATTCCTTACGATTCCTAAGGAGACAATACACCTACGAGATCCTCTCGACTCATAGGGAGAAATATATTTATGAGACCCTCACGGCTCATAAAATTGAAAAGTCTTAGGCAGCAGACCTGAACCTGTTTCCCAAGCTATCGCCATCCTGCAAAGTGTCCAAGATGGACAGCTTCCTACTATCTACATACCACATTTGCCAAAATTACATGCCAGAGAAATGGAGGTGCTACTCAAGAGTGCGTGAACTACTCTGCGTCAAATCGAAATGAAAAGGCGTAACCTACGGACGTCAACCATATACTATGAATGACAGTAAGAAGAACATTTGATTCGCATCCAGTTAAGCGTTCGAAGAGTACCTATTTATGTATGTGTGGAAAAGGTTTAGTGCATGAAATAAACACGCGGAAACAAAAATTGTCTATTCATACTTCAGAAAGTTCTTACAGTGATGAAAACGGAAAACAAAAACATCATTAAAATGTTTACAATGGCAAGACATCAAATCCAGGACATGGATTGAGAAATTCAAAAGTTAGACCATCTAAAATGTTTCGGGCCTCTCGGACCATTCTCGTATGCTTCCTCTCATGATCACAAGCGTCAGGGTCCTCACTGATGTCCTACGCCCTTCGATAGGCAGCAATTATCGTCGCCTGTTGAAAAGTTTGATGCAGAATGTCAACAAGATTGTCTCGTCTTTTATTTGAGATTAGGCCCATCAGATACACTTAGTGTACCTTATCTTCGGCGTCATCCAATGCTTTAAGCGGCATACCGTCATAGAATAAAGGAAGTGCTCCCCAGATCGCTTTCACAATGAGCTTCAAAAGAGCAGAACGACGAGGAACCAGTCGACCATTGTATTCATCAAAGCGACGCATGATTTCGGCGCACTGAGCGTTTGTAAACTCCTGGTTCTGGCAGCGGCCTAGTGCGCGAATGTCTCCATAAGAAATAATCTCGTCGATATCATACAGATGAGCGGACATAACGTCTGAAAAGGGAAATCAGTGAGAGTTTAGTCGGCAGACTAATTAAGAAAAAGCTTATTAAAACAGACATGGGGATCTAAACAACTCTTGATATCCTCACGGAGAAAATAAGTTCTGATTAAGAGACCCGACAAATTCAAATTTGTGCAAATAAAGGAGAAATCTTAAAAAATGATTCTTATTTAATGAGAGACTCCTCGGGTCAAGGAGTTAAACTCCTCGAGAGCAACGCTCTGCAGACAGGCGTGACACCTGTCAAAATCAATTATGAGGGGAATAAACAATTCCCCGAAAAATTCTGAAGAGCCATGCTCTGTAAAAATGATGGAATAATCCACCAGAAAACTTAAAGTTAAACTTTTAATGAATTAAAAATTCCGAGATCTTCAAGATCTGTGAACTCTAAGAGTTCTTCCTGAACAATGTTCCAGTTCATAGGTTAAAATCACCTTAAAAAAAATTATCTCTTGAAGGTCTTTGATCTAAAAGATGAGCATGGCTCTGGATAAAAAAAAACCCTAAGGTTTTTAGATCTATGATCTAAAGATGAGCATGGCTCTGTTAATGGATAAAACCCTAAATATATATATATATATTATATCTATGATCTAAGGAGAGCAAAGCTCTGTTAAAAAGTTCAATTCTTACCTAAGTTGGGCAGAGTTTTAACTCTTAAGAAATTTCTTAAGGGAAAGAGCTTGGCTCTGAGGGAGAATTAATTCTCAAAAAATAAAGCAAGAAGATGAACAGAGATCATCTCAAGGGCCAAAGGTCCTATTTATAGGCACTGAAAGCCGTTTCAACTTCTGAGTTGATCCAATGGCAGAGATGCTGCCACCGCTGCACTCACGTGTGGGCCACGTGAGCGCAACGGTGTGGGGGCATTTTTTTCCCCAATCGGAGCAAAACTATATTCAAATTTTGAAATTTGAAATGAAGCAGTGCTTCATAACAGCGCCAGCGCTAAGAGTCAAAGACTCTGATGCAGCGCTCACGTGCAAAGCACAAGAGCGCCAGCGCCAGCGCTGAGAGTCAAAGACTCTGAGGCAACGCTCACATGCAAAGCACATGAGCACTAGCGCTAAGAGCGCTGCACTCTAAGCAGCGCACCACGTGCAAAGCACGTGAGCGCTAGCGCTAAGAGCGCTGCCCTCTAAGCAGCGCACCACGTGCAAAGCACTTAAGCGCTAGCGATAGAACAAAATGTTCTCGCCCCTTAGATCAAAGATCCAACGAACATGATTAAAAATCATCAATTAACCAGAATAAAATTCTATTGAGGAAACATTCTTTAGAATCTTTCCAAACAGGAAAGATTGTGCTCTGAAAATCAGAGCACCGTTAGATCGATGATCCAATGGTGATTAAAAATTACCAAAATACAGAATAAATTCTGTGTGGAAAAGATTTTCCAATCTTGTTAAAAACAAGAAGATTTCCTTCTGTAGAACAGAAGCCCTAAGATCAAAGATCCAACGGTGGGGAAATCCCCAAATCAATCAGAGAAAAGATCTCTTCAACCGATTCAACAAATCAGCCTACCCTATATAAAGGCCCCAAGACTTCAAGTCTCATAGAGAGGAACCCCCCCCCAAACTTTGAGAAATTTCAGAGAGAAGAGCAAGCTCTCGGCAGAAGAAGAATTTCTTCAAGGTAAAATAAAGAGATCAAAGTATCTCATCGGAAAAAGAACTTAGTTCCTTTGCCAGATCATAGATCTATAAGACAAATTGTATTTCACAAAAGAGATCATAATATCTCATTATAAAAGGGGGAGAATAATTCAATTCTCTTAGGATCACAGATCCATAAAGGCAAAGCCTTTCACCAAAAACATAAGAGATCGAAATATCTCTTATAAAATAAGAACTTTGTTCTTAGATCCATGAGACAAAGTCTCTTATGAGAGAGAATTTAATTCTCAGAGCGCAAAGCTGCCTATAAAGAGCCTTAGCGCTCAAATTAAAATAAGTGCTTCAGCGCTCCAAAACTAGCGCACAGCGCCATAGAGCTTTAGTGCTCCAAATTTAAGAAGCGCTCTGCGCTCATTGTCTGGCGCACAGCGCTAAGCACGCCACGTGTTCCTCACGTGTGCCCTACTTAACCAGAAGCGCTCTGCGCTCATTGTCTGGTGCACAGCGCCAAGCGCGCCACGTGCTCCTCACATGTGCGTTACTTCACCAGAAGCGCTCTGCACTCATTAACAGGCGCACAGCGCCAAGCGCACCACGTGCTCCTCACGTGTGCGCTATTTTGCAAGAAGCGCTCTGCGCTTATTAACTGGCACACAGCGCTAAGCGCACAGCGCCAAGCGCACCACGTGCTCCTCACGTGGGCGCTAAGAGAACATAAATTATTCTTTAAATAATAAAGCCCAGAGCCATAATGAGTGCTCGGCATTCAATAGAGGACAAAAAGGCTGTCAGAACCCAAACCAATGCTCAACATTGTTAAATGTTTAACATTTTAACTAAATGGGCTGAGCCCAAAGTGGCCACAGAACCCTACCTCAGATTAATTGAGCCCATATGTCATAAATCTTTAACAGATCTTAGTCCAAAACTTGACTACAGACCTCTCAATCAACATTGGTTCAAGGGTACATCTCTCCATACCTCTGATATACGTCGTTGTAAATCTTCAACGTCTTCAGAGAGATGGAGGGTCTCAATAACCAATAACTTTTGGTGCAACCAAAACCACACAGACTATGACGTCTTTAAACTGGACTATGATGTCCTTAACCTTTACGGACTGTGGGGTCCTTAAACTCATGGACTATGATGTCCTTAAACTTTATGGACTGTGAGGTCCTTAAACTCAAAGGCTATGATGTCTTTAAACTTTACAGACTATGACGTCTTTAAACTGGACTATGATGTCCTTAAACTTCACGGACTGTGGGGTCCTTAAACTCATAGACTGTGACATCTTTAAACTGGACCGCAATGTCCTTAAACTAAAACAATAGAGCCCAAATGCTCTTTTGTTGGATCTAAATGATCATGTTAAATAGATCTTAGTCTAAACTTAGACTAATGTATCCTTAACAAATGGTTAAGTTGATCTTAGTCTAAAATTAGACTAATGTATCCTTAACAAACGTTTAAGTTGATCTTAGTCTTAAATGAGACTAACGCATCCGTAAACCTAACCCCAAACCCAAATCTAAAAAAATACGGATTTGGACTAATCCACACCCTATGGGTGACAATATAAATTAGTCTCCGTATATAATCCCCGAGCAACCAAAAATAAAACAAACACACACGACACGAAGTGACCATATGGAGAAGGAGAAAGTGGTTACCGCAATGCGGTAGCGTAATTAACTGCAGGGGCTTGCGCCTGCAGGGAAGAGCATCCCCAAAATCAAAAACCCCTCAAACGAGGAGGAATCTGACGAAGTCTTCTACAACGGTCGCATCCGTTTAAACCTCCGATACATAGTGCCATAAATCAACTTGGTATTTTCGGAGAGATGGACGGATAAAACCAAATAGCATATGCCCCCAAATTCAGGCAAGACGAACCTACGCGGTTCCGTCCCCCGTATTCGGAGGAGAACAACTCAGACTTGAGTTAGACACTTACAACTGATTTAGATCCTGAATTATGTTCGGGAGTTATCGGTAACTACTGCACATGGACGGCAGGATTTGTGTCTTTTTCCAAGACAATTACCATTGATAATATCGTTAAGTTTTCTATCTTAAATAGACAAGAACTCACTTTCTCCGGCTCCCTGGGGCTCAAAAGAATTGATCCCGCTTAAACCAATATTTACTAAAGTTCTTAAATGTAATTTTATATAACTCGAGAGGGTTTTATGAAAAATATATGTAAGATATAGTTCAAAATAATCTCGAGAAATTATTTATTTTATTTAGGGTTTCCCTGGATGTGAATTTTAGGGATTTGAAGTATTTTAGTGATAATTACCTTAACTTGAATAGTTCATGGTATTTTACTGTAAAACTTGACTTTTGTTGGTATCTTATTGGTATTTTGATTAAACTTGTAATCTTTCATTTGAAAAAATATAAAGTTATTATATTTTGAAAATATATGGATTTGTAATATTTATATAATTATAAAAAATTAATTTTATTTAAATAGAAAAATGCGTTTTTCTCAAAAACCGTATTTAAAAACCTTTCGAGACCGAATGCTCCGTGAGGAGGTCTGCATCTCGCTCTACCAGCCCAAGAATGTGCGATAATCTGCACCATCCAATAGCGGGTTCCCTAAAAAGGGTTGTAGAGGCTTATTTGTAAAGAAATTTTAAAATACAATTCCAAAGAAAACCGATTTTAAAGTAAATGGTATTTTAATGAAATATTTTCTCGAAACACAAATTTACATGAAAGAGTTATCGTGCTATGGAACCATGTGTGTTTGTGAAGGGTAGGTCATTACCCCGTGAAGTTTTCTAAATGTATAATTAACAAAAAATACTAAAAGAGAGATATGTGAAGTTCATGGTATTTTAGAGTAAAAGTTAAGTTAAAACTATTTTACATGATATTCTTGATTAAAAATTGGTTCTAAGTATTAGTTATATGATTACAAACATGGTATAAGAATATGGATGAAATATATGTAAGAAAAAGTGGAATTTTAGAGGTTTAAAAGAAAATGTCGGTGTTAACTCCACTTCCGACATATTTTATGAAAAGAGACTTTCATAGAAGAAGGAGAGGGATTGGAAGGGACTTAATAGTGAAGTGGATTAAAGGAAGGTGTAAGAAGAGAGGGTCGTCGTCGTGACGTCACGGGGTCGCCGGAAGTTGCATTGATCATCGTCGGAAATTGATCTCTTGCTAACTCCTCTTCTACTCCTCTTGTACTTAGAAAATTTTGAGAATTTTGGTTATAATTTTCAGAATGAGGAAGGGCTAGGGCATGGGGTAGTATTTATAGTGTGGAATTAGGGTTTTGGAATTAAAAAAAATGAATTAAAATGCATTAAAAAGATGATAAATGAGGAATTGAGAGGTCTCTGTTTGATTGCAGAGAAGGGGAGTTAGGGGTAGGCCAAAAGTCGAGTGTGCAAAGCCCGGGCATCTTTTGCCACAGGCCGGCCGTCGGTACCGGCCCTAGGAGTGATCTCGCCGGTCGATTCGGTGAGATGGGTTATTGGATTCATGCCATGTGTTCATAGCAGTATTAACAACATTTTGCACATGTTTATATTCTCTGTCGTTTCATTTTCATGTGCATTGCACATGTAAACTTTTGGGCTTCAAAAAGTTTAAAAGAAAAATCAGAAATAATATAATGTGTCTGATGGGGTTCGAACACATGGGATACGTCACAGCAGTGCAAGACTTTATCAGTGAGCTACAAGTTGTTTCTTGCCGTTCTTAAACAAAAATTAACTTATAAATTGTATTCAGGCTTGTAAACTCCTTTCTGTACATTAAATTGAAAATTTTCATATAGTAATTTCAAAGTCGTTACATTCTACCCTCCTTATAAAAATTTCGTCCTCGAAATTTACAATTACATAAGGATTAATTTACAAATAAGTGAGGATAGCTTGCACGCATGTCATCTTCTCGTTCCCACGTTGATTCTCCTGGCGAATCTTTTCTCCACATCACTTGGACCAAGTTTACTTCTTTGTTCCTCAGTGTCTTTACCTTTCGATCCAGGATCTCAACGGGTTGTTGCTTGCAAGTCAGGTCAGTCTGGACTGTGAGCTCGGAGTGATCAAGGACGTGGCTGGGGTCGCTCACATATCTTCAGAGCTGGGATATATGGAACACATTGTACACTCCTTCCAATGAGGGTGGTAGTGCCAAACGATATGCCACTTCTCCGACTCGTTCGAGAATGTCGAACGGTCCTATACATCTCGGTCTAAGCTTACCCCTCATGCCAAAGCGGATTACTCCTCTTTTTGGGGATATATTTAAGAAAACATGATCTCCAGGTTGGAACTTCAGGTGTCGACGCTTTGCATCAGCCCAGTGCTTCTGTCTATCTTGAGCTATGCACATTCTTTCCCTGATCGTGCGAACTACGTCCACAGTTGCCACGATCATCTCTGGTCCAAGGAGTTCACGATCTCCGATGTCGTCCTAACTTAGTGGTGATCGACACTTCCTTCCGTAGAGTGTTGCAAATGGTGTCATTCCAATGCTCTCCTGATAGCTGTTGTTGTATGAAAACTCCAAAAGGTGTAGGTGATCTTCCCACGAACCTCCGAAGTCTAACATACAAGCTCTTAGCATGTCCTCCAGAATCTGAATTGTTCGCTCGGACTGTCCGTCCGTTTGTGGATGGTAAGCGGTGCTGAAGTTCAGACTCGTTCCCAGGCTAGCTTGCAGACTCTGCCAAAACTGTGATCGGAATCTGGTATTACAATCCGAGACGATGCAAACCGGTACTCCATGTAATCTCACGATCTCCTGCATGAGTTCATGGGTATCAAAAATAGTACATCTTGAGGTTAAATCTTACTTTAGATTCATGCTTACCTCCATGTACTTCTTTGCTAACGTCTCGGTAGATTGGCCAACTCGAAAGGGAATAAAGTGAGCCTACTTGGTGAGTCGATCCACAATAACCCATACTGCGTCGTTACCCTTCATGCTGCGGGGAAGGGCAGTCACGAAGTCCATGGTAGTGTCCTACAATTTCCATTCTGGGATGGGTAACGGCTGAAGTAGACCAGCAGTTCTGTGATGTTCAGCCTTTACTTGCTGACACACCAAACAATTGGCTTTGCTTCTGGCTACTTCGCGCTTTATTCCATGCCACCAGTAGTGTTGCCGTAGATCCTTATACATTTTGGTACCACCGGGATGTACTGAGTACGGTGAGCTGTGAGCTTCTTTCATCAACTCTTCTCGAACAGGACCTTGTGGTACACATAATTGACTTCCATATCGTAAGGATCCATCTTCATGGATGATGAAGTCAGTTCGAAGTCCACTTTCTAATTGTTCTCTGATCTTTTACAGCTTGACATCATTTGATTGAGCTGCTTTGATTTGATTGACAATAGTAGACTGGACTTATAAGTTCATCAACTCTGAAGCATTACCTGGCATAACTACCTCGATCTTCATTCCGTGCAATTCCTGCTGTAGTTTCCATTGTGCGATGAGATTCATTGATAATGGTTGACGGCTAAGTGGATCAGAAACTACATTCACCTTCCCTGGATGATACTGTAGGTTGATGTCGAAGTCCGCTGTTCCCCTCCGAATGGCGGCCGACGACGTTAGGGCGTCTAGGCCTGTGATTCGGGGCAAATGCTATATGGTTTTATCCGTCCATCTCTCCGAAGATACCAAGTTGATTTATGGCACCGTGTATCGGAGGTTTAGACGGATGCGGCCGATGTAGCAAACTTCGTCAGATTCCCCCTCGCTTGAGGGGTTTTTGATTGTGGGGACACTCTTCCCTACAGGCGTAAGCCCCTGCAGTTAATTACGCTACCGCATCGCGGCAACAACTTTCTCCTTCTCCAGAATTTCACTTCGTGTCGTATGTGTTTGTTTTGTTTTGTAGTTTCCCGTGGATTGTATACGGAGACTGAGTAATGCCGTCGCCCGTAGGACGTGGATTAGTCCAAATCCGTATTTACTTAGATTTGGGTTTGGTGTTTTTAGTTTAAGGATACGTTAGCCGTGTTGAGGCTAAGATCGACTTAAACGTTCGTTAAGGATACGTTAGTCTTGTTTGAGACTAAGATCAACTTAACGTAGTGATTCATTTAGTATATGGCCGTCAGGACTCATCACCTCTCTGACGTTGTTAAAGTATTACAACGACAGGTGTCAGAGGGGCTCGGAGATGTACCCTCGAACCAGAGTTGATTTGGAATTTTATAGTCCATTTGAATGTTTAAGGATACGTTAGCCATGTTTGGGGCTAAGATCGACTTAAACGGGATCGTTTAGATCCGGTAAAAGAGCATTTGGAGGCTCTATTGTTCTAGTTTAGGGACGTAGTGGTCCATGTTCCAGTTTAAGGACGTGGTGGTCTATGTTCCAGTTTAAAGACGTGGTGGTCCATATTCCAGTTTAGGGACATGGTGGTCCATGTTCCAGTTTAGAGACGTGGTGGTCCGACATTAGTTTAAGGACATTTCGGTCCGACAGTAGTTTAAGGACGTTTCAGTCCACGAGTTTAAGGACCCCGCAGTCCATGTTGATGTGTGGTCGTCGGGACCCGTCACCTCTCTGACGTCGTTGAAGGATTACAACGATGGGTGTCAGAGGAGTTCGGAGATGTACCCTCGAACCAGATATAAATTGATTTAGGGAGCAGCCGTGCTCAGTCAATTTAATTTGAGGACTTACAGCCATGATTGGGCTAAGTCCAGTTGGAAAATACTTATCATTTTTATTTGTTTTTGCATTACATTTCTTTTTATTTTTATTTGGGCTCTACCCATAAAGGATGCAGAGCATCAATTTGTTTTGGGCTCTGCCCATTTATAAATGATGCAGAGCATCAATTTTATTTGGGCTCTGCCCTTTTTATTGCCTTGCAATTTATTTTGGCCTACTAGGTCTTTTTGACTTGGGCCTGGCCCTTTAACAAAAGAAATGCATTGCATTTTTCAGGCGCTTTGCGCCAATCAAAGAGCGCAAGCGCTTGTGGTGATGACACGTGTCATGCAGGCGCAGTGCACTGCGCTAGTGCGCTACGCTTGCGCTGCTGACACGTGGCGCGCTCTGGTGAGTTGCGTCAATTTCAGAGAGCAAAGCTCTATTTCAAAAGCGCATAGCGCAAATAGTTCGGACGCTGACACGTGGCGCTCTCGGGTGGCTTACGCCAGCCCAAGAGCGCAACAGTGCAGATTTATAAGTGCAAAGCACTATTAATTTGAGAATCTTTTAGATTCAAGAACCAATGGTTCATAAAAGTGCAAAGCACTATTTGATTTCTTGATCTAATTTAGATAAAAGAAAAACAAGTTTTTTTTCTTTTTATTTCAAGAACCAAAGGTTCATAAAAGTGCAAAGCACTATTTATTATGTGAAGATCATTGATCTGGTTTTTAGATCAGTGGTTTATTAAAAGAAGTTTCTTCTCTCTCGTGAAGGTTTTTTTACCTTTTCTTGAAATTTTTCTCTGAGTTCTCTCTGTTTGAAGCTCTTGATTTTTCAAGAATGTTGATGCCTTTGAATTGAGGTCTAGGGTCCTTTTTATAGTGCCCATAGATTAGTTAAAGAGATCTTTCTCTGAGTGATTTGGGGAATTTTCCCCACCGTTGGATCTTTGATCCAAAGGCTTCTGTTTTACAGAAGAAAATCTTCTTGTTTTAACAAGAACAAAAAGATTTCTTTGAAATCTTAATTCTGTTTGGCGCAGATGCCCCAGCGCGTGACACGTGTCGCGCAGCGCAAAACGCAGCGCAACTGCGCCGACACGTGTCGCGCAGCGCATCTGCGCCGACACGTGTCGCGCAGCGCAAAGCGCGGCGCAACTGCGCTAGCGCATCTGCACCGACACGTGTCGCGCAGCGTAGTGCTTGCGCAACTGAAGTGTTGCTTCCTTTAATTTTACTTAAAATAGAGCTTTGCTCTGATTGGGTGCGCTGCCTTGGGCGCTGCGCTGATGTGTCTGCGCTTGACACGTGGCGCGTTGCACCCGGGATTTGAAGCGTTGCTTCAAAATTTGAATTTTGAATTTCCAGCAGAGCTATGCTCTGATTGGGGGAAACAAATGCCCCCCCACCGTTGCGCTCACGTGGCGCGCACGTGAGTGCAGCGGTGGCAAGCTCTTGACCGTTGGATCAAGGGGCGAGCTGAAGGGGCGCAAGCGCCTTATAAATAGGACCTATGGCCTTTTAGAAAAATTTACCATTTTCTAGATTTTGATTCCAGAGTTTTGCTCTTGCTTAGAACTTCAGAGCTTTGCTCTCGTTTCCAGAACTTTAGAGCTTTGTTCTCATTTTCCAAGTTAGAAAACTTTAAGTAAAATTAATCTTGAATTAAATTAATTTTAATTAACCAATAGAGCTTTGCTCTCATAGATCTTTTGATCTAAAGGGATCCCCATTGGGGTTTCACCAACAGAGCTTTGCTCTCATGAATCCATAGATCTGAAGAGATCTTGTTCATGGGTTTTAACCCATGAACAGAGCTTTGCTCTTGGATCAAGTGTGGATCTTTTAGATCTGCAAAATGTAGAACTCGTTATAAGTTTTCATGGATTTTTCAAAGTCCTAAAAATTTTAAAATTTTTGAGTGTTAAAATTTTCTGATGGATCTTTTCCATTATTATCACAGAGCTATGCTCTTTTAAGGAATTTTATTCCTTTGAGACCAGAATTTGACAAGTGTCATTCTGTGACAGAGTTTTGCTCTGAAAGAGAAGATTTTCTCCTTGTCTCTAGGGATTTTTTTTTTATTATTATTAGTGGGAATTTTTTCCTGGGGACCAACTGACAATCTCATTCAATGATGAGGTTGTCTTATTAACTGACATATTGTCATCCAGATTTTGTGGGTCCCCCTTCGGTCTTCTACCCACCGCACTGCTGTGTGGTGTAATTAATTAATTTTAATTTAGTTTTTAATTTAATTAATTGATTAACACATTTTCTTTTTTAAACGCCAAGCGTTGGAATTACAACACTAACGGCTAGATTGTTCTTTTGCAGCGATCATGTCTCTCGACACCTCGTTTCCGTTCGTCCGCTCGGAGGAAGGGTTTCCCGAAGCGCCCTTGGACCGTGAAGTCCTGGCCATGATCAAGGAATACGACCCGGAATACAAGAGTCTCCACCTTTGGGGGTCGTGGTATAATCAGATCATCATGGGCCGCAGGAGCTTCACATGCGCGGTGCTGTCAGAACCCATCACAACGATTCACTATGCTACCCCACCCTCGGTGCAGTATGCCGTGGAGATGGTGGATTGGACATCGAAGGGTTTTCTTCATCCGGCTATAGATGCCATCCCGGTCCAGCGTCCTATAGTTTTGGATATCCTAGGACGCCGTATCTGTCAGGGTGAGGTGCGACCTTGGGGGCAATCATATAACATTGGTCTGATCCCCCGCCACCTGATCGGTTATCTGCCGTGGGCCCGGTACATCCTGTCGACGAAGAAGTCGCAGTTGATAAAGTTAGGATTGTACACCGCAGTGTGCGTCTCTCTGTTCCAATATCCCACGCTCCCGACCTGGTGGTTCAAGGCCTTCCTAGAGCAGTGGAACATTCCTACCCACACTTTCCTCGCCATGGATCGGGAAGTGTCAATCTCTTTGGAAGAGTTTACAGAGGTATCCGGTTTACCGGTTATAGGGGAACACTATGAGGAGTTACTCCCGACAGACGAGTACGTCTTTGGTGCTAGGCCGGTGGTAAGGGGGTTCACACCGGAGAATGTTGTTCAACACCAATTCCCAAGCTTGATTAAAGTGTTGAACATCTATGAGTCTCTTTTTATCGAACATGGGAGTCGGGGAGTTAACTTTGAGGATTTCATCGCTCGGTTCCTTCGCCCAAGCGTCCTCTCATCAGAGGCTGCCAAGTTTGCCACTTTGGATGACCCTTTCGGTTTAGGTGCGGATAACCTACCGGAGAAGGAGATAGATCAAAAGGGTTTTTTCCTTCCGGACTTCCTGACCATGTCTTTTGAAGAGATTGCAACCCCTGGGATGGACGAGGAGGCTTTTTTCTTAGGATTTCTCGGGTTGTGGCTGAGTTGGTTCGCGATCCCAATGCACTCTCATCGTATGCGGCCCTCTGTCTTTTACCCAGCCCACCGATGGCCATCGGGGTAAAGGTGGCTGTGGGGATCGCCGGCTTGACGCACTTATATCATGGCCTTAGCCGAGCAGCGGATGCTAATAAGCCTGGGGTACTGCACGTGGTCTTCCCGATGCATTTTTTGTATCATGGCTCGAGCTACACACGGCGGGTGTCTTCAGTATGCATAAAAGGCCCTCGTTCTTCGACAAGTGTGGTTTCCCTCGCATTATACAGCTGATCGGCGCATCAATTGTGACCCCATCACCACGGAACGCCAGGGGTTTACTCCTTCGCTCTCACACCGTTGGAGCCGGGATGTCCTTTATTGACAAGATGCTGACTATTGGAAAAGCGTCCACCACTGCGGTGCGACCATTACAAGACTCCTTTAAGGATGGAGCATCAGTTTTGGCGGCCCGGGGGACCCTTCACTTATACTCTATTAGACTGGGCTTCTTAGTCTTCAGGCAGAATGGTGCGGCAATTTTCATGAGATATAACCCGCATCGTTTTGCCCAACAACTGGGTTACGATCAAAGGGTCCCCTTAGAAGCTTTCTTGCTGGAACCCGCTGCCACTGAAGAAGGGATGGAGAACGCGCTGCATCATTTTATGCGCCTGAATACAGGCTCTCATTTTTTTATCAGTGCGCCAGCTTGCGCTCCACGACTCCTCAATGTGTACAAAGACTGGTACAATCATGCAACAGGAGCCGTTATAAAGGAGGAAAGGCGACTGCTGGTCGACCGTAAGGGTGCACCTCCACGTAGCGACCGCAACGCTCCTTTGGTGCCAAAGACCCCGGTAATCCCCCTTTAAAAGATGCCGGAACCGGACCTTCGCGTGCGCAGAGTCCTCCACGCGGATTGCCGCTCCCCGATATTGCAGATGCACCCCCAGGGCCCTGTACTCCAGTGGAGACAGTGGTTGTAGTTTCGCCAGAGTCTGGCGTGGGTGCGGACATCGGGACCCGCCGTCCCAAGGTGGGTGCTAAGCGTAAGTCAATCCCACGTGAGCCTAGGGTCGGAGGGCAGAAGAAGAAGAATTCGCTCTTCGCCGCCGATGTCGTGTTTGGTCAGGAACCTCATGCTCCCTATGCCGAGGGCCTGATCGAATATGGGACTAATGAGGGATTAGTCATGCCGCCGCCGGACGATACAGACTTGGAGACCGCTATCGAAGCTTCAGCGTGGTTGGCCAGGCGTGACGTGTGGCTAACTAAGCTTGCGCAATCAGGTAACTACTAGTCGCATTTTCTTTATTGCAACATATCCTCCTCATTGCCTTTGACTAACGCTTTCCTTTCCTTTCTTCCAACAGGCATCACTGATGAAGAAGCCATTGCCGCTTCTCTGAAGACTTTCCAAAAGGAGGAACGTCTTAGAGCGTCCATGGGCCTTAGTAAGTTTCGATTCATCAAGTTTTCATTTTCCTTGTGTTATGGTCGATCTAACTTTTCCCTTTTTATTACAGGAACCTCAATGCCGCTCCCGCCAAGTGACGCAGATGTTCTGCCAGCTGCTGATGTTCCTGCTTCCTCTGGACCACTGCAGGAAGCTCGTCTTGAAGAGCCGATGAGAGACGCCTTAAAGGCTCTGGAGGCATCTTTAAATGAGGACGACGATGCTTCGATAAAGGAAGCGTCAAGAAGGTCCATCGTGACAGCCCGGGAGGAACGGAAGCGGTCGAGGCGCGAAGCAAAGGCACGCAGGGCTGCCTTGGCTATGGGAGCGGGCCCAAGCACCATCCCTCATGCCGACACTCCGTCAGAAGAGTCCCCGGTCGCTTTGTCTACCGCTCATAGACAGGCGATCCGCGCCAATAGAGAGGCTAACGACAAGTCTACCTCAGGTAGCACTTCTTTCAGAATTTCATTATAAGACTCATAAAGCTGTCGGTTCTTATATACTTTATCTTGCAGGGCCAAGTCCGACTGAGGGGGAGGCGAAGACCGTTGAACCCAAGGAAACAGAGGAGGCGGCGCCTGTCGAACCTGAGCCGACGGTGGGCAACATCGCTGAGGCTTCGGAGCCTGAGATGGAGGTTGGGGGGTCTGTTGCCGAGAAGGTCATTGATGCCGAGCCTGAAGTGGTGGCAGATGAAATGATCATTACAACCGAGCCCAGGGTGGTGGCGGACGAGGCGCTTGAGGCCGGCGACCTTGTGGTGGCGGCGGATAAGCCGATGGAGATCGCGGAGCCCGAGGAAGTAGCGGGTGAGATGGGCACGACTCTTGGGGAAGAGTCAGCCGCTCTCTCTCAAGAGTCCGGCAATGCTCCGATCATTGCCCTCCCCGTCTACGATCTTCCACCGTCTCCTGGCCGCACGAGCACGACGACGGTCCCCATCGAGTCGGGTGGTGAGGCCACGGGCGGTGGCCTCATGTCAATAGAGGAGGGAGTTTCCTCCGTTTCAGCCGGTAGCTCATCAGGTAAATCCCAGGTTTCTGTCTTTCTTTACCTCACAATCCTTTCTGACAAGTTCACCTTTTTTCGTAACGCAGGTGCAGCCAGCGCCGATGCCCCACTGCTCGAGGGAGCGCCTTCGACGACTGCTTTGGCGGTGGTCACCTCTCAACCCTCTCTCATACCGTCGAAGATGTTGGAAGGTATGGGTTTGCAACTTATTAATCTCACTTTTTAGACGTATAATTTGTGTACTAAAGTCATACTGTTATGTCTTTCAGGAGTGCTTTTTGACCATCTTTATCAGATGTTGCTTCCACACTTCTCCTTCCCATCCGAACTCGCTTCTTCCGCTGATGGCGTTGGTGAGTATGATTTCCATTGATATCCTCCTTTTTGATTGATGGAATTACTTATAAACCCTTTTTCCTCATCTCGACTGCAGTGCTACAGATTGAAGGAGGGGATAAAAGATCGTCTGCGCCACCGGTCCTTCCGGCCTTGCCACCTGTCTCATCTGGTATGGCGAATATCACATTGATAACTCCCCTCCTTTTTATTTTCTGTACTGTTATCTGATCACATCCTGTTTCTTTTCAGCTGTCATTCCGGTCTCGGCGCCCTTCGAGCCTCGCATTACAATGCCGGCGGGTCCTTATCTGAGACGTCCGTTTTCGAAAGGCGCCGCGAATAGTCTGCGCATGTTGAGTGACTACGTCGAGAAACTCGACGTTGAAACTCCTACATCTGCCGCAGACTTCGCTACGGCGGTGAACCCGATGCTGGTGATACTCGTGAACTTTCATGATGAGGGTATCATCGCATCTTGGGTTAACCACTGCAGAGAGATCGAGGTCCGCCTGCATCAGTTGGAGTCGCTGCGTCTCGCTCCCGAGACCTTAGCCGCCAGCAATCAAAGAGCAGCGTGGATTGAGCAGAGCGCTTCTTATTTCCGCCATCTCGAACAAGAAGTCATTTCAAGGCGTAAGGAGCGCGGTGAGACTTCGAGCAAGTCTGCCCAACTGCATGCTCGGGTGGAGGCCAATGCTGCACGGCTGAAGGTTGTCTTTGAGGGTCTTCTGCAATGTCTTTCCGAAGGGTTATCCTTGAGGCAACAGCTTGACGTTGTCGAGCGGGATGCACCCAGCCAAGAAGCAGCCCAGAAAGCGGCCGAGGAGCAACTTTCATCCTTTTTACAGCAACGGGCCCAGGTGGAAGCGGAGGTGGCCGCGGCAGCCACTCAGGAGGAAGCGCTGAAGGAAGTGCGAGAGCAGCTTGTGGATTTACTAAAGACACTTCCTCCTCAGTAGCTATCCCTCTTTGTATCGTTTGTACTTGTAGATAAAAAAAGAATGTGTATATATATATATATATATGTTTTTTTTTATTCTTTAACACAATGTATCCTGTACTCAATCAAGTTTATGAATAAAAGATACACATTTTCTGTTATGTCTTGTGTCATTTCTCCGCCTTTTCTTTCTTTTATTCTCAACATGCCACCTTAGTAAACATGGTCGACGGATGATTAGAGCAAGCATCTTGATTTCTTCAAGAAATAGCGATGGCTTAGGCCGCAGGTTCAGATCTGCTGCCTAAGACTTTTCAACCCTATGAGCCGTGAGGGTCTCGTAGAGACTTTTCTCTCTACGGATCGAGAGGATCTCGTAGGTGGGTTTTTCTCCTTAGGAGTCGTGAGGATTCCTAAGTGTGTTTTCTCTCATAGGTCGTAAGGATCCTGTAAGAGAATTTTTCCCTCTCACGAGTCGAGAGGACTCATAAGCGGTTGTTTCCCTCCTTGTCGAGATTCGATTTTGGAGAGTGAGACCCGTGAATAGTATGCAAGAGATCTTTTTGGATCGACTTGCGGGGTCCCATTGTTCAGGAAGCAAGTTTTTTAGTCCTTGCTGCCTGAGGCTTCATCTTGCAAGTCGAGACGAATCGGGAATTTTCCCGCGGAGACACTGGTTTCTCTGCGAGCCGACGCGAATCAGGAGGCTCTAGTCAAGGATTGTTTGTTTCCGTGAATTAAGGTGTTTGTTAGGGATTATTTGCTTCCCTAGCGCCAAGGATTATTTGTTTCCTTGGGGTTGAAATGAGTCAAGAATTTCCCACGGAGGCACTGGTTGCTCTGCGAGTCGACGCGGATCAGGAGGCTCTCGTCAAGGAGTGTTTGTATCCGTGAGTCGAGGAATTTGCTAAGGATTATTTGTTTCCCTAGCGCCAAGGATTATTTGTTTCCTTGGGGTTTGAAACGAGTCGAGAATTTCCTACGGAGGCACTGGTTGCTCTGCGAGTCGACGCGGATCAGGAGGCTCTCGTCAAGGAGTGTTTGTATCCGTGAGTCAAGGAATTTGCTAAGGATTATTTGTTTCCCTAGCGCCAAGGATTATTTGTTTCCTTGGGGTTTGAAACGAGTTGAGAATTTCCCACGGAGGCACTGGTTGCTCTGCGAGTCGACGCGGATCAGGAGGCTCTCGTCAAGGAGTGTTTGTATCCGTGAGTCGAGGAATTTGCTAAGGATTATTTGTTTCCCTAGCGCCAAGGATTATTTGTTTCCTTGGGGTTTGAAACGAGTCGAGAATTTCCCACGGAGGCACTGGTTGCTCTGCGAGTTGACGCGGATCAGGAGGCTCTCGTCAAGGAGTGTTTGTATCCGTGAGTCGAGGAATTTACTAAGTATTATTTGTTTCCCTAGCGCCAAGGATTATTTGTTTCCTTGGAGTTTGAAACGAGTCGAGAATTTCCCACGGAGGCACTGGTTGCTCTGCGAGTCGACGCGGATCAGGAGGCTCTCGTCAAGGAGTGTTTGTATCTGTGAGTTGAGGAATTTGCTAAGGATTATTTGTTTCCCTAGCGCCAAGGATTATTTGTTTCCTTGGGGTTTGAAACGAGTCGAGAATTTCCCACGGAGGCACTGGTTGCTCTGCGAGTCGACGCGAATCGGGAGGCTCTCGTCAAGGAGTGTTTGTATCCGTGAGTCGAGGAATTTGCTAAGGATTATTTGTTTCCCTAGCGCCAAGGATTATTTGTTTCCTTGAGTTGAGGTATCTGCTGAAGACACTGCTTTCTTCGGAGTTGGACTGAACCGTCAAGATTTGGCTTCGTCTTCTGGCGGAGCCTGTTGGGAAAGTATGGTTCCCTCTTTGTTTACGCCCTTGGATTGTATACAGGGATCGATGTGATCTTAACTGTAGGGCCAAAGTTTTATCATCATTTTTTTTGTTTTATCTCCGCGATGCTCTATCATTTCAGCTTTTATATCGCGAAAGTCGCGATTGCCCAATCATTTCGGCTATTTTTCGCGGTGCCCGATCATTTCGGCTATTTATTTTATTTTTACTCGCTGCTTTTTATTGCGAGTTGCCCAATCATTTCGGCTATTTTGCATGCATACATTTTTACTTGCTGCTTTTTATTGCAAGTTGCCCTACCATTTCGGCTATTTCGTATGCATGTGCGGCCTACCGGCTTTTCACCGTAAACCTATTTCGGCATCAGCACCGCTGCAACTGGGATATTACCAGAAGCGAATCATCATCTGCCTCTGTCGACGTCGAACAAAGGTGGCTTAGCGACCAGGGTTAGGGTCCTGTCGACTAAGGCTTTTGACTTCATGAGCCGTAAGGGTCTCACAAAGTTATTTCTCCCTACAAGTCGTGAGGATCTTGTAGGTGTATTTTCTCCTTGGGAATCGTGAGGATTCCTAAGTGTTCATTTCCTCTGTAAGTCGTAAGGATCCTACAGGAGGGTTTTCTCCTCATAAATCGAGAGGATTTACAAGGGTTGTTCACCATGCGAACATATCCCCAGTCACGGATGGGACTTGGTCAGGGAAATGTTTATTCGCGCCCGTGGATTGTATACAAGGGTCAGTATTGAACCACTTGTAGGGCAACATCGGAAGTTGTGGGGATTGCTTAAGCACAGGTTTAGGTCTCTGTAACTTAAGACTTTCAAATCTTATGAGCCGTGAGGGCCCCATAAGAGAGTTCTCTTTACGAGTCGTGAGGATCTCGCAAGTGTATTTTCTCCTTAGGAATCGTGGGGATCCCTAAGTGTGTTGCTCCCTTGTGAGTCGTAAGGATCTCACGCGGGTGGTTTCTCCTTATAAGGTCGAGAGGACCCTGTAAGTGTCCTTTAACGAGGTTGCGCCCTTTCGGGTTTTCACAAACACTCGCCGGCAGTCCTGCTGTTTTTACTCACGGAGCCCTTTCGGGTTTTCATCCGTGCCCTTTTTGCTTATGGACATACCCCTTTTTTTTATTCTTTTTATTTTTATATATTTTTTTTTACGAGGTCGCGCCCTTTCGGGTTTTCACGAACACTCGCCGGTAGCCCTGCTATTTTTACTCACGGAGCCCTTTCGGGTTTTCATCCGTACCCATTTTGCTTATGGACATACCGTTTATTATATATTTATTTTTTTTATATATTTTTTTTATTATTTTGTCAGCCTAAGGATGCCGCGGTAGTAGTTTAAGGACGTTTCGGTCCGCTATTAAGAAGGCTGGCTACTGCTTGTAAATCTTGAGCTTAGGAAGATAGCGAGCGGACATAGTCGTCGTCATCTATCATTGTCCTAGGCTGTGGCTCATTAAGCGTAGTATTTCTTTAGGAAGCGACCGTTTATTGGCCTGAAAGGCCTTTCACCGTGCATGTCCATGAGTAGATAGGCCTCTCCCTGGTAAATTTTATCTATGATGTACGGGCCTTCATAGTTTGGCTCGAATTTTCCCCGCTTGGTGCGATTGGGGATCATAGGCCTTTTGACCACTAGCACGAGTTCGCCTTGGCGGAATGTCCTTGGCCGGGTCAATCTTTCATATGAGTGTGTCATCTTTGCTTTATAAGCTTCCAGATTTTATTGAGCTATGAGCCGGGTTTCATCAAGGGCGTCAACCTCCTCAAGCCGAAGGTGAGCATTTTCTTCGTCCGTCAGCTCGTAGTGAACTGCCACTCGTAGAGAGGGTAACTCTATCTCGAAGGGGAGTACTGCTTCCGTCCCAAATACCAACGCGTACGGCGTTGTGTTTGTGGCCGTCTTGAACGTAGTTCGATATGCCCAGAGAGCTTCTTGCAGTCTCTCGTGCCAGTCTTTCTTATTTTGGGACACCGTCTTTTTCATGATTTTCGTCAGGGTTTTGTTGAAGGCTTCAGCTAGACCATTAGCTCGCGGATTGTAAACTGAGGAGTATCTCCAGTCTATATTATGCCGTTGCGCGAAACGACTGATTTTGTGGCTTCTGTAGGCTGGTCCGTTATCGGAGATGATCCGTCTTGGCGTTCCAAACCGATATACGACGTGCGTCTTGAAGAAGTGGAGGATATTCTCCGTCTTCACTTCTCTTAACGGTACTGCTTCTGCCCATTTGAAGAAGTAGTCAGTCGTCGCCAGGATGAAACGATGTCCTCTGGACGATGCTGGTTCGATGGGGCCGACTATGTCAGTTCCCCACATTTCGAACGACCAGCTAGCCACCGTCGGGTGTAGCGGATTTGGATGCTGATGGATGAAATCCCCATGAATTTGACATGAGTGGCATTGCTTCGCATATTTGAGGCAGTCCTGGATCATCGTGGGCCAGTAGTAGCCCATCCATTTGATCTTCAACTTCATCTTTGGGCCTGCTTGGTGAGAACCGCAGAGTCCGTCATGAACTTCCTGGACGACCATTTTCGCTTCATCAGGTCCCAAGCATCTCAGCCACAGAGAATCAAATGACCTCTTGTACAGAGTATCATTGACGAAGGCGAAAGACAGAGCTCGTTTCATGAGCTGATGTCTTGTGGACGCTTCTTCAGGCATTCGGTGGGACTTAAAGTAGTCTATGAAGACTTCCCTCCAATCCTCAGCCTTTTCCTGGTCTTCTATTTGCAAGGTCGTCTGCACAGTCGTTCCCTTCTCTTCGGGTGATTCCAGAGATATTTCCGCTGGGGCAAGCACCCGACGGCTTTGTACCACGATTCTTAGGTCATCGAGGTTCTCGTCGGCCAGTTCTTTAGAAAGTTTGGCCAACGCGTCTGCTTTGCTGTTTTCCGCGCGCAGTATGTTTTCTAAAGTGTAGAAGGGAATTTGGGTCAACAGTTGCTGCACCTTTTCGCCGTACTTCACTAACTCCGGTTTGCACGTCTGGTAGTCGCCGTTTACTTGACTAACGACCAGCTGGGAGTCTCCGTATATGAGGAGGTTTTCAATTCCCATGTCGATAGCGATCTCGAGGCCTGCTATCAAAGCTTCATATTCGGCTTCGTTGTTTGTCCTCGGCTCCGTCAGGGAGAAAGCAAAGCGGATTATCCCTCCTTGTGGAGTTACAAAGATGAGTCCTACCCCCGATTTGATTATAGGGGTACTTTGTTTGCGCTTCTTTACGGAAGATGCTCCATCGAAATAGAGCTCCCATCGGGTATCACCACCGTCGATCGCATCAAACGCATGTTCGTCTGGAAGATCGCAATTTAAAGGAGAATCGGCGGGTATCGGATGCTCAACGAGGAAGTCGGCGATGGCCTGGCCTTTCACTGCCTTGAGAGGTTGATACGTTATCGAGAACTCCATCAAGAGCAAGGCCCATTTAGCAAGTCGTCCCGTCAATATGGCCTTCGACATCAAATATTTAAGGGGGTCCACCTTCGAAATGAGACGGACCTCATGCGCTAACGCATAGTGTCTAAGCTTTGTTATCGCAAAGATTAACGCCAGGCAGTGTTTTTCAATGGGGGGGTAGCTGCTTTCTGCCCCCAGTAGAACTCGACTTAAGTAGTAGAGTGATCTTTCTTTCCCTTGATCGTTCTCTTGTGCCCATAATGCGCCTAAGGAACCTTCGAGGGCGGTTGTATAAAGAATGAGAGGTTTTACCTTAACCGGAGCAGCCAACACTAGCGGGGTATGCAGGTATTGCTTGATCTCATTTAGCGCACTTTGGCATTTTTGGTCCCAGACGAACGGGGTTCCCTTCTTCATCAGGTGGCTATAAGGACGGCACTTACCTGAAAGATTGGCTATAAACCGCCGTATGTATGCGAGCTTCCCTTGAAGAGATCGCAACTATTTGAGGGTTCTCGGCGGAGGCATTTCCATGATCGCCTTGATCTTTGACGGATCTATCTCGATGCCCCAGTGCCGGACAATGAATCCCAGGAATTTTCCTGAGGAAACTCCGAATGCACACTTGAGGGGGTTCATCTTCAAGTTGTATTGTCGAAGGCGTTGAAATACGGTCTTCAGATACTCGAGATGTTCCTCGTATGATTTGCTTTTAACCACGAGATCGTCGATATAACATTCGACGATTTCATGTATAAGGTCATCGAAGATCTTCGTCATGGCCCTCTGATAGGTGGCGCCGGCGTTCTTTAGACCGAAGGGCATTACCTTGTAACAAAATATTCCCAAAGGGGTCCGGAAAGCGGTATGCTTCTGGTCTTCGGGATGCATCTTTATCTGATTATACCCTGATGAACCATTCATGAAGGAGAAAACCTCATGAGTGGACGTATTGTCTATCATCAGTTCGGTGACTGGCACTGGGAAATCATCCTTCGGGCAGGCTTTATTGAGATCCCGAAAGTCCACGCATATACGCACCGTCCCATTTTTCTTCATCACCGGGACGATGTTGGCGATCCATTCAGGATATTGAACCTCCTGGATAAAGCCAGAGTCGATCAGCTTCTTGACCTCGGCATTGATACTCATCTCAAGCTTGAGCCGCATTCTTTTTGGTGCCTGTTTAACTGGCTTGATGTACGGGGATATTGCCAATCTGTGTATAGCAATTTCTGGATCTAGTCCCGGCATTTCGGAATAGTTCCACACGAAGCAATCTCTATGCTGTAGAAGCACGTCCTTTAACGCAGCCACCCTTCCTTCAGATAGCAGCTCGCTGATGAATGTCGGTCGCGGATCGTCTGCCGATCCCAACTCAATCTTCTTGAGGTTATCTGCAGTAATATGTATGCCATCTTCCAGTTCTTTCGGAGCCGGTGGAAATTCTGAGATTGCCTCATTGTCATTGTTTTCGAAGCACCAAGGGAGCTCATCTATGTCCTCGGGCTCTTCTTTGAATATTGTAATCATGTGACAGATGCGAATTCGCTTCCAATCCCAATGTGGAACCGGTTCTTCTTTCGTGGCCTTGGGCTCGTGCTTCTGTGGTGGCGCTACCCTCCAACTGTCAGACAGAGTGAATTTGCCAAGCAGATACTGATCTTTAACCCAGTTCTTGAAAGTGAAGCAATCTTCAAGAGGATGCCCTATTACTCGATGGTAAGAGCAATAGTTCGGGTGTGAGACTTTGCCCGCTTGTTCGGGGTGTTTAGACTCCGGCAGTGTAAGCATTTGATGTTTTAGAGCAAGATCAAGTATCCTCTTCGTCTTATCCCGAGGAAAAGGGTATGCTCGACCCATTTTCTTCATGAGGGATAGATCAATAACGCTCGACTCCCGTTTGCGTGGCTTCGTAGCCCTGCTTTGTTGCTGTTGAGCGCCTTTTTGGTCTTTCGACTTATTTCTGCTTTTGCGTCGAGCCTTCTTTATAACAGGTTGACAAGGAGCGGCATATTCATCTTTCACGGCCTGTTGAAGGAGGCGTTGCGTTCTGGCTTTCTCGTAAATGGCCATTTCGCGGTTATGGTCGTCCCGGACTTTTTGACCTGCTTCCCTTATGAGCTTGTCCATTTGTTCTTCGAACGACGGACTGGGCTCTTTTGCATTTGGAACTTTCACTGTCTCAGGATTAGCGTCCTCCCATTGAGCATCCGCTTCTTCATCGAAGTCATACATGACATAGCAGCTGTTTAGTAGATCTCGTTTCTTTGACCAGATATATCCAAGTCCCTTTGTCTCCATTTTCCCATTAGGCAGTTTGCGTTGAGTCCCGGGAACGTTCCAGACTTTGTCATAGAACTTGGCTTTTCGAACGGTCTGCTTGAAGGATATCCCCTGGCGTTTCAGCAGCTTTTTCAAACCTTCCGTGTAATATTTGGGAAGACGGATAGGCTGAAGCCTGTCGAGCGTAGGATCCGCGCCATGCCATATTTCTTTTTCCACCTTGGTTTCTTCATAGCGGTAGAACGGAATTGCCTTCTCGCTTTCTCGCCTAGGAGGGATATAGAACGTTTGCAGCTCTTCTACATTGTAAATATTAAGTGCATCCAGTTCTTTATGGTGTTTAAGCGGCACTATGGCGACTTGTAGACTTTGCCCTTCGTCAACGGACGTTCGTATTGAAGGTCGAGCAGAGAATACAGTATGGATCTCATCTTCCGAGTCACTACCAAAGACCAACATAGGAGTGGACGGTCCTGCCTTGTTGTGTTGGGGCGGACCCGAACCAACTATCTCCTCTTCCTCCTCGGTATCACTGCCGAAGACAGGGATGGTGGCGTTAGCTTTGTTCTCCGGCTTGTGACACTTCTCTGTGTCTTCGAAATCCGGTAAGAAGTATTTGGCATCTTCATATTTGCGGACCTCGCTCACAGAGAACGGGTTCAGTTCTCCCGTCACGGTATACTCGAAACCATCCTTAAAATACTTAATACACTGATGTTGTGTAGAAGGGATGATGTTGTACTCATGTAACCATGGTCGGCCGAGCAAAGCGTTGTAGCATGTCTTAGCTTCTATGACGTGGAATTTAATGTCCGTGACGAGCAGCCCAAAGCGCAGCGTCAGTATCACAGATCCAAGAGTCTTTGACGATTGGGAGTCGAACCCGGAGATGGTGATCTTATCCCGAGCAAGGTGCTGGACGCTCATGCAGATTTCTTTTAACACCCGCACGTTGAGGAGATTAACGGAGGATCCATTGTCGATCAGGATCTTGCCTATCTTAATATCGTGGCAGTATCCTGAGACATAGAGGGGACGATTGTGTTCGCACGTCCTAAGGAGAAGGTCCTCATCGCCGAAAGTGACATCGGCCGTGTGCACTTCCTCCAATTCATCCTTCCTCTTTTCCTTGGCCAGGCATGCTTGGAATTGTTCTGGATCTTGGAGTGCCTTAATCAACGAATCTCTCGCCTCTTTTGATAGCAAAAGGGCGTCAAGAATGCTGAGCTGTGATGGAGGCTTTCTCAGATGTGCTAAGACGTTGTAATCCACCTTACTCTTCTTTGGCGGGTCTTTGGCAGCTAGCTCTTCCACCACTTGGTCATTTAAGACGATATCTTCAGAGACCTTCTCTTTCCCTTTATCTTTTCTGTTAGGGGGTCCGAGGTTCTTTTCGGGCAGCGTGCGATTACGTAGCCGGATATTTTCGCAAACCTTCGGTTCTTCTTCTTTTCTCGAAGCGGACTCTTTAAAGAGAGGGGCAAGTTCTAGCTCTTCATCAGAATCACTCCCGAATGTAGGCACTTGTGACCCACCGGTGTTAACCATGCAACAATCACCGGTAGTTCTGTTAAACCCTTCAGTCATATTTTTGCACTCCCGACGAGTTTCACGCTTCTCTCGCTTAAAATGTTGTCGATGGGCAACATATCCTTGCCACCATCTATCGAAAACTTTGCACTCTTGAGTGGGGTGCGACACCTTCTGATGATATAAGCAATAGGAAGGGTGCATTTCCATTTCACCAGTAATTTTTCCTTCGGAGGATGGTAGCTTCATGCCCATTGATATGGCTTTAGCGAACCTTTTCCTCATCTTGATTTTGATTTTATCCGCAGTGGGTGTACTTTGCTCCAACGGGAGTATCTCAATTCTTTCGTCAAGGCGCTGGCGCTTGGCCCTTTCAAATATGACCGCCTCGCGTTCTCGATCAGCTTTACTCTTCAACCGAGCTTCATTAAGGAATACGTCAATCACTTCATCTGATGGCCCCAGAATTTTTGATTCGGGATCCGCCCCCAGCGTTTTAGTTCAAGAAGTCTCCTCACCGTTCGTGGACGAATGGGAAATCACATGACAGCTCGCCACGCATTCTTCAGATTCATCTGACGAACTTTCTCCCTCACCTTCCTCTTGAAAGACGTGGTTGAGAAACTCTTGGAATGTAATGGGAGTCCGTGCCTTCTGGTTGTATTCCTCCAGCACGTCAATTTGTTTTTGCAAGTCCGTGCGCTTGTCGCCAGGCTTCATGGGATTCTTTGACTTCTTTTTCTTCTTCTTCGAGGATTTTGACGGCTGGTTGCGAGTGCTTGAGCCACCACCATCGGTCCTTGGAGTTGGACGTGGCTTCAATATCCCTTCAATGACCTGCGGTTCCAACGGGTTCTTCCACTTGATCGCTGGGCATATCTGAAGGTCGTTCAGCATCCTCTTTGTCTTGGTTGATAATACAACTTCCCAAGGAGCTTCTTCAACGACGGAGCATGTTGCCCCCGGCGTATTCGTCCCCTTAGAGGTGTGGGGTTGCGGGGGATTCACCTTCCATTTGTCAGATAACGCGAACTTGCCCTGTCGGTACTGTTTTTCAAGCCAATTTTTGAAAACGTAGCAGTCTTCGATCGGATGGCCTAGTACTCGATGATAAGGACAGTAGTTGGGCTCATTGACGTCACTTGGTTGCAACGGACGTTTTGGATCCGGCAGATTTATGTGTCTGTTGCGCAATGCCAGCTCGAATAACCTTCTCGTTTTATCGCGGGGAAAAGAGTAAGGACGCCCTAGTCTCTCCTCGAGGTCTACGTATGGGCACATATTATTTTGACGCACAACCGGCTTCGAGTTGCTCGGTTATTGTTGAGCATTAGAGACGACGATCGCTTTTCCCTTCCCTTTGTCATTTCGGGAGTCCGGCTTTGGAAGAGGAGGTTTATGGCCCATCTGATCCATCTGTGCTAGCTTGTCAATCAAGGCCTGGAAGGTAGTCGGCTTGAAAAACATCATAAACTGTGAGATGGTTGCTTATGGATCGAGGGTTCCCACAAACAAACCCACTGCGGGAGCTTCTTCAATGCGCTGCTCGCACTTCAACCATAAGTTCCGCCATCGTATAGCGTACTGAACCCACGTCTCGCCTGGCTTTACCCTGGCGTTAATCAGTGCTGTCATCGGGGTACGTTCACTGGCGCTTGCAAAACGCTGAGTAAACAACAGCTCCATCTCCTCGTAGGTTTTGATAGAGTCGTTCGGGAGCTCAGAGTACCACTCGAACGCCGTATCCGATAAACTTCCAACAAACTGGCGAAGTAAAAGCTTGTCATCACCATCGGTGTTGCCACAGAGTGCCCTAAACTGGGCAACATGCTGGTGAGGATTACCCGTCCCCTTGTAGACATGAAACTTGGGAATTGTGTAACCGGGTGGGTACTTGATTTGATCGTACCAACTTGGATATGGCCGTCCCGTTTTCACGACCTGGCCAGCTGCTTCGGTCGCATGATGAACCCGTATTTGTTGGGCGATGTACTCATCCAAATCAGCTTTGGAGATTGTATCATCTTTAGCCGTCGACAAAGCTGGTGGAGGATTTGATGTCTCTCCCCTATCGTCTCCAAGGACGATCGGGGGCTCTTCGGTCGGAGGATCTTGTTGTATCATCATCCCTATCATGTCTTGGAAAAGGAGGCTCATACGCTGTATGTTGGCTGCTTGTTCAGCAGTCTCTTTGTCCTTCTTCTCCAATATCCGACGAAGGAATTTGGCATCGGTTTCTTCCTCTTGGCGTTCATCCGAGAACGTTTCAGGGTTTTCTTTTGGCCCTGTAAGTGCAGCCATAGCATTCATCATTTCTTAGAGCTTCTGTTGCTGCTCCTGCGCCTTGGTCACTGATCGCGTAAGCGGTCGATGACCCGTAGATATGCGACTGTCCTCTTTACCAGACGCCACATAGACGGTATGAACTACAATGACCCCTGACTTAGGGCGTTTGGGTTCACCACCTCTGATATTTGTCGCCGGTGCGGGGGTTTTCTCCGGCCTTCTTCTTTTATGGGCCGTTGAAGTTGAAGGGGCCGTTGCAGTAGGCACCCTAGCGATCGTTGTCCCTTGCTGTTCAATAGGACTGTCTTTTCCTTTTTGCACCTTCGTCTTCTTTCGTTGACGAGAGTGATCTGGGTTGATCACGGAGTCTTGAACCCTCCGCCAAACTTTATAAATTCTTGAGGACAGCCGTTGAGGGGGCTGTTCTTGTTTTGTTTCCGGAACTCTCTCCGCAGGCGGAGGAGATATTTTCAGTGTAGCGGTTGGAGAGTTCTTACGTACCCTCCTCAGCAGTTCAAAGCTGTTCTCAGTTGGAACAGCAGCGTTGACTTCCACCACTGGAGCCGGTGGAGTTAGCCCTGAGGGGGAGTTGCCCCTACCTTCCTTACTCGTCGCCAATGGCGACGTCGAGCGTGACGAGCCGTTGGGACTGGCTCGGAGATAGAGATAGATTCTTTTTGCCCTCTGTATGAATGGGGCGCCGCCGGTGTTAACCTCTTAAAGACTGAGGTTGTCTTTTGAGGGGTGATATTCAACCTGTCGAAGACGGATCCTTGAGCAAGGACAGGAGCAGGGATCGTCAGTCTTGAAAAGACTGACTCTCTGACAGGGGAAGCCGCCTTGACGACTTCTGGAGCAACAGTTATTGCCTTCCTTGGAACAGCCAATTTAGAGTTCTGATCCAGCCTGGCGAAAATAAAGGTTGTTGGTTTGGTAGTGGGCGACCCGTTGACAGGGGTCGTCGTAGCAGTGAGCCGGTCGAAGACCGACTTCTTGTTCACTTCCGGTGCAGGTATTGGCATAGAGAAGCTTGTAGGTGGGATCATAGTCCCGAAGAACAGGCCAGTGGTGGCTTGGGTCACCTGGTCTACCGGCAGAGCGAGGAAGGAAGCCGCTTGGGGCCCATATGCTACACCTCCCGGTGAGGTGGAGCGTCCGTTGCAGTGGCACTTCGAGCGGTTGGTGCAGTTAGAGGCCATTGATGCTTGAGTTCTGCGCCAGGCAAAAGACCAAATCTTAGTTACTTGAAATCCAAAGGCAACCATCTAACAAACCGCGATTGGTTCGCGAGGACGACATACGAAGTGTGGAGTGGAAAGAGGAAAAGGTCCCACCGGGCGTGCCAGAATCTGTTCCCCTCCGAATGGCGGCCGACGACGTTAGGGCATCTAGGCCTGTGATTCGGGGCAGATGCTATATAGTTTTATCCGTCCACCTCTCCGAAGATACCAAGTTGATTTATGGCACCGTGTATCGGAGGTTTAGACGGATGCGGCCGATGTAGCAGATTTCGTCAGATTCCCCCTCGCTTGAGGGGTTTTTTATTGTGGGGACACTCTTCCCTGCAGGCGCAAGCCCCTGCAGTTAATTACGCTACCGCATCGCGGCAACAACTTTCTCCTTCTCCAGAATTTCACTTCGTGTCGTGTGTGTTTGTTTTGTTTTGTGGTTGCCCGTGGATTGTATACGGAGATTGAGTAATGCCGTCGCCCGTAGGACGTGGATTAGTCCAAATCCGTATTTACTTAGATTTGGGTTTGGTGTTTTTAGTTTAAGGATACGTTAGCCGTGTTGAGGCTAAGATCGACTTAAACGTTCGTTAAGGATACGTTAGTCTTGTTTGAGACTAAGATCAACTTAACGTAGTGATTCATTTAGTATATGGCCGTCAGGACTCGTCACCTCTCTGACGTCGTTGAAGGATTACAACGACAGGTGTCAAAGGGGCTCGGAGATGTACCCTCGAACCAGAGTTGATTTGGAATTTTATGGTCCATTTGAATGTTTAAGGATACGTTAGCCATGTTTGGGCCTAAGATCGACTTAAACGGGATCGTTTAGATCCGGTAAAAGATCATTTGGAGGCTCTATTGTTCCAGTTTAGGAACGTGGTGGTCCATGTTCCAGTTTAAGGACGTGGTGGTCTATGTTCCAGTTTAAAGACGTGGTGGTCCGTATTCCAGTTTAGGGACATGGCGGTCCATGTTCCAGTTTAGAGACGTGGTGGTCCGACATTAGTTTAAGGACGTTTCGGTCCGACATTAGTTTAAGGACATTTCGGTCCACGAGTTTAAGGACCCCACAGTCCATGTTGATGTGTGGTCGTCAGGACCCGTCACCTCTCTGACGTCGTTGAAGGATTACAACGATGGGTGTCAGAGGAGTTCGGAGATGTACCCTCGAACCAGATATAAATTGATTTAGGGAGCAGCCGTGCTCAGTCAATTTAATTTGAGGACTTACAGCCATGATTGGGCTAAGTCCAGTTGGAAAATACTTATCATTTTTATTTGTTTTTGCATTACATTTCTTTTTATTTTTATTTGGGCTCTACCCATAAAGGATGTAGAGCATCAATTTGTTTTGGGCTCTGCCCATTTATAAATGATGCAGAGCATCAATTTTATTTGGGCTTTACCCTTTTTATTGCCTTGCAATTTATTTTGGCCTGCTAGGTCTTTTTGACTTGGGCCTGGCCCTTTAACAAAAGAAATGCATTGCATTTTTCAGGCGCTTTGCGCCAATCAAAAAGCGCAAGCGCTTGTGGTGATGACACGTGTCATGCAGGCGCAGTGCGCTGCGCTAGTGCGCTACGCTTGCGCTGCTGACACGTGGCGCGCTCTGGTGAGTTGCGCCAATTTCAGAGAGCAAAGCTCTATTTCAAAAGCGCATAGCGCAAATGGTTCGGACGCTGACACGTGGCGCTCTCGGGTGGCTTGCGCCAGCCCAAGAGCGCAACAGTGCAGATTTATAAGTGCAAAGCACTATTAATTTGAGAATCTTTTATATTCAAGAACCAATGGTTCATAAAAGTGCAAAGCACTATTTGATTTCTTGATCTAATTTAGATCAAAGAAAAACAAGTTTTTTTTTCTTTTTATTTCAAGAACCAAAGGTTCATAAAAGTGCAAAGCACTATTTATTATATGAAGATCATTGATCTGGTTTTTAGATCAGTGGTTTATTAAAAGAAGTTTCTTCTCTCTCGTGAAGGTTTTTTTTACCTTTTTCTTGAAATTTTTCTCAGAGTTCTCTATGTTTGAAGCTCTTGATTTTTCAAGAATGTTGATGCCTTTGAATTGAGGTCTAGGGTCCTTTTTATAGTGCCCATAAATTAGTTAAAGAGATATTTCTCTGAGTGATTTGGGGAATTTTCCCCACCGTTGGATCTTTGATCCAAAGGCTTCTGTTTTACAGAAGAAAATCTCCTTGTTTTATTAAGAACAGAAAGATTTCTTTGAAATCGTAATTCTGTTTGGCGCAGATGCCCCAGCGCGTGACACGTGTCGCGCAGCGCAAAGCGCGGCGCAACTGCGCCAGCGCATCTGCGCTGACACGTGTCGCGCAGCGTAGTGCTTGCGCAACTGAAGCGTTGCTTCCTTTAATTTTACTTAAAATAGAGCTTTGCTCTGATTGGGTGCACTGCCTTGGGCGCTGCGCTGATGTGTCTGCACTTGACACGTGGCGCGTTGCGTCCGGGATTTGAAGCGTTGCTTCAAAATTTGAATTTTGAATTTCCAGCAGAGCTTTGCTCTGATTGGGGGAAACATCAGCCATGAGTTCTAGCCATCTTCTCTGCCGCATATTCAATTCCTTCTGAGTAAATACATACTTCAGACTCTTATGGTCAGTGTATATATCCACTCGTTCTCCCAGAAGATAATGGCACCAAATCTTAAATGCAAAGATAACGATTGCCAACTCAAGATCATGTGTAGGATAGTTGTGCTCATGAACTTTCAGCTGTCTTGATGCAAAAACTACAACCTTTCCATGTTGGTGTAGAATACATCCTAATCCCTTACCGGACGGATTACAATGCACAACGAATCCTCCAGATTGATCAGGTATTACGAGAATAGGAGCTGAAGTTAATCTTGACTTGAGTTCTACAAAGGCTTGTTCACATACTTCTGACCACACAAATGCTTCATCTTTACATGTGAGTATGGTCAGGGATGCTGCAATCTTCGAGAAACCATCAATGAATCTTCGGTAATATCCTGCTAATCCCAAGAAACTTCGAATATCCTTCACCTTCTTTGGTGTCGGCCATTCGCTGACAGCTGACACCTTAGTTGGAACTACTGAGATTCCTTCGCCCGAAATGATGTGTCCGAGAAATCCGACTTGATCTAGCAAAAATTCACACTTGTTGTACTTGGCATAGAGTTGATGTTGTCGTAATATCTCCAGGACAATCCGTAAATGCTCGGCGTGTTCTTTCCGATTCTTTGAATACACCAGGATTTCGTCGATGAAGATGACAACGAATCTGTCTAAATACTCTCGGAAAACTTGGTTCATCTGATTTATAAATATAGCAGGTATATTGGTCACTCCAAATGGCATCACAAGATATTCGTAATGACCATAGCGAGTCCTGAACGCTGTCTTAGGAATGCCAGACTCTTTGACCTTCGCCTGATGATAACCCGAACGAATATCTAGCTTCGAAAATACACAAGACCCACTTAGCTGGTCGAAAAGATCATCAATGCGCGGTAGTGGATACTTGTTCTTTATCGTCACTTCATTCAGAGCTCAGTAATCTATACACATTCTGTATGAACCTTCTTTCTTCTTCACAAGTAAAACTGGAGATCTCCAACTTGAAGTAGTGGGATGAATCCAACCTTTCTTCAGAAGTTCGTCCAACTGAGTACGGATCTCCTTCAATCCTTCTGGACCGGTATGGAGCTTTGATTACCTGTTGTGCACCAGGTAGTAAGTCAATGTTGAATTCAAGAGCTCGATCGGAAGGCAAACCTGTTATATATTCAGGAAACACATTCTCGAACTCTCGAACTACCTCTGGCTTTTCTTCTTCCGCCGGTAGAGTAAACACTTTTGCACTCATTGGCTTGGCACGGAAGATTCCTGGCTCCAAAGTTCTGTCTCCACTATTGAAGTAAAAGGCTGGGTGATCTGGTATCTCAAATACTACCCTCCTTTGATGGCAGTCAATCGTAGCATAAAAACTCCCAGCTAGTCCATCCCCAACACAACGTCGAAATTTAGGATGTCCAGTACATTGAAATTCGCGTAGAATTCTCGTCCGAAAACTACAACTGGACACTGATCAAATCACATAGTTACATTCAATACTCCATTTTCGGAACTGACATTCCAGCTTCAAATGAGTGGCTTCACGGGAATCGCATGTGTTCTCACAAATCGTTGGGACATGAAGCAGTGTGACGCTCCAGTGTCGAACAGTGCTAGTGCAGGAAGGGTGGCTACTAGTATAGTACCTAAGTTGTGTGAGGGTTTTAGATACAGGGAAAATATAGAGATATACAAGGATTGAAAAGATGAAAGGAGGGAAATTACCAGTGATAACTTGGCCATTGGTTTCGGCTTCCTCAACTGTCATGGTGAAAGCCTGACGTCGGGGTACATTCCTCCTTGCTAGAGGCACATTCCTCCGTCCCTAGGTCATGTTCCTCTGCCCTTGAGACATGTTCCTCTGTGCCTGATGGAACTGACGAGAATGTTGTGCAGGAGGTCCACATGGAGGTGGAGCAGGTGGAGCTAGTCGAGGTGCAGGAGCCTGAATGGCTGGCCGCTGCGGAAAAGTGATCGCGGGTCTAGGTGTTGGAGCTGGGTTGAGACGATATGGACAAGCTCTGATGGCGTGAGTGGATGCGCCACAAACCAAACACAGGCCATTTGCACGCCTGCAGTCTTTCGCCTGGTGTCCATTCCTTTTACAGTAGAAGCAAAAGTCTGGACTGGGCCGGTTAAATGTTACTCCCGGTCTCCTGGTTGCAAAAGTTGGCCTGGAAGAGGATCCTCCCGCCATCTGAGTGGCATGGCGTTTCACATCGGCAGTATGAGGTATGCCCTTCATCTTCACCACTGCCTCATAATGTCGGGCAGCCTTCAAAGCAATATCATGGTTGGGAAATCCCCTGTAGCGAGTGCAGCTTAGATTTCCGGGTCCAATCCTTACTGAAATCTTCGTGCCCGGATCTCAGCAGTAGGAATCAGGTGTACCGCAAACTTGTTATGACCTTGTGTTAGCTGTGTAATAAGTGATATCAGGAAATTGAATTTTGAGACAATATCTTACCTGCTAAGCATAGTAAACTCAACATCGTATTCATCCACGGTTTTGCTCCACATCGAGCCATGTTGTAAGCGGATGAACTGCTGTTCCATGTCGAAATGGGCTGTCTCAGGAAAGTACTTCGCGTCGAACATATCGTGAAATGTCTTCCATTCTATCGGTTGGGCGAGTTGGCTTTTTTTAGCCTTCCACCAGACTCTGGCGTTATCTGTTAGTTGCAGCTTTGCAACTCTCACCCAAGCAATTTCTGGCACTTGTGCTGCTGCCATATCATTTTCGATAGACTGAGCCCATTCTTTTGCCTCCAGTGGGCTCTCTTTCCCAGAGAAATGTTTCGGGTGCAGTGTCCGGAATTTCTTGACTCCGGGTGCCTCGACTTCTGAGCGGTGCATGAGGATAGCAGTCTACTGCTACTGACCCTCCAAGAGGCTCTTGATTGCCTCAAGCAGTACCGTTTGCTCGTTGATGGGAGCTGCAATGGTAGGTGGTGGTGGTAGAGTAGGTGGTGGGGTATTTCCATTGACGTTGGTACTCGTATTGTTCGGTGAATCAATGACCTTGATAGAAAAAGAAATGTTAGGATAGATTCAAGAAATTTGAAATGAAAGAATGTATAGTTGTTGATTCTTATAATTCTTGTGATATACTGCTTAGGATTCCATGCAGAACTGACCTGTATGGGCCGCTAACAAAACCTGTCACGTTCCACTTCCCAGTGTACGGAAGCGGAGACGTGGCGGGCTCGCAACGTATTTACTAAGAAATAAATACGTTAAGCGTAATTAAGCAATATATGTATAAAATGCACAAGAATTGATAAGAGATATAAAATGAACATCAACTTTTGTTAACATTCATCTTTACAATACAACTTCTTTGAAAATGAAAGTACAATAATATAAAAGCAATGCCTAAACAGTGGCATACTAAATGAAAAGTAAGTACAAGAAGCTAGAAGTCTTGCTGGGAGGTGAGCTGGTCCACGTCCTCCTGGTTAAGCTCTATCTCAAGAGAGTCATGTCCTCCTGACGAACATTCCAAAGAAATAAATAAACAGGAATGTCGTCAGCGAACTAGCGCTCGGTAAGTCCCAAAAGAAAGAAAGGAATATAACAAGTAATGAGAATTTAACTGGTAAGATGTACAGGTATAAAATTGCTATTCTGATGTAGTTGTTTGTAGCTTGGTACAGAAGGTATTTGTGTATACGAGAGAAGTCCATATTTTCCCGTGGACTATGGTAACATGTAGTACAAGGCCCGTCAAAACCCACGGGATAACGGCACGAGAGTTCTTATAGGTGTCTTTTAGTGATCATCTCGTGCCACGCTATACATTCCATACCAATCTATCCCGTTAACCCCGTAATGTATTGTATTGATATATTTACAAGTCTTGCCGAAACCATGAATACAAATTGTTCAAGAAGTCAGGTTCAGGATGTAAGCTTGTAATCATGTCAAGTTGTAGCCATGGTTCGGTCAAGTTAAGTCTTGTATTCAGGTTTGATATTCAGGTTCATGTTCAAGTATACATGTCAGAGTTTGGATTCATGTATGAATTAGATTCTGGTTTGAATTTGGATTCAAGATTGATTTAAATTTAGACTTGAGTCAGACACTTATAACTGATTTAGATCCTGAATTATGTTCGGGAGTTATCGGTAACTGCTGCACATGAATGGCAGGATTTGTGTATTTTTCCAAGGCAATTACCATTGATAACACCGTTATGTTTTCTACCTTAAATAGGCAAGCACTCACTTTCTCCAGCTTCCTGGGACTCAAGAGAATTGATCCCACTTAAACCTATATTTACTAAAGTTCTTAAATGTAATTTTATATAACTCGAGGGGGTTTTATGAAAAATATTTTTAAGATATAGTTCAAAATAACCTCGAGAAATTATTTATTTTATTTAGGGTTTCCATGGATGTGAATTTTAGGGATTTGAGGTATTTTAGTGATAATTACCTTAATTTGAATAGTTCATGATATTTTACTGTATAGCTTGACTTTTGTTAGTATCTTAATGGTATTTTGATGAAACTTGTAATCTTTCATTTGAAAAATTATAAAGTTATTATATTTTGAAAATATTTGGATTTGTAATATTTTTATAATTATATAAAATTAATTTTATTTAAATAGAAAAATGCGTTAAAAACCGTATTTAAAAATCTTTCGAGACCGAATGCTCCGTGAAGAGGTCTGCATCTCGCTCTACTAGCCTAAGGATGTGTGATAATCCGCATCATCCAATAGCGGATCCCCTGAAAAGGGTTGTAGAGATTTATTTACAAAGGAATTTTAAAATACAATTTCAAAGAAAACCGTTTTTAAAGTAAATAATGGTATTTTAATAAAATATTTTCTCGAAACACAAATCTACAAGAAAAAGTTATCGTGCTATGGAACCATGTGTATTTGTGAGGGGTAGGTCATTACCCCGTGAAGTTTTCTAAAGGTATAATTAACAAAAAATACTAAAGGAGAGATATGTGAAATTCATGGTATTTTAGCGTAAAAGTTAAGTTAAAACTATTTTGTATGATATTCTTGATTAAAAATTGGTTCTAAGTATTGGTTATATGATTACAAATATGGTGTAAGGATATGGATGAAAAATATGTAAGAAAAAGTGGAATTTTAGAGGTTTAAAAGAAAATATCGGTGTTAACTCCACTTCTGACATATTTTATGAAAATAGACTTTCATAGAAGAAGCAAAGGGATTGGAAGGGACTTACTAGTGAAGTGGATTAAAGGAAGATGTAAGAAGAGGGGGTTGTCGTCGTGACGTCGCGGGGTCGCCGGAACTTGCTTTGATCCTCGTCGGAAATTAATATCTTGCTAACTCATCTTCTACTCCTCTTGTACTTAAAATTTTGTGAATTTTGACTATAATTTTCATAATGAGGAAAGGTTAAGGCATGGGGTAGTATTTATAATATGGAATCAGGGTGTTGGAATTAAAAAGATGAATTAAAATGTATTAAAAAGATGATAAATGGGAAATTGAGGGATCTCTGTTTGATTTTAGAGCAATCAAACAGTGCATGGGAGTTAGGGGTAGACCAAGAGTCGAGTATGCAAAGCCCGGGCATCTTTTGCAACAGGCCGACCGTCGGTACCGGCCCTAGGAACGATCTCACCGATCGATTTGGTGAGATGGGTTGTTGGATTCATGCCACGTGTTCATAGCAGTATTAACAACATTTTGCACATGTTTGTTTTCTCTTTCATTTCATTTTTATGTGCATTGCACGTATAAAATTTTGGGCTTCCAAAATGTTAAAAAGAAAAATCAGAAAATATAATGTGTCTGATAAGGTTCGAACACAAGGGCTACATCACAGCAATGCAAGGCTTTACCAGTAAGCTACAAGTTGTTTTTTGTTGTTTTTAAACAAAAATTAATTTATAAATTGTACTCAGGCTTGTAAACTCCTTTCTTTATATTAAATTGAAAATTTTCTTACAGTAATTTCAGATTCATTACAATAGGAGTTTGACTGTTAAATTAAAAGTTTTAATTAATTAATTACGAATTAATTTAGTTGATAGTTGGCTCTTGATGTGAGGCTTAATTGGTCCCACCTATAAATCTTTCAGTGAAAGACTTAGACACCATCATAATAAGAATATTATTAATAATATAATTGTTATATGGATTTTTAGTCCCACATCGGATATTAAGGCTTGAGGTATCGTACCGCAATGCTATATGAAAGACGCAGTGGTTTGCCTTGAGAGATAGATTATGAATTTTGAACATTTCCTTTCAAAAATATTTGTGTGCCTGTCAATCCATTTATGGGGATGCCTCTTCCACGGAGGTTAGCGGACTTCAGTTGGAGACTTTTTCATTTGTGGAGGCTATCAAAAGGTATTTTGTTTCGATATGATCAGATTCTTCATTGATGCGATCGATATGCACAAAAAGTACGTATTTAATTTCAAATAAAATTCGATTTTAAGAAATTGATGCATGTGTTTCCGCCATAGGCATGCATACGTTTCCTTCAGTGTTGTGCGTTTTGTATGCACAGGTTAGGGCTTACGGCCTAGTGCAAACAAAAAAAAATGCATACATCACACGCAAGCACACATCATCCATCCACTCAGAGGACCTACGAATTTGCCGTGAAAGCATTAAACAGTGATCACTTTCCCGCTGAGGATTGAATCCCCACACTTAATACTGTGTCATTTTTGTGGATCTCTATTGTTTCGTTTTTTCCTCTTTAGAGTAATTTGGGAGCTACGGTTACAGAATTATTATCTTATTTAGATTATAAAAAAAAAAGTTAGATTTATGCTGCTAATCTTGTCAACAGTTGCAGTTAAGAATATTTAAACATTGCTTTCCATCCTCGTCTTGAATAATTGCAATATTTTTTATAGAACTTATTTATAATCATTTTCTATCGGGATGAATACCAGAGTAAATTGTAGGATAATATTTTCGTTTAAAGTATTTCTTTAACAAAATAACCACTCTACGCGGGACCACTTGCAAGTAAAAGAAAAGAAAAGATCTAATGGAGATTGAATTTATATATATAGCATCCGCATATGTTTTCTCAAACCAACAAATAGACCTTCTGCCCTTCATTAATGGCTCTCTCAGCAATCTATTTTCAATCAAAATGCTGCTCTCGTTCTCATTATCCTCACCCACCACTTGCTTCTGCTTTCACTTCAAAAACTAAGAACCCCCACTCATTTTTTTCAAACCCAAAAACTAATTCCCTTTGCATTTCTTCTCCTTTGCTCTCTGTTTTGGGCAAAGAATTGTCAGGAAAGCAATGTTTAACCTCTTTTTCCATCCAGGTATTTAATTTGAATTCCTTGTCGAAACCTCATTTTTCAAAGTAATTACTATATTGCTTTGATTCATATCCAAATTAATGAAACATTGCAATGGGTTATGGTCGAGATTTCGATGGATACCGTAACAAAAGATTCCCATATCCATTAAAAGCTCTAAATAAATACTATATGAAAGTTCTAATAAATTTTTTAAATTGGATAGAGATTTTAAATTAGTTTAATCATATGCATAAAGATAGCATATTTTACGCTAACATTTTTGGATGCTGTATATTTTGGAGGCGAAATTTCAACTTGCTACCATGAAATATAGGCAATTTCCCAAATAATATCATGAAATTTCAAAATGATGCATTGATACCATAAACTTTAAAAATTATATAAAAAAAATTGAGGAAAATTACAAAATGGGACGATTGGCCGAACGCCGGCACATAGCCACGAAAATGGTGTGATGCCGGCGAATGCGAGGCTTAGGATGCCTTTGGTGGGCTTTGGCCTAAGGTCGCCGGTGTGAATGGTTCAGAAGTCCAATCCTGTGTTCACTTTGGTGGGATTGGACCTGATCTCGACCAAGACGAGGTAATCAGCTCATGCTCGGCTTGCTAAACATCAACCCCGATCAAAGAGCTCAATTCCTACAGTTGGGATGAGTGATTCAGAGGTCCCGTCCTGCACTTGAAACCAAGGGCACACAGAATAGAGGAGCCGACGGTCAAGGCATAGCCTAAGGCTCTCAGTGTGAGCGAGTCAGATGTCCAGTCTTGAGCTGGCGCACGGTATTTAGGCCTCGTTTGATCGATTGCTAAGCAACCATAGGTATAGTGATTTTAGGCCGAATCCCCTTCAAATCGATAGGATGGATATGTTCAGCCGTGATTTGTTGTTATTTGGAATATTCGGCTATTCTTGGGCCAACGACTTGCTATTTATAATATCCGGCTGTTTCTTGGCCGATGACTTGTTATCTTTTCTAGTGAAACTCGTTTATATTGAACATGTCGGTTGGATTCAGTCGCATTGTGACCGATCTAGAACCCAAATGTATGCCGCTGGCAGTTTTAACCAAATAATGAATGAAACAAGTCATGAATGGATATATAGTAATTACTGTTTCTTGGTATCTAATTTTGTGTAAATTTTGGGGTCGAATCTATAGGAAAAATGTTCCCCATTTCCTATAATAATAAGAACAATTATTTAGGAAGAGACGTTTGCTAAAAAGAGTGAATTGGTTTGGTACAGATCCATCATAAAAATAAAAATAGCAAACATAAATATATGTCTTTCGATATATGTTACCAGGCAATAGCATTAATATTTTTCCTGATAATCAAAATTTCAAATCCCAATCAAATTTTGTTAGAATATAAAATATATTCTCTCAACCCTCATCATAACGGGGAGCTTCCTTAGGCACGATATGCACCAAGGAGTTGTCTCGCACATGCCATATATTTTACATGTCTTTCACATTTCTGATACCTAACGATATTAAGTTTGCATGTTTGTCAGGCATCCTCACAAGTTCGCTATAATTCATCTCCCCCATTTTTGGAAAGATTTTCCAAGTTCATACATCTTTGGAGATTTACAAGGCCTTACACAATTCATGGAACTATTGTGGGATCCACGGAAATAAATTCTTGATCTATTCAGCATCAATTTGCAAGTTATGATCTTTGCTTTCTTGAACTCGTTTTAATTTTGATGACAGAGCTTTGTTGGCAAGAGTAATGATTGAAAACCCAAATCTGATAAGCTGGTCGTTGATCAAGGCAGTATACGGACTTATAGCACTTGTTTGTGCGAGAAATGAACTACTCCTATGCCTTCCGCAATGCTTATAACTCCGGGATTAATCAAATATACGACTTCGATATCGATAAGTATGTTTACTCACTCTGTTCATAACCCTTATGCATTTATCTCTATTATTTTATACTAATTTTTGTTAGTTTATAGAGAGTGAGCCACCCATATTTGCCTATAGCCGCAGGAGAGCTATCCGTTCAATCAGCCTGGGCTTTGTTGTTATCTTTTGCAATTACGGGAATCTCAATCGTTGGATTGAACTCTGATCGACTCCTCACCTCTCTTTACTGTTTGGCATTTTTTTTTTGGGACCATCTATTCTGTTTCTCCAATTACGATAAACAAATATGTTTTCGACCCAGGTTTTTCTTTTTTTGAAATAATAGGTAGAATAAATTAGCCATCCATCATAAATGGAAGACCCGGGATCGATCCCGAGTCTCCCCATGGGCTACTCCAAGCCCCACCAATGGGCTGCTCCAAGCCCCTTTTTGCCCAGGTTTTTATATGATCGCGGTATGTTACATTCTCCTCTCTGTTTTGTTTCTTATGTATTTTTATTTTTCTTACTCCTTAATGGATGTTTTTAATGATGACTAATTAGCCAACAACTTGTGAATAACTTCGAGGATTAATCACTTGTAATCATCAATGTATTATTTTGGTTTCGATAGGCACGCGGGCTTCTTTTCAATTACGCAATATATTATGCCAGTAGAGGTTCTTTGTGGCTTGCTTTTAAATGGAGGTCAGTTTTCTTCCTTTTTTTCCTTTTCTAGATCTCTTAAATAAATGGTATATATTAATATCATGGATTGAACAAATGGGCGAAAGTTGTTTTCGCATCTCATTCACATTATTTCTATCTGCAGCATACCTTCTGCTTTCATCTTGGCGTCAACGACGATATTCGCTTTTGTCATCGGTGTAACTAAAGATATTTCAGATATAGAAGGAGATAGCAAGTGAGTAAATTTCAAAGATGGTCATTATAGAATACATGAAGTGTTCGAAATGCATATATCCAAATGAAAAAATCGGTAAATTCTGTTAACATACTTGTGTTCTTGATGTAGAAACCAAGTATCAACTTTGGCAGCAAAGCTTGGTGCCAAGAATACAGCACTTTTAGGTTCTGGGATTTTTCTGGCAAATTATCTCGGTGCCATTTTTGTCGCAGCTTATTTTCCGCAGGTGAATTTCACTTTGCTGCTTATTAGGATTTTGTTTCCTAATTATTTTCTCATCTGGAGTTCAATTTTGTTTAATCTTTTTTCAGAGGGCATAGATCCAACATTTGATGCTAACTTTTATTACCTAACACAATATATGCGACGTATTTTGCTTTGCAGGCTTTTAAACAAAGCATAATGATACCCGCACATGCTCTATTAGAAATGACGTTGATTTTCCAGGTTTTTTTCTTCTTCTGTTAGGACTGTACGTTTTTATTATTGGAATTGCTTCCTTCTCTTTTTAGATTTTTTCTTTTACTATAAGAAAAGTATGGTGTACGGTAAATTAATATGAATTGAGAATAAACCTGGTTAAAATCATCAAAACAGATAAATGGTTACTTTTATTAAGCGTATGGGTTGTATTAGATTTTTTTATTTATATTATGATATTTACTAAAACAACCGTAAAATTTATACAACTTAGGTTGGTATATATATCTGATATGTCTGACATATAATTGAGAAAGTGTTATGGTGATATGAAATGCATGTCATCAACAAGTCTCTTTCTTCAAGTTAAATTTGAGATTCTATGGACTTAACCAATTCATGCATTCTATCTATTTTGTTTGTCTCACGACTTATGTGTTCATTTTATTTTAGACTTGGAATCTGGACAAAGCAAAATACAACAAGGTAAAAAGTCCTATCAACTTCGTGGATTTTTTAAAATATAAATTATACGATTTCTTTATTGCAATATGCAAATTTCATTCGCAAGACTAGATCGAACATAAAAATGTAATGAAACATCAATTTAATAGAGAGAATTGTAATTCTGTTGTTCTTTGCAGGAAGCAATTCCGCGGTTCTATACGTTTTTTTTTTGTTTCTTTAAATTAATCGTATCTTTTATGTGGAGGTGATCTAAATCCTACTAAAGTAAAAATTGTCCTTTCGCAGGAAGTATTATTGTAGCTCTATCGATCTATATTCAACCTATCTTATGCCGAATATATAGTATTTCTTCTTGTATAATGATATTAGCCGACCCCAAAAATTCAGAATAAAGGTTTGTTGTTGCTGTTGTGCGCGTGGGGGTTCATCAGTCTTTTTTTTTAATTGTGTTTTAAGGAGGTAGTGAAAATGTAAGGCAAATGTGTTGTATTGATAAGAGAAATTCTATATAAATGTTATAATTGCAGTTATTATGCAGTATGCCCATTTCTTACCTTTCAGAATACCATTTGATGCCCATTTTTCTTACCAACCTTTGGGAACTTGTTTGTTTTGATTAGAGCAAAATTTGAGTGTCTTTTTAAGGTTTTGGTTAATGAACAAAGGGTGTGTTTGTGCTAATAAGTCCTTTGAGAGGTATAAGCGCTCTATGGGGAAGCGGCCACAAATTTACGCTCTAGGGGCAAATTCATGGGTCCCCTAGAAGCATGTGTGTTGTGTGCTTGTGTGTGTGGGTGCAGTGTGCTTGGATGGGGCTTACAGGGCTCTTCAAAAAATAATAAGAAGAAATATAAGGTGAACCAGGATCCTTTTTTTTTTTTACCTCTGACCCTTTTGTGAAAGTAAGCAGGAATATATTTTTAAAAACCCATAAAAAATTGGTCCCCAAGCATGTAAAACTTGGAGAAAGAGACTTAGAGCAGCAATGACACTACCTCATTAAGGGCATGTTTGGTTAGCCAAAAAAAAAAGGAATTATTTATTGCAAAAAAAGGCGGTTATCTTCAAATCCAAACCAATTTTTGTGTTTAGTTGAACAAAAAAGTAATGAAAATGCAACATGTGTTGCAAATTTGCATACGTGACATATACAAAACTTATGTGGCACCCCATAATAATTACTACTATGTTCACCGTTTTCAAAGTTGCAACTCTTATCACAACCAAAATGAGTGCAATAAATGTTGCAAGAATTTAATGCTTTTTGTATCTCCATTTCCATTTCCAACTCAAGTTTGTTGCCGACGGAACATAGGAAATGAAGATTTTTTGCAACAAATGTTGGATGAATCTCTATTTCCAAGCTACCAAACAACAACTAAACGGGAGGTCCAGGGTTCAAATTCTCCACACTTTCAGTTGCGAAAGGTAATTTTCGACCAAAACATGTTTTATGTGCAAAAAGCAATAGCTGTGCTGCATTTTCATCAAATGAAGAACACTTCGAGCAATCAGAAGATTATATACATTCGCATTAGATTCTCAAAATTATAATCTTTAAGAGATTCATACCTTAGAGGTTGAATTTTGACAGGCTTCGATGACACACTCCAGATGTTTGTTTAAATGTCTCAATGAATTGATCTCTAAGTAATTAACAGAGAGTCAAAGAATTTTGAAGAATGAATAAATTAGAAAATGCAGAGTAGCTAAATCTTCTCTAAATTGATAATTTTTGCATTTGCCCTAATTTTATTAGAGGAAACTTCACTTTTCGCATTTTTGTTCTTCCATGAGTTTTTATCACTAATTTGATGCGGATGGAGATTGATTGAATCAAATATAGGTCATACTGGCCGATATACTGTATAGGGATCCCTCGCGTTACGATAAAACCAATATATTTTTTCTCGATATATCTGCCATATATGTTTAAGGAGACACCTAACCGGTATCCGCCGATATGGGATATTTAAAATCTTGACGGAGATGATAGTAAAGTGCTTCGGCAAGCTTGCGACCACATTTCTACGATTGGACTTTGTGGCCACTTGGCTGGTAGAAGTAGAGCTTGATGGAGGTTAAAATTTTATTTGGACTTCCTTAGGCTTGAATGGTTACTTAAAATTGCAAAATTGAGATTTTTGATGTTGGGATTTGACTGGGCCTGCTTTTTTTTTGCTAAATTGGTGGGATTCCAATTCCAATTTTATCTTTTCTAATTGGATGTGAATTCCAAATCAAGGATTTCTTATAGATATTGCATGTTATGTATCACTCGACTTAAATACGAAAAAGAAACCACAAATTATAAGACTTGCAATACTTGAACTCTCAACTAATGTGATCCGAACGCGGAACTTTTTGGTACAGGGAACGAAAACGGAGACACGGAATACCGCTATATAGAATGATAGGATTAGTCTTCTTTTATATGCTTATATGCAATGAAAAACGTAACTTTAGAACCTAGAGTGCTTTTGGATTGTTTGTATAAGTGTGTGTGTGTGGGGTGGGGGGGGGGGGGGGGTTTGTAATTTAATCTCTGTTGGCAGGTTTATTCAAATTCTTGAAAAAAAAAATTAAAAATATTTGTTAGTGTAATTAAAACACAAAACCAACTTTACACTCATTTAACTAAAGGCTTAATTCCAAATAATCCCCAGACCTTTTAGCTAAAATACGAGAAACCCCAAAAGCTTTTAAAATACACAAGAAACTAACTCAAAACTTTCAAAATACACAAGAAACCCCCAAAATCTTTCAAAAACTATGAAAAACTATCATAAATAAGGTGCCATATCAGCAATAAATTATACTTGAAATTTTTTTGTACCATAGTAGTTTCTCGTAATTTTGAAAGTTTTTGGGGTTTTTTCGTAATTTAGCTAAAAAGTTTTGGGTTTCTTTGAAATTAAGCCTTAACTAAATTCCTTTATGGTTTAATTCACTTCTTTCACCCTGGAGCGAAAAATGGTGATTCTTCCGATCTGAAAGGCTAGTGTTCCTAACTCGGAACTTTCGTTCCAAATCACAGTCGCTAATGGTTTCGCAATTTAGGTAACACCGCTCTCAACAGCATGGTTTCTGCAGTCAAGTTCAATTGCAACAATATGGACCTTGATCCTTTGAGATCCAGGATTTGAGTTTAAAATAATTTTATGAGATTCATGCTACCATGATAGTTGCATGCTCCATGCCACATGAGCTGAACAAGCACAAGCAGAGAACTGAATTTTATCAAGCATATGTGAATAGCAATAATAGTAATTTTCTAATTAAATCTTCTCATCACTGATGACTTCTGCAAAAATTTCTACTTATTTAGTTCAATTGTATCTGATACCATGGTTGCACAAATCATACCTTGTTAAGGGAATTGGTTGTGTAGTAATATCATAATACCTTGAGATCCACTTTCCGACGGTGCCTATAATTATGTCTCACACACCATCATATCCGAGAGATCTTGGAAACAAATATTCTTTAGCATATAGATACTTCTCTGTCGGAGGCCTCAGTAGCTAAAATCACTTTTGAAATCTACAATCCTGAGCAGATTTACTTGCCTGTCGTGTATTTGTTGTGCTGTTCTGTGATCTCACTGAATACTCTTTTATAAGCTTGGAAAATGCTGAGTCTTCTCTTTCTAGTAGTTTCGCTGGTGTATCGTATTCGAGGATCCTTCCTGCTCCAGAAAATAAATCACAGATAGTAAATTTTCTGCAAAAGGTAGCTGGAAATTTCAATGCCATTTTATAAATAGGTTAATTGCACAAAACCCATCTGTACTTTATCCCACAAGTGATTATTAGTGCAAACACCCCCTCTGCTCATCGGCCAAAACCTTTGAAAACATTGAAAATCGACTCTCAACGACTCAAATTACTGCTAAGAGTAGAATTTTGAGTGTTTTTAAGAGTTTTGGTGACAAGAGGACGTGCTTTCGGTAATAATTAGATCACTTGAAGGAGTCAAGATCTATATGGGGTAAACTACCGGTTCTTAATTAACCCTTTATTTATTTGTTTGTTCATCAATAATGTTGTAAAGGCTCATACCTTCACTAAGAACCAGAATGAGATCGCTATTGATAACTGTATGAATCCTATGAGCTATGGTGACCACTGTGCAGTCAGCGAATTCTTCACATATTGTTTCTTGTATGATTCCATCAGTAGCAGAGTCAACAGAGGCCGTTGCTTCATCGAGGACAAGAATGCTGCTTCTTTTCAGCAAGGCTCTTCCAAGGCAAAACAGCTGCCTTTGTCCAACGCTCCAGTTTTCTCCATTTTCAACAACTGTAAGAAGCAATACAAAGGTATGTTTGTATTTTTCTTTAAAATGTTTTGAGCAACATTATAATAGTTGGTCTTATAATTGTGCCCTACCTGATGAATCCAGTTTCTTTTCATTTCGCCGTATTGATTCTCCAAGCTGACATTTATCGAGAACCTAGAACATCAAGAAGAGCTTGTGAATATCTTCCAATGTAGACAAGAACATAAAAGTAATAAACTAAATAAACAAAACCAGCAAGGCAGCAAGCATAGTACCGCTTCGGTGTTAAGTTAGCTTGATATACACTGTTAGCCCCAACCTAACAGTTTAAGCATTTGGGTAACATGGTACATGGCATGGCATCAGAGCACTAAATTAAAAGAGGTCATGATTCAAATCTTATCAAGTTCATTTCAAAATATATCTATTTATTCTCATTTGTTCTATCTTTACAAGCAGATATTGCTGCTGAGGCCTTTCTATGTGATTTTAAAGCCCATGTGAGGAGGATTTTTAAATATTGAGTTAGTCTAATTATACATTGTTAGCCCACAACCCGACAACTTAAGCTCTACACTGAAGTGTTTCTTGACAGCACAATAGAGAGATTTTGGTTTTGGAGCAATTAGAATGCACTTTGATGAGCATATATCATTACTTGGGTCTGTGTATCAGCTAGCTTTCTAGGGAGTTCTTAAGCCAATCCTTGTGTCTAAAAATCATCCCTAAATATCAAATAGCAAAGAATTTGCCTTCTGTTTTGACTCCCTGGCATGCAGTAGGCCAAGTCATTCACTTTTGAAAAGGAGTTAATAGGATATCATTATTCGGCTTTTGAATTGAAGTATTCATTTGTGAATCTTCGCGAGTGTTCCTAGATGTGTACCATGATTAGTAGATCGACCACTTCTACAGCTTTAGCCCTTGTAGGCTTCTAATAGCTATTCCTGTGTTTATTAACAAAGTCATAAGCATAAGCTATAGATTTTACCTCCCATATTCTGCTATCTGAGTATTCCTTGAGCGGGTCGAGGTTTCCTCTTACTGTGCCATCAAACATAGTGGGGTCCTGAGGGATAATGCTTAGTCTGGATCTCAAATCATGAAGACCAATCTTGCAAATATCGACATCATCAATTACAATCGTTCCATCTCTTGGCTCGACTATGCGGAAAAGTGCCTGTATCAAAGTCGATTTCCCACTGCCCGTGCGTCCTACAACACCGACCTTTTTTCTTCCCGGAATTGTGCACGTGATATTTTTTAGGACAGATGGCAGGTGTTCAGCATAACGAACCTGTAGGAGTACACAAGTACTTTAAATATGTAAAAGTAGAAGTCTGCTAAGGATACCTGTAGAAATAAATTGCGAGCTTCTAATTCTTTGTTTTGTTAAATGTACTGATTAGAACGATGCATGTGTGTAGTCCATCATCATTGATAATTTTGAAGTTGGACACTCAGAGACCCCCCTTCCCCCTCCCCCCCCCCCCCCCCCCACCCAAAGCAAAAAGGAAAGAAAGGAAGAATACACCATTAAACTGAACAAAATTGTCATTTGACACAAAATCTGAAAAATCTAGACATCAATGTATGTTGGACCCCAAAACACACAATCCCCCATAAAAACGGATTAAGCTAACATAAAACCACAATAGATTTAAAATTGTAAACATATGTTGAAATTAGTACAGAACGATGCAAATATAATAATACGTGTACATATCAAACAATCAGTTTGTATTGTGTGGACCCTTACTGTTTATTAAAGTCTATGTCATCATCAAATTTATTGCTTAAAAAATGTAATCATCAACTATTCTATTTACCGTCTATTATAGATTATTAATAGTCACATAACAAACTTCTAGAACATTTATCTTATCATACATGTAGTCATCAAACCTTATCTAAACTTCATCAATTGTTGATATATTTATCCCTGTGTTCTATTTTTTTTAAATAAAGAAATATTTAATCAGTATTTGATTGCTTTATGCTTCTACCAATACTTGCCGATATTCTAGTCTGAAATTACTGATATTGCCAATACGGATTATGTTAATTATTAGACTATCCTGATACTGATACCGTTGTTTCAAATTTTGATTAAGCTTACATGTGGATTGGTAGATGTAATAACACACCATATCTAAATCCTAAAATACCCAAGGTCAACAGGTTTCCACGAGGTGCATAAGTCTACATGTGTATTACAGCAGTACAGTAAAATTGGGCTATATATACCTGCAAATTTTTGAAGCATATTGTTCCAGTTTCTGGCCAGTTATTTGGCGGCCTGCATTCTTCGATCAGCAATGGAGCCTCACTTTTGATCCTCGAGTATTGCATTATCCTTTCCACAGATATCATTTTATTTTCTGTGTTACAAACATTCCATATGATAGATGCTAGCTGGGAATTGAGATTTAATCCATATGTCACCGCAAGTCCTGCGATGCCTATAAAACACAAGACCATACAATAAGTTATCATAGGTTTTATAATGGAATTTTGGATTAAAATTGATTACAACTTAATATCTTACTTGGATTGATAAATCCCTCAGGAAGGCTAACAAGCAAAATCAATGAGAACGCAAACACAAAATTTGACAACACATTGAGCCTGAAAGAAAGCCATTCCATTGCTGACACATTGTGGAACCATGGTCTTGAGTGATTATCAATAAGAGCGAGGTTCTCATTGGTGAAGCGTTCTTCCTGTCCAAATGCTCTTATAGTTGCAGCGCCAGTAAGTGATTCTGCAAAATGATGAAGGATCGGTGCCCTCTGAATTCCTGACAAGCGAGCCAGTTCTCTTGCCGTTGGTATGTAGTATTGCTGCAGTGGCCATCATTAAATTTCAGAATAAAGTTAGTGAGAATAATAGCTCAAGCTTCCACAAATCAAATATTATTAAATGTGATATTTATCTTTTACTACTATTTTTTGTGAGGCTAAATCACGCTAAACTACCTTAATGTTCATTGTTTTTCCACTAAACTATTTTATTGCAGTAAGCTCCCTCAAAATGCTACATAAAAGGGCATTTTAGCGAAAAACAATTTCCTTAACCAAAGTTTAAGGGAGTTTACTGTATTAAAAACTTTAAGGTTCTTTAGTGAAAAACAGTTATAGTTAAGGGTAGTTGTAGTCTAATTTAGCCTGTTATAAATATAACTTATATGCCTAGGAAGTTATTAATGTACTTACTAGGCATATTTAGGATGCAGAGCATGTCTATGCTGTTTCTTGATGACATTGTATTATGATGAGACTAGAAATTGACAAAGTAGAAAAGTGTAGAGAAGATTTAGAATGCGAAAGGTTTGAATCAATAACACTAATGCGTGCTCACACACGCATGCGTGCGTGCTCACACACGCATGTGTGCGTGCAAAAGACTTCAGAAATACTACTAGTAATTCATATAGCTAGTGAAATATCCAAGATTCACCGTCTTCATAACTTAATTGAGGTGTGTGTTGTTTAGACAGTCAAAGATGGTTAATTTTTGGAGGAGCTTTTGGAGTTCTATGCAGTCATACATAACCCATGAATGAAAGAAAACACAACCAACCACTAGTATTTGTCCGAATGTGCGCAAAAAAAAATTATTTGCAAAAGTAGGAATGTTGAGACGGATGATTAGAATATCCTGGAATATAGGATAAGAATGAATGTATGCATAAGTGGTTAGATATAACTTCATATGAGGATTATAAGAGATTATTTGGAGATAGGTAACTTTTCTAGGTAGGAAATATGATAATCTCATAGTTAATTGAGAAAGTGATATACTAGGGAAAAAGACCAAGTGAAGAGGAAGAGTTGAAGAAGATTAATTGAGATATGCACTTAGTAGAGCTAAATGGAGAACAGATGGTTACATCGAGAACAACCAAGATTTTTTTATAAAGATTCATTGTTGTTGTTGTTGTTGTTGTTGATGATGATGATGATGATGATGATGATGACAGTTCAGCTTCGTATGATGTAATACTCAAGACCAAAAGGATACACATACTTGATACCATATGCAAACTGCAGTGACGGGCACAAATAGAGCAAAAACTGGCCATGCAACCTGTGACATAACCCCAATTGTCCCCAGAATTTGTATTACTGAAAATGCGCACCACCCTAGTTTTCCTGCTATCTCCAAGTCTAGCACACTTTGGTCGGTCGAGGCCTGCACAGATTTTAAAAGTTGATGATCAGCCTTTAGAATCTACAGTGCATAAAAATGTTAGGACATATGTGGACATATTTTTTGTACATATTCATTATCTAACATATTTCTAGCAAATTTGGATAATATCCTGCGATAATTCCCTTGTACTTCTAGATATATTCTCATGTTTTGTTATTCAAAAATACTATGAATGTGCACGTGCATGCGCGCACGCGCGCGCACACTTCCCTTCCCCTCCCAAAAAAAAATCACACACCCACACCCACACCCCGGATATATATCAGTGTAAGACGCCACAGGAGACAATTTTGTGGAAGTCAAAATACAACCCTCCATTTCTTTTTTAATTCGGATGATCGATTTGTATGCCCCAGGACAGAGAATACATACAAGAATTTGTTCAAATACATCCTAACAATAAACACAGAAGCTTGTGCTTTACGTTGTGAAATTCAAGTACCAACCCTGTTCAAGATTCGCCCAGTTGGTGTTGAGTCAAAGAACGACATTGGCGCACGAAGCATGCACTGAAGCATACCTTTAAAAAACTTTTCTGATGTCAAAAGTCCAGTTATTGCTACCAACATTGCTCGAACCAACACACATAGTGCACTTCCTACCGATAAAAGTATATATACTAAAAACAACAATCTCATTTCTACCGCAGGTTCTGATTCAGATGTTGTGGGGGTAGCCCATGCCATCCAATAGTTGCTCGCCACCTGTAATATCTGGAAGAGTGATTGTGCCATGATTATAATTGGGGCTAAAGCTCCGCTATGCACAGCTGTGAGGTACGTCCAATAAACTGCTTTGCCGATGCTTCCTTTCTCTCTCTCCTCTTCTTGTGTTAATCTTCCTCTATTATCAGCAGTATCATCAGAGAGACTTTGCTGAGATTCTTGCTTGTCGATGCTTTGGAATTGTGTACCTGTAGTATTTTCTGTGTCGTCAGTTTCGTTTTTGCTTGATGCATTTGTTTGAAAAGCTCTGCTTGAATTTTCTGCGTTAAGGATTGACTCAAGAGCTTGGCTGTGAGCTCCAACCAACACCTCAAACCCTATGTTTTGGTTTAGAAGTTCTTCAAACTTTCCAGCTTGTGCTATCTTTCCGTTTTGCATCACCTGTTAATTAGCATGGACTCTTAGCGTTGGTGACAGTGAGCAAGCCTACAATATAAATTTTAGTATTGCAGATACAAATGTCCTTTTGGATATCACAATATCCTAATGTCCCTGCCATTTCTCTGAAGTTTTGGCGACGGCTAAGAATTATTTATTTATTTATGTATTCATTCTAATACTATTTTATAAATTGAGTGCCCTTTTCTGTGCCGCATTATGAGATTCTGTTCAAGAATATTTTCCTTAATTAAATCCTTTTCTTTAAAATGCACAGTTGATGAAATTGAATCTGGTTAAGTCTCTACCACTGCACCAAAACTTAGAGGTTTTGGTAAGGGTTGAGAGATATTTTTATATTTTAATATTTATAATATGAACACATGATTATTATGTGTCTTTGCATTCTTATTAATCATAAAGAAGGAAAGCCAATATTTTTGCTCTAGATAATTGATATATGAAACAAGAATAAATTGATCTTTTCATTACCAGGATAAGATCTGCTGCTGGTAAAAACTCAACTTGATGTGTAACATAAAGTATAGTCTTGTCTTTAAGAATCCCCATCAAGCAATCCTACAGAATGAGCATTAAACATTTTTCAAGTATGAAACAATGAGCCTGAAACAAACGAAATTATTAATGCCACCCAAAAGTGTTAACAATCTGATAAGAACAAACCTTGAATAGTTGGCTGCCGGTATGAGCATCCACAGCACTAAAGGGATCATCAAGAAGGTAGATATCAGCATCTTGATAAACCGCTCTAGCTATTTGAATCCGTTGCTTCTGCCCTCCACTCATATTAATTCCTCTCTCTCCGATCTCAGTCAAGTCTCCACTGGCAAAAAGCTCGAAATCCTTAATTAAAGCACACCCTTGTATTGTTTTCTCATACTTTTCATCATCATACGAATTTCCAAACAGAATATTCTCTCGAACATTCCCCGTTAGTATCCACGGGCTCTGAGGAACATATGCTTTGCTTCCGCTGACTTTTACTCTCCCTCCCAATTTTGGAATTTCTCCAAGTATCGAAGACAGTAAACTCGACTTCCCTGAACCAACAGTTCCACAAATAGCAACTTTCATTCCCCGTTTTACACTTATTTGCACTTCTGTAAGTGTCGGGGATTTTCTATCTGCATCCCAACTGAAAATTCCATCCTCGATTTCAACATCGAGTTCCGTTACGGTTCTAGGAATTATTTCGATTGCTTCAGGATTTATTTCTTCCTCTTTTAGATAAGATGCTATCCTATCGGCTGAAACTTTAGCTTGCGCAAGCGCAGAAAGCAAATCAGGTAGACTAAAGATTGGATCTTGAAGCATTCTGAAAGTAGCCAGTGCAGACAAAACTGTTCCAGCTGTTAGAGGAATTCCCATTAAAAGACATGCTCCAAATGTGATCGTAGATATAAAAGTTGGAGCTCCCCAAAAAACAAAAGCCGAAATTGCTTGTAACCGAAGAGATTTCCATAACCAACCATATTCAACATTTCGCAAATTTTCCAACCTTTTTAAGTATTGGGTGTCCCATGCCTGAAGTTTCAATATCTTCATGCTTTTAAGAACCTCTGATGTTGCTTTCATCCGACCATCTTTTGATTTCATTATCTCCGCTTGAAATCTTTTCTGGGTTCGAGTAATAGGAATATTGCATAACATTATCATGAGTGTAGCAGCTAATCCAGCCCAAGCTCCAATGCCGAGGTTTTTCTGTAACACATAGATTGCGAGCGAAATTTGAACCGGCAGCATCCACACTATGTTTGCATACCACATTACATCGGTGATTCTTTGAATATCTACGCTCATGTAATTTATAATTTCTCCACTTGTATGATTTTGGCGAGACCGATTTGAAAGGAAAAGGCCCTTCCTGTATATATGAGATATCAACGACGCTCTCAGACGAAGGCCAAGTTGCCGAGCACCAAAAATCCATTGCCTTTGAGCCACTGTCTCTATACACTTGGCGCTTAGAAATGCAAGAGCTAGAATATATCCAGTTCTCAATCCATGCTCTCTACTTCCACTTAAAAACTGTACGAGATTACTGATTAATGAAGGTCCGACATAGGATGCACCTGCACTCACTACTGCAAAACATGCATTGATCGCTGCTTTTTCCCTGATAAATACGAAGATCGTTCTGTATATAGACGAGTTTTGTAAGCCGTACTTTTCTTTTATTCTTTTAAGGTCGTTGCCAAATGCGTGCGATAAAGGTTTAGCTGAGTCTTTGATATCGATATCAGGCACCTCAGATTTTTCAAGAGGTTTTTGTTTTCCAAGGATAAAGAGCGGGTTAAGCCAAGAGAAGGTGACAAGTTGTAAAACGCTTGCTTTCCCATATGGAGACTCTCTTTCTCTTTCTAATTGCTTTTCAGTTGAATTTTGCAGTAGAGGTTCTGTGGTGCTATCTTTGGTTATGCTGATCCCTGTTGTTCCCCGAACCGAAATAAAAAACAGATATGCACATGAAACAAGACTTAAGATGCCTATATATTCCCGCACTCCCATTAATGTTGTGTGTCGAAATGCAGAGTGTAGGCTAAAACCTGTGGAGATCACTGATTGAAAGAAGTCCACTATCCACCATAGTCTTATAACCCAAGGGACTTTTACTAATGCCGATTTTCGAAAGCCGGAGATAGAAATTGACATGAGTATCCATGATACCACTTGTGTTATTTCATTTAGAGCTGAAAGCATATAGCTGCAGTGGCTTTTATACTCCTGAGAAAGAAGCACTACGAGGCAAGCTAAATGGCTTGCTAGTACCACTAAGCAACACCATTTGCTGCATTGGTATGAAATTCCCGAGCTTAAGTAATCATGCGTATATTTTGTTACCGGGCATTGCTGCATTCCTTCGTTACTTTTGCTTCTACGTGATAGGCTTAGTGTCCTAAGGAGGAAGTTAATCAAGAAGATGCCGATTAACAAGAGATTGGGGAACACAAAAAGTCCAGAAAAGAAACAAGGCGGGCTTATATGCGCCCATTCTTCCCAATGTTGAAGCAACTGAGCTGCTGCAGTGACAGGAACAAAGAATGAAAATAACGGAGGTTAGTTATAGTAAGCATCAGTTGTACGTAAATCTTCGCAGTACTGTACTTAGGTGTTGCGTTACAGGACATATATCCAGATGGAATATATGTTATGAGATGTGTCATGTATTCCTGCGACTAGTTTATCAGTGGCCCGATCTGTCGCATTCCATCTAATCAGCAAATCGTCTAACTTTGATTATTTTAAGTTAATCTTAGGCAGATTTATGACCCTTCCCTATTTTTTTCTGCCTTTTGCTGCAGCGTAAAGTTTTGGGTATCATGCAACAGTTGCGTATTCTGCGGTTTTAAGGTGCGTTTTCTCCTTAATTAAGCAACGTCTTTCATCGATTATTTAGAATTTGGATATGTATTCTTGAAAGTCCGTTATTTTGAAATCACAAAGGCTTAATCCTATCTCACAAGCACCATAAAGTTTTTAGCCATCTCTGCTCCTGTATAATTTTTTCCCCTGCTAAGTTTCGAAAGGACTATCACATTATGTAAAATTAAGAATCCAAAATCGTTTTACCATAATAGCTATTCACACAACTCAATAGACATTTCAAGTCATAACTGGAAATAACAATCACAAGATTTCTTTCAGAGATAAAATGATCCTGGAGGCTGAGTTCGAGTTTGCAGTTGCTATAGGGATTAAGTGCATCGTTTGGGAGCAAGGAACGTATGTTTACGCCAAGCCAACTCATCGTCATCACTGTTTATCTGGTTTTGTCTTCCATATGTAAAACATTGAGTGGAATGATATAAAACAGTTGTTGGTTCACCATCCACAAGCTTAGGTTTTTTAGTAACGTGTTATTAGAATGGCATCACAATTAAAGAGTACAAAGGGAATGTATATTGGGGGGGGGGGGGGGGGGGGGGGGGGGGTTGAATCTTATAGAACCTAGCTTGGCTTTGAACGCAAGACACAACCCCTGGGGAAGGGGGGGCGAAGCCAAAGCCAGAAGTGGTTTGGGTCCCTCCCCAGCTTAACCAACCCCTCCCCCGTCTTTTTCCCTTTGGGGCGTGACAATCCACACCAAACTCAGTTTTTGAGAGGATCTGGAAAAAATAAAAGGGAAAATGAGTCTAAATCCCTTGACCTGAAAGTAATAGGAAAAACTCACGTAAAAAAATCGGTGAAAAACTTCCTAAATCCAAAATTTATAAGTTTAAGTCTCTATAGTATAACCAATCATCTTTTACTTTTTAATATTCTCATTTTACTCTTATTAATTTCTGACAGATAACTGCTATATTCAGCAGCTAAACTGCTACATTCAGCAGGTAAACTGAGCGGATAACTGCTATATTTATCAAATGTAGCAGTTTACATTAACTGCTACATTTATCAAATATAACAATGTACCTGATAAATATAGCAGTTTACCTATTAAATTTAGCATTTATCTGTCAGAACTTGACAAGGGTAATATTAGAATGTTAAAAAGTAAAAAGTGGTTGTTTGTATTATAGGGACTTAAACACATAACTTTTTGGATCTAGGGAGTTTTTTACAAGATTTTTTTACCTAGGGAGTTTTTCTAAGTTAGACTCATTTTTCCCTAAATAAAAACAGGAGATAAGATTCGGTTGCTTAGAGGGAACCAGAACCTCCAATCGTATAGATGTTTAAAATTGATTGATAAACTAATAATTTTAGGGCAGATTGCCAAAAAGCCCCCGGCCCACTTCAAACTTGTGTTGAAACCCCTGGGCTTTTTTCTCTTGTTAAAAACCTTAGGCCTAATCAAAATCCTTTATATACCAGTTGTCAGTAATATCTACGCAGTTGCTTGTAATATCTAAGCGATTGCATTTTTTTCCATTCTAGGTACTGCCCAAACCATAGCATAAAATAATCATACAAAGGTAAAAGTGGTCACTGATTCAGTACAACTCCTCCATAAGTTGACGTGCGTTCTGGACCTTCCGATGCAGGGCTGTATGGTAAGAATCTCCAGAAGTTTCGAAGCGTAAAGTGGATCTGAATTTCCACCATGTCCATGACGCCATTGCCAACTGAGTCATCGTCGTGACAAATTTTATCGTAGAAACAATGCCTTTGGTATGTGCAGTGATCATTGTTCGGTATTCAATTCTGTCCAACCTCATGCCAAGTTCAGTAGATAAAATTGTCAGATATTCCTTCCAACCATGGCAGTCCTGAAAAAGTTGTTTTGCTGTTTCGAGTGTCTGGGTGTCACAAAGCATACAGTTTGGCGATACTTGTACATGTCGTCGGTAGAGGAAGTCACCAGTCGTTAATTTGCCATTAAGTAAACGCCAAATGAACCACCGTATTCTTCTTGTTACCATTAACTTCCTTGGAATGAGGACATCCGATTTGAGGATTGGAGGATGAACGTCAATCCGTCGACGGAATTCATGTCTGGCTGAGAATCCGGGAGCGGCCGTCAAAGTGGACCATCATAGTTCAACCTTACAAGTATTGATCATTTTTTGAATTATCAAATGCACGATCGCACGGGGGATTGATTGCATTTTAGTAAGGTCCCAACCCGCTGGCGTCCACCATTCTTTGACGCAGGAGTTGTCAAAGATGGCACTGTCAATTGTCCATGGGTACAGGTCCAGTGGCCGATCAAGTACCCAGGCGTCATGCAGGAAGCGAGTTGTCTCACCATCACCCAAACTCCAAACCACTAGTGTTCGTAGTAGTGCTATTTGCCTCTGCATCAGTCGCCACGTTGGCGTCATAGGTCCAGCTTTCTTCCACCCATTAACCCTTAGGCTAAAGTATTTAGCTCTCATCAGACTCACCCAAACCGTGGTAGAGTCGTCCATTAACTTGGCCACTTGCTTGGAAATAAGGACCTCATTGGACTGTCGAACGGATCGAATTCCAAGGCCACCCACGTCCGTTGGTAGACAGACAAGTCGCCATGGTATGATACGAATCTTTCGTAGTCCTCCCCAGGAAATCACTGAGGATCCTATCAACCGAGTCTAAGACTGTAGCTGGCAGCGATGTCGATCGAAAATGGTATGATGGCATCATTACCAAAACAGAACATACCAGAGTGAGCCGAGCCGGGAACGACAACAGCTTGCCTTTCCAATCCGCTACCCATTTCCGGATAGACTGTAGGAGATCATCAAAGTCGGAGCATCTGTAGCGGCTGTTACATATAGGGATGCCAAGGTAAGTAAAGTCATCTCCCGTTACGTTCGTGGTGAGCATACGAGAAAGCACGAGCTATGCATTTAGCGGCAGACGATCGATATCCGCATGAATGACTGTTTTCTCCCAATCTATCCTCTGTCCTGATGCGGAGGTATAAGTTTCTAAGATGTTCTTCCAGCCGGAGATTTCATTCTGGTCAATTTCCCCGAAAATGACGACATCATCCGCAATCATCATATGTGATAAAGAAAACTGGCCATGAAGTAGTGTGATTATTTCGTTCAGCGTCCCTAATCATAAGAGATAAAATGTTCGCAAAGGTGATGAAAATAAATGGGGACAGCGGATCGCCTTGGTGAATAAATAGGCAATTTTGCAGTTGTGTGGCCATTGATGATTGTACGCATATCTACCATTGAAATGCAGCACAGCAGCCACGAAATCCATTTATGACCGTAACCCATTACTTGTAGTACGGATCGAAGGAAGTCCCAATCCAGCCGATCCTAAGCCTTTTCCATGTCCAATTTCATAAGAAATCTGTGTCTTCCTAGACGTTTCGTTGTGTATGGAGTGCTAAATTTCCTGTACCGTCATCACACCATCAATGATATCCCCTCCTGGAACAAAACCCAGTTGGTTCTTGTCAATTGTTTTCTGATTATCCATCACCATCGATTCACTAAAACCCTGGAAAGAATCTTGTATGCGGTGTTACACAAACTGATTGGTGGTAGATGGTTTGGTACAGACGGGACAGTACATTTCGGGATCAAGGATACCAAAGTAGCGTTCCATTTTATTGAAACCATGTTATTCATCTGGAAACTATTGCAAGTGTGCAATAGTTCCATCAAAATGACGTCCTAGTTTTGCTTAAAGAACTCAGCGGGAAATCCATCCAGTCCCGGACATTTATCATTCGGCATTCCGAGAACTGCCGCTCGTAATTCCGCCATTTCAAAAGGTGCCGTGAGCATATATTGTCATCAAAGGTCACGACCCACTGAACAAGAGGTAGGATTGTCTGTTGATGCACCAGGCGGAGGTTACTCTCGCCCCTAGTTTCCTTGCTTTTCCAGTTCCAAGAATCATCGAGATGTTGCACAATATGCTGAACAATATCAGCATCCGACGTCGTGTGAGTACCGTCAGCACCAACGATTCGTCTGAGATTTTTCCTCGTGTTGTTTACCTGAATCGATTTGTGAAAAAATTTGGTGTTGCCATCACCATCCCGTAACCAGAGCTGTCGACTCCGGACAAGCATCCAGTCCTGCTTGTCCCGTAAGAGGTTAGGGAGCCTAGATCACAATCTTCGTAATCTAGCCCAATCCATTGGAGACAGTCCTCCATTTTGATCTACACTGTACAGAACATCAATCTGTCCAGAGACCTCCTCGATTGCACGATTGAAGTCTCCATAATTAGTCGTTGTCCAGTTCTCCGTCGTCGATTTTGCACTGTTGAGCAATGCGGAGATTATATCATAGCCTCCGCTAAGGAAAGGCTGTGTGTGCCAAACTCGTCTGATTTCCGTTTGTAAATCCTCGTTTGCCTACAAGTATCGGTGCATCCGGAAACGCCTAGCCGGCCGTGCCTCCGGTGGACCTAGCACTTTTGATCTGAAGGCCATGAATAACGGAGTATGATCTGACACAAAAGCAGTTCCCAATCGAATATCATCCACATTAAACCAAAGATTGCCAGCTCCGCGCAGCAAGCGCCTTGTCCAGGTCCTCAAAGATTCTTGTATGTTGGTCATGATGATTATTGCACCAAGATCGAGTGTTAGATCCTTGGTGTAGATCCATTAAGCCGCAACCAATAATGAAGTCACAAAATTCAATGTTGCCCGGGGGTGAGGTGCCAAGGTTGGCCCCCATGTTTGTCGTCCCCCACGGCAATGGCATTGAAATCACCCATCAGTACCACTGGAATGTCAAATTGACAAACACAACTCAATTCCCTCCACAATTCACGTTGTAGTATGCAATCGCTAAACAGTTGCATCCCTCACCCCTCACAGTTACATGACATACAAACTTAGAGACATTAAAGAAAGAGACATCATTCAATACTTTAGATACTAACACAATAATTCCACCTGATCGACCTACATCGGGGATAACAAAAGCATTATAATTACACACAAAGGTCCTGAGAAATCTCGCCGCGGTAGGACTACGAAGTCGCGTCTCAACCGGAGCCAAAATGTCAGGCCTTTCAGCCAAAAGCAAACTACTAACCACCCTACTACAGGAGGGCTTTGAAGCCCCCCTCACATTCCAACTAATGACCTTCATTTATGAAGGTTCAACAGGCCAGCCCGCCCATTCACCTCCGCCGAGAACCCAACCGCTGGTGTCGCTGCAGTTTTGGAGCCTGAGTCAGCCCGTCCCGCAGGTGGAACACAGTCGCCGTCATTGTCATCGTCGATGGCCGCCGGTATATTGAGATCCACTGATGGAGGTCGGTTTCTCCTTCAAATGTTGTCCTCCGTCGACCTTGCGGCGAGTGGTGTCGAACGGTTGGGATTTGTTTGTGGTTGTTGGGTATGGATCTCAATGGGTTGCTGGTTGTAGTGGACGCCAAGCTACTTGCAAGAAAAGTCCCAGGGTTGGAAACCACCGTAGGATCTTCCGACGAGCAAGTAAGTACCGAGAAATATTAGGGCAGAGTAGCGGCGTATTGGAATGAGTTCGACGTATCTGAGTCGTTTGGAAGAAGGGTTTATATAGCGGTCGCATAGAGTGAGCCGATGCGAGATTCTTGCCGTCCGTTATGCACCGGTGTTACGTTCGCGTTGATGGCGGGATACGTCCATTAATGGCGGGATACGCCCATTAATGACGAGATACGCTAGCGTGGGATGCGGGACATGGAGCGGCAGAGATCTCGTCGTGGCGAGATACACGGAGCCGTTACGGTGCCGCTCGGACTCTGTGCTCCCGGCCAAACAGGGATGCTGAGAAATCTCAAATACAGGATAGCTCGGAGAAGGGCAAGTGAGCTGAGAGGTCTCTGCTCTGTGATAGCTCGGAAACGAGCGAAGAGGTTAAGGAAGCTCAGGTCTGTAATAGCTCGGAGACGAGCGAGAGGGCCGAGAAAGCTCGGTTGTAGGATAGCTCAGAGACGAGCTGTTGGCTGGTTGCTAGACGAATAGTGAATGTACTTGGGGAAGCCTCCCCAAAGGTTGGATGATATCTCGGAGACAAGGCGCCGAGAAATTTCCCCTTCGCATGGTACTTCAAAGAGTCGGTTGGTGCACGTGAGAGATTTGATATCCGCCATGTGTCTTGATCTAGGGAATCCGCATTTATGAGCACCATCATTATCCCCTCACTCTCGTTCCGACCTATTTATGGGTCAGGTCGAGAGTGGTCTTCTCGGTTTTCTCTGTTCAGCTTGGTGTCGAGAATTCTCCATGGTGGTTTGTCTGGAAACGACATAGTGTTCAGCAGTTGTGTCTCCATGATCTCTATGTCCATATGGAGATAATTAAGTGCCTTAATCTTCGAGCGCGTCATTAGATGATGTCAGCGGATCGCTGATGGGACGGCGTCATTAAGATGACGCCGCTTCGCCTGATCAGATCAGCGCGAAGGGAAGGCGTCTAATAGTCTCCCGCCGCGTGGCATGACGTAAATCATTGGGCGTGACATTTTGTTTGGCGGGAGAGGATCTGGGCCATAGGATGGTCTTTGCTGAGGGTATAAATAGGGATGCACAGCCTCCGGGGATCATCTTCGTTCACTTGCGCTCCTGCGTCTTTTTATTTGAATTTGTTTTATTCTTGAGTTTCCAAGTCTTGAAAGACCGAATATTAGCTCAGGTAGGAGTCCACCCGCTGTGGATGGACCGAGTAGGAAGCTACCCGGCCTCTTGGTGATGAGGGCTTAGGATCCAAAGTGTTGTTGGGCAGAAAGTTACCCACTGCAGATCGGCCGCGTAGGAAGCTGCCTAGCCACTTCGTGATAAGGGCTTTGGATCCACAACGTTATTAGGCAGAAGGCTACCCACTGCATATGGACCGAGCAGGAAGCTGCCTGGCCGTTTCGTGATGAGGGCTTTGGATCCACATCTTCGTTGGGCAGGAAGTTACACACTGTGGATGGACCGAGCATGGAGCTACCCGGCCGCCTTGTGATGAGGGCTTTGGATCCACGTTTTCGTTGGGTAGGAAGCTACCCACTGTGGATGGGCCGAGCAAGAAGCTATCTGGCCGTCTCGTGATAAGGGCTTTGGATCCACGTCTTCGTTGGGTAGGAAGCTTCCCACTGTGGATAAGCCGAGCAGGTTGCTACACGGGCGCATCATGATGAGGGCTTAGGATCCAAAGTGTTGTTGGGTAGAAAGCTACCCGCTGGGGATGGGCCGAGCAGGAAGCTGTCTGGCCGCTTCGTGATGAGGGCTTTAGATCCACAACGTTGTTGGGCAAGAAGCTACCCACTGCAGATGGGTCGAGCAGGAAACTGCCCGGCCGGCTCGTGATGAGGGTTTTGGATCCACGTCTTCGTTGGACAGGAAGCTACCCACTGTTGATGGGCCGAGCAAGAAGCTACCCGGCGGCCTCGTAATAAGGGCTTTAAATCCACGGCGTTGTTGGGCAGGAAGCTACCTATGGTGGATGGGCCGAGCAGGAAGCTATCCGGCCGCCTCGTGATGAGGGCTTTGGATCCACGTCTTCGTTGGATAGGAAGCTGCCCATTGTGGATAGGCCGAGCAGGAAGCTACCTGGCCGCCTCGTGATAAGGATTTTGGATCCACGTTATCATTGGGCAGGAAACTTCTCACTGTGGATAGGCCGAGCAGGAAGCTACACTGTCGTTCCATGATGAGGGCTTTGGATCCACAACGTTGTTGGGCAGAAAGCTACCCGCTATGGATGGGCTGAGCAGAAAGCTACCCGGCGGTCTCGTGATGATGGCTTTAGATCCACGGCGTTGTTGGGCAGGAAGCTATCCACGGTGGATGGGCCGAGCAGCCCGGCCGCCTCTTGATGAGGGCCTTGGATCCACGTCTTCGTTGAGCAGGAAGCTACTCACTATGGATGGGCCGAGCAGGGAGCTACCCGGCCGTCTCATGATGAGGGCTTTAGATCCACGTCTTCATTGGGCAGGAAGCTACCCACTGTGGATGGACCGAGCAGGAAGCTACCTAGCCGCCTCGTGATAAGGGCTTTGGATCCATAATGTTTTTGGACAGGAAGCTACCCGCTTTAGATGGGCTGAGCAGAAAGCTACCCGGCGGCCTCGTGATAAGGGTTTTAGATCCACGGCGTTGTTGGGCAGGAAGCTACCCACGGTGGATGGGCCGAGCAGGAAGTTACACGGCCGCCTCGTGATGAGGGTTTTGAATCCACATCTTCGTTGGGCAGGAAGCTACCCACGGTGGATGGGTCGAGCAGGAAGCTACCTGGACGCCTCATGATGAGGGCTTTGGATCCATGTCTTCGTTGAGCAGGAAGCTACCCCCTGTGGATGGGCCGAGCAGGTCATTGGGCAGGAAGCTACCCGTTGTGGATGGGCCGAGCAGGAAGCTGTCCGACCGCCTCGTGATGAGGGTTTTAGATCCACAGCGTTGTTACGCAGGAAGCTACTCGTTGCGGATGGGCCGAGCAGGAAGCTACACGACCGCCTTATGATAAGGGCTTTGGATACACTGCGTTATTGAGCAGGAAGCTACCCGCTGTGGATGGGCCGAGGAGAAAGTTACCCGGCGGCCTCGTGATGAGGGCTTTAGATCCATGACGTTATTGGGAAGGAAGCTACCCACGGTGGATGGGCCGAGCAAGAAGCTACCCGGCCGCCTCGTGATGAGGGCTTTGGTCGGCTGCCTATAGGCACATCCGAGCTTCATTTACTTGAGTGAAGGGATGAAGTTACCCGCCGGCCCTGCGGGGTGTTTTAGCATGGAAACAAAAAGAAGCAGTTCAGATTGCAAGGAAGTAAGAATCTTTATTATTAAAGAAAATACAGATTCGATGATACAGTTTAAATTCTCCTGCATTGAATGACCGGATTCGGTGGGTGTCTTTGTTTCTTGGACTCGGGTCAGTCGGTGACGACCATGATTTGCCCGATCGTCAGCTCTCCGGTTTCAAGTTGATCGGCTTGCCCCCTATCTGCTTGACATTTGTCTCGCAGGTATTTTTCCAAGTGACTGAAGCGGATCGGCTTCTCGATATAATCGCGTAGCTGTTTACAATTCTCGGTCGGAATGATAGGCACAATACGAGCCGCGGATTCGCTTGCCCGACTTTTGTGTAATCGGTGGTAGCTTAAAGAATCTTTCGTCCTTTACTTCCTCTAGCAGCTCAGCCTGCGAGACATTCAAGGCGTGTACTTGCGAAACCTCAGCGTATAAGGTTTCCACCGATCAACCTTCTTCTTGTCTTCTTCCATGTCCATTTTCTTTTAGTATGTCCGGTATCCTCGGGAAATGTGAGCGTTAACTTCGGATTCGAGTTGGATTTCCCGCTCGGTCCAGACCTTTACCTCGGCCAGGGTCTTAGGTTGCGCCAATGCAAAAGAGCGGACCCACTCTTTATGCCTAAGACCAGACCTCAGGACGGTTATGACCGTCTCATCTCGGTGCTCGGCTATCTCGAGAAGGGCATTGTAATAACGGAAAATATAGTCTTTGAAAGACTCATTGTCTTCACACTTGATGGTGAACAAGTAGTCAACCGATCTATTCTGTCGTCGGTTGCCGACGAAGTGACTGAGAAACCGTGTGGCCAATTCTTCAAAGGTCGAGATCGAGTACAGAGTCAGACCGCGGAACCTTTCTCGTCCTACTCGGATGAGGATGGTGGGGAATGCTCGGCACTGAGCAGCGTCCGAGTTATCCTGATAGCTCATGCCCGCGGTGAACGCGTCTAAGTGGTCTTTTGGGTCGGACTTTCCATCGAAAAGAGCAACTTTGGACGGCTTGTTCCCGGAAGAGACTCGCTCGCTAAGCAACTGCTTAGTTAAGGGCTTCATGAGAGAGTCCATGGAGTATTTTGCTGATCCGCCGGGCAAACAGGTGGCGAGTCGCATGTCTTCGATCTTTTTCTCATGGATCTCAATTCGCTGCTGGTACCCCGAGGATTCTCCATAATCGGAGTGTCTGCCGTCTCTGCTTTGGATTTGGGCGATAGAGCGGTTTCGGTTTCGTTCTATCACATTCTTAAATCCTCGAGGTGAACCCTCCGTAGCCCCCGACATGCACCATGGGCACGGCCTCGGTGACGTCGATCGTTCTTAGAATCAGGTGTTCTGACCGACGTCGCCTCGGAGGGCGAGGTAGCGCGGCGAGCGTTAAAGCAATAATTTGGTTAGTCCCGAGACCTCGGTGTTGGACTGTCCGGCGTTCAACGAGTCATGGAATCATTCCTTATGTGGGGATTACGACGGCTGGAATCGGCACGTGTTTCCCCCAATCAGAGCAAAGCTCTGTTTTGAAATTCAAAATTTAAAAGTTGAAGCAACGCTTCAGATCCAGCGCTAGGTGTGCTGCGCGCCACGTGTCAAACACGGATGCGCTAACGTCAAGTGCGCTGCGCCTTAGGCAGCGCACCCCCAATCAGAGCAAACCTCTGTTTTAAAATTCAAAATTCAAAAATTGAAGTAATGCTTCAGATCCAGCGTTAGGCGCGCTGCGCGCCAAGTGTCAAACACGGATGCGCTAGTGCCAGGTGCGCTGCGCCCTAGGCAGTGCACCATGAGTGCGCTAGCGCTAGGCGCGCTGCGCGCCACGTGTCAAACACGGATGCTCTAGCGCAGGTTGCGCTGCGCGCCACGTGTCAAACGTAGGTGCGCTAGCGCAAAGTGCGCTGCGCTCTGAGCAACGCACCACGTGCAAAGCATGGGTGCGCCAGCGCTGAAATTAAAAATTCCCCACCGTTAATCAAAAGATCTAATAATGATAAATCATTAATTAATCAGAATAAAATTCTGTTATGGAAAGATCTTTCCGATCTTGTTAAAAACAAGAAGATTGCCTTCTGTAAAACAGAACCCTTAGGATCAAAGATTCAATGGTGGGGAAATATCCCCAAATCAATCAGAGAAAGATCTCTTCAACTGATTTAACAAATCAATTTGCCCTATATAAAGGCCCCAAGACTTCAAGTCTGATATAGAGAAACCCCCTAGAAATTTTGAGAAAACTAAAAAAAAAAAGAGCAAGCTCTTGAAAGAACATCATTTCTTCAAGGTAAAAAGAATGATTCTTGAACAAAGAGATGAAATCATCTCATTAAAACAAAAGAATTGTCTTCTTAAAAGATCATAGATGTATAAAGACCAAGATCTTTCATAAAGCGATCAAGAGATCTCATCACATAATAAATAAGAACATATTCTTCACACAGATCATTGATCTACAAAGGCAAAGCCCTTCCAAAAATAAGAACTGTTGTTCTTGAATCTTGAGGCAAAGCCTTCTTTAAAAAGAACATAAATTTGTTCACAGATCATAAATTTGATCAAATGCGCTTTGCGCTATTGAAAAGTGCCTTACACTCTTGAACTGCGCTTCTGCGCTCCTTGGACAGGCGCTCAGCGCCAAAACGCGCCACGTATCAACTACGTATGCAACTTGCGCTTTGCGCTTCTAAAACAACACACTGCGCTCATGGGCTGGCGCTCAGCGCCAAACGCGCCACGTGTCACTCACTTGTGCGGCATTAAACTAGCGCAACGCGCTCATAAATTGAAAGCGCAATGCGTTCATAAACTGGTGCAATGCGCCCATCATCTGGCGCTTAGCGTCAAGCGCGACACGTGTCCTTTTCGTGTGCGCTACTTGGTAGAAGCGCAATGCGCTCTTTAATTGGCGCAAAGCGCCTGACGCGCCACGTGGCGCGCTGTCAGAACACACACTGTTCTGATGAATGTTATGCATTTAATATAAGACAAAAAAAATGTCAGGATCTAATGCTCAGCATTATTAAAAGGGCCAAGCCCAAATAAAAGGCTCAACAGCCCAGAACAATAAAATGTTATACATTTTAATTGGACTTAGCCCAATATTGGCCATAGGTCCTCAACTTATATTGAACTGAGCCCACCTGCTCATGAATATTCAACAGATCTTAGTCCCAAATTGGACTACAGATCTTTCAACCAACTCACACCGGTTCGAGGGTACATCTTTTTACTCCTCTGATATTTGTCATTGTAATCCTTCAACGTCTTCAGAGAGATGACGGGTCCCGACAACCATACATTTCATAGAGTATGACGTCTTTAAACTGGACTGTGGGGTCCTTAAGCCCATGGACTATGATGTCCTTAACCTGGACTGTGGGGTCCTTAAACCCATGGACTACGATGTCCTTAACCTGGACTGTGGGGTCCTTAAGCCCATGGACTATGATGTCCTTAACCTTGACTATGAGGTCTTTAAACTCACGGACTATGATGTCCTTAACCTGGACCACCATGTCCTTAAACTGGTAATCGACCGCAAGATCCATCAACTAAATAATAGAGTTCAAATGCTCTTTTGTTGGATCTAAATGATCCTGTTAACTTGATCTTAGTCTAAAATTAGGCTAACGTGTCCTTAACAAGCGTTAAGTCGATTTTAGTCTAAAATTAGACTAACGTATCCTTAACAAACGTTTAAGTTGATCTTAGTCTCAAACGAGACTAACGTATCCTTAAACCCAACCCCCAAACCCAAATCTAAGAAAATACGGATTTGAACTAATCCACACCCTACGGGCGACAACATAAATTAGTCTCCGTATACAATCCACGAGCAACCACAAACAAAACAAACACCCACGACACAAAGTGACCATCTGGAGAAGGAGAAAGTTGTTACCGTGATGTGGTAGCGTAATTAACTGCAGGGGCTTGCGCCTGCAGGGAAGAGCGTCCCCACAATCAAGAACCCCTCAAATGAGGGGGAATATGATGAAGTCTGCTATATCGGCCGTATCCGTTTAAACCTTCGATACATGGTGCTATAAATCAACTTGGCATCTTCGGAGAGGTGGACAGATAGCACCAATTAGCATATGCCCCGAGATTCAGGCTAGACGGACCTGCGCGGTCGCGTCTCCGTCTTTCGGCGGGAAACAACACGCCGGTGTTCCGCGGCGTTGTGGTTGGCGCGAGCGAGGCCGAAGACCTGAACGCGTCCCTTTGCCGCCTTGTGCATGCCGCCGTTCTGGGGAGAAGGGGCGGCTATTTGCCGGGCATGGCTGGCAGTTTGAACACGAGCGAACGCGTCCACCATCGTTGTCAGTCGGTCGATCCGTGCCAATAAGACTTCGACGATTTTGGGAGGAGTGGAACCGCCCCTGCTTTCGTTGCAGAGGACGGGATGGTTCGTGCTAGGGTCTTTGTGGCGATGATCGCTGGTCATCGAATCAAAGATAGAAGATCAACTTTTTTGGATGGAAAATGGTGTTCCCACAGACGTCACCAACTGATGGAGGTCGGTTTCTTCCTCAGATGTTGTCCCTCGTCGATCTTGAGGCCGGCGGTTTCGAACGGTTAGGATTTGTTTGTGATGGTTGGGTGTGGATCTCAATGGGTTGTTGGTTGTTGTGGACGCCAAGCTACCTGTAAGAAAAGTCCCGGGTGGGAAACCACTGTAGGACCCTCCGATGATTAAGTGCCGAAGAATATTATGGCAGAGTAGCGACGTATTGGAATGAGTTCGACGTATCTGAGTCGTTTGGAAAAGGGGTTTATATAGCGGTCGCATGGAGCGAGCCGATGCGAGATTCTTACCGTCCGTTATGCACCTGTATCATGTTCGCGTTGATGGCGGGATATGCCTATTAACGACGAAATACGCTAGCGTGGGATGCAGGACGTGAAGCGGTGGAGATCTCATCGTGGCGAGGTACACGGAGCCGTTACGGGGCCGCTCGGGCTCTGTGCTTCCGGCCAAACAGGGACGTTGAGGAATCTCAGATACAGGATAGCTCGGAGACGAGCAAGTGAGCCGAGGAGTCTCTGCTCTGTAATAGCTCGGAAATGAGCGAGGGGGCTAAGGAAGCTCAGCTCTGTAATAGCTCGAAGACGAGCGAGAAGACTGATGAAGCTCGGCTGTAGGATAGCTCGGAGACGAGCTGTTGGCTGGTTGCTAGGAAAATAGTGAATGTACTCAGAAAAGGCCTCTTCAAAGGTTGGATGATACCTCGGAGATGAAGCGCCGAGGAATGTCCCCTTCGCATGGTATTTCAAAGAGCCGGTTGGTGCATGTGAGAGACTTGTCATTCGCCACATGTCTTGATCAGGAGAATCCGCACTTATGAGCACCATCATCCATAGAGAGTCCCACTGTGGTTGCCCTGCTTTGTTTGGTGGCCTTCTCCATCGACGCCAAGGCCACCCGCCACCCCTTCATTAACATAATCATCCTCCCTGATCAGTTCCTTTCCTTTTCGTGATGTCGGGTGGATTCCTTTGACCGCCGGCGTCATCTTTCGTGCTTTCCTTTTGGATGGGGACTTTGAACCCGAGGAAGAAGAACTACCCTTTTGGGCATTCTTGATCTTGTGCACGGGTCTTCGCATAGGTGGCGGAGCAAGACTCTCAAATTCCCTCAGTCTCACCACCGTCATTGTCTCGAAGTTCTTCAAAGCCTCATCCTCACCAGGCGCCCTGCCCATACCGGGCCTGAATTTGTGGAGTGCCTGTTGGATCATGCTTAGGAACCCAATATACGTCTCAGACTGTTGAGCATCATGCTGAGAATCGTCAGAGGTACCGCCGACCACGAGGTCGTCCCCATCAGGGACCTCAAACGCTTTCCCCTCTTCAATCATTCTTGGCAGGAAGGAATTTAGGGAACCAACTTCGTTAGACGTTGGGGAGGGGAATGCATGCCCCCGCACTTCCTTTATAGGCCAAATGGGTTTTTGAAGGAGTGATCCTGCAATCGCAAGTACAGAATTGCCCTCAACCCCACTCACAGCAGAATGACCAAAAGGTCCCTGGGTCGTAGGAATTGCGGGGGGAAGCATGTGATATCCACGCTCAAGGCTCTGAAGCAAATCAATGTGGGCTTGATTGTAATGAATTTTTTCAGCTGACCCCTCATGGTAGTCAACAGAGTCAACCTGCATTGCAGCTCAGATGGCATATTGATTTGCTCAGAGAGAGTAGCAGGGATCAACATGTCCCCCACAACAAACTCAGTCGAAAGTAAGATGGGGACATTAGCTAACGGGTTCGCATCCTCAACTGGAGCCGCATGACGCCCCTGTACTTCGGCGGCGGCGTCCAGAGCATTCACAACCCAGCTGTTATGCAACTCCATGGTTAGGCCGTGCATGTTCCAGAACTCCGCCGTGTTCAACGAGGTGACAAGGGATGACCTACTCTCTTATTGAGTGTCATGTTGTTCCCCTAACATGTCATCCTCAAATACGACATCAACCATAAGTACATTAAGGGTCCAACCAGGTGAGCGGGTCATACCTTGAGAGTTTGCCGACATGAAGGAATCAGTGGACGACGAGATATTGCCATCAGCCGTCGCCGGTGGAATGTACTATGCGGGGAAGAACTCAGGTCCCAGAAAGAAGCGGTCATCGTCGCCAATCTCATCAGGAGAATTGGACCGTGCCCATGATTTCCTAGACAGAGGAACCCCAGCACATCCACTGAAGGTGTGACTAATTCCACCGCATCGGATACATATCACATGATTGTCGGTGTAGAAGAAACTCACCCAAGCATCCTCAAGTCCACACTCTATGTAGGTTCCTCGTTCAAGGGGTCTGGTTAGGTCGATCTCCACCCAAACCTAGATAGACATCGGATTATTTCTTTGCCATGGATGATTGACAAAGCAAATCACCTTGCCTGCCATGCTTGCAATTGTTGGGGTCAAAATTTATATCCTACTGACCAAAAATGAAAATCAAAGTCAAACTGCGAACAGATGGGTCCAAACCCGAAACGAAATCAAGTGGACCCGAGCGCGACCCAAACAAGTGGGCCCAAGCCTAGACCAAGTGGGCTTCCCAAGTCGAGCCCAAACATGAAATGTTCGGCCTCCTCCATGCCAAGAAGAAAATTATGTGATAAACAATTTTAATATAATTTTTATGAATAAATGTATAGAAAATGAGTATAAAACCAAATTTATGTAAAACCAATAGCTCAAGTGCAAAAAAAAAATAAGCACATGGGTATGGAATATGCAAAATGCCATTTTGTAATTCCATAGGATTATATGTAAATGTGTGTAGCCTAGAAAAGACAAACATGTTGAGAAATTAATAACAACTTTCACTCTCTCAATCAATCTAGGGTTCTGTGCCTCCACCCTCTTCAAGATTTTAAATCTTTTTATTTCTCTTTTTGAATTAAATCAAGAGTTTAACTCTTCTATCCCCAAAACTAAATTTTCACCATAAAACCCTTGAAGGGAAGTTCAAATCTCTCATCAAATTTCTAAGAAGAGGAAACTCATCTCCAAAAGTTTCATTTTAGGAGGATCAAAGGTTCAAAAGAGAAGAAAGGGGTCTCGTTTCATCATCCAAAATCTAAGATTTAGATCTTGAAGTCTCTAGAGTCTTTTTTTTTGTTTTCTTCTCAAAAATCTTTTGGAAATTCAACTCCCAAACAAAAAAATTCTCTTGGAAGTTTAACTCCAAATAAAAATCTGTTGAGAGATTAACCACAAAAAAAATTCCATTTTTAGAGTTTTACTCCAAGTAAAACCCCTCTTTTTCCACGAGTTTAATTCCAATGTCTCTCGAGAGTTCAACACCCAGGTCAGGGGCTAAGCCTCCTTCTTTCGCCGGTGTTTCCAGCGGGCACGTGCTGCTCACATGGCCCGTGTGTCCAGCGGCCGCGTGCCGCGCATGTGACCTGCTGACGCCTAGCGGCCGTGTGTCGCTCACATACTCGCTGGCGTCCAGAGGCCGCGTGCCGTCTCACACATTCTTAGGACGCTCCTCATCTATTTTTTCCACAAGTTCCACACTCAAAAGACTTCCGCCGTTAGGAAAAAATTTCTAACGAGATGATACTCCGCACCTCACAAGGGGGCTGCTAGCCTCTTTGACCCCCAACCCGCTATCCGAGTAGCAGGACCCTATAAACTCTGCGAGGCCCCTGATACGTCCAAAATATCTTCAAAACATAACACACGCATACTGCACATTGAATTCACATATCTGTTTGATCTTCTAATCGGAGGTTCTCTCGCTTTCAAGAGCAAAGGAGTAATTAACGGCAATTAAGTTCACGGCTGCCGGAGATTCGGATCACCACGATCAATAAACCTTAGCATGCCTTAGACAGGATGAATCTATATAATGCCTAACAAGCGAGTGCATTCTTATCTCAATAGAACGGCGAAAAACACTCTACAACAATGTTTGTGAGGTCTCGTGTTTTGGTTACCAGGGGGACTCCTTAGAGTGCGACGAGCGTTGGCGCTCCTTTGAGCCATAGCAAATCTCCGAGAAAAGCAACAGAAGCAAATGAGATGATGAAGAAATGAGGTTCAAAATCATCCATCCTTACTCCCGGTCCCCACAGCTCAGTTAGCTGGAGCTGGAGGTAAGGAGCGTTTCTCGGATGGTCAAAGTGAGCCACGACAGTGTAGGCCCACATCATCGCCGCCTCTAAGGAGTTTTCATAGTTGACGTGCATTGTGGGAGCATTGAGGATCGGATTATTGTGAGGATTGTGGGGGTAGATTTGGCATGGGTTAGGGTGTTGGGGAGCAGAAGCCGTATGGGTTCCTCGAAAGCAGAGGAGGCCATTCGGGCTGTTGGGGGATGATGTACAGGAGGAAGTGGAGTGGGTATTAAATGAGGATTGAAGGTTGATTTTATTGAGCAGGAAGGAGTGTGAGGGCAGGGTTTTATTCCTATGGGGAAGTAGGCACTGTCTAACTAGTTGCAGTAGGCTGTAATATTCAAGTAATCGACAAAATATAAGGCCTAAATGATATAACACCTTTGGGTTTTTCACAAAGATTTTGAACAGTAGACCCTTTCCAACAATTTTGAAAACTATAGGGGTTTTTAGACAATCATTAAGCGGTCCAGGAGCTTTTTGACAATTTACCCATAATTTTATCCCTTCCTTATTTCCTTTTTAAAAAGAGATTACATTGATAACAAGATGACTAAAAAATAGGAAAATCAATAACAACTAGAGAGAATTCTGCTAGCCTAACTTATTCAAATTCTAAAACAAACTCCTAACAAAGTGGCTTATTCAAATAACTACTCCTAGTATCTTGGCAGAACAAAATCTTCTCACATTTTCGCTCAACTAATTAACTCCGTGTGATGGCATTCAGGTTTATCAGAACTTCTATTTGCACATTATCCTCTTAAAAATCATCTCAAGATTCATCATAATTCATAAACATCGAGCCCTATTCTGCAACATGATTTTGTTTAAGTTAAAGTAAAACCGTGGCTAGTAGCCCTTCAACCTCCTGTTTCAAAAACTATGGATTCACTTAGGTGAAATTTTTTTTGGGCAGCACAGATCAAGCTTAAGTTTCGAAACTCTAACAATAGTGACGTTTCGAAAACCGATGTTAGGGAAACTCCATTTTGACTGTCCTCAAACAGAACCAAATTTCAATTCTAGAGGCCTTCGGCCTTCGACGCTTACAATACCATGGTTTCAAAAACCGCAACCTGTCGCCACACAAGGCCTAAAAAGAATGTTCCTCATACACGACGAACTTTCTTGTGTAAACCAATGTGTGCTTTCTTCTACATGAGAAAAACAACCACATGAAAACCACAAAGATATGAATTCTTAGTATGTTTCTTTGAATAAAAAAATGCTTAGCAGAATTCCAATAGCCAGCACATCAACAAAAGGAAATTAATTCATAATGCATGTTACTTTTTCTACTACTCATGCATTTGCACATCATAAGGAACAACGCTATAATATATATACTTTGCATTTCATTAATTTCATATGAAAAAAAAAACTAAATCAAGAATCAAGAGAAGCCTTACTTGATACGTGTAACATATTTGCACATAAAATCTCTCCTTGGTTGTAATCAAAATGGGTTTCAATTTCTTTTGCTTTCTCTCTCTTCTCCACTCTCTAGAGAAGGAGAGACCAAGAAATAATGCAGAGAGAGAAAGAAAGAGATGAAGAAACCCATGGCCAGCAGCTTATAAATTACTTACTGCCTCTTTTTTCTGTCTTTTTCAAGGAAAACCAAAAACAAAGACTTAGTTTAATGCATGGTCTTTCTCACACTCTGTGAGTAAATATTAATTTATTGAGATGTTTTGGAGTTTTAGGAGAAAAAGAGAGGATGTGTTGGCAAAAAAGGAAGAGCAGATGCCAATTGTTTTCATGGATTGGGACGTCACGTGATGGTTTCTGCAATGAATTGAGGACGGCTCTCTCGGCTTATTGTATGAAATTTTGTGGATTTGATATTGATTTTATATCTCTTTCTTTGGATTATTGTTGAATTTTTTTGCCTTGATTTTCACTGTGATGGAGATATTATATCTTATTAATGATGGGGATCTGTGTTGATTCCATTTTAAGAGAGAGGTGTGTTGATTTGGGACTAGGGTTGCTAGTTTATATATTGTTGTTCTTTGTCTTGGTGCATTCCACATTTGCTTGATCGTGGATCTCTTTTCGTCTAAGTTTATCATGGCATGATTCTGAAACGTGATACCGACGTACTTGTGATCGTTCATTTACTCACTTGTGCAGATAACTTAGTTCTTATTTTGTGTATATTTCGACGGTTTTGATTCATTTTAGAATTGGTTTCAAGAAATTAAGCAGTCTTAGCAAACTAGTTATATATGCGATAACTTAAAAAGACATGGTTGGAGAAATAGTTTTGAGTATGTGTACTGTATGCGCTCAGTTTGGACCAAATTTTCGGAAAGGTCTACCTAATGTCAAACCGAGTTTGAATCTTAAACCTATTGTTTGAACAAAACAAACTTTAAACGACATGCTACAGCAGTGCTTGCTCCATCTCAATATTTTGTTTTTCCAATAAAAAAAAGGACAACTTTAAGAAATCAAATCAACTTTAAGTACTCTTCTTACTAGTAAGAAATCGAGTAACTAAGACCGGGGCATGTGCTCTGCACATGGAGTAAAATTTTTGGCACCCATGGACTACTCAAATCCCACAAATGGGCTATCCAAACCCTTCATATGTTATAATCTTCCTAATTAATTATATAGGAATAGGTGTGACTGTGTGTACTTGCATGCGTGAATGCATTCATGCATGTGTTATTTTGATCCAAGTCCTAAACACGTTAAAATTGTTCAGCTCATCTTTTTTTGTCTATATGGATTAATCACAATAATAAATGTATTAGTGGGCATCTAATATTGGAGATCAAGTTTAATTGTGTGGTGTAAGATGGTCTATCTTTTTTTAGTAAATATTTCTTTTTGCCACATGCCTCAACATGCAAAACACTTCATAATATCAACACCCAAATTCTTATAAAATTATATCAAAATTTACCTTCGTTTTAGTCTCATTTAGTGCAATGATGACAACATAATTTTTCGTCATACAAATTAATTTTTTCGTAATAAGGGCTAGTGGACCAAAATTTTGCTTGGGTTGATCAGAGAAACAAAAAAAAGAGTTTGAAACGGTTGATAAGTTTTTTATTCACGTCAAGGAATATTCTTACCGTGTTGTAGCTAAACAATGAAAGACGCAATTTACAGGAATCGAATGCCAATATAAAAATAATAATAATTATTATATGTAAATGTAAGTAGCAACTTATGGAAGAGATTTGGAGGTGAATATTTAGAGGCAAGTCATAAAAAGATTTAAATGCTGCTGCGGACCCCAAAAGCCACCAAACAGAAACCAGCGGTTTAAACCCCAACCGGAACCTTTCCTCCTATTTTTTAAGTCCGGCCGTGTTGAAAATGCATAAATATAGTCTCATTTCAGTAAAATTGAGATGCATATGTGTATAAGATATAAAATAGGACAACCCACCATAAGGTTTGAGTCTTTTGGATGACGTCTCTCATCTGCATCCATGTGTGGGTTCATGAGTTGTGGGCCCAAACCGAGTTATACAAATCGGAGGCCCATAAATCTTGGTCTTTGACCAGTTATATAATATATAGAACGCTGTATCAGGGCAAGATTCCAGCCATTTTCAGGCTTCTACCGCGAAAAGTTATCCTAAGCCTTCTGAATTTTTTAGGTAATCCCGTGGAAATTTCCACCCTTAAAAATTTGCTTTTGGCCTTTCTTTCTGCCCCACTCATCTATGAGGAAATTTCACTTGGTTCCCGCCCCCCCACCCACCCACCCACGCACCCACATGTGCATGCGTGGTACACCTAGCTTGCTAGTATAAGTTTAAAAAAAAACACAGATATATGCATGTCTAAGTTCAATAGTGTGAGTGGGGAACAGTGTGATGTGGAAGGATATGAATGCCAATATAAAAATAATAATTATTATTATATGTAAATGTAAGTAGCAACTTATGGAAGCGATTTGGAGGTGAATATTTAGAGGCAAGTCATAAAAAGATTTAAATGCTGCTATGGACCCCAAAAGCCACCAAACAGAAACCAGCGGTTTAAACCCCAAGCGGAACCTTTCCTCTTATTTTTTAAGTCCGGCCGTGTTGAGAATGTAGAAATATAGTCCCATTTCAGGAAAATTGTGAGATGCATATGTATATAAGATATAAAATAGGACAAACCATCATAAGATTTGAGTCTTTTGGATGAAGTCTCTCATCTGCATCCATGTGTGGGTCCATGAGTTGTGGGCCCAAACCGAGTTATACAGATCGGAGGCCCATAAATCTTGGTTTTTTGCCAGTTATATAATATATAGAACGCTGTATCAGGGGCAGGATTCCAGCCATTTTCAGGCTTCTACCGCGAAAAGTTATCCTAAGCCTTCTGAATTTTTTAGGTAATCCCGTGGAAATTTCCCCCCTTAAAAATTTGCTTTAGGCCTTTCTTTCTGCCCCACTCATCTATGAGGAAATTTCACTTGGTCCCCCCCCCCACCCACATGTGCATGCGTGGTACACCTAGCTTGCTAGTATAAGTTAAAAAAAACACAGATATATTCTTGTCTAAGTTCAATAGTGTGAGTGGGGAACAGTGTGATGTGGAAGGATATGTGACTAAGCATTGATCGACACACACATGTATATATATAATATATATCAAATGGAATGAAATAACTTTGGACTCAAATTGCATAAAGTGGAATTAGTTGGACTTTTGTGAAGATGCAGCGTGCCTACGTTAAAAGCAATATTGCTTCATTCTCATCAGAGTCATTTTTTCAAAGCTTGCTTTGTTACTTGAGGTGGTGTTGGCAAATTGAGACCCATCAGGCGAAATTGGCTTTCAAAACTATTTGAAGTGATCTTTTTTCTTTTTCTTTTCTTTTTTAAAAACTTATTTGCTAGTGCCAACTATATTGGTAGAGGGGCAGTGACTTAATTATAAGAGTTTTCAGCTTGGGATTTTGTTGTTTGCATGTTTTAAGGAAATTAGGAATCTCATGAGTGTCGGAATGTTATTGGCTTACGTTTGTTAAAATGTGAAAAATGTAGCATGTTTTGCATAAAATTTGAAAGCATGCAAATGCGTTTTTATTTCTTGATTGTTTAATTTGTATTACTTTTCGTTTTGATTCATCACAAACAAACGCCCGGAAAATTGAAGAATAGCTCTCATCATTTTTCATGTTTTATTTTTCTTTCTTCTCCCAACAAATAAGCCGCTTTAGAGATTAAGTGCACCGCCAATTTTTTTACATGTTTTTTTCTGTATATTCACTACTACAAATGTGGGATCTTGTAACGAGAATTTCGTAACGGTTCAACCCGTTGCCATTTCATCGTAATGTTTTTAAGAGATTTGGCAGCTGTTCAAACCGCTACCAATTCCAATGTTAAACAGGCCCCACAACCTGGCGCCATAAAACACCAAATCCCCTCCCAAATTCCCCCTGAGCCTATATTTTCCCTCTCGCAAAAAAAAAAATTCCCCTCCATCGTTCTCAATTCTCACGCCCTCCTCTAGTCGCTTCCTCCGCAGCCGGCGCCGCCTCGCCTCAGTAGTCGAGTCCCTGCCCCATCGAAGCCCTCACCTTCTTGGTCGAGCCCATCGTCGAAGGCCCAGACTCGATCGAGTTCGTCGTTGAAGCTCGTCATCGCTGTTGATCGAAGCCCTATGTCGTCGTCGAAGCTCGCCGTCGTCGTCAAGAAGTAAGTAAAATTGATTAGGATTAGGGTAATTTTTATTTTTTGGTTTAATTTTAATTTTAATTTTTGCTCTAAATCGTCGTCGAAACCGATCAAAGCCCTAGATCGTTGTCAAAGCGCGCCGTCGCCGTCGTCAAGAGGTAAATTTTAAATTTTTGGTTTAATTTTTAATTTTTAATTTTTGCAGAATACCCAATTTTTTTTGTTCTTGATGCTAATGTTGTTGCTGCTATTATTGATGAAGTTGTTGTTTGTAACGACTCTAAAATCTTGTACGGAAATTTTACTGTTAATATACAAGATCTGAGTTTTACAGAGTTTGAGTTTGAGTTATAAGTCAATTTTGTTAAATAACGATAAGAAATAACTTGTAGCTCACTGATAAAGGCTTGCAGTGCTGTGACATAGCCCCTGTGTTTGATTCCCATCAGACACATTATTTTTTTCTGAATTTTTCTTTTTAATTTTTGGAAGCTCAAAAGATTGCACGTGCAATACACAGGGAAATGAAAAGTTCAGAAAATCAAACATGTGCAAAATAGTTTAAACACAGACAAATCCACATGGTACGAATCTAGAGACTCAATGCCCTAGATCGACCGGTGGAATGCCCTTTAAGACCAGCACCGACGGTCGGATGGAGCCCAATGAGGCCCGGCCTTTGCACACTCGTCTCTTCACCTACTCCTAACTCCTCTGCACTTTTTGATTTCCCTGCAATCAAACAGAGACCCTTCATTTCATAATTAAACCATATTTTAATGCTTTTTAATCCAAATTTTTAATTCCAAAACCCTAATTCTCCACTATAAATACCACCCCCTACCTTGGTTCAGCACCATTGTGAAAACTATAGCAAAATTCTCTCAAAAAGTTCCTAAGTACAAGTGGAGTAAAGAAGAGTTAACGAGCAAGTAATTTCTGACGAAGATCGAAGCAACATCCGGAGCTCCCGCGACACCACAAGGATTCCCTCCTTTTCCTTAAACTCTTCTTAGCGTATTCAAACCGTAAGTCCCTCCCAATCCTCCTCCTTTTTCATTGCTTTTCACTTTAAATCCAATATCGGTAAAAGTGGAGTTATACCGATATCTTCTTTTATAAAACCTATAACTCCATTTCCGTTTATCATTTGGATCAAACCACTTTTACACAATACTTGTAACCCTAAATACTAATGTTTAGAAATAATTTTAACCAAGAATCTCATGTGAAAAATCCATACTTGAAATTTTTCATTAAAATACCATGAACTTTGATATCACTTCTTTTAGTATTTGTTAAAACAATACCTTAGGAAAAACTTCACGGGGTAACGACCCATCCCACACGTACATTTGGTTTCATAGCACGATACTCATTGTATGTATTTTTTTCGAAGAATAATATTACGATAAAATACCACATAACTTTAAAAACCGGATTTCTTTTAAAGCGATATTCATATCCTTTGCGATTACGCATCTACAACTGTAAAACCCAGTTTCCTTGCATCCTTATCTTTTTTTTATAAATAGATATTTCCTAATTAAATCTTATCCCATTTTCATTTCTATTTTTCTATGTCCAAATTATTTTCTAAATCCAAATTTCTAAACCCAAATTCTATTTATCCTAGCTATTAAAACCCAAACTAAACCCTATTCCCAAACCCGACCCGACCCCTTTCCCCCTCTCTTTTCTCTCTTTCTCTCTTCTCTTTTTCCCTTCTTCTCTCTCCCCTCGATCCCAGCCCCCTTCTTCTTCACAACCCCTACGACACACAACACCTACGACCCCGCCATCGCCACAACCACCCGAGATCCTCGGCCTCCGAATTCTCCCCTCTCTAACCTCCCCCTTTCTACCTCTATCTCCGCCGGTCTTCTCTCTTCCCCTCTCATCTCCCTCCTCTCTCCGAACTCATCCCCCTTCACCCACGTCTTCGCCACCATCGCCTACGCCGCCATGAGCCCCACCCCTGCAACCGATCCAATCTTCCTCCTTCCACCGCGACCTTCTCCGGCCATCTCGACCTTGCCTCCAGCCTCCACTTTCTCCCTCAAGACCCCAACAACCACCGAATCGCCACCGTTGCACCGCCGCCTTAGCCCCTCCATCTCCCAAGCTCCGCATTTCCTTCCTCCTCCAGCGACCATCTCTTGTGATCGTCACCGACGAGCCCCCCTCCAACACCGATCACCACCAACACCCCCTCACCCGAGCTCCCTTGCTCCTACACCACCATTTCCCTCTACCCCAGCTCCTTCCGCTGCAACCTCCTTTTACCGACGGCGTGTCACCTCTTCCTACTCTGGCCGACCCCAAGCACCACCGATGAGCTCCTCCCATCGTCAACTCCGTTGCAACACTAGAACTCCACTTCAAGCTTGAGCCCAAACCGAGCCTCTGAAAATTCGTCGAACAGTTGAAATCGCCGCAATCGCTGCTGATCCAGTCACCTTCGTCGCCGTCCAAGCCGTGGCCTCGATCGATCTAACCATCCTCGTCGTCAACGCAATAGTCATCGCAACATCAGCGTACGCTCATCGCAGTCCTATTACGTTAGAGACTCACTCACGTCGCACCGTGCCTGGCTTCGTGTCGTTCGCAGCTGTCTCGTGTGTCAAATCGATTTCCGCATCCATTCTAATTCAGCGACCAAGGCAAGTGAGCTCCTCACTTGTTTACATGCTAATACTATACAAATCAGATTTAATACTTAATTAGACTATATATATATATATATATATATATATATATATATATATATATATATATATATATATATATTTGTAGTGAATCCTCGTTTGGGTTACTACGATACCCGTTATGTTTGGATCCGGTATGAATTGTTTGGAATCGAATATAGAACCCAAATTCTAATCGTGTAGGGAATATAGAGATCAAGGTCACCTTGAGATTAGTTAGATGAGATAAGATCCTGATGTGTTGTGTTCACTGCTCGATACTATCCTAGGGGGTTTGATGCGAACTGTAAATGCTAACTAAATCAAATATGGCGGAACTTGTTGTGGATAGACCCATTTACTGATAACGAACATCATGTAAGATTTTGGGTTGAAATTAGTGAAGTTGATATCATGTAACGACGCCCCCAAAAGGTGACGTTGAAGCTGGAATTCACCGCACATGTCACGTTCTAAAATCTATATGAAACTGATTGCAACTTGTAACCTAATGTTCTAGGGTTCGTATCGAAGATAACAGATAAACCTACAGTATACCATAGTTGATCTCTGAATTTTAATAAGTTATGACAATGAAAACTGAGGCGATTCATGGCTCTGGACTGCAGTCCAGAGCAAGAATTACCGCCTTTACCCATTTTAGAATGCATACTTTCCACTGTTTAAGCGTAAAAGTGTGTGGAACCATATATGGAAGCATGGATAATTGAATTATCTTTCTAACGGTACTAGTCCCATTGCATTACGGTACCATTTGATATTTATAACACCTTTTAAACCGTAAATGTGTACTGCAGTTTCATGCAGAAACAGAATGTATACCTTAACCTTAAGTAGTGCATATCTCACTGCGTAGAGCGGATATTATTAATCCGTCTGATGCATTGGAAACATAACAGATAAATTTAAATATTATATAACAGGTGTCGCCTAATTATGCTCTCAACAGAAAGTAAAACGTGTTACAAAATGGACTTCTAGTTCAGAAACTGAATTTCCAGCAGTGAACACTTAAAATGAAATGACCATAACTCCCAAATCTAAAACCCGATTGACTCAAAACCAATTTTACTGTAGAGATAATTTAATGCACTGTTTACCCTTTTTATATTATTTTGCAAAATTATGCACGTGTGATTTTATGTGATTTTTCTAATCCAACCGACACCGGTTGCTCATATGTACTCAGTAGTGCATTTACTGTATCCCCATCATGTTGCATGACTGTTATATCCTTGTAAATAGTGTTCATTTGCATCGATATCCTAGTGACCGTATTACATTACCAAGTGATAAATGTTAGTGATTGGATTGTGGCAAGTGCGTTAATGTAAAAGCGTGATTGAATAATGGAAGTGACACGTACTTGTACACAATCAGCGGAACCAGTTAGTTATGGCATTGTCGATGCCTATTGGGCATATATAAGTATAAATATAACTGGTATGAGACAAGTATGAAAGCACTTATAGCACTTATATTAGTGTCATAGGTAAGATATCGAGCACTGTCCATTTATCTTGGATACCAGTCGAGACATGCTTGATGGAGACCATGTCTCTAATTCTCGCATAGACTTGTCATGGAGCGACTAGTATTTAGATTCATGGTCAATGTTTGATGTATATCGTGGGGTGTAGGGTAGTTTGAGCGTGGGTTCGATCAACGGAATCTCAGGAGTCCCATTGCCGGCATATTTCGTGATTTCGGGATTTGTTACTGATCGTGTTTTTGATTCTTACTGGTCGTGATTCAGGTCCGTGTTTCCTTGCCCCTGGGGCTTACCCTTGGGTTAGGAATACTCCTGCGGTGGTTGACGCTCACACTTGGACTGACGATAGATTTGGTGACATGGACATTGCATTGATTACTGATTCGATACACATGCGTTACCGTTGCATGTACTGGTTATTTCATGCTCATGTCATTACTCTATACTTACTGCTTATTATTTATTATCATTGCACATTATATATATATATATATATATTGTTGTTGTGTCTCTCTGACATCCTGAGTATGCATGCTCAGAGTGAAAGGAGTGGACCCATTTAGATCAGTAAGTTTGCCCTATCGTTCCTTTCATTTTTACTGGTTAGTTGTTGAATTTGCTGAGCTTAGTTTCCTTTTCACCTGATAGTTATAGTGACTGTATTATCTCATCATCTATGTTATATTACTGCTACCATGTACCGCTAGAAGCCGAAGTGTGACTACGACGGGATTATTCCCTGACCGTAGGAGCATGACCGGCCTTGTTACCCCCCGTATTCCGTATTTCGGGAAGCAGGGCGTAACAAAAACCCTCTTTAGGGGACCCGATAATGGATGGTGCGTATTATCGCACATCTTTTGGCTAGTAGAACGAGATGCAGACCTTCTCACGGAGCATTCGGTCTCGAAAGGATTTTAAATACAGTTTTTAAGAAATACGAATTTTCTAAATAAAATAAAATTATTTTTAAAATTAAAATTATATAAAATTATAAATCCATATTTTCAAAATATAATATATCTATATTTTTCTAAAAATGAAAAGATTAACAAATGTCAATAAAATACCCTCAAGATACCAAAAAGGTAAGTTTTACAATAAAATACCATGAACTTTCTAAGCTAAGTAATTATCACTAAAAAATACTCCAAATACTTAAAATCCATGCTCATGACAACCTCAAATAATACTAATCACCTTCGAGCTTTTATTTTTAAACTATATTAAAATATTTTTCATAAAACCCCCTCGAGTTATATAAAAACAGTATTTAAGGACTTTAGTAAATATAGGTTTAAGTGGGATCAATTCTCTTGAGCCCTAGGGAGCCGGAGAAAATGACTGCTTGCGTATTTAAGGTAGAAAACTTAACGGAGTTATCAATGGTGATTGTCTTGGAAAAATACACAAAACATGCTGTCCATGTGCAGCAATTACCGATGACTCCTGAACCTAATTCAATAGCTAAATCGGTTTACAAGTGTCTGACTCAGTCTGAGTCCATTTCAAATATGAATCCAAAATCAAACTTGAATACTTGATCATGAACATGAATACTTGAAATTAAATATCAATATCAAACATGTATAACTTGACTTGACTTGACCGAACCATGGTTATGACTTGACTTAACTACTTGTATACTCGACTACATCCTGAACATGAATACTTGAACATTTTGTATCCATTGTTTCGGCAAGTCTGATAATTATAATCTATACAACACATTACGCGGGGATAAAGGGTAGATTGGTACGGAATGCATATCGTGGCATGAGAGGTCACTTAAAAGACACTTACATGAATTCTCGTGTCGTTGTCCCATGGGTTATAATGGGGCCTTGTACTGCATGTTACCAAAGTTCACGGGGTAAGATGGACTCCTCTCGTATACATGAATACCTTCTGTATCAAGCTATAAACAACCACGTTATAATAATCATTATATACCACTAATCAACCATACACAACTTACCTGTTCTTTTCACATTACTTATTATATTCTCTTTACTTTTTGAGGATTTACCGAGCATTAGTTCGCTGATGACATTTCTTTCTATTTCTTTCTTTGGAATGTTCGTGTAACAACTCCGTTTTAGTGTACAAAAATTTGATTTAAATTTAAAGTATACTTGGGGTATTTAATGTTGATGTTACTACTTTAAGTATTTATTTCACTCCATAATTACAAGAAGGAGCTTGTAGCTCATTGGTAATACCTTGCACTGCTGAACCAAGCCACCAGAGTTTAAATCTCTTACCCCACATTATTTTTAATATTTATTTATTTTAAATTCTTTAGAAGCCCAACAGTCCACACAAGATAACTCCAGAATTTTCCACTACACCCACTAGCCTGAAAGTACCAGTGAGCAACTCCGGCGACCCCCCACCTCCCGAGACCCCAACTCGGCCTGACTTGGCCGGTCGGCCGAGTCGACAACTACAAAGTTATGTCTCTTCGCATGCCCCACTCCCCTGCATATTTCAATTTCTGAGATTAATTCCAGAGACCCCATTAATGTAACGCTTTGAAATTCGTTAAGGTTAATTTCGCGTTAGTTAGAAATGATGCGTGTTTTTCATTAAAAAAACCCGAAAATTTTAATTTCCTTTTTAAACTCGAATAAACTAATTTTAATTGTGATGAGAAGTGTTTTTATATATAAATGAGGTTTATTAATTATAATTTAGCTTGTGTTCACCTTGATTAGAATTTTTTTCCTTTAATTATTTTCCTAAGCAAGGATTGGTGTATCAACATGCACATTTATCACATTTTTTGTGACTTAGGTTAAAAAGTGCTAGCATGTAACTTTTTTTCTTTTTTTCTTGCATGGTTCTATTTTTTTTTCCCAAATAACCAAGTCAACCTTTATTTTTTTTTTATTGAATATGAAGAATGGGAGGTATATGGGTTAGGTGAAGTTGGGCTTGACCTTTTGACCATTTTTTCTCACTCATTTTCCCTCTCCCCCTCTCATTTTCTGCTCCCAGAAGAGAGAAGCAGCAGCTGCAGCAACATCATCATCATTCCCTTCTCCTTTTGCTTCTCTTTTGATCCATATACAAACCCTACACAAAAATCTCATATTCCTTCACAAAAACCTTGGAAAAATAGCTCTTTTGGGGATTTTGGTGTCAAGTCAGTGGCTTTGAGGGCAAGGAGCTGGAAGTGAGGTTTTCCTAGGATCTTTTGGAGGTATTAAACTCACCCATACCACCTTAGTTTATAACTTGTAGTTTTGTTTGCTAAAAATCGTATTTTGTGCATTTTTAGTGCTAATGAAGGGGAATTAAGGAAGTTTATGTTAAGTTGGCATTTTTATGGCTTGTTTAGCTTAGTTATGTGTTATTAATGTCGTTTTAACCAAAGATTTGCTTCAGGTTTCACCAAAACACCTTAATATATCGATTTAGTGTTAAAATAGCTTTTTAACTAGGTTTTGGGTTCTGTGGTGATCTGCTTGTGACCCGATGGCTTCAGGCAAAAATTGTATTTACAGGTGCATGTTTACTAGGTTTAGAGAACACACACAAAGCACGTGAGCCCAACTCCCTAGGTTGGCCGCCGGAATATTTATTCTGGCCGTAAATTGTGGCCAGATGGGGACTTGGGCTTTGGGGTTTGTTCTGTTGGTGTCTGCTACTATTTTAAGACTTATGCTATATGCAACTTTGTAAAATTCTCTCTGTAGGAAAATCTGGAACCAAATACCCTATTTCCTATAATTTTAACTTTCGCGACACGTGTGACACGTGTGTGGGTTTGGGGTTTTCTGCGTATCACGGCGTGTCGGGGTAGTTTCAGGCGCGTAATCACACGTTTTAGCGTATCGGACACACACGCGTTTAGTTCGCGACGCGGGTTTCTCGTTTGGCTTTAATGTCGCGTTTTTGTAGATGTTAGCTTATGTGTATTATTTTGTGAAATTCTAGGTTCGCAGGCGAGTACGACGGACGCCGCGAAGAAGGGTAAACAAGTCGTCAGCTACACTTAGCACGAGACCACGGTGAGTAGATTTAACATCTACGGGGAAATCGCCCGTATGGCGTTAAGCGTCAGAGCTTGATAGGCTATAGTAGTTGCATATTTGCATCCGTATACCTTAATTGCATACTGTAGTTCCTGCTATATATATATGTATATGAACCTAGAATTAATAACACACCGCACTGTTACTAACGATTCATGTTGCACGAGCACTAATCTGCATGTTACACATACACCGTTAGTAATTGCCATGATACTCACATTATAGAATTGCTATGAACAGTATATTGTAGCTCACCTCATATATGATTTGACATGATTATGTTACTTGTGCATATACTCATTTGCATATCCAGACTTACGCATATACAATTGTACCTACCTAGACAAGTTGACTTTTGGTAAAAACTGGGGACCGCGTGATACCTTTTGAAAAACTGAATCTATTTTAAAGAGCGGTTTCTCCCTTTTTCTCATAGTACGACTTATGATGCATATATCACATCGCATGGATTTACGCATTGGCTTTGGATTTCATGTGATTTCTGGATTTGAGAACCGTGGTATTTTTCAAGAAAGCATGCACCGTTTTAAAAATCCGGTTCCTCTTGATATGATATTTTGGTGCGTCCACCACGCGTTTTCTCGGTTATGATACGTGTGCTTGAAACCCGATTGGAGGAGTTGGATGATCCGTTTGCGGGTTCGTGGTGGACCCGGTATGGTTCCCCGGGGTGAGAAATGTTTTTCGTGGAGTAGACGATGAGCCGGCAGGGTGGCTAGTACCTACTGGTGATTGGTTGGACCAGGCGGTTATCCGGAGGATACCGACCAGAGTCGATAGATGGATAAGGAACGACACGTACTACCGGGGACGAGGGCCGATTCCGCAGACGGAGCCCGTGGGCCGATCCGACTGACGGAGCCCGATACTTGAGGATTTGCGTGTCGATACTGGACACGATTATTTTATGATATTTCGAGTGCCGATTTTGGGCACTCACGATTCTTTGAGATTTACAGGATTTGAGGGCCGATTAGCGTGACGGTGCCTGAGTTTTACTGGGATTTGGGTGCGTTGATGGACACCGGATATTTCCCACGTTGATATTCCGTGTAGATGTTATTTTATCCCATACTCAGTATTCATTATTTTACATCTCATCCTGTAGTTATAGTACCTGATAGAGTACTTTTGCATGATTATTGCATACCCTGCTCATCATTTATATTGATGTTATTAAGTTGCACCTGTTAGGCATGATTATTGTGTTAGTTATATGTATGCCCTAGAGGCCATTACTCTACATACGATGTATATTGTAATGGATGCTTGGACATATATAGGGAGGACTTTCTTGCTCGACATGATAGTATACTATCTCGTTGTACTTTGTCTTAACATGTACTCTGATGGTCTCTATGTTACATATTGATAAAGCCCTTAGGATATGTACTCGACTACTGTGACTATGATGAGATCATACTAGTGGGGCCACGGCAGTCGACGAGCACATCCTATAACTGTTCCTAGTCGAGGGTGTATCGAGACAGGGCATCAATACACCAGAGTAGACTAGCGTATACGCATCTTGATCCGTATGATGGGCGATGGATGATCCCATATCCATCGGTGTTTGACATCAAGGATGGTGTACGGGTGCTCAATAGAGACTGGGTACACTGGATGGACTCGCCGAGAACTCCCAGATGGTATTATACCTCACGTCAGATGGCAGTTCTCCGGTGACACTAGTACAGAGTAGTCTGTTGACCCGAGATCGTCATAGAGTCTTGTGTGATTCCCACTGTGCTTTGATTTCCATCATACCACGTCCAAGAGGGCGCGCAAAAAGGTGGCTTTTGGGTACGGTCCCAAATCACATGGAGGTAATGAGCGACAGGAGGGGATTCGTCTCTCCCGGTATAGGGAGTTGATGTTGTGCTGTGTTCGATTGGCTATAACCGGAAATCCCTGGCCAGGGTTGCTGAGATTTACTGGTAAGTGTTATCAGTAGTTTCTCGGACTGTTATAGACCTCATATCGTCACGACTTATCGAGCTACTGGGGTCTAACGTTTACCACCCCTAGGCGAGATATGCGACATATCAGACGACGAGACCGGACTGTACGGGAGTGTTACTGATTGGATTCACAGGAGAATGTATAGGCTTGCTTGTTGATCTTCTGAGCGCTCAATACCTGGGTAGCTGTTACGTTTAGCTGACCGCTTGCAGCTTGTGGGTGTTTGATATGATCATCACCTACTGCCGCCGTATTGACGATTCTTTAGAGTACTACACAGAGGTTTCTTGACTCAGGCAAAACGGAGTAGGGGCACATATGTGATATGTGCAGGACCGAGGATAATGCGATATGAGATACCGTATTCTATTCTCGCGATATTTGATATCAGCCGGGTCATCAGATCAAGTGTTGATTCGATGAATCGGTACGGATAAATATTAGTCGGTTTTATGCGATACAGCCAGATTGTCGGATCAAGTGTTGATTCGATAATTTAATGTATAATAATATATATGATATATTAAATTACATTAACTAATATTAGCTCACTAAAAGATTCTTTTTCTCACTCGGGTAATACATTGATATATATGCGATATATGTTAATTGTATTATTTTATTTTATTACAATAAATATTATATATATGATATATAATATTGTAACATGATATGGTTATTAATGCAACATGTTTGGTGGAGATTAAACATGGTTAGGGTTTGATTTGGGTTAATCATTTCTAGAAGTTTCTAAAAGGTTTTCTTTTTTATTTTGGAAAAGATATTTTGCAAGATATTTCTTTAACTTAACCCTAACCCTTAACCCTAGTAAAATCTCTACAATGGTTACTTGAACCATGGTTGCATTTCTAACCTTATCAAGTCTATCATTATTCATCACAAAAGGATTCTAATTCTTCTTCTTCTTCTTCTTCTTCTTCTTCTTCTTCCTTCTTGCTTCATGAAAAAAGCTTTCTAGCTTTTTCTAAGTGATGATTATGTGTGAGAAAAAGATTATAAATGAGAGTAAAAATCCTACTTCATCATTCTCATCTACCCTTGCCCTTTAGATGAGAGTGTTCACTTCATTTAGTGAGTGTTAGCTTGTATTAATGAAACTTCAAGGTAGATCATCTATGTTATCGAAGATCGGAAGCAAGCATCTTTCTCTTCGTGGAGCCTCTCGAGAGTCCGGAACACGATGATCGCAGCGAAAGGACCTCAACACGGAGCTTAAGAAGTGAAGTACCGGATCTACAAAGGTTGTAATCCCTCTCACTTAGTGTTAAAGTGTTTAACATGCTTGTTTTCGCCTAATCTCTAGTTTAAAGATCCGGCTTTGGGTTGTTCGGCACGGTTAAAATTTTAACCGGGTATGGTTGATGCCTCGTAGATCCTTGTGGCAGTGCCCAGCAACCCTACAGTGGTATCAGAGCCAAGCTAGAGTTTTAGACGAAGTCTGAGCGAAGTTTAAAGTCCGATCGAGCCCGGAAACCCCGATGTTTACCCCTCTCTGGACATTTTTCAAAAATGTGATTTTTTGTGAATTAAAAATGCTCAGAAAATAGATCAGGAAAAACTAAGAATTACTGTGAAGTACGGACAACTAATGCTATTATATGACCGAGGAACCGTGGCCAAAATTATGATTTAGTCCCTCATATTTTATGTATTTATTCTTATGTCCTTTCTTGTCATTTTTTTCTGGGAATTTTTAATTCCACTCAAATGTTGAGTTTTCTAGGGTTGTATTGTGGACTCGTTGATTAGATCGGATAATTTAACTTTGTTTAGTTTGTCCGGATAATTTTTAGAAATTGTTAAAAAGTTCGAACGGATATTAATAACTCACTTTTTCCCCTGCCGGAAAATTTCCAAGTGTTGGATTTTTCCGTAGTTTAAGGACGTTCTAAGTCGTGCAAGTGACGCGGTGGACCCTCTAGAAGACAACAAACCTTAACTCGATTATGTAACTGTCTTGAACTGCTTCTGAACCTTAGGGTTTGGGGCAGTACGGCGTGCCACATATGAGGCGTTGGCTTGACCCTTCTACGACTGGACCATTGGTACTGTAGCATGTGATGGATGTTTTTAAACTAATTTCAAGTGTTGAGAACTATTTGGGAAAACTTGGGTGTTTGATTATTCGATCGGAAAGTTTAACATTGTCTATTTATCTGGAATGTGATACAATATTTGGAATCCACAAGTAGTTATGAGATGACTAATTTGAATGTTATAAATCTAGCTGTTCATTCTCAGATGATCAGTTGCCACAGAATTTTGATGTGATCAAAAGTCCATCGCAATCACGTAGCGTATGCGGATACTCGCCGGGTAAACTTAATAGACAGCCATGCCCCCTGGCCCCGACTAAGTGACTGTAGGAGAACCCCGTCGCCAAAAGCATCCGTTCGGATGCTCACGGCAGCGGTGTTTCGCCTTAGTGCACTTCATCGACGGCATCAGGGGTGCGGCCGTCTACTAAAGTTTGCGACGAGCATTCGATCAGGATGTCGGGAATCTTGTTGAATTACCCGACTTGATATTGAAAAGAGTTTTCGATAATGAGACTAAAATGCAGGGTTTATAATTGTTAGGCATAAGATGTCTAAGGAATTCATTTGGTTAGGCATGCGATGTCTAAGGAGGTTGCGGTTTCCAACTGTTGTAGTTTTACACTTTCTTTTCTGTGACCGTAAGTGTAGTATGTAGTTGTATCGTCGGTTTTCGTTGCTATACATCGACGACAATCGGCGTATGCATACTTACTTACGTTGATGATATGAGATATTATGTGTTGCTGTGATATGTTATATTGGATCGTCGTGTTTTGAATAGCCGGGGGTTTTATGTGAGATGGGGGTTTTTATTTTCATTCATGTAAAATTCATTTGTATGTAATATTCTTTTATTGGGGCACTTGGGCTGAGGATGATGTCACCATTGTATATTATTTACTTTTCCGCATTAGGTAGACCCAAGGCGGAGAGCACGAGTAACCGGGTTCTGGGGTCCTGTGGGAGACCATCTAGAGGAGTCGAGACCGGGTCTCCTAACCCTAGAATTGGCAGTGTTGCTTGCCGCTCTCGTAGGGGTCTAGGGATGTGGGTTTGGCTATTCATTGCGACCATGAAATCCGTGTTTTATACAGGCTCGTATTAAAAACACGGATGTCCTGGTATATCCAATATTTCATATATGTTCTTCTGCTGCAATGTTCTGTGATAAGATCATATTACTGCCTGAGACGAATGCTTATATTATATATATGAGATATATATATTATATATATTGTTGATTTCGTTTCATATCTGATGCTTGTGAAGCATATTAAAATGGGACTTCATTAATGAGATTAATGAAATAAAAGAAACCTAAAGATGTTGTAGAAACTTGTTTAAAAACTGGTAGCTCTAGTTCTTGCTTTGCATAGCGGTGTTCCTTGTAGAACATCCAGCACCTTATTCGATAAGGAAAGAGCCGAGATCCCTTCACTGGGAGTGACCTCTTTAGTGAAACTAGCAGATGCTACAAACTCGGTTTTTCTTTTGATTGCTTCTCTAGTTCTTGCTTTGCATAGTGATATTTGTGAAATATCCTGCACCTTATTCGATGAGGAAAGGGCCGACGATCCCTTCACCGGGAGTGACCCCTTTAGCAAAACTAGAAAAGCCTCAAAAACATTCCATTTAAAATCACTCGATTCTACAACGATATCAAATTCATTACGCAAAGGGTTTTCTTTAAAACCTGCCGTAGCCCTCCGTCATTTTAGGAAGTAGAGTACTTAATATTCGTGTTGCCTATGTCGACTTTAGTTGAGACGTAGTGTACGGTAGCTAAGTGATGTCTTCCTACACTGCATATGATGCGATTAGTTAGGACATTCATGTGATTATGTCGACCATAGTTGAGGGTCATGTAGGGTGGGTCTGATTAATCATGAAATGACGGGTAGAACTTGACTAGTGCTTATGATATGTTGACCTTAGTTAAGGTCATAAATGCTAGGGGTAAAATATTATTGGGAATTTCAAGTGTTGAAATTTGCAATGAGATTGCATACCTTCTATGAGATAGTTGGATCTCGATACCCGCTGCGAGTAAGAATTACTCCTGGGAGAGTTTTATACATTACAATTAGCCGATCAAGTAGGTGTCTAGAAAGGTGTCAACGGGATTACGCGCCTGGGAAAACGAGGTTTACTTTAATTAGGTTCGTACGAAAGCACGGGGACCTCCCTCAAAATACTGGCACTGGCCTGGCTGAAAGATTGGCGAACTTGTAGCGTTTAATTAATCCCGGCTAGTCTTTCCTTTTAGGGTTTGAAAGAAGATTTGACTAAAACAGTGGGAGACATCCTGATTAGATATATTAGATAACCAATCTAAATCTTGCAAGAGCATACGCTGAGTGTTTTCTTCTCTCTCTCTCTCTCCAGATAGCGACCATATCACGCCTTAATCAAGATAATAATTCGGATATATTGACTGAACCGCTTGTTATACTGAGCTGAGGAACGTTGGTCCCGCTCCAACTTATAATTGTTATAAGACAGAGCAAGAAATAGGGGATTACCAGAATTCCCGTGCCGCCCAAACGAAGAAAATGCATGCTGATGCATCTTCTTCAGGTGTGTTCATTACAGAGAACTGTTTCTCAGTATCCTTTATGTCCTGGGTATTTGATACCGGATCAGGATCCCACATATGTAATTTGTTACATAGGCTACAAATAGGTAGAGAACTGAGAACAGGTGATAAGTTTCATGAGATAGAAACGGTGCAAGTGTTGCAGCCAAGTCAGTTGGTTACTATCACCCTGTATTACTAGAATACATTGATTCTGAACGAATGTTATTAGATACCGAACCTGATATACAAAATCATATCGGTCTCTTTATTAGTAAAGAAATGATATAATTTTGTATAATGTTTTGAACATTTCCTATATCAAGAGTTGATCGGTTCAGGCATATTATCTAAAAGCATTGACGTTCTAAATCGAACTACAGTTCTTAGTATACGAAACACACACAAGAGGAAGAGTTCAGAAATGAACGAATCCTTCTTGAGGCATTGTAGACTAGGTCATATCAATGCGACCCGACTGGCCGAAGTTACATTAAGATGCATATTTAAATTTGTTTGAATTTACATCTTGTGAAACTTGCCGGTCATGCCACAAAAATAAGATGACCACAGCTCTGTTTATTGGAAACAGAGAAAGAGTTAGTGAACTCTTGGGATTGATACATGATGATGTATGTAAGGTCCCCAGTCTACACATGCTATGACCGGTTTTTTGTACTTCATTACATTCACTAATGATCTCTCAAGATTCAGACATATGTTCCTGATGAAACACAAGTCCGAAGCTTTTGAGATATTCATAGAATATAAGTTAGAAGTAGAGAACCAAAACGGGATTCCTGGACTATTCTAAAGGAGAATCAGATTCTTTCTCGGCATTACTCCTCCGTATACACCATAGCACGATGGTATATCGGGGTGGAGCAATAACACCCTATGTGATATGATGTGCTCTATGATGAGTACTACTGAGTTTCCTATTTCCTTTTGGGAGTTATGCACTTGAGAAGCTGCATACCTATTGAATGTGGATTCAATAGTTTCCAACGAACCTTAGCCTCTCCGCCGATCTAGTAGGGTTCCTCATCCACCTGAGAGATACTTCGGTTTCTCTATGACAGTGGGAGCGAGGATATGCATCATGAGATGATGACCCAACTAGTTTCGAGCTGGCCATCAGGAGTGGGACTCTGTAAGAATGGCTGGATACTTAGCGATCTGAAATGGAATCCTTATACACCAACAAAGTATGGACTTTGGTTGCTTTATCTGAAGGGTTAAATCCCCATCAGGAGCAAGTATATCTTGAGAAGATTACTTGGTGTACATGGAAAAGTTGAGACTTTCAAAGCTATGCTTAAGTCCATCCAGATCCTACTTGCCACGGCTACATACCATGACTACGATATCTGGCGGTTGGGTGTCATGACTGCTTTTCTAAATGATGATTTAGAAGAGAGCGTCTATAAGTACACAGCCAGAGGGCTTCGTAGACAGTGGGAGCAGCGGAAACGTGTGCAAGATGTTTTATGTGATAAAGCAGGTATCGCGGAGTTGGAACGTCTGTTTTGATGTGGTAGTCAAAGAGTTTGACTTCATCAAAATGGTAGATGAACCTTGTATATACAAAAAGGTAGTAGGGAGTATGGTGGTGATCCTCGTAGAGTACGTGGATGACATACTCTTGATAGGGAAGGAGTTTCCTATGCTACGCTCGGTCAATCTCCGCTTATCACAAGGATTCTCCATATAGGATCAAAGTGATACCTCCTAAATCCTGGGTTTTGGATCTATGAGATAGATCTAATTGGATGTTAGGATACTCACTAGTTATAGTGAGATGGTATCAATCGATCCTGGGGAGAATCACTTGAAAGGTTCTAGAGTGATAAGGACGACTGAATGTCAGTCGCAGGCATTGTCTTTACCCTCAGTGGAGGGACGGTATGTTGGAAGATTTCTAAGCTAGACACCGTGACTTACTAGACGATTAAAGGCAAGATACATCGTTACTAAGGATGCCACCTAAGAGGCATTCTGGATATATAAGTTCATGAGATGAACTTCGTTCCTACCATTGTGTGACAATGGAGTTGTGGCTTTAGCCAAGGAACCCCCATCCCATCAGAAATCCAGATATAATTCTTAGGCAGTATCACCTGATCATGGAGATGGTTGATCTCCAAGGAGATCGAGGTAAGGAGAGTAGATATAGAGGACAACAACGCGGATCCACTCACAAAGGCCTTTTTCCCAGTAGAGACTTTTATGGGATGGTTGAGTATGAGATACTTCAACCACAGCTAATTGTTGGATATGTGATACCACAACAGATGGCCCTAGTGCAAGTGGGAGATTGTTAGTTATATGTATGCCCTAGAGGCCATTACTCTACATACGATGTATATTGTAATGGATGCTTGGACATATATAGGGAGGACTTTCTTGCTCGACATGATAGTATGCTATCTGGTTGTACTTTGTCTTAACATGTACTCTGATTGTCTCTATGTTACATGTTGATAAAGCCCTTAGGATATGTACTCGACTACTGGGACTATGATGAGATCATACTAGTGGGGCTACGGTAGTCGACGAGTACATCCTATAACTGTTCCTACTCGAGGGTGTATCGAGACAGGGCATCGATACACCAGAGTAGACTAGCGTATACGCATCTTGACCCATATGATGGGCGATGGATGATCCCATATCCATCGGTGTTTGACATCAAGGATGGTGTACGGGTGCTCAGTAGAGACTGGGTACACTGGACGGACTCGCCGAGAACTCCCAGATGGTATTATACCTCACGTCAGATGGCAGTTCTCCGGTGACACTGGTACAAAGTAGTCTGTTGACCCGAGATCATCATAGAGTCTTGTGTGATTCCCACTGTGCTTTGATTTCCATCATACCACGTCCAAGAGGGCGCGCAAAAAGGTGGCTTTTGGGTACAGTCCCGAATCACATGGAGGTAATGAGCGATAGGAGGGGATTCGTCTCTCCCGGTATAGGGAGTTGATGTTGTGCTGTGTTCGATTGGCTATAACCGGAAATCCCTGGCCAGGGTTGCTGAGATTTACTGGTAAGTGTTATCAGTAGTTTCTCGGACTGTTATAGACCTCATGTTGTCACGAGTTATCGAGCTACTAGGATCTGACGTTTACCACCCCTAGGAGAGATATGCGACATATCAGACGACGAGACCGGACTGTACGGGAGTGTTACTGATTGGATTCACAGAAGAATGTATAGGCTTGCTTGTTGATCTTCTGAGCGCTCAATACCTGGGTAGCTGTTATGTTTAGCTGACCGCTTGCAGCTTGTGGGTGTTTGATATGATCATCACCTACTGCCGCCGTATTGACGATTCTTTAGAGTCCTGCACAGAGGTTTCTTGACTCAGGCAAAACGGAGTAGGGGAACATATGTGATATGTGCAGGACCGAGGATAATGCGATATGAGATACCGTATTCTATTCTCGCGATATTTGATATCAGCCGGGTCATCGGATCAAGTGTTGATTCGATGAATCGGTACGGATAAATATTAGTCGGTTTTATGCGATACAGCCAGATTGTCGGATCAAGTGTTGATTCGATAATTTAATGTATAATAATATATATGATATATTAAATTACTTTAACTAATATTAGCTCACTAAAAGATTCTTTTTCTCACTCGGGTAATACATTGATATATATGCGATATATGTTAATTGTATTATTTTATTTTGTTACAATAAATATTATATATGTGATATATAATATTGTAACATGATATGGTTATTAATGCAACATATTTAGTGGAGATTAAACATAGTTAGGGTTTGATTTGGGTTAATCATTTCTAGAAATTTCTAAAAGGTTTTCTTTTTTGTTTTGGAAAAGATATTTTGCAAGATATTTCTTTAACTTAACCCTAACCCTTAACCCTAGTAAAATCTCTACAATGGTTACTTGAACCATGGTTGCATTTCTAACCTTATCAAGTCTATCATTATTCATCACAAAAGGATTCTAATTTTAATTCATCTTCTTCTTCCTTCTTGCTTCATGAAAAAAGCTTTCTAGCTTTTTCTAAGTGATGATTATGTGTGAGAAAAAGATTATAAATAAGAGCAAAAATCCTACTTCATCATTCTCATCCATCCTTGCCCTTTAGATGAGAGTGTTCACTTCATTTAGTGAGTGTTAGCTTGTGTTAATGAAACTTCAAGGTAAATCATCGATGTTATCGAAGATCGGAAGCAAGCTTGCATCTTTCTCTTTATGGAGCCTCTCGAGAGTCCGGAACACGATGATCGCAGCGAAGGGACCTCAACACGGAGCTTAAAAAGTGAAGGACCGGATCTACAAAGGTTGTAATCCCTCTCATTTAGTGTTAAAGTGTTTAACATGCTTGTTTTCGCCTAATCTCTAGTTTAAAGATCCGGCTTTGGGTTGTTCGGCACGGCTAAAATTTTAACCGGGCATGGTTGATGCCTCGTAGACCCTTATGGCAGTGCCCAACAACCCTACATATTGCATATCCAGTGCATCATATAGACATTATCTGCTGGCATATGTTAGAGTATCGCAGCACGTGCATACTCACGATTACCTTTATATATTATCTTCTATTCACGAGTCGGCAACTCACCCCCGTTGTGCCACAGTATTTGCAGGTTGGCCCTCAGAGTAGTCGCGGCAGGCTGCTTTCTAATATCTTTTTGGTTACGGATACCACTTCAGTTGGAGCGTGAGCTGTTTTGCTGCTAGGTGGGTTGTGGTATCCGATTATTTTCCATTTGTACACACTTTTGTATCTAGTATTCTCCATCTACATTTATATGTATTTGACTTAGAGACCAGTGTGAGGACGATGATATATATTATTTGTATTCTGGTGTCGAGCTCGTGTGAGCCGACTTTACTTATGCAGTTTTATCATTTGTGATGTTTTTCACTTATTGCTCATTTCTTCACTACGGCGTCGTATATTACTTGCGTGATTGTTTCCGCCCTTGGGCGTGATTGCTCCCGTTTGGGATGCTTTATTCTTCTTGTATATCATTTTATTTATATATTGTCTTGTACCCGATTTCTGGGTTAGTTTTACAAAGGAAACGCTGCCAAAATTTTCAAGAAAATAACTTGAACTTTAAAGAATGTTACTAAACTACTTAAGGTTTTCCAAATGTTTTTAAACAAATTTTTTCAACACTCACTACTTTTAATGGTTTTAATTTCTGGGTTTCGGCTTACTTAGATATGTTACGCATGTAGACGTTACGTCGTTAAGTGCCGGTCACGGGTCGAACTTCGGGTTGTGACAAAGTTGGTATTAGAGCGTAGGTTTTACCTTTCGGAGTGTAGGATGACCTTGTTGGGGTCAAAATTTGCACCTCCGGTTGACCGAGTCAAAGTCAAGATCAACCCCAAGCCAGGTGGGCCCAAGCCCAGGTCAAGCGGGCCCATGCCCAAGTCGAGCCAGCGGCCGGCCTCCTCCATGCCAAAATATAAATCATGTGAATAATTTTTATGTAATTTTTTATACTTGAATGTATGCAAAATGGGCATAAAGCCAAATTTTTGTAAAGCCCATGGCTTATTTGCAAAAAAAAATGGCACATGAGCCATAGGATGGGCAAAATGCCATTTTGTAAAGCCCAAAAGGGCTATATGTAAATATGTAAGCCTATATAAGGCAACATGATGATGGATAAAGGAATACTTTCCATTCTCTCAAAAAAACCTAGGGTTTGTGCCTCTTTCCCTTTTCTAAAGGTCTCAAACCTTCTTCTTCCTTTTGAATTAAATCAAGAGTTTTACTCTTCTTTTTTTCAAAACTAAATAGTTTTTCACCACAAAACCCACAAAGGGGAACTCGGATCTACCATCATATCTCAAAAAGAAGAGATTTTTAAAATCTCACATCTCTTGATCTTCAAGATCCGGCCAAACAAAGGAAGAAAGAGACCCATCTCCAGAAACCCCACTTTGGTGAAGATCTAGGGCTTAAGGGGAGAAGCCCCTTCATCAGCTTCAAAATATCCTAGGAGTTTAACTCCTCATATATATATATATAAACAAAATAATAAGTGCTCCTTTCTGGGAGTACAACTCCCATTGCAGGGACCAAGTCTCTTTTGCTGCTCGAGCGCCCACGTGCTGACACGTGGTGCGCTAGCGCTCTGGCGCCCAGAGCGCTAGCGCTCGAGCGCCCACGTGTCGACACATGGCGCGCTAGCACTCGAGCGCCCACGTGGCGTGCTAGCGCTCTTGCGCTCAGAGCGCTAGCGCCCGAGCGCCCATGTGCTGACACGTGGCGCGCTAGCGCTCAGAGCGCTGGCGCCCAAAGCGCTGGCGCCCACGTGCTGACACGTAGTGCGCTAGCGCTCAAAGCGCTGGCGCCCACGTGCTGACACGTAGTGCGCTAGCGCTCAAAGCGTTGGCGCTGGCCCCACGCATCCTTTGGATGCCTTTTCCCTTTTTTTTTATATATACATATATATATATATATACATATGTATACATATGTACACACACACATACTCTACGGTACTGTCCCTGTTAGAAAAAAATTTCTAACGGGGTGCTGCCCCGCACCCCGCAAGGAGGCTGCTAGCCCCCTTGACCCCCAGCCCGCTATCCGGATAGCGGGACCCCCGTAAAAACTATGCGTGGCTCCCAACATATCCAAAACCCCCTTTCAAAATACATCACACGCACACTGCACATTGAGTTCGCATGACCAGTTTAACCCGTCAATCGGAGGTTCCCTCACTCCAAAGGCGAGGGGTAATTAACGGCAGTTTAGTCCGCGGCTGCCGGAGATTCGAATCCCCACAATCATTAAACCCCGGTCTACCCTATGCAGGGGGGATCTGTAGTACGCCTGACAAGGGCACGCATATTCCCATCTCAATAGGATGACGAAAAACACCCTACAGATTCTGGTACACCCGGTGGGACTAATCTCTCCTCCCATATTTCAGGTTAAACGTTCATGCGAACTCAATCAATATACATATACACCGCCTGTAATGAAATCATGTTTCTTTGTGCAGGTTAACAAATTTCAAATTGCAATCTCCAGTCACAGCAAAAATGTCTCCAAGGACAAGCTCAACTCTCGACACAACTCCCATCTCCTACATGATGAAGATGGACTCCAGGACGGTCCTTCCGGCCAGTCTCGGGCGACAACGGGAGGAGGAGCCGCTACCATTTGGCTCTATTATGTTCGTGTCAGCTAACGCCGTCCCAGCTTCTCAAGCTCCGGTAACAGACAAGCCGGTCTCAAAAGGCAAGAGGCCAAATGTGGTGGTCTCGAAGGTACCCCAACTCAAACGCAAGTCGGTGTTTGAACGACTCTCCTTGGCCCCAGCTGGGGGCAAGGCCATCAACACCAACAAAGAAACAAGGCGTCTCGAGCAAGCTCCGGCGGTGCCCCTGACAACTGCTCGATCGGGTGTCTTCTCTACGCTCCCCGCTAATCGACTCACGGTGGCTTCCCAGGGAATGGATGCCCGCCAAGCCCTTAAAATTGAGAAGCTAAGGCAGAAAAGGCTCAGATACAGAGCCAACAAAAGGGCTAGGTCTCCTGCTAGGCTAAACCTCATGAGGTTCGAGGAACAGGGTTCCCTCTCCAAAGATGAGGGGATGGCTGAATGTGTTATCCACACTGTTTACATGGTGGGCACGCGCAGCAAGAGTAAGGACGGGGCCACCACATCCCAAATCCAATCTGGCGTGAATATGGCTGCCACATTCTAAGGCCAGCCTCCTCTGGAAGGTAAGTGAGGCTGATAAGCAGAGAGAGCTCTCAGTTCATGAGGAGTCAGGCTCGGAAAGAGAAGATGAGCCAACTTTCCGTCTTAAGACTGCAGAGCAGCAACTTCTCCAAGAGCTCCGAAAACAGCTCAGAAGCAAAGACAGGGAGATGGCCAAGCTCTACTCAAAGATCGACGACTTGACAAATGTCGTCTTACGGCTTACGGCCCAACTTGCCTCTCAGCCGCCCAATCAAGCACAGGGCTCAGCTCATGAACCGGGAAACGGTGTCCCGAGACAGCTGACGCCCGTTCTCTCAAATCCAAAAGTGGGCGAACTACATGAAAATCAGTCGCATCCTATCTCGGGAAATGTTTTGGCTACCGATGACAGTAGCCTGCTAACTCAAGGTCAAATCATGGATTTGGTTGCCAGCAAAGTCAAAACATTGGTGGCCGAAGCCGAAGCACAAAAAGATATCAGCAGTAGTGGGAGACCATATCCTGCTTAGTATAATCTGGTACAATTTCCTAGCGGCTATGTCATCCCCAAATTCGGAAGATTTGATGGGACGGGAAATGCGAATTAGCACATCGCCCACTTCAAAGCCTCATGCGGGAATACTGGGGGCAACGATGCGCTTCTCCTCCGCCAGTTCGTTAATAGCTTGACCGATGTTGCTTTCGACTGGTACGCGAGCATACCGGATGGCTCCGTTACTTCTTTCGTCGAAATAGAATCTTTGTTTCGACAAAGGTTCATGAGCGTCAGCGATAAGATCACCATTGCCGATCTCGTAAGGACCAAGCCCAAGAACAACGAAAGCAGCACGGATTTTATAGCCCGATGGCGCAATCTCTCCGTCAAATGTGAACCGCCGATAGAGCAGGACCAATCTGTCAGTCTCCTTGTCAGAAATCTCAATAATTGGATGTCCCCGTTTCTATGCACCGCGGGTCTCAAAACATTCCAAGAGCTGACCAGGAAAGTTCAAATGCTGGAGTGCTTAAAGCAGGAGTCCTCCTCGGATTCCCAAAATAACAATAGGTCCTGAAGAAACCGAAAGGACGATAATCGCAAAGGCGGAAATTCCGACGATTCTGAATCTTTCAACGCCTCGGCCAACCGAAATAAGCAAGGGTTGAGCGGGCCTAATGCCAACCAGCTTCGGAAGCCAATGTTCGGAGGGGGAGGAGAGTCTCCACTGAAAGAGAAGCTGGATAAGGTCTATTCCTTCAGAAGAGACAAAATCCTTAAAATATTCAAAGACGCCATGAGGAACGGTGTACAACTGCCAGAATCAAAGAGGCCGCAGGAAGCGAATATGACCGACGACCCCAAATACTGCCCCTATCACAGAGTGATAGGTCATGCCATTGAAGACTGCTTCGTCTTCAAAGATTGGGTCGAAAAGCAATACAAGGCAGGAGAGATAGAACTGTCTAAAGGCGTGTTAACAAACAGTCCAACTGCGACCGCCAATTTCATACAAACGGAGACCGGAGTTCTTCGTGAAACCGATTCTCTCAGACATCTGCCTTTCTCCGAAAACAGTCGACCACCACGTCGTTAAACTGGGAATAATCGACCGCCACGTCATTAAACTGGGAACAGTCGACCTCTAAGTCGTTAAACTGGGAATGTAAAATATATATATATATATATATATGTAAAAAAAAAGTGTAAATAAAAGAAAAATAAAGAAAAACCGAAATGATGGGGCAACTCGTAATAAAAATCAGCGAGTAAAATAAAGATGAAAATAAAGCCGAAATGATGGGGCAATAGCGAATAAAAGCCGAAATGATAGGGCAATCACGATCTTCGCGATAAGAAAAGCTGAAATGATAGAGCAATCGCGGTAAAACAAAAAAAGGCGAATGATGAGTCGCTCCTGGTACCATATTCCAGTGCAGCGATGCAGACGCCAACCAAAATCCAATTTTTCAAATTTCTCCCAGCCCTACGGTTAGTCCCCAAATTGAGTACCGTATACAATCCACGGGCTCAAATAATTCTCATCATACCCATACCCCACCGTAATCACCAGTTACGCGGTTGGTCTCCGCCCTTGGAATTATACTTCATTGGAATGACCCACTCATGTGTTCTCACGATGCATGAGAAGAACAAACCTTTGTGGGATCCTTACGACTCACAAAGGAAAAACACACTTAGTAGTCCCCACGACTCCTAAGGAGAAAATACACCTGCGAGATCCTTACGACTCGCAGGGAGAAAATGCTTTTATGGGACCCTCACGGCCCATAAAATTGAAAAGTCTTAGGTGGTAGGGATCTAAACCTGTCTCCTAAGCCATCACTCCCAACCCCCAAGTGGCGAATGATGAGTCGCTCCTGGTACCATATTCCAGTGTAGCGATGCAGACGCCAGCTAAATTCCAAATCCAAATCCCCAAGTGGCGAATGATGAGTCGCTCCTGATACCATATTCCAGTGTAGCGATGCAGACGCCAACCAAATTCCAAATCCTATACCCCAATGGCGAATGATGAGTCGCTCCTGGTACCATATTCTAGTGCAGCGATGCAGACGCCAACCAAATTCCAAATCCCATATCCCAATGGCGAATGATGAGTCGCTCCTGGTGCCATATTCCAATGCAGTGATGCAGACGCCAACCAAATTCCAAATCCCATACCCTAACGACGAATGATGAGTCGCTCCTGGTACCATATTCCGGTGCAGCGATGCAGACGCCAACAAAGTCCCAAAATTTTTCCGGCCCTACGGTTTGGATCATACATCCTGCAAAACCGTATACAATCCACGGGCGTAAAACAATTCCAATCTCTTCCAAGTCCTACCAGTGAGACCACATTCAAAGTCCTACCAAAAATAATAAAATAAAAACAAAAAAAGAAGGTATGTCCACAAGCAAAATGGGCACGGATGAAAACCCGAAAGGGCTCCGTGAGTAAAAACAGCAGGACTGCCGGCGAGTTTGTGAAAATCCGAAAGGGCGCAAACTCGTGAAAAAGAGATAAAATGCACTCGCAAAGTCCTCTGAACTTTGTGAGGAGAAAATTCCCGCGTGAGATCCTTACGACTCACAAAGGAGCAATACACTTGGAATTCCCCACGACTCCTAAGGAGAAAATACACTTACGGGATCCTTACGACCCGTAGGGAGAAAATGCTATGTGAGACCCTTACGGCTCACAAAATTGAAAAGTCTTAAGTGATAGGGACCTAAAACCAATCTCCTAAGCCATCATTTCCTAATAAGCAAACGCAAATGATGATTCGCTCCTGGTACCATATTCCAGTGTAGCGATGCTGATGCCATATAAAAAAAACCAGTTCCCAAGTCCTCCCGGGGCAAATGATGAGTTGCTCCTGGCATTATTCCAGTGTAGCAATGCAGATGCCAAACCAAAACCAAATCCTCAAATCCACTCAAAGACAAATGATGATTCGCTCTTGGTACCATATTCCAGTGTAGCGATACTAATGTCAACCCAAATTAAATAAAACCAACATCCTCTGCGGCGGAATCATGCTCCGTCCCAGAATTTACTCCGCGTCGAAATCAATCTTCGCTTCGGTGTATCTACCTTCCCTGTCAAAATTATGCTTCGTCTCGGAATCAAGTCATCCAACAAGCTCTGCGCCGGAATCATGCTCCGTCTAAGAATGTACCCCGTGTCGAAATCATGCTTCGCCTCGGAGTATTTGCCTTCCCTGTCGAAATTATGCTTCGTCTCGGAATCAAGTCAGCCAACAAGCTCTGCGCCGGAATCATGCTACGTCTCAGAATGTACCCCATATCGAAATCATGCTTCGCCTCGAAGTATTTGCCTTCCCTGTCGGAATTATACTTCGTCTGGGAATCAACCTCTGCATCGAAATTATGCTTCGGTCAGAATATATGCCACCCTTCGGAATGATGCTCCAAATCTTGGAATTATGCTTCGCTCATCGGAATGATGCTCCGATCTCCTGGAATCATGTTCCGCTCTTCGGAATGATGCTCCGATCCTTAGAATCATGCTTCACCCTTCGGAATGATACTCCGATCCTTGGAATCATGCTCCGCTTTTCGGAATGATGCTCCGATCCTTGGAATCATGCATCACCCTTCGGAATGATGCTCCGATCCTTGGAATCATGCTCCACCCTTCGGAATGGTGCTCCGAATCCTGGAATGATGCTCCGCTCTTCGGAATGATGCTCCGAATCTTGGAATTATGCTCCGCTCTTCGGAATGATGCTCCGAATCCTGGAATCATGCTCGCTCAACGGAATGACGCTCCAATTCCTTGGAATCATGCTCCGCTCTTCGGAATGATGCTCCGATCCTTGGAATCATGCCTCTACTCTTTGGAATTATGCTTCGACTCTTCGGAATGATGCTCCGACCTTGGAATTATGCTCCGCAAATCAGAATGATGCTCCGATCCCCGGGAATCATGCTTCCCGAGGGATACTTCGACCTTTGAATTATGCTCCGCAAATCGGAATGATGCTCCGATCCCCAGGAATCATGCTCCCCGAGGGATACTTCGACCTTGGAATTATGCTCCGCGAATCTGAATGATGTTCCGATCCCTGGGAATCATGCTCCCCGGGATGATGCTCCGCCCTCCGGAATGATGTTCCACCTCGAAGTTCAGCTTCAAGATCCATCAATTTCATGCACACAACTCAAATGTGCGGTGCACATTCATTGATGGGGGGTACTTTGTTGGGGTCAAAATTTGCACCCCCGGTGGACCGAGTCAAAGTCAAGGTCAACCCCAAGCCAGGTGGGCCCAAACCCAGGTCAAGCGGGCCCATGCCCAAGTCGAGCCCGCGGCCGGCCTCCTCCATGCCAAAATATAGATCATGTAATAAATAATTTTTATGTAATTTTTTATACATGAATGTATGCAAAATGGGCATAAAGCCAAATTTTTGTAAAGCCCATGGCTTATGTGCAAAAAAAACATGGCACATGAACCATGGGATGGGCAAAATGCCATTTTGTAAAACCCAAGGGGCTATATGTAAATATGTTAGCCTATATAAGGCAACATGATGATGAATAAAGGAATACTTTCCATTCTCTCAAAAAAACCTAGGGTTTGTGCCCTTTCCTTTTTCTGAAGGTCTCAAACCTTCTTCTTCCTTTTGAATTAAATCAAGAGTTTTACTCTTCTTTTTTTCAAAACTAAATAGTTTTTCACCACAAAACCCACAATGGGGAACTCGGATCTACCATCAGATCTCAAAAAGAAGAGATTTTTAAAATCTCACATCTCTTGATCTTCAAGATCTGGCCAAACAAAGGATGAAGGAGACCCATCTCCAGAAACCCCACTTTGGTGAAGAACTATGGCTTAAGGGGAGAAGCCCCTTCATCAGCTTCAAAATATCCTAGGAGTTTAACTCCTCATATATATATATAAACAAAATAATAAGTGCTCCTTTCTGGGCGTACAACTCCCATTGCAGGGACCAAGTCCCTTTTGCTGCTCGAGCGCCCACGTGCTGACACGTGGTGCGCTAGCGCTCTTGCGCCCAGAGCACTAGCGCTCGAGCGCCCACATGTCGACACGTGGCGCACTAGCACTCGAGCACCCACGTGGCGCGCTAGCGCTCAGAGCGCTAGCGCCCGAGCGCCACGTGCTGACACGTGGCGCGCTACCGCTCAGTGCGCTAGCGCTCTTGCGCCCAAAGCGCTAGCGCCCGAGCGTCCACGTGCTGACACGTGGCGTACTAGTGCCCAAAGCGCCCGAGCACCCACGTGCTGACACGTGGTGCGCTAGCGCTCAATGCGCTGGCGCTGGCCCCACGCATCCTTTGGATGTATTTTCCCCTTTTTATATATATATATATATATACATATGTATACATATGTACACACACACATACTCCACGACACTGTCCCCCATAAAAACTCTGCGTGGCTCCCGACATATCCAAAACCCCCTTTCAAAACACATCACACGCACACTGCACATTGAGTTCGCATGACCAGTTTAAACCCTTCAATCAGAGGTTCCCTCGTGTAACATCTTAGAATGTGTTTTGTGGCTAATTATATTTTATATATATAGTTTTTAATAAAAAGTTTACCAAATTGGTTTTCAATTATTTTATTCTATTTAATGAATATTTTATTAGATTTTTCCTAGGCTTGCGCACACTTGTGCATGATAACTAGGGTTGTTTTTGGGGTTTAACCATGATTAGCAACATGGTGAACTAACCATTCCCTAATCTAGTTTAATATTGTATTAAGTGTTTTGGGTTTAATAGTGATGGTTGTTTTAAAATGAAAAATGAATTTAAAAGGATTTTAAAATTGGGTTGAAGTGTTGACCTTGTGAAAGAGAGAGAGAGAGTGCATGATGGGGCATGATGGCTTTGCCCATGCCTTCATTAATGAAGAGAGAGGGAGAGAAAGGGGTTGACTAATGCTAGATCTCATTTCCCTTTTCCTTCTCATTCTCTCACTCTCAAACTCACACACACACCCACACATCATCAGCAGCAGCAGCAAAGACAACAACAACAACAACAGAAGCAGCAACAGCAGACAGCTACAGCAACAGCAACAATATCAATAGCTTCAGCAGCAGAGGCAGCACTATCAGCATCATTCCAGCAACTCGAGAGGCAGCAAGAGAAGCAAGCAGCAGCACCATTAGCATCAACACCAGGGGCAGCAACAACAACAACTGAAGCAGCAGCAGTGGCACCAGCATCAGCAACAGCTGCAGAAGCAAGCAGTAGCAGCAGCAACTGTAGCAGCAGCAGCCCCAGCCACTACAGCAGCTCTTCTCAACTTCTTCACCTGCTCTCTAGAGTTCTTTAGGGTATATTTCTGAACCATTTTCCTAGTTTGCTTAGCTTGTGTGTTAATTAGCGTCGGTTTGTGTTAAATTGTGAGTTTAGTGCTAGTTATGGTGTTTTATGTGGAATTTTGGTTGGAATGTGTTGGAGTTAGTTAACCTAGCTCATTCTTGTGTTGTTAGGTCGCCCCAACTGAGATTTAACCCATATTACACTAAAATACCATAGGTTTTCCATATTGTGCAAATTGGTGTTTTTAAGCGATATTTGTGACATCTGTGATCTGCTTTTGACCCGAGGCCTTCAGAACAAAATTGAGAAAACTGGGGCATGCTCACTAGGTCTAGATACCACAACCAGAACACGAGCCCCAAATTCAACACCATGGCCGCAGATTTAATGCTTTTGGCCGCAATTTGCGGCCATGTAAGGGTCTGGGGACTTGGGGTTTTGGGTAGGGTACTCTTCTGTGTATTGTAGTGTTTTGGCATGTCTAATTTTGTAAGAATTGTCCTGTAGGAAAATCTGGGATCATATATCGTTTTTGGTGTTCGTTGTGTTTGCGCGATACGCGCGATATGTGAGAGGGTTCTGTGATCCAGCGTATCGCGGCGTGTCGCGATGATTTTAGACGCGTACACACACGATTCAGCGTATCGTGCACATGCGCGTTTAGTTCGCGACGCAAGTTTCTCGTTTTGGTTCGATATCGCGTTTCGTGGAATATTTGGCTTATAAATGATTTCCGTGTCTTATTTGCAGGTTTACAGGCAGGGACTACGGACACTAGCAGATGGTAGGATTCACCTAGCGTGGAGCGTAGGTGGGTAAATTTAACATCTACAGGGGAATCGCCCACATGGCGTTATGCGTCTGGGCTAGGATTCAAATACCTGTCGCATATTCTACGTCATTGTTAGAATTGCGCCTTTACTTTATTTTCTTGATATAGTTGTACTGTGACTAGCAGCCGTAGGACACTGCACATATTATTGACGGTTCATGTTGCACGAGCACGGATTGTATGCTACACACACACCGTCAATAATTGTCATGTCACACACAACCCTTTATAGATACTATATTGTTTATCATACTTGACATCTAGCTTATCGGTATACCTATAGTGTATCTTACCTTTAGTGATAGGTACATCTACACCTTGCGATACAGCTATAGGTATACCTTGTGCATATTTTACATATACCCAGGGGGGTATCCTTCATATTCTACTTATACCCAGGGAGTATACGACATCTTTTACTTATAGGTAGATATCTATACTTAGCTGTACCTTATTGATTTTGCATACATCTGGTTTCAGCTACATATTTTCATTTACATGCCCGCATTCAGATATATCGCATATATTTATTCCTGGATTTGTGTATTGTTTAGTTGGGGATTTCATATGATTTCTGGATTTGGGAACCGTGGCCATTTCAAATATGTAATCATTTAAAAACCCGGTTCCCTTGATATGCTATTTCGGGGCGCCCACCCTGTGTTTTCTCGGTGCTAGAGTGGCTTATATTGAGAGAGGGTTGACCCGGACTGACGGATGCCCGATATATTGAGAGAGGGCTGACTCGGACTGACGGATGCCCGATATATTGAGAGAGGGCTGACCCGGACTGACGGATGCCCGATATATTGAGAGAGGGCTGACCCGGACTGACGGATGCCCGATATGTTGAGAGAGGGCTGACCCGGACTGACGGATGCCCAATAGAGGAGGATTTCTGTGTCGATACTTGGCACATTGGTTTTCATGATATTTCTTTTAATACCTTTGTATATATAACAGGGGATTTAGCCGTTGTTATATATACCCTTACACCAATATTAGTGGAATGGGACGCTAATATATGTGTATTGCCCCCATCATATTTATTTCTGTATATATACCTTTAGGATGTTGATTCTTACTGGAGATTTGACTTGGGTTATTAGATGATTCATTGAGATTGGATATTGGACATACCTATGTGATTGTTGATTTGTATATTCGGGATATAGGAGATTACTCGATATTGTACATTGAGGAGATGTGAGACTTATATGATGTGAGAGCGCAGTTTGGGGGCTGATTTGAGGATTTGTGGATTGGAGTGTCTTGATAGATTGTGACCCTGCCACGATTTCAGGTTTCCGTGGAAATGACATATTCCACCCTATGCCCCACACTTATCTATTCTATGCACAGATTCATATATTGGTAGTACCTGTTAGTGTACCCTTATGATAGTTGCATAATTGCTTTCTCATATCTCTATTGCATAGTTATTGCATACTATTATCATGTCATCATTGCTTCACATATTGATTGTACCTACTAGTGTACTTTCCATTATTCTGCATTCACATGACATGTTATTACTGTAATCGCATATCTTAGATTCATGCTGTACGTACATTCCTGCGATTACTTGCATATGTTATCTACTATTCACGAGTTGGCAACTCACCCCCGTTGTGCCACAGGTGTTTCAGGTTGTTCCCCAGAGTAGTCGAGGCAGGCTCTTCAGCTATTCATCTATCATCTTTTGCTACAGATACCGCATCAGCTCACAGTACTATTTTGCTTAGGTGGGTTGGATGATTATCTGTATTTCATATTGTACATTCGTTGTATTTTGTACTCTCCATCTACTAGTATGTTGTTGACTTAGAGACTTGGTGAGGACGATATTGTATATTATTGGTGGATTTGTTGTTTTTTATATACAGCTTTCTCTCTATTGTCTTTATTTCTTCGCTACGGCGTCGTATATTTGTATCGTATTCATCTTGGCTAGTTTTTACAAAAAGGGGGTGTTGCCAAAATTTTAAAGAAAGAAAGTAAGATTTTTAAAGAATTTGGGTTGCGATTTCAAATGTTTCAAAAACATATATTATCTTTTCCGTTTTTTCTTGGTTTAGATTTCTGGGTTTTGGCTTTCTTTTACTGCGTTACGTCTTTAGGCGTTGCGTAGTATTAGGGCCGTCACGTGCCAATTTTCGGGTCGTGACAAGGTTGGTATCAGAGCGCTAGGTTTTACCTTTCGGAGTGTAGGATGACCTTAGTATGATGGAGTAGGTAGCTTAAGCAGAGTAACGTAGAGTGTGTATGTCTGCAGCATACCCACGGTGCGGTACTTTGCATTAAGTGACCTAAGTACAATTTTGCTTGAAATTCCTTCCTTGATGATTCATATCCTTGAGATTCGTTTCCTTATTCTCATCGAATCTTATATCTATTTATAGCCTTGCCGCCGATGACTATGGGGACTCGGAGTGATGCAGCGAGGGCCGAGGTCAGAGTTGGCTCGGGTGAGACGAGTACTGACCAGGATGGCACTCTACTTGCACAGGTGCAGACAGATCAGCCTACGACATATACTATTGATAGACTTTTGGCAGAGATGCAGGACTTCCGCCAAACTATGAGTTCATTGGTTGATGTCGTTCGGGAGCTACGACAGGAGGTTGTCACCCCTGTTACTCAGTTGTCACTTACGATCAGCATGCAGCAGTCCGTCACCTACATAGCACCAGTGGTTGCAGCTCTAGTTGACGAGGCACATACTCCAGAGGCTCAGAGAGTTCCAGGACAGTGGAGGACTCGTACCAGTATACCAGCCCAGAGATAGAGGTTTGGTCATCGAGACAGATTTCGTGGCCGTAGCGGGAGTAGTGGAGGCTTAGGATGAGGACAGTCGTTCAGCTCTCATCCCCAGGATGGTCAGCAGTCAGAGCGTGGATGTTTTCGATGCGGAAGCCTTCAGCACTTCGTCAGGGATTGTTCTTTAGCACCTCGTCAGAGTCGTATTCAGAGAGGCCGTGGACGTGGAAGGTTCGCTCAGAGGGCTCAGTCTACCAGAGGAGTTCATCCAGTTGCGGGTAGAGGGCAGACGCAGGCGTTCGCTTTTACTCATCGGGACGCGCAGGCGTCCAATGTGGAGTTTTCAGGTATCCTTATTTCGCATGTTCTTTTGATGTATTCGTTTGTTTTTTTCGTGCTTGTACCGTGGTTGGGTAGATTAGTCGTAGTTGTGTTAACTTCTGTCAGCGATTCTTTTGTTTCGCGACACGTATTTCAGTTGTGTGCCAATCGGATAGGAGATAGAGATTCGTCCGTCGTTTTGGTCCTTCTAGAGATGTTGGATTTGACGTTCTCCTGGGCACGGACTGGTTAACTACGTGCTAGGCGTCTGTGGACTACCGTGAGGAAACAGTCAGGTTTGTTTTCCCGGCAGGTCAGTTCTTGTTGTGCAGGTGGATAGTTGTGCCGCCTCTCACGGCTTGAATTCAGCCTTTTTCGCTGGTCGGCTTTTGAGGAGATGTCGTGGATTCTTGGCGTTCATTTGTGATACCAGAGCCACAGTGGGATTGTTGGACCGAGTTCCTTTCGTGCGAGAGTTTTTCCGATAATGTTCCAGATGAGCCGGTGAAGCTTAGGGAGCTTAAGGATCAGCTGCAGGGTTGTTTGTTGGGAAATTTTGTGCGTCTGAGTGTTTCGCATTTGGAAGCTCCTATTTCTGTTTGTCAAGAAGAAAGACAGTAGTTTAAGGTTATGTATCGACGGATCGTTAAATTGAACCGGCTTACGGTGCGGATAGGTGTCCTTCACCTCGCCGCGACGATTTCTTCGATCAGCTCCAGAGTGCGAGACATTTTCTAAGTTTGTTTGGGATCAGGTCATCATTATTGCGGATTCGGGGTAATGACATTCCGAAGACTGCCTTGTGCGTGCTACGGGCTTTGTGTGTTTTTGTGAATCGTTGGATTCACTGATACCCTAGCAGCATTCGTAGATGTGATGAACCAGATTTCTTCAGGTCGTTCCTTGACCAGTTATTGTTGTGTTATTTACGACATTCTGGTCTATCTAATACGTCTTGAGAGACATGAGCAGCACTTGAGGATTTGTTATGCAGATACTGGGAGAGCACCAGCAGTTTGCTAAATTCTCGGAGTGTTTCTTCAGACCTGTTTTGTGTTGACTCCTAGGTCTTGTAGTCACGGGAGACGGTTTTGTATGGTCCCGAGGGAGATCGTGGCCGTACAGCTTAGGCCCAGACTTGTGTGCTGGACGGAGATCCGCAGATTTTTGGGCTTAGCAGGTTTTACCGCCGTTTCATGCAGGATTGCTAGAGTAATGCTGCATCGTCGACTGAATGGGCCGGAAGGGAGGTTACTTTTCTGTGGACTGAGGCATGTGTACGGAGTTTTCGGCAGTTGGAAATTCGGTTAACAACCGCATCAGTTCTTTCTTTGCTTTTGGTTCGGGCGACTTTGTTGTTTAACTGTAATGTTTCTTGAGTGGGGCTCGATTGTGTACTGAGATGACACTATAGAGTTATCGCTTTTGCTTCCCTACATTTGGAGGAAGTACAAGAAGGATATTCCACTCATGATCTGGAGATGGCCGCGGTGGTTTTGCATTGGAGATTTAGAGACACTACTTGGTTGAGAGTCGTGTCAGATTTTCCACGGACCACCAGAGCTTAATGTATATCTTCCTGCAGCGGATTTTGATTATTGTGACAGTCTTCTGCAGATTTACAGTTCTTGTGTGATCGTTGAGTATAGCTTAAGTTCGTCTCTACGGAGGGGACATCTTGCTCATGTCCGCGCCCGACCACCTTCCTTAAATCGTTTTCGCGAGACACTGCCCGCCTATGCTCGTTCGTCAGTGATACTTGAGCATACTCGGTTGGGTAATGATTCGAAGACCTTGATTTGTAACAATGGTGTGCTATGTTTAGGACGCGTTTGTGTACCTGATGTTATCGGGCAGAGACGTGAAATCCTAGAGCAAACACATCAGTCAACTCTCTATATGCATTCAAGTTCCACCAACATTAACGTGACTTGTGAGATAGTTACAGGTGGACAGGGATATAAAGAGAAGTCAGGATTCGTTTCAAGGTGTCTGTCTTGTTGTGTGCTTGGGTCGAGCATCTGAGGCCGGCTGGAGAGTTGCAACCTTTTAACTGTTCCGAAGCAGGGGTGGGAGCAATCTCCACGAATTTCGTTATGGTTTCTACCCAAGTTTAGTCAGGGTGTGACTCCATTCGAATTCTTGTTGTCCGGTTTTACTCAATGTGCTCAGTTGTTTCTTGTTAAGTTGTGTGTTTGTTTGTTTGTTGTCGGCAGTTGGGGATCATCACTCGCCATCGCTAGGGTTCTTTTTCGATAGCTGTTATCAGGAGACACTCCAATTGGCCACCTTTAGGCTTAGGGGTTAGGTCGTGTCGATCACCAGTCTGTTGTTTTTCTGACTCTGCGTAAGTAGGACCTTGGACCCCAGCTATGTCTAGAGACTTCGGAGATAGTCCAGTTGTGTTAGGTCAGGATGGGAATTGTCCGTTGCGAACTGATGTCTTATGCCGACTGTGTTGGTCATAGACTCAAGCTCGCAGGGACAGATCATGTATTCCTACGGACTTTCCGATGAATGACGTGTTGGATTTTGGGAAGCTTGTCCCAGGATTTAGGTCCTTCTGAGATCCTATAAGCGAGTTAGTTTTGTTGCCTTTAATTTGGCTCTTCCGCCCAGATTATTGGATTTTCACCCCGTATTCCTTGTGATAATACTTTACAATTACCTTCTTGACCTTTCTCACATGATCTAGCATCAGACCATTTAGCTTGACGCGATCTTTCGTTCACCAGCAGCCAATTGCGTTAATGGCTCGGCAGGTGGAGGGACATCGGTCAAGAGTCTTGCCATCTGTGAAGGGATTTTCTTGAACGTAGTCGTATAGTGAGCTATTCACTTAAGAGGCTACGAACGATATTTGGGAGTTGTAATCTTCTCCTTGAAGGTACGCGTAGCAGTATATTTTTAAATTCGGGGACGAATTTCTTTTAAGGGGGGGAGATTGTAACACCTTAGAATGTGTTTTGTGGATAATTATATTTTATATATATAGTTTTTAATAAAAAGTTTACCAAATTGGTTTTCAATTATTTTATTCTATTTAATGAATATTTTATTAGATTTTTCCTAGGCTTGCGCACACTTGTGCATGATAACTAGGGTTGTTTTTGGGGTTTAACCATGATTAGCAACATGGTGAACTAACCATTCCCTAATCTAGTTTAATATTGTATTAAGTGTTTTGGGTTTAATAGTGATGGTTTTTTTAAAATGAAAAATGAATTTAAAAGAATTTTAAAATTGGGTTGAAGTGTTGACCTTGTGAGAGAGAAAGAGAGTGCATGATGGGGCATGATGGCTTTGCCCATGCCTTCATTAATGAAGAGAGAGTGAGAGAAAGGGATTGACTAATGCTAGATCTCATTTCCCTTTTCCTTCTCATTCTCTCACTCTCAAACTCACACATACACCCACACAACATCATCAGCAGCAGCAAAGACAACAACAACAACAGAAGCAGCAACAGCAGACAGCTACAGCAACAGCAACAATATCAACAGCTTCAGCAGCAGAGGCAGCACTATCAGCATCATTCCAGCAACTCGAGAGGCAGCAAGAGAAGCAAGCAGCAGCACCATTAGCATCAACACCAGGGTCTGCAACAACAACAACTGAAGCAGCAGCAGTGGCACCAGCATCAGCAACAGCTGCAGAAGCAAGCAGTAGCAGCAGCAACTGTAGCAGCAGCAGCCCCAGCCACTACAGCAGCTCTTCTCCACTTCTTCACCTACTCTCTAGAGTTCTTTAGGGTATATTTCTGAACCATTTTCCTAGTTTGCTTAGCTTGTGTGTTAATTAGCATCGGTTTGTGTTAAATTGTGAGTTTAGTGCTAGTTATGGTGTTTTATGTGGAATTTTGGTTGGAATGTGTTGGAGTTGGTTAACCTAGCTCATTCTAGTGTTGTTAGGTCACCCCAACTGAGATTTAACCCAGATTACACTAAAATACCATAGCTTTTCCATATTGTGCAAATTGGTGTTTTTAAGCGATATTTGTGACATCTGTGATCTGCTTTTGACCCAAGGCCTTCGGAACAAAATTGAGAAAACTGGGGCATGCTCACTAGGTCTAGATACCACAACCAGAACACGAGCCCCAAATTCAACACCATGGTCGCAGATTTAATGCTTTTGGCCACAATTTGCGGCCATGTAGGGGTCTGGGGACTTGGGGTTTTCGGTAGGGTACTCTTCTGTGTATTGTAGTGTTTTGGCATGTCTAGCTTTGTAAGAATTGTCCTGTAGGAAAATCTGGGATCATATATCGTTTTTGGTGTTCGTTGTGTTTGCGCGATACGCGCGATACGTGAGAGGGTTCTGTGATCCAGCGTGTCGCGATGGTTTTAGACGCGTACACACACGATTCAGCGTATCGTGCACACGCGCGTTTAGTTCGCGGCGCGAGTTTCTCGTTTTGGTTCGATATCGCGTTTCACGGAATATTTGGCTTATAAATGATTTCCGTGTCTTATTTGCAGGTTTGCACGCAGGGACTACGGACACTACCACAGGGGGGAGCAGATGGTAGGATTCACCTAGCGTGGAGCGTAGGTGAGTAGATTTAACATCTACAGGGGAATCGCCCGCATGGCGTTATGCGTCTGGGCTAGGATTCAAATACCTGTCGCATATTCTACGTCATTGTTAGAATTGCGCCTTTACTTTATTTCCTTGATATAGTTGTACTGTGACTAGCAGCCGTAAGACACTGCACATATTATTGACGGTTCATGTTGCACGAGCACGGATTGTATGCTACACACACACCGTCAATAATTGCCATGTCATACGCAACCCTTTATAGATACTATATTGTTTATCATACTTGACATCTAACTTATCGGTATACCTATAGTGTATCTTACCTTTAGTGATAGGTACATCTGCACCTTGCGATACAGCTATAGGTATACCTTGTGCATATTCTACTTATACCCAGGGGGTATCCTTCATATTCTACTTATACCCAGGGGGGTATACGACATCTTTTACTTATAGGTAGATACCTATACTTAGCTGTACCTTATTGATTTTGCATACATCTGGTTTCAGCTACATATTTTCATTTACATGCCCGCATTCAGATATATCGCATATCTTTATTCCTGGATTTGCGCATTGTTTAGTTGGGGATTTCATGTGATTTCTGGATTTGGGAACCGTGGCCATTTCAAATATGTAATCATTTAAAAACCCGGTTCCCTTGATATGCTATTTCGGGGCGCCCACCCTGTGTTTTCTCGGTGCTAGAGTGGCTTATATTGAAAGAGGGCTGACCCGGACTGACGGATGCCCGATATATTGAGAGAGGGCTGACCCGGACTGACGGATGCCTGATATATTGTGAGAGGGCTGACCCGGACTGACGGATGCCTGATATATTGTGAGAGGGCTGACCCGGACTGACGGATGCCCGATATATTGAGAGAGGGCTGACCCGGACTGACGGATGCCCGATATGTTGAGAGAGGGCTGACCCGGACTGACGGATGCCCGATAGAGGAGGATTTCTGTGTCGATACTTGGCACATTGGTTTTCATGATATTTCTTTTAATACCTTTGTATATATAACAGGGGATTTACCTGTTGTTATATATACCCTTACCTTTGTATATATAACAGGGGATTTACCTGTTGTTATATATACCCTTACACCAATATTAGTGGAATGGGACGCTAATATATGTGTATTGCCCCCATCATATTTATTTCTGTATATATACCTTTAGGATGTTAGATTCTTACTGGAGATTTGACTTGGGTTATTAGGTGATTCATTGAGATTGGATATTGGACATACCTATGTGATTGTTGATTTGTATATTCGGGATATAGGAGATTACTCGATATTGTATATTGAGGAGATATGAGACTTATATGATGTGAGAGCCCAGTTTGGGGGCTGATTTGAGGATTTGTGGATTGGAGTGTCTTGATGGATTGTGACCCTGCCACGATGTCAGGTTTCCGTAGAAATGACATATTCCACCCTATGCCTCACACTTATCTATTCTATGCACAGATTCATATATTGGTAGTACCTGTTAGTGTACCCTTATTATAGTTGCATAATTGCTTTCTCATATCTCTATTGCATAGTTATTGCATACTATTATCATGTCATCATTGCTTCACATATTGATTGTACCTACTAGTGTACTTTCCATTATTCTGCATTCACATGACATGTTATTACTGTAATCGCATATCTTAGATTCATACTGTACGTACATTCCTGCGATTACTTGCATATGTTATCTACTATTCACGAGTTGGCAACTCACCCCCGTTGTGCCACAGGTGTTTCAGGTTGTTCCCCAGAGTAGTCGAGGCAGGCTCTTCAGCTATTCATCTATCATCTTTTGCTACAGATACCGCATCAGCTCACAATATTATTTTGCTTAGGTGGGTTGAATGATTATCTGTATTTCATATTGTACATTCGTTGTATTTTGTACTCTCCATCTACTAGTATGTTGTTGACTTAGAGACTTGGTGAGGACGATATTGTATATTATTGGTGGATTTGTTGTCTTTTTTATACAGCTTTCTCTCTATTGTCTTTATTTCTTCGCTACGGCGTCGTATATTTGTATCGTATTCATCTTGGCTAGTTTGTACAAAAAGGGGGTGTTGCCAAAATTTTAAAGAAAGAAAGTAAGACTTTTAAAGAATTTGGGTTACGATTTCAAATGTTTCAAAAACTTATATTATCTTTTCCGTATTTTCTTGATTTAGATTTCTGGGTTTTGGCTTTTTTTTACTGCGTTACGTCTTTAGGCGTTGCGTAGTATTAGGGCCGTCACGTGCCAATTTTCGGGTCGTGACTCCTCGCTCCAAAGGCGAGGGGTAATTAACGGCAGTTTAGTCTGCGGCTGCCGGAGATTCGGATCCCCACAATCATTAAACCCCGGCCTACCCTAGACAGGGGGAATCTGTAGTACGCTTGACAAGCGCGCGCGTATTCCCATCTCAATGGGATGATGAAAAACACCCTACAGACCCTGGTATGAGGGAGTAGGTAGCTGAAGCAGAGTAGCGTAGCATGTGTATGTTCCGCGGCATACTCACGACACGGTACTTCGCCTAAGCGACCTTAGGACTTATTGATTGAAATTTCTTTATGATTGTATACATTCTTGTGATTCGATTTCCGTATCCTTATCGAATCCTACTTTCTTTTCAGCCATTATGCCGCCAAAGACTACTAGGGCGCAGAGAGCGGCCGCGAGAGCCGAGATTCGAGTTGACTTGTCCGAGACGAGAACTGATCCGGGTAGTACCCCTGTTGCACCAGAGCAGACTGTTCCTCCTTCGACGGACCAGATCGCTATGCTAGGGGCCGGTGTGCAGGAGATGCGCCAGATGATGGGATCGCTAGTTGAGACACTTCGAGCGCAGCGACCAGAGGTAGTTCCACCCATTGCAGGGACTGTGATGGTACCCATAGTACAGGCAGTTGCCCCTGCAGCTACAGAGGTTATTAAGGTATCGCTATCATAGTTTATGAGGCTGAAGCCTCCGGTCTTCACAGGCACCGATGCAGCCGAAGACCCACAGTCTTTCATTGATAGGATGGCTCGGATATGTCGTTCACTCAGATGCTCAGATGCGAGATAGGTAGAGTTCGCGAGCTTTCGCCTGGAAAGTCTTGCGCAGAAATGGAATGAATCGGTCGAGAAGGGCAGAGCAGCAGGTCTTCCTCCTATGACCTGGACAGAGTTCGTGACGGTGTTCCTTGCCCGCTTCCTTCCACAGAGTGTCAGAGATTCTAGGGCGCACAGGTTCGAGTCCTTACGTTAGACTCCGGAGATGACAGTGGTAAAGTACGACATGCTATTCACCGAGTTATCGGTCTATGCCCCATATTTAGTGGCTACTGAGGAGATGCGAGTCAAGAGGTTTGTTCGAGGCTTGCTTATCCCGTTATTTCTGGCGATCAGCGCACAGCATTGCGAGACCTATGCAGCAGCTGTAGATGCAGCCTTATTAGTCGAGGAGCGTCTTGCGGAGACTTCGGTAGTCCTAGAGCCGAAGAGAGTTCATATTGGTATATCATCACGGAGACAGGCATTTAGACGCTGCGACAGGTTTCGTTTAGGCACGAGGAGTAGCAAAGATTCAGGACGATGCCAGATGTTTAGTTCGTATCCACGGGAGGGTCAGCAGTCGTCGCAGGGATGCTTTAGGTGCGGCAGTCTACTTCACCTCGTTAGAGATTGTCCTGAGATACATTGGAGGGAGGCAGCAGTACCGCATGTCACATTACTACCTTCACCACCCCAGAGGGTGTTGCCTATTGTACCTACTGTTGCTCCGCGCCAGTTTCATGCACAGAGAGGTCGTGGTCGCGGGGGATTTGCTCATAGAGGACGTGGTGACCGAGGCAGAGGACAACCAGCTGCCGGCAGGGGACAGCCAGTCGCAGGTGGAGGACATGCATGGGTTTTTGCTTTGACGCATCAGAACGCGCAGGCGTCCAATGCAGTGGTCTCAGGTATCCTTTCCGTATGTTCCGTTGATGCACACGTGTTGTTTGATTCGGGATCCACACACTCGTACGTTTCCATACACTTCGTGCCGAGTTTGGGTAAAGAGTCCGGTTTGCTTGATCAGCCGCTTGTTGTGACCACCCATGTGGGAGAGTCGTTTGTTGCTAGGCACGTGTTCCGATCCTGTGTTGTCCGTATTGGCGAGAGAATTGCATGTCAACTTGATCCTTCTTGAGATGTTGGACTTCGACTTTCTTTTGGGCATGGATTGGTTAACCACGTGCTATGCGTCTGTGGACTGCCGCGAGAAGACAGTTAGGTTTTGTTTTCCCGGCGAGTCGGCTTTTGTTGTGCAGGGGGACCGTGGTGCCGCCCCTCACAGTTTGATTTCTTCTTTTCGCACTGGACATCTTTTGAGGCAGGGATGTCAGGGATTTCTCGCCTATGTTTGCGATACTAGAGCTATAGAGGTTCCGTTGGATCAGGTTCCGATTGTTAGCGAGTTCCCTGATGTGTTCCCTGACGAGCTTCCTGGGCTACCGCCTGAGCGCGACATTGCTTTCTGTATTGATTTGATTCCCGGCACGGGGCCTATTTCTATACCGCCTTATCGGATGGCCCCGACGGAACTTAGAGAGTTGAAGGGTTAGTTGCAAGATTTGCTGGATAAGGGACTTATTCGACCCAGTGTGTCTCCTTGGGGTGCACCAGTCCTGTTTGTCAAGAAGAAGGACGGCAGTTTGCATTTGTGTATCGACCACCGCCAGCTGAACAGGGTTACAGTGCGGAACAGGTATCCTTTGCCACGCATCGACGACTTGTTCGACCAGCTTCAGGGGGCAGGATACTTTTCGAGGATCGATTTGCGATCAGGCTACCATCAGCTGCGGGTTCGACAGGAGGACATTCCGAGGACAGCTTTCCGCACGCGCTACGACCATTATGAGTTTTTGGTGATGTCGTTCGGACTCACCAACGCCCCAGCAGCATTCATGGACTTGATGAACCATATTTTCCGGCCGTATCTTGATCTGTTCATCATCGTATTCATTGACGATATCTTGGTGTATTCCTGGAGCAGAGAGGAGCACGAGCAGCACCTGCGGATCACACTGCAGACTTTGAGGGAGCACCAGCTTTTCGCAAAATTCTCTGTTTATCCCAATCAGAGCAAAGCTCTGTTCAAATTCCAAGGCGGGAAATGAAGCAACGCTTCTGCTTCCCATAATCAGAGCAAAGCTCTGTTTAAAAATTTAAGAGTCAAAATTGAAGCAATGCTTCAAATTCTTTGCGCTGCGAGCAATGCGCCACGTGTCAAAAATTGATACGGCAGCGCAGCGCCCAAGGTAGCGCGCCCAATCAGAGCAAAGCTCTGTTAAAAACAAATAGAAGTAAAGCTTCAGTCGCGCAAGCGCAGTTGCGCTGCGCTGTGCGCTGTGCGACACGTGTCAGCGCAGTCGCGCAAGCGCGGCTGCGCTGCGTGACATGTGTCACGCTCTGGAGCATTTGCGCCCAAACAGAATGAAGATTTTAAAGAAATCTTTCTGTTCTTGTTAAAACAAGAAGATTTTCTTCTGTAAAACAGAAGCCCTTGGATCAAAGATCCAACGGTGGGGAAAATTCCCCAAATCACTCAGAGAAAGATCTCTTTAACAAAAATTAACTAATTTATGGGCACTATAAAAAGGATCCTAAACCTCAACTCAAAGGCATCAACATCTTGAGAGAAATTAAACAGAGAGAACTCTGAAGAACTGAAGAGAAAACTTCAAGAACAAAAAAAGGGTAAAAAGCCTTTAGAAGAAAAAAAGAGAAAGTTCTCTTATGAACAGATCATAGATCTAAAAACAAGATCAATGATTTTTAATAAAAACAAAAAAAAGAAGAGATATAAAAATAGTGCTTTGCACTTTTTATGAGCCTTGGGTTCTCTGAGATAAGGAAAACAAGAGATTTGTTTTCTTCGATCTAAATTAGATTAAGAAAGCAAACAGTGCTTTGCACTTCTGTTATGAACCTTTGGTTCTTGAAATCTAAAAGATCCTTAAATTTATAGTGCCTTGTACTTGCAAACTGCGCTGTTGCGCTCTTGGAAAAGCGCCACATGTTAACATCTGAACTACTTGCGCTATGCGCTTTAAGATAGAGTTTTGCTCTTTGTAATTAACGCAACTCACCAAATTGTGCCACGTGTCAGCAGCGCAAGCACAGCGCATTAGCGCAGCGTACTGCGCTTGCGTGACACATGTCAACACCACAAGCGCTTGCGCTCTCTGACTGGCGCAAAGCGCCTAATAAACGCAAGACATTTCTTAAAGGGCCAGGCCCAAATCAAAAAGACCTAGCAGGCCAAAATAAATTGCAAAGCAATAAAAAGGGCAGAGCCCAAATGAAACCGATGCTCTGCATCACTTATAAATGGCCAGAGCCCCAAATAAACTGATGCTCTTTTTATGGGCAGAGCCCAAATCAAAATAAAAGGAAATACAATGTTGAACATTTTCAACTGGACTTAGCCCAATTTTGGCCGTAAGTCCTCAAATTAAATTAACTGAGCAAGATTGCTCTCCTAAATCAATTTACCTCCGGTTCAAGGGTACATCTCCGAACTTCTCTGATACTTATCGTTGTAATTCTTTAACGACGTCAGAGAGGTGACGGGTCCCAACAACCACACATGAATATGGACTGCGGGTTCCTTAAACTCGTGGACCGAGACGTCCCTAAACTAATATCGGACCGAGACGTCCCTAAACTAATGGTGGACCACCACGTCCCTAAACTGGCGATGGACCACCACGTCCCTAAACTGGAACATGGACCACTACGTCCCTAAACTGGAACAATAGAGCCCCTAAATGCTCTTTTGCCGGATTTAAACGATCATGTTTAAGTTGATCTTAGCCCCAAACACGGCTAACGTATCCTTAAACATTCAAACAGACTATAAACTCCAAATCGACTTTGGTTCAAGGTTACATCTCTGAACTCCTCTGACACCTATCGTTGTATTCTTTCAACGACGTCAGAGAGGTGACGAGTCCCGACGGCCATATATTAAATGAATCACCACGTTACGTTGATCTTAGTCTTAAACAGGACTAACGTATCCTTAACGAAAGTTTAAGTTGATCTTAGCCTCAATATGGCTAACGTATCCTTAAACTAGAAACACCAAACCCAAATCTAAGTAAATACGGATTTGGACTAATCCACGTCCTACGGACGACGGCATTACTCAGTCTCCATATACAATCCACGAGCAACCACAAACGAAACAAACACACACGATACGAAGTGAAATTCTGGAGAAGGAGAAAGTTGTTACCGCGACGCGGTAGCGTAATTAACTACAGGGGCTTGCGCCTGCAGGGAAGAGCGTCCCCACAATCAAAAACCCCTCTCACGAAAGGGAATCTGACGAAGTCTGCTACATCGGCCGCATCCGTCTAAACCTCCGATACACGGTGCCATAAATCAACTTGGTATATTCGGAGAGGTAGAAGGATAAAAACATATAGCATCTGCCCCGAATCTCAGGCAAGACGGCGCCACGTCTTCTCCGCCGCCATTCGGAGGGGAACATTCTCCAAGTGTGCATTCTGGCTGGACAGCGTAGACTTCTTGGGTCACGTGATTACACGAGATGGTATATGTGTGGACCCGAGGAAGATAGAGGCCGTTCAGAGTTGGCCCAGATCCGCATCAGTTATGGAGATCCGCAGCTTTCTAGGGTTGGCCGGTTACTATAGGCGATTTGTGCAGGACTTCTCCCGTATTGCTGCACCTTTGACCGGGTTGACCCGGAAGGGAGTTCCTTTCGATTGGACGGAGGAGTGCGAGTACAGTTTTCAGCAGCTACGGACTCGACTGACTACGGCGCCGGTGTTATCATTGCCTTCAGGATCGGGCGAATTTGTGGTCTATTGTGATGCTTCTCGAGTGGGGCTAGGGTGCGTATTGATGCAGCATGACAGGGTGATCGTGTATGCTTCACGGCGGTTGAAGAAACATGAACAGAACTACCCCACTCACGATTTGGAGATGGCTGCAGTGGTCTTTGCACTTAAGATCTGGCGACATTACCTATATGGCGAGTCGTGCCAGATATTCACTGATCACAAGAGCTTAAAGTATATATTTCAGCAGCGAGATCTGAATCTTAGACAGCGCCGTTGGATGGAACTAGTAAAAGACTACGATTGCGAGATCTTGTATCACCAGGGCAAGGCTAATTTAGTGGCAGATGCTTTGAGTAAGAGGTGATTGATCTCAAAAACTATCTAATAACCGCAATCAAGAACGGTGTCGCTTTGCAGCTAGCCGGTGAGTACGGGTCGGTCCACAGGGATGTTGTGAATTTCATAGTCGCTCTTACGAGTTAATTCCGATGGGCGTCGGATTGATTTAATCTAAAAACTGAATTAATCTAGATCTAAATCTTGCTAGGGTTAGGTCTAGGTTAAGTTTAGAAAGTCTATAAATCTCACCGCTTTCTATACCCATATTAAGATCTTATTAGGAGTTATGGTAATTATTAATAAAGGGGATTAGAATCATTTGGAAAGATGTTTTCTTCCTCTAGGTTCTTGTCCTTCCTTTATCAATCCTTACCCTGACCTCCATGGAAAACAATCACAACCGGGCCTTTATACTACGGTATCATCGCTACCTCGAGGGATAGGGTGCCGTAGGGAGCGGTATGTGCATGTATGCATAGAGTCCTATGAAAATATATGATGGGCAAGAAAGGGGATGTGAGATCTTCGTCTCTCAAACCTTCCCCAGATCTAACCCTAACAAGCGAGGAGACTACTCACTCATTAGGGAATTAAAATACATTTATCTAGGGCATAGAATAAAAGATTAATTAGGGCAAGGAATTAAATTTATCTAGGGCAAGAATAGAAAATTAATCTAGGGCAGAAAATAAAGAACTTACAAAAAAATGATGCTCTCCAAAAGAATTCTGAAATTTATTAATGAACGGAGGCATAGCCTTTACAATGATTTACAGTTCCTATTTATAGAGGATAGAAAACCCTAGGTTACAATTGATCCGCATGTCTGCATTTACAAAAATACCCCTAGGAAATCTTTTCAACGCCGCCTTCAAGTTATGGTAAAATTTTTACCAAGTACGGGCTTTTGATGGCCGCGGAACCACGGCATGGGTAAGGGTTGGGCCGCGGTTCCGCGGCCCATTGGAGAAAACAATGGCTGAAAATTTGTGTGCTGTATTTGGGCCTTTTGGGCTTCCTGATTCTTTAGTTCTTTTCTCCATTTGGATTCTGGGTCTTCTCCAGATCTTTCAGTGAATACTTGTAGTGGTTTTTTACTGTTTCTTCGTGTCGCTGCCTTTATACTCGGTGAACTGTTGTTCATTGTTCCTCATAATGTAGACGCGATCAAGCTTTCACCATTTATCATTCGTAGTCTCACTTTTTCATTGTCTTTTCATTGTTTTCACTTTCTAGATCCAAGAACTTATAACCTGTAATATGTAGCAGACATGCGTCAAAAGCACCTGTTTATTTATAAAACGAATAAGAATAGGGAATATAATAATACAATATTATGGTGTGAACAAATACCCCCAAACTTATCTTTTACTCGTCCTCGAGCAAACTTATTTTTATTCTCGACAAAAAACCTAACTGCACTTTCGCAGGGAAACGCGATTGCACTGAGCTCGTGCAACAAGCCGTTAAACCTCTAGGTGTCCCTAGTAGAAGGAGTGTTGTCTCCTGAGGGTTTTCAGCGGATACTACCCACAAAATCATATCAATTCGGCTTTTCGACTTTTGTTCTCCAAAAGAGTTTTCCAACAAGGAATTCTATTATTTTCGACTAGTAAATCATCCACCCATATTCTTCACACTTCCTCATCATCTATCTTAAGATTATATATATTCTGCAGACTTACTTAGCTTTCGGCATTTCTTAAGTTTTCCTTCAAGGGTTCCATCTCCACTTAGGAATTTTTATCAACTTTACTAAAGATACAAGTTCTATTCTTCACTCCTTTCTCTCATCTAAACTCCAATCACATACTCTTACGTGTGTGTATATATCACCCTTACACTTGGAAATTCAAATCAAGCAATTATACTCTTGTCCGTTGTCCAAAGTACTTATTAATTGGCAAATTTTTAAATGAATTTTTGCTTACACATCCTTCATGCGACCGTTAATACTTCTTGAGGTACCAACAACCGATTACAAGATGTGTTTGCACTTTAAAGTGTAATTCCTAGTGTTGCAATACCCAAGGCTTTAGCAGTGACTCCCAAACCAGTTGGTCTAAGGCACTAGGTGATGAAGCACCCTCGCTAAGTATTTTTCTATTTTTGCAGCCTTAAGTAATCACAAAAACCAGTGTTCATTTTTTTTCTTTATTCACACTTGTATATTTTTTTTCATTTTCTTCGTACTAAGGACTTTAGACAAGAGCATTTCAAGGTCTCTTCTACTATTCCAAGTTTCAAGGTGCGTGATTGTGTAAATTTGTAGGGTATACATTTTCAGAATCTAGACATAAGTTAGGAATTATTTTTCAAATTTATACTTTAATAAAAATATCAATACTCTTCCCTTGTTTTAACTTAGCCCAAGAAGTGAACTCAAAATTTGCCTATTTCTAAATAAACTACAAAGACATATACTTTCTGCTGTTAAAGTTTAAGGAAGGTTATTTTTAAGGGCTTTAATTTACTAGGTCAAAGATCTAGTTGTTCATAGCCAGTTAACCTATTTGTCAAACTCAAGACAAATACGGCCAAAATTGAATACAATAATTTTTATAATTTTTTGAAATTTTTCAATTTTTCTGGGTTTTAAAATAAGTATGCAAATGCAAAAATATATACAAATAAATGCAAAGGAAGAAAACGTACCGAGTATACCCCCAAACTTAAACTTGACAGTGTCCTCACTGTCATGCTACACCAAGAGAGTCAAAATTGTCGGCACTCCCCTGTTTATTTATTTACAATTTTTTTTTGTTTTTATTTTTTGAATTTTTTTTATTAGAAAATAAAACAATATATATATATATATACATATATACAATAAAGTCCTTCCCAAACTAAGCAAGGCCTTACATAAGCCAAAGGTGAGCACCAACCATTCAAAAATCTTATCGTGGTAATGGTAGGGTTGGTGAAAGAATGGGGTAGAAAGAAATGAAATGAGAAGCACACGAGACCGTGTGGGAAGAAAGGTAGAATATGGTCTCAGTAGGGGAGAAGAATTGCGGAAAAGAGAAAGAAGTGTGGTACGATCTTGAGGGTGTAAATCGAGTGAATAAATTAGCACAATTTGTGATGACCGATGTGTTAAAAGCGATTGTGCTAATCTATCAACCCGACGAGAAATGGGGTCAAATTCCTCAAGATTCGCAAGAAAACATGGGTACATCGAACTCGGTAGTGGAGATGAAGGCGTAACAGTCTCTTGCACGGTCGGAATGACAGGAATGACGAAAGGGAGTGAATTAGGGATAGTCTCATTCTCACCGTAGTAAACTGTCTCGAACTTGAAAGATTCCATCAATGGTTCAAAACGACTGTAAGCAACCGAGTCTGAATGTTCAACTAACTCATCTGAAAATTCAAAGGACTCAAACTCGGGCGGTAAGTCTTCCACATCGTCCGAAAAAGTGAAACATTCGTAAGTGTTATCGGCTGTGAGAATTGTGTCACATTCAAAGGAAAAATTTTCAAGCTCACAGTCGTCAAGTGTGATCATTTGCGTGGTCGGAACGATGGAAAGGAGGGAGGGTGATATAACAGTTAAAGGTTCAGGAGCTGAATTGGAAAATCCGACACATCAAACAAAAATGGTTCAACCTCAATATTATCCTCAATACTCTTCTCAATACTATCTTCATAATTCTCCTCAATATTTAACTCATCCATGCCATTGTCATCAAAATCAAGACGCGTATGAAGTTCGGGAGAAACATTTAATGACTCGGGATGATGAATTGGACATAAAATTTCAATCAAACCGACAGGTTCATCATCCAAAATATTCCCGGCGTCTATATCCTTAATCAAGTGAAAATCAATTTTTTCTGACACCTCATCAAAAGCATGGATATTTATCAATTCAGGTCCTAGATTGGAGGTGTAAAGATCGAAAGGATTAAGTGTGGTTTCACTCGAAAGGGGTTCTTCACAATTTGGCAAATCAAGCACTACAAAATCACATAACTCGTTATTTTGGACACATGTTTGAAAATTGGTGTTGTTGAATTCAATTGGGTATGGGTAGGTTTGATTTGGAAATCCTCTCACGTTCTCACTCTGTCCAACCGTCTCCTTATACATTGAAAAATTTGGAGCTAGCGGGAAACTAGCTACCGGTTCACTAGGTTGCATAAGGGCGGCCACGGACGCATCCACATTCCTAACCATTTTGTTTGTTGCTGAAATATAAACTTCCAACGACTGTTCCAAACTAGACATGGGTGGCGAGGGGGTTTCGGTAAAAGATTCAAAATTGTTTGGATACGTGAAACTCACAAAAGGCTGTGTAGAAACAGTGTCTAGTGACGGTGGGAAAGTCGTGTAGGACTGGTAGGAAGTGGATGGTTGGACATGAGTAAGGTCAACGTGTGGATAAAAAGGTGAATGGACTTGTTGATCCCTATGACTAGATGTGTGGAGAGGAGTGAAAGATCGGCTACGAGATTGTGCAATGTGCACAGCAATAGACATCGGCTTAGGAGTTACAACAGGACTCGAAAAAGCGGTATCAACGTACGAAGGTGGTGAAGGTTGACATGGTTGACACAAAGTGGATTGCAACGTCGAACTGTTTCTCCTAGACGCTTCCATTTGATCTTTCAAAGAAATTTTAGGCATGGAGGGGCCTTCCTTAAATCGACCGAAACAATTGACGTACGAGGCAAAGTTAGGTTTGGGATACCAAAATTCGGCAAGTGATTTATGATGTGGGGTACCCATGATAGAAGAAAGGGGAAAAGAAAGAAGGTTGGGTGGTGCAAGGATTTATTTGCGGCAAAAATTTGCAAGTTGTTAAAAAAAAATTCCTTTTTCCGCTTGCTCTTTATTTGGAAATTTTGCAAAAAGATTTTCGATAGAAGATATGGAAAACAGAAAAATATTACTTGCAATCAATTTCTATTTTAAGCGAGGCGCAAAAATCCTGCACAAGATTTGTTAATTGGAAGGGAAAAGATTTTTAAAGCGCACCAAATTCTACAGGAATTTTTCAGAAAAGATATATCTAGATTTGCAGAGGAGAGAAAAATGAAGTTTACAGTGCAAATTCCAGAGGATGATGTCACGATGTTGCCGCCCTTCCGCGGCCAGAGGCAGGTTCCCACCGCGGTCCCGCGGAGGGGAAGTCGGCTCGGATCCCGAGATTTTTTCTCAAGTGCTGACTCGTCAAAACCGCAGCGATTCCGCGGTCTAAAGCTCCTTTTTGCGGCGGATCCGCGGTTGGGTGTACTGTTCAGACTCCAACAAAAATTCCACTCCTCTGTTGTTGCGATATTCTGTTGTCAGGATCGTCTAATTTCTGTTTTGATCTCTGTAAATTTCCAGATCCGATTTTGTTCATATATCCCGCAAAATTCTCACAAAAATACCCTTCCAAAAATAACAGATGATATATTTTTATATTTTTTGTGATTTTTCAGATTTTTATGATTTTTTTAATTTTAGATTAACCCGAAATTGCAAAAAGGAATTAACACGCCATCCCCGGCAACGGCGCCATTTGATTGATCTCAAAAACTATCTAATAACCGCAATCAAGAACGGCGTCGCTTTGCAGCTAGCCGGTGAGTACGGGTCGGTCCACAGGGATGTTGTGAATTTCCTAGTCGCTCTTACGAGTTAATTCCGATGGGCGTCGGATTGATTTAATCTAAAAACTGAATTAATCTAGATCTAAATCTTGCTTGGGTTAGGTCTAGGTTAAGTTTGGAAAGTCTATAAATCTCACCGCTTTCTATACCCATATTAAGATCTTATTAGGAGTTATGGTAATTATTAATAAAGGGGATTAGAATCATTTGGAAAGATGTTTTCTTCCTCTAGGTTCTTGTCCTTCCTTTATCAATCCTTACCCTGACCTCCATGGAAAACAATCACAACCGGGCCTTTATACTACGGTATTATCGCTACCTCGAGGGATAGGGTGCCGTAGGGAGCGGTATGTGCATGTATGCATAGAGTCCTATGAAAATATATGATGGGCAAGAAAGGGGATGAGAGATCTTCGTCTCTTAAACCTTCCCCAGATCTAACCCTAACAAGCGAGGAGACTACTCACTTATTAGGGAATTAAAATACATTTATCTAGGGCAGAGAATAAAAGATTAACCAGGGCAAGGAATTAAATTTATCTAGGACAAGAATAGAAAATTAACCTAGAGCAGAAAATAAAGAACTTACAAAAAAAATGATGCTCTCCAAAAGAATTCTGAAATTTCTTAATGAAGGGAGGCATAGCATTTACAATGATTTAGAGTTCCTATTTATAGAGAATAGGAAACCCTAGGTTACAATTGATCCGCATGTCTGCATTTACAAAAATACCCCTAGGAAATCTTTTCAGCGCCGCCTCCAAGTTATGGTAAAATTTTTACCAAGTACGGGCTTTTGATGGCCGCGGAACCGCGGCATGGATAGAGGTTGGGCCGCGGTTCCGCGGCCCATTGGAGAAAACAATGGCTGAAAATTTGTGTGCTGTATTTGGGCCTTTTGGGCTTCCTGATTCTTTAGTTCTTTTCTCCATTTAGATTCTGGGTCTTCTCCAGATCTTTCAGTGAATACTTGTAGTGGTTTTTTACTGTTTCTTCGTGTCGCTGCCTTTATACTCGATGAACTGTTGTTCATTGTTCCTCACAATGTAGACGCGATCAAGTTTTCACCATTTATCATTCGTAGTCTCACTTTTTCATTGTCTTTTCATTGTTTTCACTGTTCTAGATCCAAGAACCTGTAACCTGTAATATGTAGCAGACATGCGTCAAAAGCACCTGTTTATTTATAAAACGAATAAGAATAGGGAATATAATAATACAATATTATGGTGTGAAGAGGAGGCCCGGGGGTAGTCTATCTTGTTTGAGCGTAGTGCAGAGACAGTCATCGGCAGATTGGCAGATTTTATGCGATAGCCGAGTGCAGTTCGAGTTCACGCCGATCGGGGGACAAATTGCGTATGTTCGTGCACGCCCACAGTTGCTTGACCGTATACATGAGGCACGGTACATTGATGACCGTTGTTCAGAGATCATGGCACAGATTGGACAGGGCTTATTTTTCGAGTTCGTGATCGATGATCAGGGGATACTGTGATTTGGGACCAGACTGTGCGTACCAGAAGCTGGGGGACTGTGGAGCGAGATTCTTGAGGAGGCACATCGATCGGTGTACAGTGTTCATCCGGGTTCCACCAAGATGTACCATGATACGAGAGATATTTATTTGTGGGACGGAATGAAGAGGGACATCGCAGATTTCGTGTCGAGATGCCTGACTTGTCAGCAAGTCAAGGCCGAGCACCAGAGGCCCGCGGGAGAGCTACAGCCGTTACCCATTCCGGAGTGGAAATGAGAGCAAATTTCTATGGACTTCATTGTGGGTCTATCCAGGACTAGTCGAGGGTATGACTCCATTTGGGTGATCGTGGATCGACTGACGAAAGCGGCTCACTTCCTGCCGGTGAAGACGAATTTCGGATTTGCTCAGTATGCCCAGATATACATCGACGAAATTGTACGACTGCATGGGGTCCCGACATGTATCGTGTCCAACAGAGGCACCCAGTTTACTAGCCGACTATGGCAGAGGCTTCAGGAGGCTTTGGGCACCCGCTTGAGTTTCAGCACAGCATTTCATCTGCAGACAGACGGCCAGTCAAAGCGGACTATTCAGACTCTCGAGGACATGCTCTGAGCGTGTGTCTTAAACTTCGGAGGTAGCTGGGATCATCATTTACCCTTAGTAGAGTTCTCCTACAACAGTTTCTAGGAGACTATTCAGATGGCACCATTTGAGGCTCTATATGGGAGGAGATGCAAATCGCCCGTCTGTTGGGCAGAGCTTAGCGAAAGCAGTATCTTAGGGCCGTAGATTGTTGAGGAGACGACCGCGAAGATCTAGTTGATTCGCGATAGAATGAGAGCAGCCCAGAGTAGGCAGAGATCTTATACGGACCGTCATCGGCGCAGACTTGAGTTTTCTGTTGGTGATCATGTTTTCTTGAGGGTCTCCCCAGGTGTGATGAGATTTGGGAAGAAGGGGAAGCTTAGTCCCAGATACATAGGCCCCTTCGAGATCCTCGAGCGTGTTGGTGTAGTTGCGTATCGGTTAGCCCTTCGGCCCAGTTTCCCAGATGTGCACCCCGTATTTCATGTTTCGATGCTCCACAAGTATCTTCATGATCCTTCGCATGCGATTCAGCACCCGACGAGCTGGAGCACGACCTTTCTTTTGCAAAGCAGCCGGTGGTCATCTTGGATCGACAGGTGAAGAAATTGAGATCGAAGGATATGCCGTCCGTCAAGGACTTTTGGCGTGGCTCGAGCAGCGAGGAGGTCACTTGGGAGACCGAGAGCGAGATGAGGAAGAAATATCCCCATCTCTTTGAAGATACACGTAGCTAGATTTTTTTTTTAAATTCGGGGACCGAATTTCTTTAGGGGGGGTAGATTGTAACACTTTGAAATTCGTTTAGGTTAATTTCGCGTTAGTTAGAAATGATGCGTGTTTTTCATAAAAAACCCGAAAATTTTAATTTCCTTTTTAAACTCGAATAAACTAATTTTAATTGTGATGAGAAGTGTTTTTATATATAAATGGGGTTTATTAATTATAATTTAGCTTGTGTTCACCTTGATTAGAATTTTTTCCCTTAATTATTTTCCTAAGCAAGGATTGGTGTATCAACATGCACATTTATCACATTTTTTGTGACTTAGGTTAAAAAGTGCTATCATGTAACCTTTTTTTCTTTTCTTCTTGCATGGTTCTATTTTTTTTTCCTAAATAACCAAGTCAACCTTTATTTTTTTTTTATTGAATATGAAGAATGGGAGGTATGGGGGTTAGGTGAAGTTGGGATTGACCTTTTGACCATTTTTTCTCACTCATTTTCCCTCTCCCCCTCTCATTTTCTGCTCCCAGAAGAGAGAAGCAGCAGCTGCAGCAACATCATCATCATTCCCTTCTCCTTTTGCTTCTCTTTTGATCCATATACAAACCCTACACAAAAATCTCATATTCCTTCACAAAAACCTTGGAAAAATAGCTCTTTTGGGGATTTTGGTGTCAAGTCAGTGGCTTTGAGGGCAAGGAGCTGGAAGTAAGGTTTTCCTAGGATCTTTTGGAGGTATTAAACTCACCCATATCACCTTAGTCTATAACTTGTAGTTTTGTTTGCTAAAAATCGTATTTTGTGCATTTTTAGTGCTAATGAAGGGGAATTAGGGAAGTTTATGTTAAGTTAGCATTTTTATGGCTTGTTTAGCTTAGTTATGCGTTATTAATGTCGTTTTAACCAAATATTTGCTTCAGGTTTCACCAAAACACCTTAATATATCGATTTAGTGTTAAAATAGCTTTTTAACTAGGTTTTGGGTTCTGTGGTGATCTGCTTGTGACCCGATGGCTTCAGACAAAAATTGTATTTACTGGTGCATGTTCACTAGGTTTAGAGAACACACACAAAGCACTTGAGCCCAACTCCCTAGGTTGGCCGCCGGAATATTTATTCTGGCCGCAAATTGCGGCCAAATAGGGGACCTGGGCTTTGGGGTTTGTTCTGTTGGTGTCTGCTACTATTTTAAGACTTATGCTATATGCAACTTTGTAAAATTCTCTCTGTAGGAAAATCTGGAACCAAATACCCTATTTCCTACAATTTTAACTTTCGCGGCACGTGTGACACGTGTGTGGGTTTGGGGTTTTCTGCGTATCGCGACGTGTCGGGGTAGTTTCAGGCGCGTAATCACACGTTTTAGCGTATCGGACACACACGTGTTTGGTTCGCGACGCGGGTTTCTCGTTTGGCTTTAATGTCGCGTTTTTGTAGATGTTAGGTTATGTGTATTATTTTGTGAAATTCTAGGTTCGCAGGCGAGTACGACGGACGCCGCGAAGAAGGGGAAACAAGTCGTCAGCTACACTTAGCACGAGACCACGGTGAGTAGATTTAACATCTACGGGGAAATCGCCCGTATGGCGTTAAGCGTCAGAGCTTGATAGGCTATAGTAGTTGCATATTTGCATCCGTATACCTTAATTGCATACTGTAGTTCCTGCTATATATATATATATGTATATGAACCTAGAATTAATAACACACCGCACTGTTACTAACGGTTCATGTTGCACGAGCACTAATCTGCATGTTACACACACACCGTTAGTAATTGCCATGAAACTCACATTATAGAATTGCCATGAACAGTATATTGTAGCTTACCTCATATATGATTTGACATGATTATGCTACTTGTGCACATACTCATTTGCATATCCAGACTTACGCATATACAATTGTACCTACCTAGACAAGTTGACTTTTGGTAAAAACTGGGGACCGCGTGATACCTTTTGAAAAACTGAATCTATTTTAAAGAGCGGTTTCTCCCTTTTTCTCATAGTACGACTTATGATGCATATATCACATCGCATGGATTTACGCATTGGCTTTGGATTTCATGTGATTTCTGGATTTGAGAACTGTGGTATTTTTCAAGAAAGCATGCACTGTTTAAAAAATACGGTTCCTCTTAATATGATATTTTGGTGCGTCCACCACGCGTTTTCTCGGTTCTGATACGTGTGCTTGAAACCCAATTGGAGGAGTTGGATGATCCGTTTGCGGGTTCGTGGTGGACCCGGTATGGTTCTCCGGGGCGAGAAATGTTTTTCGTGGAGTAGACGATGAGCCGGCAGGGTGGCTAGTACCTACCGGTGATTGGTTGGACCAGGCAGTTATCCGGAGGATACCGACCAGAGTCGATAGATGGATACGGGACGACACGTACTGCCGGGGCCGAGGGCCGATTCCGCAGACGGATCCCGTGGGCCGATCCGACTGACGGAGCCCGATACTTGAGGATTTGCGTGTCGATGCTGGACACGATTATTTTATGATATTTCGAGTGCCGATTTTGGGCACTCACGATTCTTTGAGATTTACAGGATTTGAGGGCCGATTAGCGTGACGGCGCCTGAATTTTACTGGGATTTGGGTGCGTTGATGGACACCGGATATTTTCCACATTGATATTCCGTGTAGATGTTATTTTATCCCATGCTCAGCATTCATTATTTTACATCTCATCCTGTAGTTATAGTACCTGATAGAGTACTTTTGCATGATTATTGCATACCCGCTCATCATTTATATTGATGTTATTAAGTTGCACCTGTTAGGCATGATTATTGTGTATCCAGTGCATCATATAGACATTATCTGCTGACATATGTTAGAGTATCGCAGCACGTGCATACTCGTGATTACCTTTATATGTTATCTTCTATTCATGAGTTGGCAACTCACCCACAGTAGTTGCAGGTTACCCCTCATAGTAGTCGCGGCAGGCTGCTTTCTAGTATCTTTTTGGCTACGGATACCACTTCAGTTGGAGCGTGAGCTGTTTTGCTGCTAGGTAGGTTGTGGTATCCGGTTATTTTCTATTTGTACACACTTTTGTATCTAGTATTCTCCATCTACATTTATATGTATTTGACTTAGAGACCAGTGTGAGGACGATGATGTATATTATTTGTGTTCTGGTATCGAGCTCGTGTGAGCCGACTTTACTTATGCAGTTTTATCATTTGTGATGTTTTTCACTTATTGCTCATTTCTTCGCTACGGCGTCGTATATTACTTGCGTGATTGTTTCCGTCGTTGGGCGTGATTACTCCCGTTTGGGATACTTTATTCTTCTTGTATATCATTTTATTTATATATTGTCTTGTACCCGATTTCGGGGTTAATTTTACAAAGGAAATGCTGCCAAAATTTTCAAGAAAATAACTTGAACTTTAAAGAATATTACTAAACTACTTAAGGTTTTCCAAATGTTTTCAACACTCACTATTTTTAATGGTTTTGATTTCTGGGTTTCGGCTTACTTAGTCACGTTACGCCTGTAGACATTACGTGGTTAAGTGCCGGTCACGGGTCGAACTTCGAGTCGTGGCAATTAACAACCATTTACTCCATTTTTTTAATGATTTTCACACATTTTTACATATTTTAAAATAAAAACCCTACATCTACCCTAACCCTATAAATACACCCCTACCCTCTGTTAGTTGTATGTATGCCCTAGAGGCCAGTATTGTACAGATGATGTATATTATATTGGATGCTTGGACATATATAGAGAGGACTTTCTTGCTCGATATGATAGTATGCTATCTGGTTGCTCTTTATCTTAACATGTATACTTGTCTCTTTATACTGTCTTATAGTTACATGTTGGTAAAGCCCTTAGGATGTGTACTTGACTACCTGGACTATGATGCGGATCATACTAGTGGGGACATGGTAGTCCATAAGTACATCCTTCAAGGTCCCTAGTCGTGGGTGTATCGAGACGGGGCATCGATATACCAGAGTAGACTAGCGTATACGCTTCTCGACCCATGAAATGGGCGATGGATGATCCCATATCCATTGGTGTTTGACATCAGAGATGGTATACGGGTGCTCAGTGGAGACTGGGTACACTGGACGGACTCGTCGAGAACTCCCAGATGGTATTATATCTCACGTCAGATGGCAGTTCTCTGGTGACACTTGTGCAGGTTAGTCTGTAGACCCGAGATCGTCATAGAGTCTCGTGTGATTCCCACAGTGCTTTGATTTCCACCTTACCACGTCCATGAGGGCATGCAAAACGGTGGTTTTTGGGTACAGTCCCGAGTCACATGGAGGCAATGAGCGATAGGAGGGGTTTCGTCTCTCCCGGTATTGGGGGTTGATATTGCGCTGTGCTCGATTGGCCGTAACAGGGAAGTCCCTGGCCAGGGCTGATTAGAGATTTACTGGTAAGTGTTACCAGTAGTTTCTCGACCCGTTATGAGCCTCACATCGGCACGACTTATCGGTTATTGGGGTCTGACGTTTACCACCCCTAGACTTGATATGCGACATATCAGACAAGGAGACCAGACTGTACGGGAAGTGTTGCCGGCTGGCTTTTACAGGAGTTGGAGCGGGCTTGCTTGCTGATCTTCTGATCGCTCAATACCCGGGTAGCCGTTATGTCCAGCTAGTACCGCTGACGGCTTGTGGGTGCGTGATGTGATCATACCTACTGCCGGCGTATTGACGAGTCTTTAGAGTCCTACACAGAGGTTTTACTGGCTCAGGCAAAACGAAATAGGAGCACGTATGTGATATGTGCGACACCGAGAATAAATGCGTGTATGTGATACCGTATTCTATTCTCGCGACTATATGTATCGGTCGGTTATATATGATATGGCCGGGTTATCGAATCAAGTGTTGATTCGATAAGTCGATACAATGGATGTTAGCCGGTTATATGAGATGTGACCGGATTATTAAGTCAAGTGTTGATTTAATAATTAAGTGTATAATAGTATATTAGATATACTAGTTTACATTTACTAACACTTGTTCACTTTAGGGTTTTTCTCACTTGTACACTACTTTAACATATATATGATATATGTTTAAAATGTGTTATCATATTGTATCATGGTTGATGATACACAATCCATGGGTGTATGAGACTTACACTATGCTAATGTTTATTTTGGGTTTTTAATATTTAAAGTAATTGCAAAATCAAGTGGAGGATTTGAAAATACATGAAGCTTGTGGAAGCTTGTGGATGCATTGACTAATCCAACTTGATTTTGTTTTTACGATGAATTTTTATTAACCCAACCATAACCATTAGCCTAGGGTTAAGTCTCTACAAGGTTAGTATATGATACTCACTCACCATGGTTACTCTTCTCACTTGATCATTATCCTTATTCCTTTCTTTTGTTCATCTTCTTCATTGAGCAAAAGAAATTGCTTGCTAGGGTTTTGAAAAAAGAGTGAAACTTTGTGAGAATTAAAAATCCAAAGAGAACCCACTTCCTATTTCTCCATCCTCATCAAGACTAGCACTCTTGTATAGGGTGTTTACTTCACTAATTCTCAAATTAGTGAAGAAGTAGCTTGAGTCGGAATTCCCTCGACGTAGATCATCTTCGGCCTCGGAGACTTCAAGCAAGCTCGCACCTTTCGCCTCGTGAAGCCATGCAAGGGTCTGGGAGATCCACGATCGCAGCGAAGGGAATTCAACAAGGAGAAAATGAAGTGAAGGACCGATCTACAAAGGTTGTATTTCGTATCCCTTTAGAGTAAAGTTGTTTACTTGCTAATTGATTCGCCTAAACTCTAGTATACGATCTTGCTTAGAGTTATTTGGCACATAAAAATATAATTTTGGCATGGTTGATGCCTTGTAGAGCCTCGTTAGTGTGCCTTGTAACCCTACACCCTCTACCCTCTGACCCCAAAACTCTGAGCCAACTCTCTAAAATTTCCAAAAAACTTGTGTACTTTGAAAACGAGCACGAAGCGAAGCTACGGCGAAATTCCCGGCGAACTTCCGGCGATCGTTCTAGGAACTCTCGGCGACGAAGTGACGCACCGGCGATTCCTCTTCTTCCATCTCACTCTCGTTATTGTCCAAAACCCGTAAGTCCCCAAATTCTACCTCTCTTTTCTTTTCTAAAATACGGATTTACAAAACCCGACTGAATCGGAACAAATCCGATTTTTGATTCGGTTTCTTTATAAAACTTCACTTCTCGTTAATACAACTACGCTTAAACTCTCTCATGTTGACTATTAAACACTAATCAACTAAATTGATCAAGTTTCATATCACAAAATAATTGCTAGTTCCTTTTACCGTATTTTTTTCATTTAAATACCACATAGTTCCTTTTGCGACATTTAAACCATTAAACTTGTTATAGTTTAAGTAGACCATGAGGTAATGACCTACCTCCTCACACACTCATATGCAACATAGTACAATACCCTCGGGAACATAGAATACGGGAAATCGACATCTTTACAAATAAATAACTTTTGAGCTAATAAAAAAAATATATCCAGACTCAACCAATTAAGGACTGTCGCGCTCATTAGGACAGATAAAGGTTGTGGGCATTCAGTCGTTTATCTAAACCTGATTTTGTGATGCCTAGGCTAGACAAGTGAGAAAGATAACTTTAAAAGGCCCGTTTCACGGTGATTCGTGAGCGGAACCCTCTTTTCTTCACTTGTACTTACCTAGCCACAATTGGCGGTGAAGAGGCGATTTGAGGGATATCTCAAAACTTGTCGCTTTGGACCAGTTAGGAGCAGTCTAGTTGACTTAGAAGATCCTAGAACATAGAATACAGGAAATCGATATCTTTACAAATAAATATTATAATTAATAAAACCGTTTTTCCTTAATGATTAGTATATATACAAATCTTTGCAAAGCGCCGCTACAACCCATTTGGGGAACCCGTTTGGGATGTGCGAATTATCGCACATTCTCGGGCTTAGTAGTGCGAGATGCAGACCTCCGCAATGAGCATTTGGTCTCGAAAGATTTAAAATACGACATCTTAAAAAAACGAGATTTCTAGAATATTATATATATACTAAAATTATTTCCATATAAATATATGTATATGTAACATAAAAATATCTATTTTGAATTATAACAAATATTCCATTTTTCTAAAAATGTCACAAGAATCACTTTACATTAATATACCATGAATTCCATACAAGTCAATATTACAAATAAATACCCTTTATTATGAATTTAGGATATTCTCACTAGAAATATCACAATTATAAAATCTACATTCATGATAATTTTAAAGACGATTAATAAATACTTGGGGTGTATTTTGAAAAGTATATAAAAGTATTTTTACATAAAACCCCCTCAAGGGGGACCCCGTCCTCTTAAGGGGGACCCTTTTTCCTCTTAAGGGGGACCCCGTCCTCGCCCTCCCCTCTGTCTCTCATCTAGGGCTCGGATGACCGTGGACGTCTCTGGCCACCGCCGGAACAATCACCAGGAGCCGCCAATGAGGCAGATGACCCTATCGCCGGCGAAACATTCGGCGCAGGGCACGAGCCAGCCAGGGGCACGGCCGCGCCGCTGTCCTCCCTCTGGAACAAAAAACCCAAAGAGTGGGAACGAACCACGTATCCAACCTAAAAAGAAGAAGAGCGCCGAGCAACCAAGACTTAGAAGAAAGGAAATTTGAAATAGTAAGGGCCCTGGAGTGGGCCCCACCCTTACTTATCACCGCAAACGACCTCATCCTACAGCGCCCTTCATCTCCCGCCAAAATGCCTCCTCGTGTCCAACGGCTCCGATTGCTCCACTTGTCGTTCCCACACTGGACCGCACCCCATCAGACGCCGTAGGTCTGCATACGTCGCGTCGGCCAACCGACGCTTGACACGTGGACCGTCGCTTCAGTGGCAGGATGCAAAAACCGGTGCACCTTCCTTAAATGCAGAGATCTCGCTCTGATTCGCTGGCAGAAAAGACAGCTGACGGCCCGGGGACGCGTCCCGACAAAACCTTAGGAGGGAGCTCACCCCGGGGGGCCCAGCAGTCCACTCCTGACCCGATCCGCTAGCTGGTCGGGACAAGAGTGGGGGGCTAATGATGATGCTCAATATTGGCGATCTCCAAGATTAGGACACGTGGCAGATGACGTGTCTCAGAACTCAGAAGAAAGGGCCCACAGGGGCCGACCAGGCCACCTCTGTACCCGATCTGCAAGCACAGGCTGGCTCTCCTCAAAGCCCCCTGAAAATTGGCCTCCTCGGCCTCTCAGCTCGTCCCGAGTTGCCATAGGAATAAGACTCCTCGACCCTCTCGCTCGTCCCCGAACCCCCCAGCCGAGGCCATCTTCCTCGGTCCTCCGACCGACCAACTCCACCACTCACAGGCGTAACCGCCGCTCCGCAAATCTCGCCATACACAGATTCTCCGCCAGCAACATCCCACGTTCCACGCCATCACGATCCCCATTAATGGGCGATCCGCTCTTTAGGCGGGCGTGACGTCAGGAGCGTAACTGCCGGCGAGATTCTCGCGCCTGCTGCTGCGTGCTGCCGCCACTATATAAACCCCCATCACAGAGGGGTTAAGTAAGCCATTTTTACTCCACTTAGCCGTTACTCTGCTCGGATCTGGTGCTAACTTGATCGTCGGAGGGTCCTCGGTGGTACCAAACCATCCCGTGACTTCTTTGCAGGTACTCGGCACTAAACTCCTCAAAATCACCAATCTCCTCAAAACCCATTGAGACCCACACGCAACAGTAGATCACCTCCAAAATCCACCAGGAGATCGACGGAAAACAACATCTGACGGAGACCCGAAAAGGACCTCCATCACACACACACGATCTCTTTATCGACCTCTAACTCTCTTGATACATATTTTACTCTCTCCCTCTCAACTCACCATCGTCACTGACTACCTACCACCATCAACCTCACCGCACCATCGATCTCGTCACTTCCACCATCACAACCGAGCCCCCACCATCATCTCTCTCACCCAGCAACACCGAGCTCCCCACTTCTCCCTCTCCCTCTCCCTCTCCCTCCTCGACCTCACTGCCTCAACCCAACCGACCATCGACCATCTCTCTGCCACCGCTGACGAGCCTCCTTATCTCCACACCATTATATCCCTGCACCCGAGCCCCAAGCTTCAAGCCAAGCCCCCGGTCATTTTATCGAACACCTATTGCAGTTGTTGTCCCCGTCGCCGTCGTCGCCATCCAAGTCGCTGCCTTGGTTGCTGTAACAGTCGCCGTCGCGAGACCAGCGCACGTCCGTCGCAGCCCGCGTCGCGTTTGAGCCACGCTCGCGTCACGTCGTCTCGTGTGTCGAGACGAACGTCTGCATGTCCATCGCTTCTATATCAACAACCTAGGCAAGTGAAACCCCTCACTTGCTTTACATGCTATAATCATATTATATATATATCTATAAATTATAATTATAAATACGTTAAATAAAATTGATAACTTTTAATTATAATTATATTAACATAACCATACTATAAACCCTCATCAAATTTTAATAGCAAATCGTAGTGATTTAGTTGTGTTGGTTAGATATGATCGGGTCTAATATCTCGTACTAACATCGTATGGAAATTTTAAGAATTAAATATTGTTTTAATGAGTTGGACAAAACCAACTTTTCGATTGTTACACATGTATACCCTAAGTGTTCGATACATTTTACCTAAATCAAAACCTTACTAAAAGTTCCCAGTTTTGTTGTCAATAGTTATGATCGCTGTTAACATGTAATATAGAAATTTGGGATCCAAACGATAAGAGATCGTATATGAAATGACGCCCCGTGTGGCAATGACTAAATCTGGAATTACTGTTCATATCGCGTTGCAAAATTAATATTATATTAAATACAACTCGTAATGTGACGTTCTAGGACTCGTATCGAATCCAATTAGATAAAATATAAAAATATGTTAATTTTTACTAAATATTTCCTTGTTACAATATTGCAAATTGGAGGGATATACGGCTCTGGACTGCAGTCCAGAGCAGTATTTTCTATCGATACCTATTTTTAAATCTCTATATATCCCTGTTTAAACATGAAAGTATGCTGAGAGCTATATCGTTGGGTAGATAATTGAGTTCGATAACTTTTGGAATTGGTTTCATAAAAATCCATTACTGTTTGATATTTTTAAAGTAATTTATATTGTCGACATGTCCTGCTGTTTTTCTGCAGTGACATTTATACATATTGAACTTAAACTGATCATAACTCTCTGTATATAAAGGCTATTACTGTTCCGTTTGTTGCGTTGGAAACTTAACTGAGATATCTACATTTTACTGTACTTTAGCTATCCTTAATTTTGTACATAACCAACAGTAAATTGTATTCGAAGTTGGACTTTCAGTTCTGAAACTGGAATTCGAGCAGTATACATCTGTTTTAAAACGAATATAACTCTCTAACCAGAATGCCTATTGAGATGGAACCAATTTTACTTATTATATTAATGAGTCTAATTTCTACGACTTTTATATTGCTTTACTTTATTCTGAACATATGACTTATAGTGAATTTCGCAAACTGAATTATACCGACTATCTTTATTTAGTTGAACTTCATTTAATGCATTCCTATCATATTATGTGATTGTTTTACACCCATTGATTAGTGATAATTTATTTCATTGTCAAGTGATAAGTGGTATTGATTGGGTTGCGACAAATATGTCGGTGAAAATGATTGAAAGCGAGACTGACATATGTGAAATCGTGGTTGAATAGTGAAAATGACACATATTTATACACAACAAATCTGATACATGAACATACGCTTTAACCCGGGCAAAATGGGGAAATCGAGATAGAATCGAACTCATATTTAGCGAGGTTCAACGATTTAGAGGATGATCATTCGATATTAATGATATATATTTGATAGTTCTGCCTAGCGGCACGGCTGCAGGGTTATGTCCCAAGCACAGTTTCCACCGTAGTCTCGGGCATGCACGAAATTCTTATTAAACACGAGGACTATTTTCCACCGTTCGATTTCAAATGACCTAAAGACTGTTAGATTCAGTGGCATGTATATTATCTTTGCCTATTGTCATGATTCACATGTTATACTGTCTGCATGTTCATGTTACTATACATTCTCGTGTTATTGCTTTATGGTTTCTAGTTTATGTTTATGATTTTTGTAACACATTATATATTATTATATTGCGTCGCCCTGACGACCTGAGTATTCATGCTCAGAGAAATAAATGGACCCAGCCCTAAAGCAGGACCTACCCTATTTCGAGAAGATTGCGGAGATCTAGACCAGCGACGTCAGTTTATCGTTTTCTTTGCTTTCAAATAAAAGACGCTCGCTATCATTTGGTTAGTTGTTTCTTTAACTACTTACATCCTTATATCTCTTAAACTCTTTTATTTAATTATAGTAAAGTAGTGATTGTTATTTCTCTCTACTTGGTGTTGTGTTTACTGCTTACCATGTAATATTAGAAGCCGAAGTGTGATTACGGCGGAATTAATCCTTAACGGTAAAAGCATGGCTGACCTAATCACCCCTTATATTCCATATTTTAGAAAGCTGGACAGGACACGAATATTTAAAAAAAGGCAACAGTGATGCTTTGGTAGCTAATAATATCTAGCGAGCACTAAAGGATGCAATGTTTATTTCAATAACAATTTTCCATCTGAACTATTTCAATTAGGGGATTATTGGCTTTGGATTTTTTTTATTGGATTTGGAATTTTATTTGGATTGTATTTCATGGTGTTATTAGTTTTGGACTCGAATTTGGATTTTAAAATGTAGCGTTACTGGCTGTGAACTCGGATTTGGATTAATTTTAAAGTCTAGCGTTATTGGTTTTCGACTCGAATTTGGATTTCAAAATTTTGTATCATTGGTTTATTGGACTCGAATTTGGATTGGACTTCTAAAGTCCAAATTTCAAGTTCAAGTATATAAAGCAAATTAAGCTAAAAAATTTGGAAAAAAAAGTCCAAGAAAAAGGTGTGGAGGCTTTTTTTTGTGCTTGGACTTTGGCACATCTCCATCTTCATTACTCTTTCAAACCCTAGAAAACTTATTTTTCATTTTATTCTTGATCTCGTCTCGTTTTTATTTATATTTTGATTAATTATATTGTATTTTTTAAAATTCTTCATAGAACCCTAAAAAGATGTTTTTTCCCTTGATTTTATCTCATTCTTATCAATGTTTTGATTGGTTAGATTTTATATTGAAATTTTTTTAGTAAAATCTTAGTAATTTTTCTTTTTCTAGATCTCGTCTTATTTTTATTTATGTTTTTATTAATAAGATTATATTTCACAACTTTTTCATATAACCCTAAAAAAGTATTGTGGTGTTGAACTTGTTTAAAATTATTATCACAATTCCTTTTATAAAATAATATATATATTTCTTATTTTGCATTAATCTTTTTTATTTTTATTTTTATTACTTACAAGATTTGCTCTTTTCTCTTTCAATTTTTGAATATAATAACGAAGTAAAACATTATATTTATTTTTCGTTTTGATAAAAAAAATCATATATAAAGCAAATATCAGAAAAGACTAGATTAAAATTTGACAGTATACAGTTTTTCACATTTTAAAGTTTTTGGTTACCATGTACTTATCAATAATAATGAACATGTTGTTTATTATTAATAATTTTTTTATATAACTTTTTTATTAAAATATTAAAAATAATAATTAATTAATTTTTATAGACTTTACACATTTATAAGATTAAATAAATAACAAATTTTTTATGTCACAAAAAGCCTCGGAGAATAAAAGTCATAAAACAAATTATGCAAGAACTCAAATAAGTCCATATCAAAAGTCTGAGTCCAAATCCAACAAGAAAGTCCGAGTCCAAATCCAAATGCATTAGATAAGTTCGAGTCCAAATCTAAATGCAGCATGTAGGTCCGAATCCAAATCCAAATCCAAAACATAAGTCCGAGTCCAAATCTAAATGCAAAAGTATTCTCGACCATGACAATTGTCCAACTCGTACATTAGAATCCAAGTTCAATAACATCCCTTATTAATGTTGAAGGATTGAATGTGGATATAAGGAAGGGTGGTTTGCTCGGGTGCAGAAAGGGTGTTGTTCCCGTAATGGTGTTGGTATGGTTTTTCTTTTGTCAAAAAGGAAAAAATATGGGCTTATTCTTCTATCATTTTCCCCACCTTTTATATAGAGGTCTACAATGGTACATGACTTCAAAAGGTCTGCAGTGCCCCTGCAAACCGGCCTCTTTCTAAAGCGTCCTCATCCAGAGGTGGATGAGATCCATGAGTGATTTTGCAATAAAGCCTCTGGGCCCCATCAGTCTCTGGATGAGGTCACTGCAGGCTCCGCTCGTGGCATAAATGGTTTTTGGTTGAAACCATACAGACGGGATTAATAGAATCACAAATGGTTTTTGGTTGAAACCATACAGACGGGATTAATAGAATCAACTTAGTTCACCAACCTCAATATGTACCTCTTGAGGAACCATATGAAAGGTAACAATAACATATCAACTAAAAATACATGGAAAACCCCAAAAACGTTTATTTTCGACAAATGCCATGGATTATGGATAGGCACATGTCTGGGGAATCACAATGGGCTGATGTGTAATTAGGCCCATAATAATCACAGTAGGCCCGTACAATACGACCCATAACGGGCTTATGGGAACTAATTGGGAATCTATTATATTTGCTTTAAAATTGTGTTATTATTGACGATTCTTATTGCATGCTTGATTTGGATTTTCTTCACAGATTATGCATATTTTGTATAAAATGATCAATTTGACTGGCTAATGTGAGCTAAAAAAACAAATCGACAACCATAGACTTTGGAGCAAGCATTAACTTTGATTCCCTGGAAATAAGTTATGGTGTGCACCCAATATTTTAGTATTTTACATTGATAATCTTCTCTTGATCTTTTATATATTATTGGCAATGTAGTCGTCTTTTTAAATGAGTTTAATATGGATATTTTTTATTATAATATAAGAGTCTTAAAACCTAATCAAATAATATAAGATTGCGTTTATAAGGATTTTTTGCAATAAGGCAGGGCTATACAATAATAAGTGACCTTAATTATGTAATTATTACTCCTATTACATTATGGAGCAAAGTATAGGAAATTTAAACAAGACATCATGCTAGCTTTTATAATAAACTTAATATATTTTATAATGGACGTAATAATAATAGCCTGTAAACTGATGCAAAACCGGATTTAAATACCACGGCATTTGCTTACCTAGCAGAGGGCTTTATAACTCCTATATGACAATGGCATTACGTATTTGACATATGGTGTCGATGATGTCATGGCGAAATCGATTTTGTGCGACGTTGATAGCGTAGAAGCTATGAATATTTAGCGGTGTGAATTAATGTGATTGCATAGTTCGTTATGGTTGGTCATGTGTCAAAGATTGTTTTAATGCATTTTTTTTCTATGGCATTAATTGCATGTCTATTCAACGTGCATGAAAACAAATTGATACCCTCAAATATTTTGTGGTGCCTAGGGAAGCTTAAATGTCTAAAAATATGAGAGATATTTTTCATGTGCTATATATTTATGTCATGTCAATGTCGAACGAGAAAAATAAGTATGACAAGAAATGTTAGAAAGAATCATGCATGCTATGTGAATATATGCGTGACCGCTTCAACCAAAATTATATAGAACAAGCATATGAATTATGACTCTCTCTCTCTCTCTCTCTCTTCAATCTTAGAGCATAAATTGACTCCCTAAGACTATCTATCTCATGTGATCTGTTTCGACCCCATAGCATGAATTGATATTAGAAACTTATAAACTCTATTCACTTTTTTAACAAAATCAACGTAAGTGTGGTGGAGAGACTTTCATTTTTTCAAATAGACAAAAACTTATACAAAATATATGCATGAGATTATACATCAATTACATTGTTACTGGATCTAAAGCACGTGAGATGCATGTGCACAACAACAACTAAGCCTTTATCACAAACATATGGGATAGACTACGTACATGAACCAAGATGGAAATCACGCCGGGTTGGATTCATATAGATCCTCTGCCTCCACTCACTCATATCTAACAATATATTTTTATTAAGGCCTTTTACATCCACATCTTTTCGTGTAATTAAATATGAGTGAATGTTTTATATATACCCTATTGTAATTGTAGTTGTTGATTATGGGATATTTGAATATAATTGCATTAGATATTATGGTTATCAGTAATCAAATAAGTTATGATTTATATTGTTGAAAATATGATTAGTGTGTTGGACTATTAGTATTATTAATTATCAGTTTTTTATGTTATGAGGTGTGTAAATTGAGATGATTTATCACTTAATAAAATTGATCGAATTTATTACTTTCTTATCAGGTGTTGTATATACTAGTATTTAGCATGTGCCATTCACGTTTCTATGTTTTAATATGGACAAAGACTTGAATTTTAAAAAAAATAATTAATAATATAGATTTTAAAAGATTTTCGCAGGATTTTTAAATTTTTTTTAATAAGTTAATTGTCTTAAATAATTTTTAATAATCGTTATTTTCTTAACTAAAAGTATTTAAGATATTTCTCAAACAAAAAAATTAAAGTGATTTAAACTAAAAACTAAAAAATTTCTTTTTTATATATTTTATTAATTTAATTATGTATATTGCACGTGCCATAATAAGTTGACACGTCATTACTGCTTAGGTGGCGGCAAATTAGTGGAGTTTTTTTTACACGTGCTCTGTACACTCATATATATATATATATATATGAGTGCTCCATTGTAAACCGGTCCGCGTTTTTTAGAAACGGGAACTCCAGATCTACGATATATTTTAACGATCCAATTCATTCAAGTTGATCACCCTACTCTCAAATGTATGTGTATGAAAAATTAAAAGATTTGAAGTCGACCCATGGCCTATGCATCGATGAGTGCAAAAAATGAACGTCTTTCGATAATGCAACATAAACTTCATTCGATGCAAAGACTAAAGGTCTTCAAATTTTTTAATTTTTCATACACATATATTTTAGGGTAGGGTGATCAAGTTGAACGGATCGGATCGTCAAAATACGTCATAGATCGAGAGTTCCCGTTTTTAAAAAACGTAAACCAGTTTGCAATGGATCACTCCCCTATATAGGAAAAGGGGTATGAGCCGGCGGCCCTTTTTTAAAAATGAGTCTTCGCCCCAAACAACACATACCCCTTGTATTTCATCGATCCAACCCGGCCATCTTGATCTGCATATGATGAAATCCTTATATACAAAAAATCTCGGGATTTAAAAATTTCTAACGCATTCATCAAGCGACCGTAATTTTCCTATACCGATAAGCCGTTGATTATTCTATCTACTTGATTAACGCATTAGAGGTCTTTGAATCCGGAGATTTTTTGTATATATGGTCTCATGATACGTAGATCAAGATGGCCGATTTTTATCAGTGAAATACACATATTATGTGTGTTTTGAAGCGAGGGCTCATTTTTAAACAAAGGCCTCCCGGCTCATACCTCTCTCTCTCTACACACACACTCTCTCTCTTTCTCTCTCTCCTCTCATCCTTCGTTCTCTTGAGCATTCTCTTGAGATTCGAAAATGAGAAAGAAAAAATTGTGATAAATTCTACATCTCTGACACTCTATTCCTAGCGAGTCTAGAGTATCGATTGCTTCCTCAAAGTTCACTTTGGTGTGAAGCTGGAGCTTAGATCGATTTTCCTTAGGTGGATCATTTTCGGTAAGGACGGTCGTCTCTCAAGCTCGTTCCCGACGATCTACGGTGCTTGGAGGGGTCTTTCACAACTGGGTGGACACGCTACAAAGGTTGCAATCTGGCATCCTAGTAGCTTAGTATTCTTGTTTAGTTTACTGGTTTAGTGTTTGGAACGATCGCTAGATTGTAGTCGCTAGTGCTCTAATTAAAATTTTTGTTATCGTTTCCATCTTCGCCGTGAGTTTTGCGGCGCGAGCCCTAGGACTACTAACATAGTGTGTGTGTGTGTGAGAGAGAGAGAGTGTAATTGGGATTTCCATATAGATGAGGTTGATCCAAATAGACTGAAGCCTTATTGGTTAGGATCAGTGGCCATCTATATCTGTCTATATCCTTATTATATATATACCCCACTTTAGTTTTCTTCAATATGCCACTATTAATCCCACATTTTCAACATTTTACATTTTAAGGCATATGGGTTTTCAATATGGATGAGATTCGTACGGTTAGAATTAACGTCCCTTGTCTAATTTTATGCTCATGTATCTTTCTGATTTTTTTTTCAATATGGAACGATTAATCCCACTCATCTCAACAATTGAAAATAAAAATTAGAGCTCATTGAAAGAAGATTTGGAGTTTTATTTAGTTTATTATCAAAAAACTGTTATGGTCTAGCTGCAGATTTTTTAAAAAAAATCAAAATCTAATCCTTCTTATGATTTCAGTCTGCATTGCCAGTTGGGAGGAAATTCCTAACACTATCTTAAACTTGATTGATGCTGTCTCGAGAAGACCGAGAACTTACCCTAAAATGTTCTTCATAAATCGATTTTAACGTGGCTGGGTCGACAACAAGGGCCGGTTTTATTTGATTGTGGTTCTTTATTTGGAAAAACTGCTAAAATGACAGATTCGAAAAAAGATATTGAAGTCTCTTCAGCACACATCAACTTTCAAAGTATCATTTCGATGAAACTTGATGCACACGCTCTTAATAATAAACTAAAAATAAGGATATTGAATTGCTCCCTTTACTTATATATACCGGCGTTTTAGCATGTGCGTGCTCGTATTTATTGAAATTTTATGTTAAAACGTTTTATTAATTTTACTACATGCAACACATTTCTAAAATAATAATAACATGGAAATTTAATGCATGCATCATACTTGTAAAATAATAATTATGGCATTTAATTACATGCATTATGCATAAATTAACCAATAAACTAACATGTGTTTTTTTTTGTTTAATTTATTTGAAAAAAATAAGAAGGAACATCATCAACAACCTCAAAACTAAATGACCTTCTTTTTTTTGCCCTATAAAAGAGATGGAAATAGGGAAGAGATGGAAATAGAGATAGAGATAGGGATGTAAACGGATCAGATATAGGCATTACCATATACGTATCCGGCACTTATTTACGGATACGAATACGGATAGTTATTGGTAATAATAACTTACTATTCATATCCGCTAAAATCGAATACGGACCGGATATTGTAAAAACCATATCCGCTAAATTTGAATATGGATACTATTGGAATAAACATAAGAAGTAATGATTTATAACTACAACTAATAAAATATTTAAATAAGTTAACCAAATTTTTTAGATTCAAACCTTAACATCAAATCCACAAGTCTCAAATAGTTAAATTAGGGGATTTTCATGTAACATCAAGTCCACAGTCTATCTATAAGCTAGTCTAGCTCACTACTACAAATAAGGGTTGCCCCTACGGATTTACCCGTAGGGGCAAACCACTGCCCCTACGGATATATCCGTAGGGACGAAAAAATAACCTGTAGGTGCAAACGCCGTAGGTGCAAGTTGAAGCCCTGAACTTACCCCTACGAACAAAAACTTGTCCCTACGGATATCTGTGTAGGTCCCGTATCCCCTACGGAGTAGACCGTAGGGGCAAAAAAATTAGTTTATTTACGGTTTTTTAAAATATATTACTTGTACCTACGGATGAATCCGTAGGACCAAGTAATATCTCCTACGGATACATGCATAGGTACATATCCGTAGGGGCTTTTGTTTGCCCCTACGGATATATTCGTAGGGGCACTCCCAACCTCCTGATACTGAGATCAGGGGGGAAAATATCAGTTAATTTTGATATTTTGCCCCTACGGTTTAATCCGTAGGGGCAACATGTGTACCTACGGATTAATCAGTAGGTACATATTATCTGTTATTTTTTTAAAAAAGGGTTGCCTGATTTTTTCTCGCCCTGTACACAATAATATATACATCAATCAAATATAAAATTAATCATCACACAACATATATCGCGGTATTCATAATCACATCTCACGCATATAATATACAAAAGAAACCAAAAAACTGAATATAATATAAATATAAACCAATATCAATATCGTCCAAAATGTTTCAAAATGTAGTACAATATGTATCATATAAATAAATACATGTTTCAAAAAATAAGAATCAAAAAGCTACCCTAAATCGGTCCAGCTCCACCTCTGATAAACGCTATAATCTGGCGCGCCTGCTCCTTGGTCAATAAACCATGCAATTCGGCGCGTGCGGGAGTCTGAGCGGTCTGTGGAGCTGGCGATGTGGTCTGCGCAGCCGCCGTCGAGGTAGTGGCTTGCGGAACCGCGGCTGCGGGAGTCTGAGCGGGCGGTGGAACTATAGGAGCTGTCTGCGGAACCGCAGCCGATGTAGTGGCTTGCGGAGATGCATGTGGAGGCTCGGCCGATGTACCCTGTCGCGTCTGGACCTAACGTGTGTAATAAGCGTGTAAGAACTGTGTATTACTCGAATTTGTATCATTATCAAGTTATTTCGAAACCCCATTTAGATATCTAGTTTGGAAAACCGTAGTTTATTTTAATTAGATATGTATGTATGATTAATCAAACCTAAGTCTACAACCAAATAAGCTCAGGCTACGTACTAATTATGGATATGTTGATATCTATAATATGACATGATATTTTACTATAAAGTAGTATACATACCAGCATCTCCTTCAACTCCTGAACGATGGCCCTCAAGCTCTCCAGTTCCTGCTGGACACGTCGCTCACTGGAGACGGAGGAAGTAACCGCCGGGGTGGAGTCCAACCTCATATGGGCCCTGCTAGGGCCCAGTCCCCGGCCTCTCTCCCAACCTCCGTGGTGCCTTCCGTGTGCGGCGTTCAGGACTGGGGTCAGCAGCCTCGGATCGCTCTGTCCGGTAAAATCGATCCCCGAGGCCTCGGCCTGCTTAACCACCCGCTCCTACACTCACATTAAGCAGTAAAGTATAAGTATAAAATTTAAATTTGAACATTCCAAAACTAAAATTTCAAATATGGGTAGAATAAATATTAACGCTTACGCAATACTCCTGGGTAGCGACGTCGGGATATCGAAGCTCGCCCGTGGCGGGATCTGTCGAGGTGCCGTGGACGGCAAGATATGCGGACAGCACGCTCGGTGTACCACCTTGCGCCACGGTCTGAGCTGTCTGCAATATTAGAAAATAACTCTTAATATTAGATATATTAGAAAATAACTCTTAATATTGCAGAATATCACAAAAGTTGGTCTATTGTAATTTACCGATAACTCTATGGCTCGAGTAATATTACTCGAGCCACCTGTGTAAGTGGGGCGACCCCTCTTCGCCGACTTCCTGTTCTCTGTATTCTGAGCGGACTATTTCTGCACAACACATTAACATTTAGTTTTCTAATTAAGGAACACAAAAAAATAAATTATATCCTAAACAATGAATTACATTTAAAATACATACATGTTTGCGTTGGGAGTCGAAATATTCGCACAATAGAGGCCATGTCTCTACGTCGACTCTCGCAAACGCCGGAGTAGATAGGAGGGCCGCTCTCTCTGCCTCGGGGGTCGCCATCCACAGGGAGTAGCAGTTGGCCTTCAGCTCATTCCTGTTGTATCGGACCTTGGTCTGCATGTTCTTCATCAGGCCATTGTACAGAGCATGAAGGTCGAGCACCCTCCCAGGGTGATCAGGGTCGGGTACAGGCTGAAAATCGTAATCCGACTGAAAATACAAAAAAAAACATTGTTATTAGATTGCAAGTGTTAATAATAAATATATTGAATAAATCAAATGAAAATATATATTAATACGTACCCGAGCCTGATCAAAGAAGAGGGCGAATGAGCGCCGGTGCTGCTCGCCCCACTCAACGTGAAGTGGATAGTTCTTCACGAGCCGGCTCTCGTCCCCCATATACGGGCCGAACCTCTCGGCATGAGGACCGGTATAGCGATAGTCAAGGGTAAAAAAGAGGGGGAATGCTGCCTCCCCCCTAGCTCTGTCAGGCCTCAGCCTATGGGACTGATTCGGGCCTCGAGTCCCTCTCTGGGGATGGGGAGGCCCTGCGTCTGCACGAAATATCAAGACAATCAATATTAAGACAAAGTTGTATTAAGAAATCAAGCTTAAACGAAAATTGAAGTGTGATATATACCTCCGGTGACTAACGCATGAGCCTGGGCCCGGGCAGCAGTACGAGCGGGACGATAGTTCCTCCGGTGAGGAACAGCCGGGGTCCCGGATGCAGACGCATCCCCTCCAACTAGAAAATAAACATGTACGCTAAATTTCCATGAACTTCATATTTATTCTATATAGCATATGTAAAATGAATAAATATTTTATATTTATTCATACTAACCTGCAGACGATGCGGAGGGTATGGAAGTGGCAGGAGTGGCCCCTGCGGAAGATGTGGACGCGGCACCTATAATTAGACAATTAAAAATAGATTATATAAGTAATTGCAAAAAGAATGTGTAGATCAATAATATAACGTTCTAAATTAATATGCATGCACTATAGGATATATAAATATACCCACAGGTGCGGTGGTGTCACCACCTACAGCTAGACAATAATAAAAATTGCTAAGTAAGAGCAAAAGGAATGTGTGTATATTTATGATATAGCATTCTAAATCAATATACATGCACTATATGATATATAAACATACCTGGAGAAGCGGGAGTGGCCTCTGTCCCAGATGTGGACGCATCACCAACAACTAGACAATCAAATATTGACAATATAAGTAATTTTGATATTTATCCGTATGAATATCTATAATATTACATTCAAAATGGATATGCATGCAATATACCTGGAGGTGTGGCAAAATCCACACGGAAGGAGGCATCCGAAAGGGTCTCCGATCTGGGTGCAAGACCGGCCCTCTGAAGCTCCCTACGGAGCTCTCCGGGCGGCAGAACCGCTCTGCCTCTGCCTCTGCCGCGGCTGGAGCTCCTGCCGCCCCTCGTTGCTCCCGACATCGTCATCAAATCTAGATAAACGGTTCGTGGACGCATTAAACAATCATTAAAAGTATTGACTATATATGTATAGATCGTAAAATATGAAATAATAATATAACATTACTGATAACCTTTTTCGTTTCGTGGGCGCATTATACATATCTACTTGGATTTCATCGTCGATGTCATTTCTAACCCACGTAACTTCATGATCGGTTGAAGACAACCCGTCCTTCGAAACAGACGGTCGGAGCACTCCAAGCCTTCTCTCTTCTTCGTCCTCATCGCTGTTCTCGAATTCTGGAACATCGTAGACATCTCTGGGTTTCCATCGGCATACAACACTCCATCCCGGATGCTTCAAACACTGTGAGTAGTATACTTGGAACGCTTGGTTCGGAAAGATAAACGGATCTTCCTGACCGTAAAATCGAAGTGTGTTCACACTGGTCAATCCATATTCATCTTTCCAAGTCCCAAGATTGCTTCTCCACCTGTCCGTATCGGTTTGTGTATCGTACCAAGTACACTGGAATATATAAAAGGGTTCTGATCGTCCGGGATAGTGGATGCCGAGTATACAATTTAAGTACCCATAATAAATCATACCGTCCGATCCTACCGTCGCAATCCCACTATTCTGAGTGGTTCTAGATATTTCTATGTCCTTAACTTCGAATTTGTATCCAAGAACACCAAATCCTTTGTAATATGCAACCTCCATACTAGGAAATTGAGCTAAATATCTTGAATCACTCTCAAATGATGCAGACAAGTTCGGATCGTGGATCTAACAAAATAAATTTTATGAAAAATACATAACGATACAAGTTTAGATTAAAACTGATAGCAATAAAATGTTATTCGAATAACTTACATGATCTGTGACCCAATCACAAAAATTATCCTGATGATATTTTTCCAATCGTTTTTCGTTCCAATCAGGATGCCCCTCACGTACCTCGTTAAAATGAATTCTGTTTTTGACAAATAATGGTGACATTAATAATATATCATTTCATACATACACAAACACAGATATAACAATTAATCCAAAAAAAACTTACTCTCTAATTTGTTCAAGACATGCGCAATTAAGCAAGAAAAACCGGTATATCTTGTTGATAAATATAGTGTCTACTCTCTTATACTCGGCTTTACCATATGGCCCGTCTTGAATTCTTCGAGACCGGTTAAGTCTTGTCTCAATGTTCTCGTCCAGATAGCGGGAACAAAATGTGGTTGCTTCATCAAGAAGATAACCTTGCATGATAGAACCCTCTGGTCGATTTTTATTGCGTATATACTTTTTAAGAGTGTAGAGATACCTAATGAAAATATGTTGAATAAATAAATACGGGCATACAGGACAACAATAAATTTATAAATTGTGCGAAACGAAAAATTACACGTACCTCTCGACGGGATACATCCATTGATATTGTACCGGTCTGGCTAACTTAGCCTTAGTTGCAAGATGAACCGTCAAGTGTATTATGATATCGAAGAACGACGGTGGGAAAATACGCTCAAACTTGCAAAGTATCAACGCAATAGAATTTTCTAGTTGATCCAGCGTCACAACCTCCAGTGTTTTAGCACACAACTTTCTGAAAAAACAACATAGGTCGTTGATTACTAGACCAACCGATTCGGGGAGAGAAGTCCTGAGGGATAATGGAAGAAAGTGCTCCACGATAACATGGTGATCATGACTTTTCAGCCCATCGATCTTGCCCTTCACAATTTTTATTTTCTTGCTGAATGATCCTGAGAAACCTGTGGGAACTTTCAAATCATGCAACACCTGCAGGAATCTTTTCTTCTCCGGTTGTGACATATGATAAGCAGCATTGGGAAGTACAAACTTGCCCGGTTTACCCGCTACCGGTCTAGGATGCAATTCACTTCTTATTCCCCACTCCTGTAGATCCATCCGAGCATTCAGGTTGTCTTTCGATTTCCCATCCTTACAAAGAAGCAAGTTAAGTATGTGCTCTGATACTCCCTTCTCTATATGCATGACGTCCAGACAATGACGCACTAAATTTGTTGACCAGTACGGAAGCTCGAAGAAAATGCTTAACTTGTTCCAAAATGGTGGTTTGACCTGTTTTGTCGGATCCATCCCGAAGGTCACATTATTGTAACCATCCCATTGAGCAGTCACGTCCTCTCCGGACAATGGGGATGGAGGTCCAAGAAGCTCCTGATGACCATCAAAGTGAACCGTGTCTAACCTATAGGGGTAGTCTGGAGGCAGGAAACGTCGATGGCCGCAATAACAAACCTTCCTGCTAAAATTCAAGAATTTCGATGTTGTGTGTTCATGGCAATAAGGACATGCTTTGTGACCATGTACCGACCAACCTGATAGCATTCCATACGCAGGAAAGTCATTAATTGTCCACATTAAAGCCGCACGTAGTATGAAGGTTGTATTTGTGTTTGCATCATATGTCTCTACACCATCAATGAACAAAGATTTCAACTCCTCGATCAGAGCTCGGAGATAGACGTCGATATTGTTCCCCGGTGAGTTTGGTCCGTCGATAAGAAGAGGCATCATAAAGTATGATTGGTCCATAGCCAACCAAGGCGACAGATTATAAATTATCATTACAACGGGCCATGTGCTGTGACTTCCAGCCATATAGTTGAATGGGCAGAAGCCATCAGTAGCCAGTCCGAGACGTACATTGTGAGGATCGCTACTGAATATTGCGTGCCTCCTATCGAAATCCTTCCATGCCGGTGAATCTCTTGGATGGCTCATTTTTCCATCTTCACTTGGAGGAGCACGGTGATGCCAAATCATTATCTCGGCTGTTTTCTTGCACCTGAATAGCCTCTGTAGCCTCTGTGTTATGGAAAAGTATCGTGCTATCTTGACAGCTATATCAGGCTTCTTATCAGAATCTTTCGGCTTATACCTGGCCTCTCCGCATGTTGGACACTCTTTCAAATCTGAATTCTCTTTCCAGTACAACACACAATTTTTAGGACATGCTTGAATCTTCTCGCACTTTAGACCCAAATCAGACATCATCTTCTGGGCTCCGTACCAGCTGTCGGGCACGTTATTTCCCGGAGGCATAGAATCTTTCAAGAACGAAAGAAGTATTGTGAATGACTTGTTGCTCCATCCATTTAGGCACTTAATCTGGAAAAGTTGGACGAACCATGAGAGGGTGGAATACTTCGCATTCTCATAAATTGGTTTTCTGGCATCATTCATGAAATTTTCATATTTATCCGCACGCGGTCCTTGACCGGAAGGAATGTCATCTTCGGTACGAATAGATTCACCTAGGACAACCTCTACCATATCCTCCATTTCTTTTGATGGAAATAAATTATCGTCTTCTCCTCCTGCCGCATTACCGAATTCTTCTTCTTCTCCTGCCACATTATCGTGTTCTCCTTCTTCTTCTGCCGCGGTACTGCATTCTTCTCCTTCCCCGTGATATTTCCAAGTTGTATAAAGTCTAGTAAACTCATATTTTACAATATGAAGCTCTGCCAATTCTACCTTCTGCTAGTACTTATTGCCACATCTATCGCACGGACAGAGAATCTTCTCTATTATGATCTTATTATGTGCGTGTGCAAATTCAATGAAAGCAGCAACTCCTGCGACAAACTTAGATTGCATACGTTGTTGCCAATCCACATACATCCAGTCCTTAACTCTGACGTACTCATGGGCCATGTTAGACTGTATAACATATAAATTGTAGGTTATGATGACTATATTGAGAAATATAAGAACGGGATAGTTACTGACAAAGGAGAAAATCCGTGTATATGCTTTGTGTGTGCGTTTGTCGTTGAAAAGAATAAATTATCGCACGTATGTTAACCGATAGACGGGGACTAAGTGGCGCTTTTAGTTTCATATATGAGTATCGATGAGAATATGAAGGTTTCATATTATCATCGAGTATCATATATTGATTTTAACTTGAACATCTCGAATCACTCTCTAATGATGCGTTTGTTGTGTATTCTTGTTGTATGTGTGCGTTCCGGCTGTCGGGGGTAAGGCTTCTATCCCATTAAGAATGTATAGAGCGAACACATATCACTTGTGCTTTCAACCGTTTCGAGTAAATTTCGGCAGCACCTCCCCGCTGTTCTCCGAGTACACTGTAATAGAATAGATAATCATTTCAAAGCTGTGAAACAACGTTGAAATGAACATCTAATCTATCTTTGTACACGGAGAACCAGCGGAAAGGTACCAATAAAATATCTCGAAACGGATGAAAACACAAGTGAATGAAGGTGTTTGCTTTATACATTCTTAACTTGTCCACACGGGACAAATCTATCGGTCACCATACGATTGAATTTTCTCGTCGCGTAGACTATACGACGGTTGTTAGTATCGAGCTATACCGTCCGATATTTAACAACCTTCGTATAGTTCTATGTCACGACGAACATCGCACGTATGTTAACCGATAGACGGGGACTAAGTGGCGCTTTTAGTTTCATATATGAGTATCGATGAGAATATGAAGGTTTCATATTATCATCGAGTATCATATATTGGTTTTAACTTGAACATCTCGAATCACTCTCTAATTATGCGTTTGTTGTGCATTCGTGTTGTATGTGTAACATGATTTTAAACCATTGAGATGAAAATTGATAGAACTGATCATCCTACATTGCAATGGCATTCATCTACCAAAAACTATTATTGCAATGGCATTCATCTATAACAATCAACAATTAAAACTACAAATGTAGGATACTGATATCATAAAGCGTTATACGCATCATATAAATTCACATGATTGAAACATGCATCAAAAAATATGTTCATCCAAAAGAAAGGCCGCTGTCAACAAATATAGACAAAGGATTATTATATTAACTATGAAACATATTAGAAAAAGGATAGAAATTCAAGATGTTAATAACACGATGATAATCAAAGCAGTTGCGTACAGATGCTAAAACCGAATATGTGACACGATATTCTTGTAAAGATAGACATGTATTAAAAGAGGAGGCGCCCAAGTAAAATCCATAACTAAATCCCTATCTTGCCCTTCCTTTTTTTCAAATCAGAAATGTGTCTTTTTTTTGCAATTATATATAGCTAAAACAAAAAAGGTCCTACAATTCTAAGCATTTCCAATTACAACGGCCCATCCTCAAAATCCAGAATCTTATGAGCATCTTATGCAATTAGCAACATATTCAACCGAAAACACTCTCAAAATTTCCACCAAACTACAAATCCTTTGCATACTCAAATCCCAACCAGATCAAATTAAGGGACTACTTTGACCCACAGTTTAAATCAATCAAAAATATCCAAAATCAGACACGGGGTCTTTGGATACTGTCACGCCCCGCTTCCCAGAGTACGTAAGATTGGGCACGTGACATAGCCAACCATGCTACCTGTGGGTAGGAAGTATCCATCCACAGTCACATTACGGCTGTAGAGATATCAAGAACAAGATAATAACTAATCTAACACATGTCCAAATCCATAATAACAAGAGTCAATAAACAATAAGTGCGGAAGCAAATGATCCAATACAATAAATAAATAGTACGTCTCATAATGCGGGCTCACATCTGGAAATGAAATGAAATAAATAAACTAATCACTATGGAACTCACAGATCAGCCTGCTGGCTGAAGTACTCCTGCTCGGTCGTCGACAGTGGTAAGGAATCTGGGCCATGCAAAACCCAGACGTCAGCGCGTCATGTCAACCAATAATATAATACGAACATGGTAATAAGCAATGCAGGGATGAACATGAATAAAACAATGATATGAAATAACAGTGCAGGGTAGTGTGCAGTGGGTAACTATACTGTCCTATCAGGTTTCTATTCTAAAGTCTTTGAAATCAATTGATGACTCGTCGATGTAACTCAATAGTATCCCGTACGTGCCCGGGACCACGGTCAAGATTCTCGGGGCTGAATCCGAGACGTGCCGCTAGGCAGTAATAAGTAGCAGGATGGATGAGTGATGTCAGCATCATCACTCCGGGGCAGGCCAAGCCCGTAAGACTGATCAGAACAGGTATCGAACTGTTGAGTTACAAGTCGGTTTCACCTTTGATTTCTCCATACCCCCAAGTTATGTATGTCAGGTCAGGTATTCAGTAATCAAGGACTAATGCCAACACAGGATCAGGTAAAAGCAGGTCTGTCTGGGTAGACAACAGGAATGGTCCATGAGGACCCCAAGTCAGGTTTGTTGGCATTAGGCTTGAGATCGGGTAACAGGTCAGGTCATGGTACAACAGGTTGAGTTGGTAGTAAAGGGTACCATGTCCGGTGCATCGGTATGTATGTATATGTCATGTGTAGCAAGGTCAGGTCAATATGTACTGTAATCGAAGGTGTGCTCACAACAGGTATACGATCGAGTAAGGAACAGCAGCAAGAAATAAAGTAAATAGCAATAATAGTTCATTTAATCACAATGGTGCATTAATATGGTGCAGTTGTATTATATTAACAGGTTCGAGCACCCTTGGGGTGCAATAATCACAGGATAGCGCAATATTAATAACAGCAAGTAATGAAGATATAAGTGTACGACTATCGTCCTTTAAATAGCAACACGATTAACCGGTAGTTTCGTTATTAGGGTTACAGTGGCATAATACGGTTTAGGTTGTCGTGTCATGATATTTATCATATTACGTCCAATCGAGAAAAGTAACTATATTTAGTTAACAATGCAAGTTTTATGAGTCAATCATACTTAATTAGGATAACGTAGCATGTAGCAAGTAATACTTGCCTCGACGGTTTCGCAAACCGGAAAACACGAACGCAACGTCGGCGGAAAACACGCGACGGAAGCACGGGTCGCGGAACGAGTCCAAACAGCGAACAGCGGGACCACACGGACTGGAGTACTTCGCTGGAGAGTCGGGTCAAGTCTTCGGCACGGCCGGAATCCGGCGAAATATCAAAACAGCGACGAATTAGCAAAATACGACACATGGACACGAACGACCAGCGAGGGGTTAACACGAATGGAGAAAGTAAAGAGATGCTTACAAGGATGGCAAAGGTGGCAACCGAGACGGGTTCGACGGCGATGGGGCGCCGGCGAGGCAGCGACGGCGGCAGCCTAGGCTGAAAGTTGCTGGGGTCGCTGGAAAGGGATGGTGCGATGAGTAGAGGAGGTCCTGGCCTGGTCTGGATCGTGGGGAAAGAGGAGGTGGTCGGCGGTGACTTTGTCAACGACGACGATGGTCGCCGGCGGCTTTCCCGGCGACTGGAGAAGTGCTAGGGTTAGGCTCGGGTGCAGCTGCAGCCTGGCGAGGGAAGGAGGAGGAAGATGAGGAGGTCGGGACGAGGGTGAAGGGAGGAAGACTCTGGCGTCATCGGCGATGGGAGGCGGCGGCGACAGCAGCACAGCGCGCAGGTGGCGGTGGCGTCGGGGGCAGGCGCTGAAGGAGGGAGAAGAGGAGGAAAGGGGTGCGGTCGAGGCTGTGGAGGCGAGGATGATGGTGGCGAGGTCGCGGGGAGGTCGGCGGCGACGGCACGAGGTGGCTAGGATTTGCTGCGGTGGGGTTCGTAGGGTTCTCGGGTGAGTTTCTCTCGTGAAGACGAAGGATTTATGAACAGTGGAAAAAATAAGATAGAGAGAGAGAGATATGATGACGGAGAGAGAGAGAGATTTTAGGAGAGAGAGGGAGAGAAAGATTAGAGAGAGATAGAGAGGCGGAGAGGGTTGGTGGGGCCACGAGGGTAAAGCCCCTCGTGTGATTGGCTGGGAGCTGCAAACGAAATTTTAAAGGGAATTTTAAAAAAAGATTTATAGGGATTTAGACGTTATAAAAGGAACAGAAAATATATATATAGTTTTATATTATTAAATTTAAATGGGTATTTCGGCGCTAAATGAAACATTTTCAAATTGCGTCCGGGTTGCGTCCAAATGTTTCAAATTCAAATAATAGGATTTTAAGCGAGTTCCAAATTTTAAAATGAGGTGTTTTATGATTAAAATGCATGCCCCCAAGTCGGACACTTGCACGCGCGCGTAGCCGTCCAAACTCGCCCGTTTCACCGAACGGGATGAAATCTCGATGCGCGGACGCTACCACGCGACTAGTGGTGACGAGTAGGCCAACATGGATATTTTTAATTTCACTTTAGGTGTTAAAATTTGTTATATGCAAAAATGACTTAGCCGGTTAAAATTTAGCAAAAATCACCAAACAAGCAAGATAATTGAAATGAGCAACGTCTAACACTCAACTAGTAACAGAAATAGTATTATTGGGCTCGGGTGTTACATCATACCCAACTACAAAAAGAATTTCGTCCTCGAAATTCCAAGAATACAAGATAGCTAACTACAGAAAAATGTGAGGAAACTTCTGCCGGATCTCGTCTTCTCGCTCCCAAGTGGATTCTCCATACGATCGATTACCCTAAGAAACTAGCACAAGAGGGATAACCTTGTTCTTAAGAACCTTTTCTCTTCGATCCTTGATTTCAACCGGTCGCTCTTCAAAAGTTAGGTCCTCCCGTACGGTCAACTCCGAATGTTCCAAGACGTGGACTTCATCTCGAACATACCTCCGTAGTTGAGATACATGAAACACATCGTGTACTCCTGCCAATGACTGTGGTAACGCCAAACGGTACGCTACCTCTCCAACACGCTCCAATATCTCGAAGGGTCCAACGAATCGAGGACTAAGCTTTCCCCGACTCCCAAAGCGAATCACCCCTCTAGTCGGTGATATCTTCAGGAATACCAAATCGCCCACGGCGACCTCTAGAGGTCTTCTTGACGTGTCAGCCCAACTTTTCTGTCTGTCTTGAGCTGCCTTCATATGCTTCCTGATTGTATTCACCTTCTCGACTGTCTGTACCACCAAATCTGGTCCTAGTAACCTTCGTTCACCAACATCATCCCAACAAACCGGTGAACGGCACTTACGACCATACAACGCTTCAAACGGAGCCATCTGAATAGTCGCTTGGAAGCTGTTGTTGTACGAAAACTCCACCAGGTGTAGATGATCCTCCCAAGAACCTTTGAAGTCCAACATGCAAGCTCTCAACATATCTTCAAGAGTCTGGATCGTTCTCTCCGATTGTCCATCAGTTTGAGGATGATAAGCTGTGCTAAACTTCAATCGAGTCCCCAAACTTTCTTGTAAACTCCTCCAGAAGTGTGACAAGAACCGAGTGTCCCGATCGGACACGATACTCACCGGTACTCCATGCAATCTTACAATCTCCTGCATGTACCGCTCTGCCAAAGTCTCCGTCGATTGACCAACCCGAAAAGGAATAAAGTGAGCTGCCTTGGTCAACCGATCGACAATCACCCATACTGCATTGTTGCCCTTTGGACTCCGTGGTAAAGCCGTCACGAAATCCATGGTTATATGTTCCCACTTCCACTGAGGAATCGGAAGTGGTTGCAACAAACCAGCAACCCTTTGGTGTTCAGCCTTGACTTGCTGACACACCAAGCACTTAGCCACGAAGCGAGCAATCTCCCGTTTCATGCCTTTCCACCAGAAGTGCTGTCGAATATCTCGGTACATCTTTGTCCCTCCTGGATGTACAGAGTAAGCTGAACTGTGTGCCTCCTTCATAAGCTCTTCACGCACATCCCCTTTTGGCGCACACACACGGCTACCATACCTCAACGAACCATCTTCGTGGATCAGTAAATCGGTCCGTAGTCCGGCTTCAACCTGCTCTCGAAACTTTTGCAGTCTAGGATCCTGTGATTGTGCCGCTTTAATCTTCTCAACTAAGGACGACTGTACTTGCAACTGCATCAACTGTCCCGTAGCATGTGGTAGCACAACCTCCAAGTCAAATCTCCGAAAATCCGCAATGATCTCCCTTTGTGCGGTCAATACCTGAATTGCTGGTAACCGACTGAGCGCATCCGGCACGACGTTAACCTTTCCCGGATGGTACTTAAGATCAAGGTCGTAGTCGGCCATCAGCTCCAACCATCTGCGTTGCCTCATGTTCAACTCCTTCTGAGTGAACACATACTTCAAACTCTTGTGATCTGTAAAGACTTCGACTCTCTCGCCCAAAAGGTAGTGTCTCCAAATCTTCAAAGCGAAGATCACGGCCGCAAGCTCCAAGTCATGAGTCGGATAATTCTTCTCATGAGTCTTCAGTTGTCTCGATGCGTAAGCTACGACCTTCCCATTCTGCATCAAAACACATCCCAATCCTTTTCCAGATGCGTCGCTGTGAATCACCAGTCCTCCGGAATTATCTGGTACGGTCAGGATAGGGACGGTTATCAACTTCCGCTTCAACGTCTCGAAGGCCAAAGCACAACCATCCGTCCAAACAAAAGGTACTTCCTTGCGCGTAAGCTTGGTTAACGGCTCTGCCAAACGAGCGAAGTTCTCCACAAATCTTCTGTAGTATCCGGCGAGTCCAAGAAAACTTCTTATCTCAGCCACATTTCTTGGAATAGGCCAATCTCGAACCGCTGCAATCTTCTCGGGATCAACGGCGATTCCATCGCCCGACACGACATGTCCCAGAAATTTCACTTCTTCCAGCCAGAATTCGCACTTACTCATCTTCGCATACAATTTTTCCTGTCTCAGCGTCTGCAGTGCGATCTTCAAATGCTCAGCATGCTCCTCCGGACTCTTCGAGTATACCAGAATATCGTCAATGAATACCACAATAAACTGGTCCAAGAATGGTGAAAAGATTCTGTTCATCAAATCCATGAATATTGCCGGCGCATTCGTCACTCCGAAGGGCATCACCAGGTACTCGTAATGTCCATATCGAGTTCGAAACGCCATCTTGCAAATGTCTTCTGCTTTCACTCGGACCTGATGATATCCGGATCGCAAATCCAGTTTCGAGAATACTCTCGCGCCACTAAGCTGCTCAAAAAGTTCTCCAATGCGAGGGATCGGGTACTTGTTCTTAATAGTCACCCGGTTCAATTCTCGATAATCAATGCACATCCTTCTCGTGCCATCCTTCTTCTTTACTAAAAGAACTGGAGCTCCCCAAGGCGAGTTGCTGCTTCGAATCCAACCCTTCTCGAGTAATTCACCAACTTGTTTCTTAACTTCTTCCAATTCCACTGGTGCCATCGGATAATAAGATTTTGATACTGGCGCTGCACCAGGAATAAGGTCAATTGCGAACTCCACGTCTCGCTTCGGCGGTAAGCCTGATATATCTTCAAATACATCCATAAAGTCGCGAACAACTGCCGGCTCTTCATTACTATCAACTTCCATTGCTGCAAGAACACTGCGTGTCGGCCTAGCCCTGAACTCGACTGGCCCGACAGAACTGCTTCCCCCAGTGAAGGTAAACTCAGGGTGTCCGGGAATCTGGAAAATTACCTTTCTTGCCCTACAGTCAATGTGGGCGTGGAAAGTGCCAAGGAAATCCATTCCCAAGACAACTTCATAGCTGCCCGTATCTATCACCAAGAAATCTGCAAAGAGCTCCCGTCCGCACACAACAACTGTACAATCTCTACATTCCTTACTAGCTATGATTTTCCCATTCCCAGTGTATATGTCCCAAAAACTAGACAGGGTCGTGCAGGTAATCGAGTGTGTAGTTATAAATTTGGATGACATAAAACAGTGGGATGTGATTAATGTCAAAAATATGAGTTTACCGCAATCAAGAAAACGGCGTCGCTTCGCAGCTAGCCGGTGAGTGCGGGTCGATCCACAGAGACGGGTAAATTTCTTTAAAGTGTTTTAACGAGTTGATTCTCTTTGTAGTTTTGGTTGGTTTATAAAAATCTAAAGACTGGATCTAATTAATCTAATTAAGAATCTTGCTAGGGTTAGGATTAGGGGAAGTTTTGGAAATTAATGTTTTTCCTCACCGCTTTCAATACCTTCCTTTTTTTAGATCTATTAGGTGTTAAGTTAATTGTCAATAAAGTGGATATAAATCTTTTGGGAAGATGTTTCTTCCTCTAGATTTGTACCCTACCTTTGTTGATAATTATCGTAACCCTCACGGAAAACGCGCGGAACCGGCCCTTTATACTACGGTTCATCGTTACCTCGAAGGGTAGGATGCCGCAGGGAGCGGTTGTGCTCGTATGCGTGAAGTTCTAATTAATTAGGTGAAGGTGGCATTGAAAGGGGCGAGAGATTTCATCTCTCAACCCTTTCCCTAAGGCTAACCCTAACAAGCGAGGAGACTACTCGCTCATTAGGGGATGAGAAGACATTATAATTAAAAGAAATAAAAGACTTACTAGGTTGACGGCTCCCTCCAAACAAGAAGAACATATCTGAAATTTATTCCCAGAATTTCTGAATTTTATTGATTGAAAAGAGGCATACAATTTTTAGATCTAAGATTACAATTTATAGGAAAATAGAAACCTAGGGTTACAGACTCTCGCGCACGCGCAATTACTGATTTGCCCACTTAAAATCCTAACACTCATAACAACGCACCGTCACAGAAAAACTGCGCCGACACGTGTATTATACGGCCGCGGATCCGCGGCGCCAGCAAGGGTTTGGCCGCGGATCCGCGGCCAAACAGTGGATTTGGGCTGTGTTATTTTTGTGGGCTTCTTGTTGGATCTTTGGGCTTCTGTTTCTACACATTACTTCTCTGTTTGGTTTCTGATTATTCTCCAGATGTTCAGTGAAGACTTGTACGTATCTTTTAACCGTTCACTTGACTTTTTGGACCTTTGCACTGTTCTTCATCTCGGCTTGAGTAAGGTCTGTCTGCTTGTTGGTCAAAAGTCGCTTTTCCTGTTGTTTTGTGTCTTTTTCACTGTACTTGCTCCAGAAACCTGTAACCTGTAATATGCAACAAACGTGCGTCAAGAGTACCTGTTTATTTATAAAAAAGGGTAAGAATAGGGGAATGATAAATGCAATATTATGGTCTGAACAAATACCCCCAAACTTACCTTTTGCTCGTCCTCGAGCAAACTTATTATTTTATTCTCTAAAATCCTAACCGCACTTTCGCAGGGAAACGCGATTGCACTGAGCACGTGCAACAAGCCGTTAAACCTCTAGGTGTCCCTAGTAGGAGGAGTGTTGTCTCCTGAGGGTTTTCAGCGGATTACACCCACAAAATCCTATCAACTCAGCCCACTGACTTATGTTCTCCAATTAGGTTTTCTAACAAGGAATTCTATTATCTTATACTTGTGAATTATCCACCCACATTCTTCACACTTCCTCATTATTTAACTTAAGATTATATATATTCTATAGACTTACTTAGCTTTCGGCATTTCCTAAGTTTTCCTTCTAGGGTTACATCTCCACTTAGGAATTCCTATCAACTCTATTAAAGATACAAGTTCTATCTTTCATTCCTTTCCCTTATCTAAACTCTAATCACATATCCCCACGTGTGTGTATAAATCACCCCTACACTTGGAAATTCAAATCAAGCAATCATACTCTCGTCCAAAGCACTTATTAAAATGAAATTTGCTTACACATCCTTCATGCGACCGTTAATACTTCTTGAGGTACCAACGACCGATTACAAAATGCGTTTGCACTTTAAAGCGTACTTCCTAGTCTTTGCAACACCCAAGGCTTTAGCAGTGACTCCCAAACCAGTTGGTCTAAGGCACTAGGTGATGAAGCACCCTCGCTAAATATTTTTCTATTTTTGCAGCCTTAAGTAATCACAAAAACCAGTGTCCATTTTTTTTTCATATTTTTTTTTCTTTTATTTTCATCGGACTAAGGACTTTAGACAAGAGCACTTCAAGGTCTCTTCTACTATTCCAAGTTTCAAGGTGCGTGATTGTGCAAATTGTAGGGTATACATTTTCAGAATCTAGACTTAAGCTAGGAACTATTTTTCAAACTTATACTCTAATAAGAACATCAATACTCTTCCCTTGTTTCGACTTAGCCCAGGAAGTGAACCCAAAATATGCCTATTTCTAAATAAACTACAAGGCATATACTTTCTACCGTTAAACTTTAAGGAAGGTTATCTTTAGGGTTTTTAACTTACTAAGTCTAAGATCTAGTTGTTCCTAACTAGTTGACCTATTTGTCAATCTCAAGTCAATTAGCCAAAATTGAATACATTTATTTATAATTTTTTGAAATTTTTCAAATTTTTATAGGTTTTCAAATAAGTATCCAAATGCAAAAATATGTACAAATGAATGCGAAGGAAGAAGACGTACCGAGCATACCCCCAAACTTGAACTTGACAGTGTCCTCACTGTCATACTAAACCAAGAGGGTCAAAATACCGGCACTCTCCTGTTTATTATTTTTTTTTTATTTTTAATGTTTTGAAATTTTTATTTTTATTTTTTAGAGAAAAAGAAAACAAAAATATATACAAAAAGACCCTCCCCCGAACTTCAATTAAACTATGTTAGGCAATACTGCCCAACTTTGCATCGGCCAAAAGTCAACACCAACCATTTGAAAAATTTATCAGTAAAGAATATTGATGGGTGAAAAAATAAGTTGTGGTGGTCCGCAAAGAATTGGGGAAGATAGAAGTAATGGAATGGGAGGTGTGGAAGTGAATATACAGGTGATGGTGATGCATCGATACGAGAATGTAAATGATCAGCAATCAGTGGAGTGTTGGCATTCTCGTACCTAATTAAAAGAAATGGGGGTATTTCAACTTCTAAGGGAGGAAGTCGGCTCACCACAATACCCCCAAGCTGTCCCTGTGGGTCCTCTATTGACATGGCATCATCCATCAATTGTGTATGATATTCACTTATGAGGAAACTGATCTCCTCGATGTCCGCCATAGTCCAACTGAAAACTTGCCGCCTATCTTGTAAAACTTTTAAAATAGCGTTCTCTTGCTCGAAGGCTAGAGAGGCTGATATGATAATGGGAAAAGTCTCATTCTCACCTATGTAAGCATATCTACGGTGAGACGGCAAGGGCATGAGTTCGAATTTCTGAGGCGAAAGAACCATTGCGGAATCTACCTCGAACTCAAAGGACTCTAACACAGGTTCGAAATCACTGCAAACAACCGATTCGGATGGTTCGACTGACTCATCCAAAAATTCAAACGACTCATATTCGGGCTGTGAGTCGTCGTCATCCGAAAAAGTGAAACATTGATAATCAGCATCGGTTGTGTCAACAGTAGTAGGCTCAAGGAGGGACGCACTAGTGGCGTCAAAACTGTTTTTATCAAATAGAAATCCTTCAAGCTCGCAGTCCTCCTGCGTGATTTCGTGAATAGAGCAAACTTCTCGTGTACTATTTTTAGGCACGGGGGGCAGACTTCCCATCTTATAAATATTGAACTCACTAGACCTCTTTCCGAAGGATAGAGTCATGGAGCCATTGCGACAATTTATTATGGCATTGGAAGTGGCCAAAAATGGTCGACCAAGAATCACCGGAATTTGGTTTCTTGGGTTAACAACAGGTTGTGTATCCATAACGATAAAGTCAACGGGGAATATGAATTCCCCGACTTTGATCAACACATCCTCTAGTTGACCCCTTGGATAGGTGATTGATCGATCAGCCATTTGGAGAGTGCAACGAGTGGGTTTCAACTCTCCAACCCCTAATTGTTCGTACACGGAGTAAGGAATCAGGTTAACACTAGACCCAAGATCTAAAAGTGCACGATTAATTTGCTTATCCCCAATTGTGATTGAAATAGTAGGACAGCCGGGGTCCTTTCGTTTTTGGGGTAAGGTTTGATGGTGGTTAATAGCATTGCTCACTGCACTAGCCACTAGCACTTTCTTGGGTACTTGAGATGCCTTTCTCTTCGAGGTGCACAAGCCCTTTAAGATTTTCGCGTATGAAGGGACTTGTTGGATAGCATCCAAGAGAGGTATATTTATGCTAACCTGCTTAAAGATCTCCACAATCTTCTCCACTTGTGCATTTGGTTTATTAGGACTCAACCTGTTTGGAAATGGTGCATTTTGAAAATTTGTTGAGTCACAAGTCTGTGGAGTAGAATGTGGAATAGGAACGGATCCCAGTGTGGATGTGTTCGTGTTGTTAGAAATGGGTCCGTTCGAGTCAGAAGAAGTAGAGCCGTGTGAAGGGTGGAGAATAGGCTCTAAAGAAAAAGGTGAAGAAGGAAGTGAAGAAAATGAAGAAGGGGAAGAAGAGCCACCGGCGGGGATGTCATCACTAGTTTCCACATTATTTTGCAACTCTCTTCCGGATCTCAACGTGGTCACCGCATTTACATTGTGATTGTGATATGCGTTTTGTGGGTGACCGGGATTGGGCAATGGTTGAGATGGAAGCTTTCCCTTTTCTCTCTCGCTCAACGCAGCAGTTAATTGTGCAATTTGTGCCTCAATAGATTTGATACTTTGATCGTGTGAGGCATTGTTATTCATTAAAGATTGCACATAACTTTCAAATCTTGCTGCGGATTCTGTTGTTTGCTTGAGAAATGCTTCAAGACTTTTCTCGAGCGAGCTAACCTTATCATCATTAGGTTGAACCAAATTGTTCGTTTGATTTGTATAAGGTTGTTGTTGGAAAGGTTGCTGGTTTTGAGTTTGTAAGGGTGCTTGTTGTTGTTGTGGAGGAGGTCTTTGAAAATTATTGTTCCCTTGGACTTGTTGATTTTGGTTCCAAGCAAAATTCGGGTGACTCCTCCACCCCTGATTGTATGTCGAAGAGTAAGGATCATTTCTTTGTCGTTGCTGAAATGCAGCATTGACTTGATCCTGTCCTTGAATAGGTGCATTATAAGGACACTCTTCGGTTAGGTGCGACGGGTTCGAACAACAAGCACAAACAGTTCTTGTGGGTAGAGTAGGGGCAGGAGAAGTCGATGAGATTTTGGTCTCAATGGCTTCTAGCTTTTTCATAAGTGAGGCCATCTCGGCCTTCATAGCAATTGACATATCTATTTGATGTATGCCTGACTCAACCACACATGCACAATCAGGCCTAGATCTAGGGTCGCCTAGGTCTGCTAGACAGCTCCTAACTAGGGCTAGAAATAGACCTCAAACCGCCTCTTCACGGACAAATACGGCCAGGTAAGTGGGAAGGAACCACCACTACAGTGGGCCTAATTAAAAACCACTAGCCTAGACACCGCAATGTCGGTTAGGATAAACGGCCGATGCCTACCCTAGTCCTTTTCCTATTGAGCTCGCTGTCCTTAGGTCTGAGTCTAATCTTTTTTAATTAAAGGTGGTTGATGCAAAATGCTTAGGTGTTTTCTGGGGTCCTGGGAAGGGTGATGAAATCCCCACCCAATCTGGATTTGGTCAAATAGCCCCTTAGAGTCCGGTTAAATTATGCAAAACAAATAAAAATTCACTTGCAATCAGAATTTTTTAGCGCGGCGCAAAGAAACCTGCATAAATCTGTTATTTAGAAGGGGGAGAAAGATTTTTGCGCAAAGAAATCCTGCAGAAAGATTTTTACAGAGAGATATATTGTAGGTTGCAGAGGAGAGAGAGAAAAATCAAACCAAAAAAACTTGGAGCGCTGACGGGGCAGCCAGAGCGCGGAAGCGCGGCGGGAACCCCCTTTATGCGGCGGAAGCGCGGCGCAACAGAGGGTTTGGTCTCTGGAAAAATTTCTGCTGCTCCTTTGTTCGACTCCTCCTCTGTTGTTACGTTCAACTTTCTGATTTGACCTCTGTAAAATTCCAGATCTTCGCTATTCCTGCAAGATTCAAAAGATACACCCTTCAAACCGATCAAATTTGATTATTTTTTTTTTATAATATTTGCAGATTTTTATAATTTTTTTAAAATTCATATCAACCCGAAAATTCACAAAAAGAAAGATTACGCTGTCCCCGGCAACGGCGCCATTTGATTAATGTCAAAAATATGAGTTTACCGCAATCAAGAAAACGGCGTCGCTTCGCAGCTAGCCGGTGAGTGCGGGTCGATCCACAGAGACGGGTAAATTTCTTTAAAGTGTTTTAACGAGTTGATTCTCTTTGTAGTTTTGGTTGGTTTATAAAAATCTAAAGACTGGATCTAATTAATCTAATTAAGAATCTTGCTAGGGTTAGGATTAGGGGAAGTTTTGGAAATTAATGTTTTTCCTCACCGCTTTCAATACCTTCCTTTTTTTAGATCTATTAGGTGTTAAGTTAATTGTCAATAAAGTGGATATAAATCTTTTGGGAAGATGTTTCTTCCTCTAGATTTGTACCCTATCTTTGTTGATAATTATCGTAACCCTCACGGAAAACGCGCGGAACCGGCCCTTTATACTACGGTTCATCGTTACCTCGAAGGGTAGGATGCCGCAGGGAGCGGTTGTGCTCGTATGCGTGAAGTTCTAATTAATTAGGTGAAGGTGGCATTGAAAGGGGCGAGAGATTTCATCTCTCAACCCTTTCCCTAAGGCTAACCCTAACAAGCGAGGAGACTACTCGCTCATTAGGGGATGAGAAGACATTATAATTAAAAGAAATAAAAGACTTACTAGGTTGACGGCTCCCTCCAAACAAGAAGAACAGATCTGAAATTTATTCCCAGAATTTCTGAATTTTATTGATTGAAAAGAGGCATACAATTTTTAGATCTAAGATTACAATTTATAGGAAAATAGAAACCTAGGGTTACAGACTCTCGCGCACGCGCAATTACTGATTTGCCCACTTAAAATCCTAACACTCATAACAACGCACCGTCACAGAAAAACTGCGCCGACACGTGTATTATACGGCCGCGGATCCGCGGCGCCAGCAAGGGTTTGGCCGCGGATCCGCGGCCAAACAGTGGATTTGGGCTGTGTTATTTTTGTGGGCTTCTTGTTGGATCTTTGGGCTTCTGTTTCTACACATTACTTCTCTGTTTGGTTTCTGATTATTCTCCAGATGTTCAGTGAAGACTTGTACGTATCTTTTAACCGTTCACTTGACTTTTTGGACCTTTGCACTGTTCTTCATCTCGGCTTGAGTAAGGTCTGTCTGCTTGTTGGTCAAAAGTCGCTTTTCCTGTTGTTTTGTGTCTTTTTCACTGTACTTGCTCCAGAAACCTGTAACCTGTAATATGCAACAAACGTGCGTCAAGAGTACCTGTTTATTTATAAAAAAGGGTAAGAATAGGGGAATGATAAATGCAATATTATGGTCTGAACAGGATGCTCCGGAATCAAATAATGCCAATGCGGGAAAACCATGAACGAGTAAAGTACCTGAAACCACTTCTCCTGATGCCTTAGCTTCCTCGGCTGTCAACGTGAAAGCTCGAGCCTGATTAGGTCCTTGAGTCAGCTGTTTCTGCCCTTGGAACGGTCTCTGCGGAGGCTTCTGTATATCATCTCTCGTGCGAAGCTTCGACGGACAAGCACCAACTGCGTGATCGGCCGCTCCACAAACCAGACAAAGTCCCAGTCTCCTTCGACAATCCTTCTGCACGTGCCCAGGTAAACGGCAGTAGTCACAAATCACGCTCTTCCTTCGATCAACGATCACGGGCTTCTTCATGGGTGCTATACCTCGACGGTCCACTGGAATACCTCTGCGCCCATGATCTCGGTTAGGTACAAATGCGGGCTTCCTGGCCGCAACTGCTGTCTGCTGAAGGTTCCCTTTCAATCCCAATAAACTCTGCTGCTCTCTGGCTGCCGTAAGAACCTGCGAGAAAGTGGTCAAACCCAGGGAGACGATCTGCCTCTGGATGTCCACATCCAAACTGCGCAAGAACCTTCGCGCCCTGTCTGCCTCGTTGGCGACTAAGGGTCCAGCGAAGCGGCGGAGTCTCGTCCATTCCGCTGTATGTACGTCCACAGATGCTCCATTTTGCCTCAGCCCAATAAATTTCTCTTCCATTTCCTCCCGTGCAATCCGCGGGAAGAACTTCTCCATGAAACTTTTAGAGAAATCTGCCCAACTGATTGGCTTGGGTAAGCGGGTCTCCTCCACAAGCCACCACTCTCGGGCGTAATCCACCAGCTGAATGCGCACCACATCAACTCTCTTGTCTTCTGGGATCTGTGCCGCAATCAGTAAATTCTCCGTGTACACTAGCCACTGCTCGGCTGGCAACGGCTCCTCCAAACCAGTGAAAGTAGTAGGACCCAACCGTCTGAAATCTGCCACGGTCCCTACTCGGTCAACTGGCTTCGCTACAGCGGTGTTTACAGACTGTCGAATGGCCTGCAAACCCTCCTGAAATGAATCTGCTTGCTGCTGGATCAGCTCAGTTTGCCTCTTCTGATTCTCCAACATCCCACGTATCACTCCTAACATGGCGGCTTCATCCACGCGCCTCTGATACGTCTTGAAATTCTTATCTGCCATAGTCCTGAAATCAAAACAACCAACATTAGCATGATGATAGATTCAATATATAAATCAAGGCTAGAACTCCAAGATACTTAAATAGAGTACCGCATTGTAGCTATGCCGCGGTATCATAGCCGCAATTACTTAACTCCACCCAAGTCGCCTAAGTCCTAGAGATAACAAGAAATTAGGTTTTCGAGCTGACAATGCAAAGTAAGTTTGCACGCCGTACAAGATATAATCAGGAAGAATGTGATTCAAGAATGGTAAAACGGTCAAGGTGGTAGGACATGTTTCCTAATCACGGGTATTCTGATTCGTGTATCGGGTACAATACCCAACTACAAAAGAATCAACCCAACTAACCTATGGCTCTGATACCAAAAGAACCATGTCACGCCCCGCTTCCCAGAGTACGCAAGATTGGGCACGTGACATAGCCAACCATGCTACCTGTGGGTAGGAAGTATCCATCCACAGTCACATTACGGCTGTAGAGATATCAAGAACAAGATAATAACTAATCTAACACATGTCCAAATCCATAATAACAAGAGTCAATAAACAATAAGTGCGGAAGCAAATGATCCAATACAATAAATAAATAGTACGTCCCATAATGCGGGCTCACATCTGGAAATGAAATGAAATAAATAAACTAATCACTATGGAACTCACAGATCAGCCTGCTGGCTGAAGTACTCCTGCTCGGTCGTCGACAGTGGTAAGGAATCTGGGCCATGCAAAACCCAGACGTCAGTGCGTCATGTCAACCAATAATATAATACGAACATGGTAATAAGCAATGCAGGGATGAACATGAATAAAACAATGATATGAAATAACAGTGCAGGGTAGTGTGCAGTGGGTAACTATACTGTCCTATCAGGTTTTTATTCTAAAGTCTTTGAAATCAATTGATGACTCGTCGATGTAACTCAATAGTATCCCGTGCGTGCCCGGGACCACGGTCAAGATTCTCGGGGCTGAATCCGAGACGTGCCGCTAGGCAATAATAAGTAGCAGGATGGATGAGTGATGTCAGCATCATCACTCCGGGACAGGCCAAGCCCGTAAGACTGATCAGAACAGGTATCGAACTGTTGAGTTACAAGTCGGTTTCACCTTTGATTTCCCCATACCCCCAAGTTATGTATGTCAGGTCAGGTATTCAGTAATCAAGGACTAATGCCAACACAGGATCAGGTAAAAGCAGGTCTATCTGGGTAGACAACAGGAATGGTCCATGAGGACCCCAAGTCAGGTTTTTTGGCATTAGGCTTGAGATCGGGTAACAGGTCAGGTCATGGTACAACAGGTTGAGTTGGTAGTAAAGGGTACCATGTCCGGTGCATCGGTATGTATGTATATGTCATGTGTAGCAAGGTCAGGTCAATATGTACTGTAATCGAAGGTGTGCTCACAACAGGTATACGATCGAGTAAGGAACAGCAGCAAGAAATAAAGTAAACAGCAATAATAGTTCATTTAATCACAATGGTGCATTAATATGGTGCAGTTGTATTATATTAACAGGTTCGAGCACCCTTGGGGTGCAATAATCACAGGATAGCGCAATATTAATAACAGCAAGTAATGAAGATATAAGTGTACGACTATCGTCCTTTAAATAGCAACACGATTAACCGGTAGTTTCGTTATTAGGGTTACAGTGGCATAATACGGTTTAGGTTGTCGTGTCATAATATTTATCATATTACGTCCAATCGAGAAAAGTAACTATATTTAGTTAACAATGCAAGTTTTATGAGTCAATCATACTTAATTAGGATAACGTAGCATGTAGCAAGTAATACTTGCCTCGACGGTTTCGCAAACCGGAAAACACGAACGCAACGTCGGCGGAAAACACGCGACGGAAGCACGGGTTGCGGAACGAGTCCAAACAGCGAACAGCGGGACCACACGGACTGGAGTACTTCGCTGGAGAGTCGGGTCAAGTCGTCGGCACGGCCGGAATCCGGCGAAATATCAAAACAGCGACGAATTAGCAAAATACGACACATGGACACGAACGACCAGCGAGGGGTTAACACGAATGGAGAAAGTAAAGAGATGCTTACAAGGATGGCAAAGGTGGCAACCGTGACGGGTTCGACGGCGGCAGCCTAGGCTGAAAGTTGCTGGGGTCGCTGGAAAAGGATGGTGCGATGAGTAGAGGAGGTCCTGGCCTGGTCTGGATCGTGGGGAAAGAGGAGGTGGTCGGCGGTGACTCTGGCAACGACGACGATGGTCGCCGGCGGCTTTCCCGGAGACTGGAGAAGTGCTAGGGTTAGGCTCGGGTGCAGCTGCAGCCTGGCGAGGGAAGGAGGAGGAAGATGAGGAGGTCGGGACGAAGGTGAAGGGAGGAAGACTCTGGCGTCGTCGGCGATGGGAGGCGGCGGCGACAGCAGCACAGCGCGCAGGTGGCGGTGGCGTCGGGGGCAGGCGCTGAAGGAGGGAGAAGAGGAGGAAAGGAGTGCGGTCGAGGCTGTGGAGGCGAGGATGATGGTGGCGAGGTCGCGGGGAGGTCGGCGGCGACGGCACGAGGTGGCTAGGGTTTGCTGCGGTGGGGTTCGTAGGGTTCTCGGGTGAGTTTCTCTCGTGAAGACGAAGGATTTATGAACAGTGGAAAAAATAAGATAGAGAGAGAGAGATATGATGACGGAGAGAGAGAGAGAGATTTTAGGAGAGAGAGGGAGAGAAAGATTAGAGAGAGATAGAGAGGCGGAGAGGGTTGGTGGGGCCACGAGGGTAAAGCCCCTCGTGTGATTGGCTGGGAGCTGCAAACGAAATTTTAAAGGGAATTTTAAAAAAAGATTTATAGGGATTTAGACGTTATAAAAGGAACAGAAAATATATATATAGTTTTATATTATTAAATTTAAATGGGTATTTCGGCGCTAAATGAAACATTTCCAAATTGCGCCCGGATTGCGCCCAAATGTTTCAAATTCAAATAATAGGATTTTAAGCGAGTTCCAAATTTTAAAATGAGGTGTTTTATGATTAAAATGCATGCCCCCAAGTCGGACACTTGCACGCGCGCGTAGCCGTCCAAACTCGCCCGTTTCACCGAACGGGATGAAATCTCGACGCGCGGACGCTACCACGCGACTAGTGGTGACGAGTAGGCCAACATGGATATTTTTAATTTCACTTTAGGTGTTAAAATTTGTTATATGCAAAAATGACTTAGCCGGTTAAAATTTAGCAAAAATCACCAAACAAGCAAGATAATTGAAATGAGCAACGTCTAACACTCAACTAGTAACAGAAATAGTATTATTGGGCTCGGGTGTTACAGATACCTACCAAATGCCAGGTCCCATGACTCCAAAAACAAAACCCCAACATGCCCAACAGCTAAAAGTTCAACAAAATAGTCTCCGTTTCCAAGAAAATTTGAGAATGACAAATAAAATTATTAATTAAACTGGGCTTTACCCACATTATTAGTCCAGTTTTCAACACCTTCTCAAACTAGACACATTTTCCTCTTATGATCATCATCAACATTTCAATTAACGAGCTTAATGCTAATTAGAATGGAAATTAACTTAGATCCTAAAATCCAAAACCCCAACCGCAACCCCCTGTCGAACCCCAACCCCAACCGCAGCCCTATCCCGAGCCCCAGCCCCAATCCTAACACTAACCGCAGCCCGAGCCCGAGCCCCAACCCCAACCGCAGCCCTAGCCGCAGCCCCAGCCCCAACCCTAGCCCTAGCCAGAGCCCCAGCCCGCAGCCCCAGCCCCAGCCCCAACCCTAGCGCTAGCCAGAGCCCCAGCCCGCAGCCCCAGCCTCAACCCTAGCCCTAGCCCGACCCCAGCCCCAGCCCGACCCCAGCCCCAGCCCAGCCCCAGCCCCAGCCCCAGCCCCAATCAAAAATTTGAGTAATTAAAGATTTCCTTACCTGTGCAGAGGCGACGACGAGAACGGAGATGAGCCGGCGCTGGCGACGACGAAAGTAGGCGGTGGCTACGACGAATCGGCGGCGCTGGCGATGACGAGAACGACGATCGATCGGCGGGAACGAGGGTTTGGTAATTTGGGTTCACGCGAGAATTAGGAATAATGAGCGTAGGGATCGATCTTACCTTTTAACTTAAATCCCTATTTAGATGCCCCTATGGATAAGTCCGTAGGTTCTTGATTTGCGGCTCCGTAGGGGCAAACAACAATTTAAGATTTAATAATTTTTAAATAAATATGTAAAGACCGTATGGGCAACCTTTTGGCCCTACGGATTAATCCGTAGGACCAAACTAAAATTGCCCCTACGGATGTCGTTATCCGTAGGGGCAACCCCTTATTTTAGTAGTGGCTATAACAAATAGTAATTAATAGTTGGAAAGCGGGTACCATTAGTTCGGATATTCGGATCCGGATTCGAATCCGGATACTTACAAAATCAGTTCGGATATAGATTTCTAGTATCCATATTCGCAAGTTGTCGGATTCGGATTATCCGGGACCGTTTACATTCCTAGATAGAGATAATGTATTACTTTAATTTATTATTAATATATTCTATATGTTTTGGTTTGTTAGAAGCTGGTTAAATATGAATTTAATAGATTTGTTATAATTTTTATAGTTTTTTGTGAACCATAATAATATTTTTAGATATTTTTTTTGTTTAAAACTAGGCTTTTATATTTATCAATGCTATAGGATTTTCTTTAAAAAAAAGTTGTTGAGCATGAACAATCTAAGAATTAAGGATTTTTATTATTTTTCTGAACATTAAATTCTAAAAAATATATATGAAAGCATCACATGTCCTCCTCTTTACATTATAATGATTGTGGAGATGTGTTCTAATAATCAATCACATGCTTGTTCTAGAGAAATGCAAGCAGCCACACATATAGTTCTATGGATAATGGATATAGTACTGCATGTATATACATTGCCGTTGCAGCCACACATTCCTTCTATAAGTAGGACCTTGGGAAAGCTAGTAATTGGTTGCATAACACAAATATTTGTAATTAATTAAGTCCGCTGCTTAGTTTCTTCCAAATTGATTAAGGTTATGGATGTGGTTAGCAATAATCAAGCCCAACATCCTCATCATGCAGAGGGGAAAACTAGTGAAGAATATCGCCCTCTTGCTGATTTCCCACCAAGTGCCTGGGGTGACTACCTACGCTTCCTCCAAACTTGAGGCATGCATCTCTAATTTAATTCATGATATTAATTTATTACAATGCTACTGGCTCATAACTGGTTTCCTTATATATATATATATATATAACAATTACATCTCATGCATTGTTGCTAACATAATGGACCTTAAACCATTGCAGAGGCCAAATCCAAGGATTGAAGAGCTGAAAGATGAGGTGAAGGCTATTTTAAAAAATTTCAATGGTGATCATGCAAAGGTTCTCTAAGCTTGATTGATGACCTCCAACTTCTTGGAATTACGTATCACTTTGGAAAAGAAATCGACGAGTCGCTGAAATTTATTCATTATGATAATCATGAATATGAGAGCGACCATATCAATGTTGTAGCTCTTTGCTTCTCATTTCTGAGACAGCACGGCTAGCTACAACATCTCCTCAGGTTAATTACCTTTAACATTAATCTTATCTATAAAAAGAAATTTTTTCAACCTATCGATATCCTACAAATTAATTTGTTTCAAAATGTACATATATATAACTATTTTGGGTCGTGAAATATGCAGACGATCTTCGAAAAATTCAAAGCTGGAGATTGCAAATTCGAGATAGAGCTAAGTCGTCGTGACCCTAAAAGCGTGCTCTCTCTGTATGAAGCTAGCATTCCTCGCATGCGTGAAGAAGAGATTTTGGAGGCGGCCTTTGAATTTACAACTGATCATTTGAAGCATATCATCATGGCACAAACTAGTGATAAAAAGTTGGCAACTGAGATAAATCGAGCTTTAGAGACACCTTTTTATAGAAGAATGAGGAGGCTTGAGGCTAAAAATTTCATCAACAGCTATGAAGATAACAAAGCAAATAGCCCTGTTTTGCTTGAGCTTGCCAATTTGGACTTCAATTTTGTACAGAAACTTCATCAGGCTGAGGTCAAAGTTCTATCAATGTAAGTTCCAACAATTTTTTGAATTCAATCCAGATTAAGCTGTGGCTATTTTACTTGTGCTATTTACATGCATGCAAAGTAGGAAGAATAATATGATTCGTTTATTTTCAAACTTGCATATGATAATGACATTGGTAAACATGATACACATGAATTTAAGACAATCAACTTTTTTTATACTATCATATAATTTGGACTATAAATATAAGAGCACCGCTTTTTGTATCTGCCCGGTACAAAAAGAGTCAAATACCGGGGTTCTAATTGTGGGTTGTCCCATCAATGGAGTGGGGCTCATCCCCTTGCTGGGACAACTAACCAATAAGAAGCCCGGTATGTTATAATTTTATACCGGGCTGGTACGAAAAAACATTTTCCTAAATAAAAGGACAATTTTTGTTTACAATTTTTTTTCGTTTTTTCTTTTTCTCTAGTTGGAACCTAATATAAAAAGGGTTATAGACTTTTCACTGAACTTCCTACTCAGCTACAAACAGCCTTTACCGTTAGGCTGCAGTGGCATTCACTTGTTTACCATTAGCTTCTCACTCTCTTTATCAATAGATGGTGGCAACAACCGGGGCTTAACTTGGAGAGAAGCTAAGATATATTGAGTAGTTGAATGCTACTTCATAAGCCTAGGAATTCATTGGGAGCCTCAGTACTCAAAAGGTAGGATGTTGTTAGCCATGCTGATGAAGCTAATGATTGTAACCTACGATTACTTTGATGCATATGGAACCATTGATGAGCTTCACCTATTCAACAATATGATTCAAAGCTATATCTAAGCTGCTTAGCGAGCTTAAATAAACCCGATATGTATTAATCTGAATTACAATTCATCTCCTATTATGGATTCTTGGCAGATGGGATTTTCCAGCTATGGACCACTTGCCTGAAAAAATTAGTGTTTTTAGCAATCGTTTCAAGAGTATCATCAAAGATATCCGGGACGCACTGATGAAGACCGAAATGGTTGACCATAAGCACTGCTTCACACAATCTGTACGGTTCTTATTTTCTACATTTATTTCAGTTTGATTCTGTCATGTGTTCTATTAGTGTAAATGTATAATCACGTTCGAAATTAGAAAAAAAAATCTTTTTCTACGCTGGTACGGGACATGAGCTACCAACATCTCACAAAGTCACTGATATACCGGGGAGCCTCTAATTGATAGGATGGAGCATCCCACCAATCAGAGACTCCCCCTATAAGACGCGCACCTTATGCAACGCTGGTGGGGGGCACGAGCTCATACGTAGGAAAAGTTAACTCTCCATATCATATATGTTTCCTCTTTACACTTATGTATTAGATATTTCATTATGTGAATGATGGTTTATTATATGCGTATATACAGTTTAAGGAGTATGTGGGAGGATATTTAATTGAAGCAAAATGGGCAAGCCAAGGATACACACCAACCTTGAAAGAGTACCTGAGCATTTCAATTGTGACTTTTGGCTATCCTTTGCTCATTTGTGCTACTCCTATGCTCAATGGAGAACAAGTTACTAAAGATGCCCTGGATTGGGTTCTCAAGGTGCCAAAAGTTATTGAGGCATCTTCAAACATTGCAAGGATCATGGATTATAGTCTCTAACGAGGTATTGCATAATGTGGATAATTTTCATCATAGTTAATTTACTGTATTATATACGTTCGTTTAAAAATGAATCAAAAGTCATCAAGTAAAAAAAAAAATCAAGTCGATATATCGTAACTCGCAAATTTTATTTCTCATATGTTGTACATAGTTCGAGCAACAGAGAAAACATGTGTCTTCGAGCGTGCAGTATTACATGAAGGATCATGGAGTGACGGAGCAAATGACACGTGTCGAACTCAACAAGATGGCCGTAGATGGATGGAAAGACATAAACAAGGTGTGGTTTGATCCGTGTCTTTTTAAAAAGAATTTCAGCATGCTTGCACTCGACTATACTCGCATGATACGTTTACCAATACTACAAGCACAATGATGAACAATATGCATCTGTGCTCATTGATTCATTCCAAGGTTAACATGTGGTACAAGATATCGGTTGTACAAGGGGTTGTGTGCAATATACATTTATACCATAGATATCATTAAGATTTTAATGGGGTCCTGCCCCTAATCAATTAAGTCTCGAGTCCAGCCCTGAAGATGGGTCCCGTCCCAATAAAACCTGAAGGGCCCAGCCTCTTTTTTCCCTCATTTTTACTGTGGTGACAGCAACTACAGTCAACTCATGTGGTATATTATATATCGTTATGTACTAGTTATGTGCCCTTTTAATTGGAGATGTACAGTCTTCTCAGTGATATCTATTGTTATATGGTGGTCATGTACCCCATTGTCATGTTTGTCTATCAGCCTGACACACATCAGAGCGCGCATCCACACACAAAAACAAACAAATACAAGAGACACACATATAGAAAGCTGATTCATTAAGGCCGAAGCTCATTTTATAAAATTATATCAAATTTTACTGCTTGTTATCATACAACTGCCATGTTTTATATCGATCCAAACCGGTTATCTTGATCTACATGTTTTAGATAGCTTACGACTTGCGTATCAAGTTTCACGAGATTTGGAAACATTTAGCAAATCTATTAGGTGGAGTAAAAAGTAAATGGTTTTTCGACAAGTATAAAATGTGATCGGTTGATGTCTCCAGCATTAGGAAGTTAAAACATACACTGCTCATCTGAATCTATGATACCTAATACAGTGAATGTTGTTCCAGTAAAGCAATATTAGGGCTAAATAAAACTTGCGCTAGACAATGCAATATACAAGAGATCCAGTTCGGAAATCGGTATATCCAGTTGATGCATTGCTTGGCAATTGGTATTCGGTTGATGTTTCATCTTCTTTGAAACTGCAGCTCAATAACTATCGAACTTCAAGCATCGTTCATTATATACTGAAATACAAAGGACATGGAAACATGAGCAGAAGAAACAAGATTCATTGTTGTGAAGGATGTCTTGTATATCACGAGACTGCATACGATTCCAAAAGAGCGTCAAACGTCTGAGGCAATGTGCTTCAGACGTCTGATGATAATGTCCCAGAAATCCAGAGGAGGCACGGATGTCTGAGCATATGTGCTTCAGACGTCTGGCGGCTCTCTGGCCAGACGCACTGAAGAGGGTCATACGTTTGACCCATACAAGATCAGACGTCTGACGATACTCTAGTTTGAGAATAGAGCGAGCGCAGACGTCAGACCCACATAAGGTCAGATGTCTATCGACGGTTTCTACACGTGCAGATTCGAGTTTATATTGAAATTCAGTTTTCTGGAGTTGCTGTTTCGTAATTAAATGGATCCTATTTTATAGCAAATTTGTAATAGACTATAAATAGGATGCTATGGTTAAAGTTTAGATGCAATCTTGATCATAAGGTTTAAGAGATACGAAATGACGACTCCATAAGGGATCAAGGCGTCTTTAAGGAGAACTTTGAGAAAGATCTCGTTGGAGCCCTATAAGGAGAGCCTTATTGTAATTTTCTGTAAGGTTTTCTTTTTTCACTAAAGTTCTAATAAAGAGTTTTCTCATTTTTCCGAATCTCTTGTGTGTTATTTGATTTTGCGTTTGTTCAAGTTGTTATCCATTAAAGTGAATCTTAGTTTAGATCCATAAAGGTTGGTGATCGCCTCCGCCGCGCGCGCTCCCAACAACTGGTATCAGAGCCCTTTTTTTTTGTCTTATGATTTAAGTCTACGGTGGGTGACGATCCTTGTGTCCGCTCCCCATTTTCTTAGATTGTCATTCTATTGAATCGGTTCAGAAGGATCTGATGGAAAGGTTTTTGTTTAGATGACAGATAACAAAATCAATAGAACCAAGTTCGAGGTGGAGAAATTTAATGGGAAACATTACTTCTCGATATGGCAGAGAAGGGTTAAGGCACGTTTTGTAAAAGAAGGGTTGTTTAAAGTACTTGGCGGGTAGATACCTACCGACATGATGGCACAGTGCACGACAAAGCTTTGTCTGGTGGATAACGTGATGTACGTCATGAAAGAAACTTATGCGGCAAGTTTATGGTTAAAACTAGAAGGCTTGTATATGACTAAGTCTTTGTCTAACAAGTTGTACTTAAAGAAGCAACTCTACGGTTTACGCATGAAGGAAGGTACTATAATGCACGATCACTTAAATGGTTTCAACAAGATGGTCATCAATCTTCTATGTCTGGAAATAAAGTTTGAAGAGGACCAAGCGCTTTTGCTCCTTTTTCGCTTTCAAATTCGTATAAACACTTGGTGACAATAATTCTTTATAGGAAGGAGACTCTCAAGATAGAGGAGGTTACGGCTATGCTTCTCAACAATGAAATTATGAAAAAATCAAATTCATCAGAGAAGTCATCGGGATTGTTTGCCGGTAAAAGGCGAAGGTCGAAAACTAAAGACGGTGGCAAGAAAATAAGGGGGAAATCTAAGTCATCCGAGCGAAAGGACGAACCATGCTTCTTTTGCAAACAGTCAAGGCATATGAAAAATCAATGCCAAAAGTACAGCCGATGGTTGGAGAAGAGGGGTAAAGGTGCAAGTATAAAGAATTCGGAGCAAGCCAGTGCTGCGACCATAGCAGAAAAAGAAGATCCGTATGATGTACTCACGGTACATATCGGGAAGGAAGAAAATTTTGATGCTTGGATACTCGACTCCGGATGTTCTTATCATATGTGCTCCAAAAAGGGGTTGTTCGACACCTATAAGGAGTTCAATGGCAGCAGTATTCTCATAGGGAACAATATGGTGTGTAAGGCCATTGGCATAAGAAACATCAAAGTTCGCATGTTTGATGGTGTGGTGCGAACACTTGTGAACGTGCGACATGTTCCGGAATTACCAAAGAATCTGATTTCTCAAAGAGCATTAGATGCGGCAGGATGAAGTTCGTAGGTCAAGATGGAGTGCTAAAGGTTGACTGAAGAATTTGTATCGTTTAGACAGCAGCACAGTGACTAGTGGTGCAACCGTGGCTACAGAGAAACAGGTGGAAGATACCGCAAAGCTGTGGCATATGCATCTTGACCACATGAGTGAGCGAGGGCTTCGTGAGTTGCACAAAAATGAGTTGCTGAAAGATATTACCACGTGCAAGTTGGACTTCTGCAAATATTGCATGATGAGGAAGCAACATAAGATCGGCTTCAAGCAAGCCGTTTACAAGACCGAAGAACTTCTCGATTGCATACACTCAGACATATGAGGGACATCACCGATTCCATCAAATGGAGATGACATATGCTATGTCACTTTCATTGACGACTTCTCACGGAAGGTATAGGTCTATTTCTTTAAACACAAGTCATATGTGATTGCCAGAATTAAGGAATAAAAAGCGGTCATGGAGAAACAAAAGGGGCAATCGGTAAAATATTTGTGGACAGATAATGGAGATGAATACACCTCGAAAGAGTTTACAGACTACTGTAAACAACAGGACATATAGAGACAATGGATAGTTCTAGGACGTCCAGAGCAAAATGGGTTTGCGGAACGCATGAACAGGAGGACACTACTAGAGCGAGGCAGAAGTATACGGATACAATCCGGCCTTTCGGATGACTTCTGGGCAAAGATGGTGAATCATGCGTACTATTTGGTTAACATATCTCCATCTACAATCATAAATCTTCAAATCCCAGAAAAAAGTATGGAGAGAAGAGCCAGTAAGTTATGATTCATTACGAGTGTTTGGGTACCCTGCTTACTCACTCGTGATTCAGAAGGATAGGATCAAGCTGGATTAAAATAAAAAAGATGTGTTTTCCTGAGATTCAAACTTGAAATTAAAGGTTACAAGTTATGGAATCCAGAAAACAGAAAGGCGTTCACTGGCCGAGATGTGATCTTCAAAGAAGAATCCATGATGAAAGACGTGACTGAAGACAATAAGACGGCGGATGGAGCATCAAGTGACAATGATCCGGTGGAGATGGAGTTTTCTGGCACTCATAAGGTATGGACACTGAATCACAATTTTAGCCTATTGATGCGAAGATGGACAGGCGGAATACGGAGACATACGGTGAGAACCAACCCTAACAGGACCCACATACAATGGCGTTAAGGAGACCTGCACGTACACATAAGGCAACAGTCAGGTACGGTTTCGAACATATGGTCGCATTTACTTTAGCCACCGAAAGCGGAGATCTCAGCTCTTATCAAGAAGCCATTAGGCAAAATGATATAGATCAATGGATTATTGCGATGACAGAGAAGATGGAGTCACTTCGAAAGAACGGAACATGGAAGCTGATCAAATTACCGAAAGGAAAAAGGGTTATTGGCTGCAAGTGGGTTTTCAGGAAAAAGGATTTTGAGCAATACAAGGCACGGTTAGTTGCAAAGAGTTTTGCTCAAAAAGAGGAGGTTGACTACAATGAGATTTTCTCGCATGTAATCAAGCATACATCTATTCTGGTTTTGTTGGCAAAGATAGCACTTCAGAATTTAAAGTTCGAGCAAACGAACATGAAAACGGCCTTTCTGCATGGTGGATTGGAAGAGACAATCTTCATGAGGCGACCTGAAAGATTTGTGGAGCCCGGCAAGGAGGATCACGTAGCGGCTTTATATGGATTGAAACGGTCTCCCATACAGTGGTACAAACGGTTCGATTCTTTTATGAAAAAGACCAATTATTCTCGTTGTGAATATGACGGCTGCATGTACTTGAAACGGCTTAAGGATGATTCGTCAATATATCTACTCATATATGTCGATGACATGTTGATTGATGCTAAGAGTATGGCAGAAATAAAGATACTCAAAGTTTCATTGAGTGCAGAATTTGACATAAAGGATTTATGTGAAGTAAGAAGTTACTTAGGATGGAGATTTTTCGAGACAGGAAGGCTGGAAAGTTTTGGCTATCCCAAAGAAGGTGTTGGAAAGATTCAACAAGAAATACTCAGACATGTAAGTACCCCCATCGCCGGTCATTTCAAGGTATCCTCCAAGATATCCGAAAGCGGAAAAAGTACAGATGTCTCGAGTACCATATGTGAGTGCGGCGGGATCGCTGTTATACGCTATGATATGCATATGCCCAGACATATCCTATGCGGTAAGTCTGGTTAGCCGGTACATGTCAAATCCAGGAAAGCTCCATTGGGAAGCTGGAAAATGGATACTTCGATATCTGAAACGAACTATAGATCTCGGTTTACTTTTTCACAAGTCAGAAGATAAATCGAGCCAATTGTAAGGATACGTAGATACGGATTACGCCAGTAACTTGGATAAAAGAAGATCAACTACATGCTATGTATATACAGTTGCAGAATCTCCAATCAGTTGGAAGTCGACACTTCAGGATACCGTGGCATTATCAACGACGGAAGCAGAATGCATGGCAGCAGTGGAAGTATCGAAGGAAGCTTTGTGGTTAAAGAATTTAGTTGGCGAGTTTGGATTCGATAAGGGGTCATCGGTTCTTTTGTTTGTGCCAGTCAAAGTACCATTACTTAGCGAAAAATCAGGTATACCGCAGTTAAACTAAGCACATCGACGTGTGGTATCACAAGATAAGAGAGTAGGCTGAAAAGAAGATCGATTTGATCAAAATCGATACTAAGGTGAATTCGGCGGACATGCTAACGAAAGTTATTCCTACGGAGAAGTTCAAGACAGCTTTGGCTTCTATTCAGGTACTTAAATGTGAGTAACCTCGGTAGAAGGGTCGTAACAGTTTAGCGGTTCTGGTGAAAAAATTATGACAGCACCAGTTTCGCAGTTCTGGTGAAAATTGTGACAGAACCAGTTTCGCGGTTCTAGTGAAAAATTGTGATAGAATCAGTTTCACAATTCTGAACAAAAATTGCGACAGTTCACGGTTTCAAGATTTGGAGCTGTGTCGGCATGGGAAACGGGAAGAACTATAAGGCAATTCGAAAGGATACAAGACGAAGGCAACAAGTTTTCAAGATGGTTATAAGGATATACAAGCCAAGATGGAAATTATTGTGAAGGATGTCTTATATATCACGAGACTGTATACGGTTCCAGAAAAGCGTCAAGATGTCTGAGGCAATGTGCTTCAGACGTCTGATAATAAAGTCTTAGAAATCCAGAGGAGGTGTTGACGTCTGAGCGTATATGCTTCAGACGTTCTCTGGCCAGACACGCTGAAGAGGGTCAGATGTCTGATCCATACAAGATCAGACGTCTGGCAATACTCTGGTTAGGGAATAAAGCGAGCACAAACATCTGACCCACATAGGGCCAGACGTCTGTGGACGGTTTCTTCACGTGCATACTCGAGTTTATTTCGAAATTCAGTTTTCTGGAGTGATAGTTCGTAATTAAATAGATCCTATTTTAAATCAGATTTGTAATAGGCTATAAATAAGATGCTAGGATTAAAGTTTAGATACAATCTTGACCATAAGGTTTAAGGGAAACAAAACGGCGGCTTCATAAGGGATCAATGCGCCATTAATAAGAACATTGAGAGAGAAGAAAAAGATCTCGTTAGAAATCTATAAGGAGAGGGTTATTATAATCTTCTGTAAGGTTTTCTTTTTTCTTTTTCTAAAGTTCTAATAAAGAGTTCTCTCATTTTCCCTGAATCTCTTGTGTTATTTGATTTTGCGTTTGTTCAAGTTATCCGTTAAAGAGAATCTTAGTTTAGATCCATAAAGGTTAGTGATCGCCTCCGCTGCGTGCACTCCCAACAATTCAAACATCGTCACCCTCTCTTTTGCCCGATTGACTGGAAATCATCCTTTGTTCAAAAAATTCGCACTTTGCCCGATCATAATATTTTCCTTCCATTGTTATATTAACTGTTTGTAATTAATATTTTGACCAAGGAATACCTGAATATAAAAAAGAATAAATAGGCACCAAGGTGCAGGTTTTATCAAATAAGGATGGGTTTCATGCAGAAGTGAGGGGGTTTCATGCAATTTAGCCTTTAAACATCTCTACCTTATCCTCGTGTTATTTCCAAGCGTTGCCCTCTTAATTAGTTAACTGTGGAGTTGCCAACCCAATAAGTTTTGACAACAATCAATATTTTCTCGGGCACAAGAGGGCCGTCTTCGTGGTCGTACATCTTGGTGTTCCACCGCATTCCACTTGCCATTTTTTTCACCTTGTTCATGACGTCAACTTCATCACGGATTATGACCGCGCCTTCAGGGCGTAATATTCGGTCCATCTCAAGTAATATGTCTTCCATTTCACACCTGCATGTGTAAGAAAACAATCAGATAGATATACATCTCTGCTGTTAAATGTACTAGGATTCTCGTACACATGCTAAATATTATGCAAAATGATTTGACACTTTTCTTTTCTTTTCTTTTTGGTGGCAAGACTTCAATAAAATAGTAGATACTCTTACAAGATTTTTATTAGCATCCTTTAGAGATTTGAGAAGCTTCGAACATTTAGAAATGAAAACTAGAAATATTTTATTTTTTCCAAAATTATGAGAGTATTTCTTCTCATGTGTCCTGCTGAAAAACAAATTGGAATTTCAATTTGAGACCCCTTCCCTTTTTGGGTAAACATAGTAGAGATAATATAAAGGAATGTCGATGTATCAATTATTTTTTCACTATATATTTACTTTCGCTTGTTTTCTAATGGAAAGGTGAAAAGTACTGAGTTTTCCAGCTCTCAATGGAGAATTTAAAAAATACCTGGGTGGTTCTGAATGAGAAAATCTAGATCTCCATCGAAACAAAGAGGACTGGAGGCCCATATACTTGTTTGTGTGTATATTGCATATTTTTAACAATTAACAGCATTTCGTATACGCTGTTACAAAGGGTATGACAGGCCTCGCCTTTATTTATTATAAACAAAATAACGTTTCTAGTTCAAAATTCAGTAACAGGAAAAGGGCGTACTTGTTCTGATACAAGCTAAAGACCCCGCTTGCATGTATCAAATCATAGGATCTAGGGTATGTAGAGAAGGCTTCACACCTGAATCAAAACAGGAGAGCTTCACGGTCAAAATGATGAAATTAAAGTGCAAGAAAAGTTTAGGTGAAACAGTTCCAAATGAAAAACAGAAGTAGCATCGCCAGATGCAACAGCATTCCGCTTTGAAACATCCTAATATAATTTTGCAAACCGCAACTAAATCAAAGAATAAGATCTTTTTAAACCAGATTCTAATCTTTGTCTAACAGCTTTGCTTGTAAACAAAAATTGTTTGACATATAAAAACTAATAATAATACAACATGGTTCCAATAAAAAGAATATGATTTATAATTGTCCCATATGCATTCAGAAACTAAACAAAAGATGTGTTACCAAACCATGGAATTTATGCCTTGTCATTACTTTCTAAGTAGAACGTTTCAAACTATATGGAATACCATTTCCAAAAGATATGAGGTAAACATTAGGCTTAAGCTATGAACGCAAATCCCTGAATAAGCAAACTCATATCAGTTCTTTTTTACCAAGATGGATTCCTGGAGAGTACAACCATACTATGGGAGAAGCCTGAGGATATCGCCCATATAATTTCAAGATATAATGAGGCCATACACTGTGCTTCAAATTATTATTTTTTTAAAAAACACCTAGGCAGCAAGCAAAATAGTAAATTGCACACATTTGCACAAGTTTGTGCAATAAAAACAACTCATGTACATGCTGCACGACATGTTATATGTCTATCACAAACTATACCGATTAGAATGTGTTAATGGTCACTTTGATGATTAAACCATTCATCTAGAAAGTACTCTACAACTTAATTATCATTATTTGATTGCTGCAGACTCTCCCAGGATACTATCAACGTTTACTGACTATGTGGAGGATATTGAAATAGAATCTGCAATTTATGCCTATCCACTTTAAGATGGATTTCTCTACTTAGTCCACTATGTTGTGGTTTCTATCAATATGCCTGTCCAGTTTAAGATAAACATAGAGAAATATCATGCATCATGTCTTCTAGTTCCTCTGGTATGCCAATTGTTCAAGAACCTCACTATCCAAAAGCTTAGTTGTTGTGCTGTGCATGTATGTTAACCATCGCAACACTTAACACCCTTGGCACCCTCCCCCTCCCCCCTCCCCAAAAACCTTCTAAACAAAAAAGGAAAAAATAAAAACACAAATACCTCACATGACTTTTAGCCACACGGAAAGTTTCCGGCAGAAAACACTCGCTCGTAAAGGCAGAGTTAGTGAGCATAAAATAAATATATTTTAAACGAATTTGATGAAATTTGAACCAAAAATTTCTTGTAATCATGTCAAGAAACAGTTTACCCACAAATTTAATCTATGGGGTTGCGGACCTTGAATGTATATCAAGTAACCGACCACTTATAATCAATATTAAAAAGAAATATTTTTGATACTAAACAGCTTAAACATTAAAAAGATGAGAACTATCCATCATGCAGGCATAAAACTAATAAGTTGAAAGCCTTGGAATATCCATTCTAATGAACCGTACGGCCAACATATGTGGGTGAAGGGTAATACCTTTATTAAAGAAAAAATGAATTGCATAACAAACGAATCCCAAAATTTTCTATTTGACACTGAAAATTAACTTTTCTCCCCAATTTTTACAGTCAGAATCTGATGCAATTTGATGATCCAACTCCCAAGCTATTTTTTTTATTAAAAAAAAACTAAACTGAAAATTATGCTAATGTGACTTTAATATAATTTCCATTGTTATGAACAGGCAAACGAAGGTAACACATACCAGTCATGATATATGCCAATCAGACCTCGCTCATAAATAATGCCCAAAGTGTTTTTCTTTGATATTGTAGGAGCAACATTCATCACCCATGACTTTGATGATTCGAGTGCTGCTGCGAAACCTCCAAAGCCTGCATTCATGTCCATCATGTTTCTGTACCTCCCTGAGCCTATTAGCTTATTCATTTTCTTATAACCATTGACACGCTTCTTCCAAAGTTTATTGTCCTCTTCATATGATTCTTTTGTTACTCCAGGTAACAAACCTCCAGATAATCTTGGGGGAACAGAAAACAGTCTGTCCGGAAACTTTTTTAATTGACCTCCAGCTACTTCTTTAACATTGTGAACCACCGGAAGTGGGGTTATGCATTTTTGCATCTTCTTGTACCTAAAAAAGAAATCATTGTTAACATTTCTAATAACAAGAGAGAGGATTGAAATCTTCATCGGAACGTTCTACAATGAAGAAGATATTTCAGTTATTCAGTAGTATACTCAGTAAGGAAGTATATCTATAACTGATGTTTCATACATTAGGAAAACAAATGCAATTATATTTTCTAGTTGGAATGACTAAGATACAAGAATGACTATTTTGCCAAAACTACTTTAAAAAAAGACAAGAAAAGGGGAAAAAGTCAAAACAGTAGATTTTGGAGCATCATGGGATGTGAATACAATTTTGGAGTAAATGAATCATCAATAAACTGAAACAAAAACATGATCCTTGGATCAAAGAAAATCTTCTTATGCTTGATATTTTAAATAGTTCCACAAGGGCATTGAATCTTTAGGCTTTCGCATTCACTCACTTAAGTTGCTCTCCCATAACTGGTTACCTATTTGTTAATGAGTCGGGATAAAAGAAAGCACCTTGACAATATGGGATGAAAGAAAAATAATGATAAAATATTAGAACATACCAAACATCATCAGTATTTGCTGCACTGCACATTTTAACCGTTGGATCATTACTTCTTTTACATGAATTGGCATTTAGTTTTTTTCTCCAGATAGCGATATCTCCTTTCTCGTATTTCTTTTCCCAGCAAAGCAGTTCAGCCAATTCTTCAATTCCTTGTTGTTCCTTCTGGAGTTCATTTTTTGACCGCTTCCAGGTCTTATAGTATGTCTTCCAATTAATTGGAGGACCAGACAGTACCCAGTATCCGCCTGGTCTGAGGACTCTATCTACTTCCATCATATATATCCCATCTGAATTAACAGAGGTGACAACGAAATATATCAGTAGTTATAGAACAAAATAAGTACTATCCATATATACAAGTTGCAATACATTTTAAATGATTCTAGTGTATTATCTCTGTCTACTTACATAACTACAGTAAAGTGTAATGTCAAAAGCATGTTTTGAGTAAGTTCAAGGTCATAATAGTCTATAGTCTTTTGCTCACCATTTGATGTCCATGAGATTAGACAGCGAGAACACTGAGCCATGTCAAAGGATCTAGAAGGATATGGAAGTTTTATGGTTCCAAGCATCCCAATAACTGCAGGGACACCTCGCTCTAAAGCAAACTGCACCTGGGCTTCATGTGAGTCTCTTGGTGCAAAAGACATAGTCAGCACATTCCTTTTCAACATATAAGCACCCCAACTTGCAACCTGAATAGTTATGTTTCATTATCATCTTTTTAATGAAGCATTGGTGGAAACACCGTTTTTAATATCCCAAAAAAAATTGCAACCTGAATAGATTCAATATTTAAATCCAACATTACCACTGAGCAGGGAATCGTACAATGGTAAAGATGAGGAACTGAGGTTTAGCAAAGAGCGTAGGGTAGAAATGCATGAGGAGACATGAAATACACTTGATTCCTTGGTGTGTGTGTGGGTGGGGGGGGGGGGGGGGGGAAGAGAAATGGATAGGTATAAAGCACACATATTCCCTTTATAGTTTCAAGACCATTCAGTTCCATTTTTGACACCTGGCACCTCTAAGACCATCTACAACTTGACAACAGAGAATAGTTAAACATCAAGTAGAAAAGATCATTTTGTCCATCAGTCAAAATAAGTTGTGTAGCTACTTGGAAAAGATTTTTTTTGCCTGTAAACCTAGAGGAAGGGCAGGTTTATTTTTACCACATTTTGACTAACCAAGAAGAATGGGCGAAAGTATTGAGAAGTCTATAAACAAATTCTTTTGATGGCTTGATAGAGGTAGGGAATAGGTCAGTATCCAGAGCAATTCTAACAAGAAAAATAAAAAATAAAAATCACATACCCCACATCCAGTATCTAGTGCAGTTCTAACAGTGCCATCTTTGATTGGGATGACTGATGCAAGTTCATCTATATATGCATCTGCTCCTTGAGGGAACATGGTTCCTCCTCCAGGGAATTTCAACACATCGCCCTCTAATTGAACCCAGTTCTGTACAGCTTTCTCAATGGTCAAGCTCTTGTATGGAACATTTGCAAATGGTACATAGTCACGACTCTTAGGCCAGGGGAATGGTGTCACATAACCGGGAGGTGCTGGAATAAGACAGTGTAACTTCTCTTTTTTTGGAGGGCAGTGTCTCTCTCTGTAGATCATGTTATCTCTAGGAAATGTCATTGCTCGATTTTGATCTTGACATGGCGTGTAATCTGTGTAGCGAAAATCACACGGTTCAAACATTTTAACTTTTGATGCGGAAGGAATAATGTCACTCCCAAAATTATGATGTGTTTCAAAGTTCAACGTTGGCAAGATAGTGCACTCGGTGCCCTTGGTAATTTTCAATGATATGCTATCACCCTTTCCGTAGCCACTCTTCTGCCAGGCACCTAATAGATAGAAGAAACAACACAAACCGACAACAATGATAATTGACATTGATCTCCGAGTTCTATTGTTAGCTGAGTTCGTCTTTGAGCCCATCGTATACCTGAAAAAAATCCCATAGTGTTGAGTTAATTATTAAACAAGTAGATTGCATGAAGAAGCTTTCTTATAAATGTAAATTCAACATGAAATGTTAACATAGACCCTTTTTTAAGAATTACTGAAAATTATAACATCTCCACAACGTTCAACACCCAAGATGAGACAACGCTTCTGTGTGAAATAGAAAATCAAAAGAAATGAAAATCTTAAATAATTATACTTGAAGTTGCGTAAGTAAACCCCCGAACCCAGTATTGAGAAATATATCTTGTTAGAAAATCGGTTTGAAGAATAACTTCCAAATTCAATTTCTGATACTCGGTGTGCGAACTGGATACTTCTATTGAGTGATTGATGGGCATGCACTAGTGATGCACATTATGATTCATACTTAGTGCAATGATACTTTTACTTCTGTTTATTCAGGGATTCTAAGTGTAAATATAAATGATGAATCTTTAAAATAACTTAGTTCTAGAAGTTAGCAATTCATGAAAAACCAGCGTTTTTTAAAAGGCGGCCGTCTAGGCACCTAGACGCGTAAAAGAGCTGCACCGCACTGCATTAAACCACATAGTCGGGAATTATACTTACGCTTGTATTCTTATGGATATACTCTCATTATTTATTAATTGGAATGTAATATATAATAATTTGGAACTGTTTTAGCACTATTAAACGCTAAGGGCCACCATGAGAGCCTTCCACCACCGATTTTTTAGAGCCACCGCCGATTTCGAGGACCATGAAGGCTAGCGACCGTTGTAGGCTTCAAAGTCCTCCAAGTCTATCTCAAACCAAGGCCTCCACTTCAATCTCCACTTTAAACTTTGACCTTATCTTCATTTTTGATCTTCAACTTCAAACTCACTTTCGACTTCAAGCTTTAACCACACCAACACCGCCTTCGAGTCTCGACTGCTCTTTTGAGCTTCGGGCCTTTGACAACAATGGTTTCTTTTACCTTTTTGTTTTTTGCTTTTTCTGGACTTAAATTAGAGAGATTTAGCTTAGAAAATTAATTAATTATTAAATTAAATTTTTTTGGATTCTTAAAAAATTGACAATATTACTTCATTATCAGCTTGCATTTAATTGTTAACACCTTTAAGAATACTTATTTAGGCCGCTTCTACAAGTGAAAAAGAAACCAAATTAGTTAACAATCAAATTCAAATCAATATTTAACAAATAAACTTAAGAAAATAACAAAATTTACTCAAAATACACATAAATTGATGCCAATGCGGCCTAGGCGCCTATGCACCCAGGCCTTTTAGCTACACCGCTTTTCTTTTTGCCGCTTTTTAATCACCGGGAAACACTCAAAGCTGATGAAACTACTATGGTAATTAATTAAAAGATAAATTCAGTTGTTGCTTCAAATAAATTTATGTTCGTAAGAGTTTTTTCTTTTCTTCTCTTCCTCTTCTTTTTAATTTTTTTTTTTTGGGTTGGGGGGGAGGGGGGGTACAAACCATGCGGTGGTCAACAGGTGATAAGAGCTACTGAAAATTCACAAATATCGAGGCAAAAGATTCATCCGTGTACTATAAAGTCAACAGATTCTAATCAGAGAACTTTTTTACTTTATTTTTTGGGTGTTCTCAACAATATAGACAAGCTGCTAGAATCACTAGATCACACACAACACTTGCAAACCCATTGCATCTAGAACCTTTTGACAAAAACATGCACGTCTCTTGGTTTGGGACAAGGACCTTGCTCCTGAGAAATGATGTGTAATCATGCTATAAATAAATAAATGGTACTCTTTCGTGACTCCGTCGTACCCTTTTTATAGTTATTCGGGTGAAAGATACACTTCAGAACAACATGACTAAAAAGCCTAACCTTTACAGACCAATGTGAATCCTGAAAGGTAAGATAATGAATAACTAAAGAGGGACCGAAATAGTGAAAGCAGACAAGCAAACTTGACTATAAGAAGATACAATATTGTCATCAAAGAAACAGGCTAAAGGGTGAAGAATCAGACTAAGATTTGTGTGTGTGTGTGCGCGCGCGCGCGTGCGAAATAGACTAAGACAGTTGTTAGTTGTTACAATGCTACAAGTAGTACATCAACAACAAACACCCCAGTTTGGTACAGCTGCATGTTGAATACATACGGTGCTTTATTTTAATAAGGAAACGTATTCCATAATGTGATTGGCGCTTAGGAGATAATATGCATATTACAACGCTTACAAGATACAGATTCAAGCACGTCCAGCCTTTAAATTGAAATTTCTAGTTTCAAGAGAGAAAGTCCAACATGCTACTTGGTTTTCCTCCATCAAGGTCGTATGAACAGAATTCCGTCAGATGTTGATTACTTCCAAATGCTAATTCTTTTTTACCTAACATGATCACGAACATGAGATCTAAATCAGAAATCTCTACCCGCAAACAAACTTCCCCGAAACTTCACCGGTAAGAGATATTCACAAACCTATCCCTAAAGGAAAAATCTATGCAATGAAATGAAATTTACATTAAAATTGTTCAAAACGCATGCTTCCTTAAAAATGAATTAGGGATTTAACAAAGAAATCGAATTACCACAAGTTGATATGAGGCTAGTGCAGATCCACACATAACAGTAGCCATGTGCATCAAAGGTATGGATCTATCGATTTCAACAAGGACACGAGATCTAAACAAAGCTTGTAGCTCTCAATCGATCACTAGAATCCAAAGAAGAGTAATTGCAAATCTAAGCAAAGACGATTCATAGAAATTCAACATTTTATCTACAAACCTCGGAAAGATGAAGATCTTGTAGGGTTTCGAGCTCCCTTCAAATTTCGAAGTGCCTCCTTTGATTGGGGAGCAAGAGAGTGAAGAGGGTTTTTGGTTGGACTTCCCTTTTACCAACGTTTGAAAAGGAGGGAAAGGGACTGTCCTTTTCCGACACCGCCGCCTCATATACCGAAATTGCCCTCGATCTGGAGATGGGCCCCACGGAACATTTTGACGACCATTGATACGGACTTTAGGGCATAACCTATCTGAAGAAAGAAATATTTGACGGACGTTAAAGAACCCGACTATTGTCGGTGACGGAGAGATCTTTTTTGCAGGGGACGCGTCCGTGATAGGACCAAGGATAAGGATGGAAATAAATGCACACTTAAACCCCACACCCCCACTGAAATCTATTTCATAATTACTAAATATTTGCCAAATGAAAGCTGATACGGTTGTTTTTTGGGATTGTTTTCTTACCTTTCCATTAATGTAACCGCAAATTGATGCAATAATAACAACCGTATCTTTCACATTTAACTAGTGACATTGCAATGTAAAGTGTAAGTATTGGAAAATATTTGAAAGACCTAAACTTAGCAGGTGTTCCTATTCCTAAAAGTTACACCATCCTCGCAACCATAAATACTATACTGCATTAGAAAAACAACCAATTTCCATCTATCACGCTCATCAACTGCTGTATAAAACTCGTACAGTTTTTCCTTCATTTTTCTTTGAACAAATGTTACATGGAATGGTTGTATGGAACAAAAAGCGTGTTTACAGTGCCCATATTTACAAATGGAATAGGACACATCAATTACAATAATAATGGCATTAGACTTTGTTGACTATATTTCCTGATGAAAAAAATGATGAAAACAAAACTTCCTCAGGTGAAAAATTAATTTACGTTCGTGATATGAGTGCATTTCTTTAGCTCTTTTACTTGGTGAATATCCTTTTTGGAGATGCAGAGTGTGCCATTTTGTTCATCAACCTTTTCGATCAAGAGCTTCAACAATGGGACTTTGGACAGTGTTCTGCATGATCCCACCATGATCAACTTCTTCTGCAAAAAAAACGATACTTCGGTTATGAAATAATTCTTCCGATATCACATAAACTTGAATAAAACCACACGCAAAATCCCATAGAATAAAGGATAAATTATACTGAAAGTCTGCAATATACCAGACTTCAAGTGAGAAGTCACATAAAATTAAATAAAGGCTAAATTGCACAAACGTACCGATCAACTTTTACGTTTTTTGCTATTGATACCATTAACTTTAATAATTAGAGATAAGTACCATGAACTTTTTTTAACATAACGACCATACAACATTAACTTTAGTGCCATAATTGACCATTATACCCATCGAAATTTTAGGGGTTGACTGAGAACATAATGGTAAAATGGGGAAAACAAATCAAATATTGATGACGTGGTAGTTAAATATAACGTTTGCAGACGGAGGAAAAGTTGATGGTATTTAATTGCAATCGGGGATGATGGTTCATAGTGCTTGTTTGTAATTAAGTTAGTTCATGGCATCAATTGCAAAAAACGTGAAAGTTGATGGGTACTTTTGTGCAATTTAGCCTTGAATAAAAACAAAAGCAAAATCCCTTAAAATAGAAGCTAAATTATTCTCCAAGTCAGCAATACCATAGACTATCAAAGATTTTCAGATAAATAACTAGAATTTAGAAACTACGCTAAAATACCATGTGTTTTATTTTTTATTTCAATACCATGAACTATGTTTTAATTCGTAAAAGATCCAGGTTTTTTTCTGACTGTCAAATTTGGATCAGATAATTACTGGATCTGACTTGAAAACTGGACTAGTTCACAACTGTTTGCCTTCACTTAAAATTTATAAGAATTTCGCAGAAAGGTAAAACAACCATTAATGTCGTCGTAAATTATAACAAGTTCATGGCATTAAATTAATGAATATAAATATTTTTTTCTGGAATTAGAGTGGATATTATGATGTACAAGACATCTATTTGAAAAGCGCAGAAAGGTCATGGTAATTTCAGTATAATTTAGCCTAAAATAATGCATGCACAAATAGCCTCCACTGGATTCCAAACTCAGATGAGAAAGCATAACACCAAGCAGATTCTAGATCTCATATTGACCAAGTGTTGCAGAAAATGGAATACCAAAAGAGATGCAGATTGAGAAAAAACATTCAGATTAAATAGAGAGGAGGATCCATTCAGAAAATGTTACCTTTGCACGTGTGAGGGCAACATTAATCCTATGCCAATCCCCAAGTAGGGAAGAAGCACATGCCCTTGAGTTCTCACTGGATCTCACAAAGGACACCAATATACAGTCCTTGTCCCTTCCCTGGAAATCAACAGTATATCAGAAAAATAAGAAAATCTTACCTACAAAATCAACTTGTATCCTAGCTACAATGAAGAAAACTACTTCAAGGATTACATAATTATAAACACATGAAGTATTTACATAACTTCCTAAATATGCAAAAGATGACTAAAATTAATTCTATGGATCCAGTCCATGGCAGAAAGGAAAATCTCAGTTAGAATTTAAACAATTAATCTTGACTCGATGGATGAATATAGCAGCACCAGGCATTTTCAGGCTTTGCAATTACAAAAAATGCTAGGTAGCAAGGAGAGGTCAATTTTTAAGCTCAAGCATGTGTAGATGCAGCACAGTCTGCTCTGGATACATTAATGCAGAGAAAAAAGGATCATGCGATAAAATACATAATAACATGAATAATATTTCATGCATACATATGTATGTAAATAATTATACTATGTAATGCTTATTCTTTTCTAAGGGCTAGTGCTGCATAGCAATTTTCTTAAAGATCAGTTACAAGCATTTATGTATAAGTGGATACACGTGCAACATTATAAACTGCAATGGCACTAATTTGCACATATATAACTTCACAGTGAGCATGTTCCTATATATTATTCTATAGAAAACAACCCAATAAGAATAAACCTTATTCAGTTTTTAAGCTATCACCCTTACAAATTCTTTTGACATGAAATCTAACCCTACAGCTTTTGCGGGAGAAGCCATCCTAGAAGTCCTAAATATGCATCTCCATAGTAGTTTTCCCTCTACATGGATGTATTAATAATTTAATGCAAATGATATAAACAGATTTCCTACTTACAACCATAACTACATGTTATCTTACTATATTAATAATACTTGTCATCTTAGAAAGTACACTCGCTATATGTACTATGCTAATAAGATAACTATATAGCTACAGCCTACAGCTACTGCATATGAACATTGACATTGTACCCACTGGCAACATCCGAACAATTCCTTAAAATAGTACAGATTTGTAAATTAGGACCTTGTGTAGGCTGATGTGTATGTGCTCATCATTTGTCTACAGCGGAAATCTTAAATGATTTATTAATATTAATACTGTTTATCTGCTGTTCAACAGTATTTATAACTAGTAATATATATGCTCCTATATCCCAAGGACCACATCAAGTTAAATTTGTGCGTGTGCTGAAAGCTACATGTCTTACCAATTCATAATCCAGATTTTGGAAATGTGATGTTGCTCTGTTAATGTTATGCATTATTGACCAAATCTTTTGAATATCATTTAGGATGTACTCGAAACTTTAATGTATAAGGCTACTTCCATGTATATAAACCTTAAAGTAGCATTTGCCAGATATCCCTTCGTAATAGTTTTGTTGCATATTCCATTTCTATGACAATCAAAATGTAAATTACTTTTATCATTCTGCCTTTTCATGAATATCCCTTATCCAATCGAAGCCAATAGTCCATTCTCTACAATAGCAAGCCATTATCCAAACTTTTACACTCAGCTATATGAATCATTTTCTTTCATAATGCATTCTTAAGGGCCATCTGCTCGGTCAGATTAAAAATTAACACGCTTTGTTAACTATCTTCATCCACTTTCATTTAGCTCTACCCCTAGCCATGGTTGCACCTTGAAGTACAATACTGTCATTTCTTCAAACTGGAGCATTCATGAGCCTTTGTTCCGCATGTCCGAATCATCTCAATCGATTGTCCCTCTTTTATTATCTATGAGATCTACAGCCAACTTCTTGCAAAATACACACTTTTCTTATCCTATCTTTCAAAGTATTGCCACTAATCCATCTCAACATTTTCATTTTAGTAAGAAGTAATTTTTTCTTCCACGTTTCAGCAACAATCTCAACATTCTCACATTGCCATTCCACTCTGTGTATGCACTATTTAATTGATGCTCCAGCTTCATTTTGCAAGTGCACTGTGGATGCCTAAAAATCTAGTATTTGTAATTTCCACCAGCGAAAAAAGTCAGGAGTAGCTTGAGCTGGGCTTAACTTGGCTAGTTTTTTTTTTGGGTACTGGCATGTAAGCCCTAACCTATGCGCACAACACACCCATGCACACATCACACACACACACCAAGGGGACCCATGAATTTGACCCGAAAACGTTAATTTGTCGCCACTTCCCCTATTGGGGTTTCTAGAATTAACTTGGCTAGCTAGTTTGCACAGCTTGGAATCAATGCTTGGCTTGTGAAATTACACAAAGAAACCATTATCAAGCTAACCTGGCAACATACGAATTAGTTTGGAACTTTTATTGGCGGATGGAAAGTTTTGCAGTCCACTAGGCTGTTTACTAGCAATTCATAATGCATGTTTGGTTATGCACATGTCTGATACTGACGCATCTCAGGCATGTGTCTGAACTTCTAAAAAAGCGTCACAAGTATACAACATCTTAATTTCATATTACCTTACATTTACAAAGTAAAATAAAAATTAAATACGCTCATCAAACACATGTCAAATACACGCGTAATAGTGTGCCAGACACTTCCTGTTATGTATATATAATCTTGACACGGGCACTTGTGAGATGCCACTTTTTCCATATTAATTAGTTATTATGGTTTTAGATGATCTGACTATTTTAGTAGACCTCAAATTGCAATGTATATAATAGCATAATAAATTTAAGATATGTCAGAATAAGTGCATACATTAACTTATCATGTGGAGGAGCATCAGGCCTATTCAAAGTCTATGGTAAATTAACTCTATCTTTAGAAAAGCATGTGCATGAATTTGTACACTTGACTCATATGCTTGTATAGATATAAGCTTTCTTGTTATATTGCTGCCTCATTGTGCCCCTGCATTTTATGTCACCGGGTTGCCAGTCAGGTTCATAACCATGTTCCTTATATAATCTAAATGTAGATAAATAATGATATAAATAAAACATATTGAGAGGGGGGGTCAAGTACTTTATCACATGAATAGCTAAATGATAAGCTGTTGTTGTGAAGAAAAAACCAAGCACTATATCACATGATGGCGTAATGATAAGATATTTTACCAAAGATGACTTGTACAACCTGATATTTGTCAATCGTGTGAATCTCCAAAGAAGCATCAACTAATCGTCTAAGGAGATTGGCTTGTGAGTTATAAGGGGTAATGATACCAATTTCATCCCCACGAACATCTCTTTTTACCAGTTCTCCGGTGATCTGTAAATATATGTGAAACAATCCTTTAGTGTTTGAATCTCAACTGCTGTTCATTGTTCATGTTGTGTGTCGAGTTAACAAACTTCAGCATTTATAAAAGGCTAAATTGCAGGAAATACCCCTAAATTTTGCCCCAGCAGCTAGTAATACCCCTAACTGTCTAAAACTTGCACTTTTCCTAACTTTGATTTATTTTTGAAATGCCCTTCATTATAATAACTTATTAAAATATTTAAATGAAATAAGAAAGAGAGAGAAAGAGTTTTTTTTTTAACTGAACATTTCAATGAAGGGCATTTTGCGTGAAGTTGAGGGGGCCAAAATACGGGGTTTAGAAAGTTGGCGTATTTCGTGCTGGGGCAAAAGGGCGAATGGGGCTGTTATATAAGAATCTATTCGCAGAATAGATGCATTTGTGCTACCAAATTTCTTTAACATCATGAATACGTTTACTTTGAAAGCTAATACCTCTGAGACAATAAAAGCTTCTGTAGGATTATTCACGGTTTTATGTTCTTTCACTTCTAGAGCAGGCAACTGATCTGAAAAATGCATTTAATATCATATCATAAATAGATCACTAGGGGCTTAAAGTTGTGTGTGTGTGTGTGTGTGTGAGAGAGAGAGAGAGAGAGAGTTACCTGTGTTGATGAAAATTACAGGTTTGTTTGGATCTAGAACCTGCACATTTCAAAGTAATATCAGCCTTTAAAATCACTTCAATACTGAAAAGGCACTCCCAAAGATCATAAAATTGACTCTCATGAGAGAATCTTGAACTTCTGCATATTTTAACTAAAAAGAGGAATGGGGTTCAATTGAAATTCAAATTTGATTATCATCATGCGTTAGGTATCAATTAGCTGTTAGTTAGTCATTTGGTTGTTTGTAAAGAGTTTTCAAGTTGTTAGTGAAGAGTTATAAATAAAGGGTAGGAGTGAAGAGAGATATGATGTTGATGAAAATTCCATTGGTTTCGCAAGGATCTAGGAGCACCCTTCTGTCCGTATTCAATGAAATTTCCCACTTATCCTAATTTCTTGTAATTCTTGTTTGGATTTTCAATAGATATTCTTGATTTAGGTGCCTAAGCTTCAGGTTTTTAAAATCATGACATGTGGCAAGAAAGGGTATCATAATTTTGAGAAAGAAAAATGGCATTTATAATTTTTATTCTAACTGTTCAAATCTAACACTCACTGCTAAATCTTTAAAAAAATCTACTATTTTAACTTAAACTTTCACAAATTATTTATTATGATGTCGAACATACTTATATGTGCATTGCACATACAAAAGACTACTATCAGATAACCTAAGAAGCCAACGTAATCATTAGAAGAATGGTTTTCTGCAATATACACCGACTGACAGTGAGCTTTAACCATCCTTGTCTGAACTTAGAGTAATAACAAATGGAAGGTTATTATTTACATGCATGCATGGTATGAGTGACAACTTATGGATTCTGATCATCCTTTTGTTTGGTTTTGATGAAAGCTTAAACATGAATAGTTTGTTTAGCGTCACATGCTTATCTTGCTTTATCTATCAACACTAAACTTGTATACACTTGTGTACTGACTTACTTTTCCTATATCTTGTGTATACCGAATTATATATCAATATCGACATACTTTACTTGTGTTTTATTTCTTGATATCGATATATTATTCTCATTCATTATTTTGGTAATTCACAATATGGATTTGTATATACATGTGATCTATATCGTGCTTCTTATATACCATGTAAATATATTTAGTATATCAATATCCTATGATTTGAGTTTGAGTTATATCTTGATATTGATATACTATTCATGATTGTGATATCAAAACAATGAATGTCCATATACTTGTATTTATTAACTTGCGTTTATTAACTTGCTTATATTTCATAACACTGTATATGATATGCTTGGTCGTGTTAAGATCGATTTTTCAGGGTATCGGATATCTCACGGCACAAGTATCAAATGGAGGATGGAGGAAATTAAGCCTAAACGGAATATCTAATGGAGGTTGGAGGATATAAACGAGAGTTTCTCAATTTGCATGTTCAAGTTTCATGATGCTAAATAGCCAAGATTCAAGTGATTCAAGAGTCCAAGCTACGAATAGCCAAGAAGCTAAAAGCCAGGTCCAAGTTTGAAGCATCAAAGATCGAAGTCAAAGTGAGGTTCATTTGAAAATCAAATATCGACTTCAAGACTCAAGTGAGTAAAATGGCGCGTTCAAGTTTGAAACGTCAAGTGTCGAAACTAATTAAAGATCAATCGACCAATGCAAAGTTCAAGCGAAACGCCAAAGTTTCAAGAGCTCGAGTCGAGACAATGAAGATTCAAGATTTCGAAGAAATGCGATATCGACATAGGAATCTTTGCAAGTACTCAATCGATTATGGTTTATATCAATTAGAGCTCTTGAACACTCATGCACGCTAGCACAAACGTTTTACATTACTTAAAACATCGGGTTTTCGATTTCGAAGTTTTCCATTTTCAAGAAAACCCAAACTGCTATTTTTTTATGCTTGCCAGACGTCTGCCTACTTGACCTACGGACGTCTGTCCTCTAGAATATTTCAAATGTCAAAAATTTCAGAAATCCAGAGAACAAATAGATGTCTGCAATTCAATGGGTTAGACGTCTGAAGAAGGTTTTCAAAACGGGTTTTTATAACTTCAGACGTCTTGTTTGCGCTATGTGCTTTTCAGTGAGGAACACAGACGTCTGCAGCTTATCGGGGCAAACGTTTAATGTTATATTTTTGCCAAAACTTTTCTTGTTCAGACGTCTGACCTCTTTAAACTGACCTCTTTGAACTTCAGACGTCTTCAGTTAAAATGTTTTGAAAAATACGACTGTTATAACCGTTGGAATTTGTTTTGCAAAGCAGCAGACGTCTGCTCATTCCTTATGCAAACGTCTGCCGATGTTCTAAAATGCTGACTTTGACTTAAAACGGCTAATTTTCTTAAGGGGCTATATATATGTTTTGTGTTTGGTTTTTTTAGCCCAATCACTTGAGATTTCAGTTTGCTATATTCCTTAATGATCAAAAAAGAAAAAGCCCACAACTTGTGAGAGAAAAAGAGTTTTCATTTGCATTTCTATTATCTCTCTCACACACAAGATCAAGAGCTCTATTTGCAACTCCATACTTCTTAGAGTATTAGAAGTGAACTTGACATAAACTCCTAGAGAGTAATTATGCTTAATTGTAATCCTCTTTTTTCTTTGTGTGAGGATATCTTGAGTGCAAGAGAGTCCTTTGTAAGAGAGAAGAGTGAGAAGTTTTTCTTTTCTTTGTGTGAGGATCCTTGAGTGCAACGTTGCCTTTATAAAAGAGGAGAGCTTGTAAACTAAAGAGTTGCTCGTGTGCCGAGCAATGTATTTGTCTCGGTGGAGATGTGATTGTAAGGAGTTGAGAGTGCACAACGTGATTGTCTCGGTGGAGACGTGTTTAGTGGAACGGGCTAGTGCGCCTAAAGAAAGTGGACTAAAGGATCTCCCGAACTACTATAAATTTCTTGTGTTTGAATTTGCATTTTATATCTCTTGCTTTAGTTTGCTTATTACTTTCATAGATAGAATTTCTTGCTTGTGATATTGCTCTATATGCTCATTACTTGCTACTATTGTTCTTGCTTGCTGCTCATAGTTTCACAATTGTATGATTGCTTAGCTCCAATATCTACTTAACATATCTTGTGTCTAAACTTTGCTTTTGTGAGATCCTATTTGCAAGTGTAGAATTTTTAATTTGGGCATATTAATAGCATAATCCTGTTCAACCCCCCCTCTCTCTCTCTAGGACTATTGTCAATGAGTAGTTAACATTAGACTGAAACCATTCTACATCTCCATGAACGATCATGCTCTAGGTTTTATAATATCACTGCGTGAAGTTTACCAAGATTTTTCCTTTTTATTCCTTTTTTTCTATTTTGAGGAAAATGAAGTTCGCAAAGATTATGATAACAAAAGTTCAAATTGTGAGCATTCTTGTAATAAGTTTAATATTCCAGCATCTATGTTTGTTATATTAATTATTCTTCATGTTGGAGAAGATTTAAGTTTATAAGATTAGCTTAACACGCTTTTATACAAATCTCGCATTTTCCACCCAGACATAACAATTAATTTAGTTATTTAGATGTGTTGGCTTTTTATAGAATCAAAGAAAATGATGTCTAAGTTCTAACAGAGCTAAATGGAAGAAAAAGGATTCCATAACTGACCACAAAGGTCAAAACGGCTTGTTCTTGTGTGGTGCACATAATGCAATATTAGAACCACCAAGACCATACGCATTTTCGGAAGAGTGCAGCTTCCTCTCTAACCTCAGCCCTACTACCAGTCACCTTATTCCCCAGTTCCCATCACATTAGAAAGGAACCCCCCCCCAAAAAAAAAAAAGATAAAGGATAGAATATAAGACATGGAGAAGAGTACAATGAAGATAAATGGCATTGCCACCTTGTTACTTCAACTGGCAGTAAGGGAAGAAACTATTCATTGGATCTAGTCGCGAGATTCCTCCAATCTAGACTCGGTGAAAAGTTTGGACAATGAGACAATATATTGCTGGGTACGACTCCAATCTCATCTGCTTTTTGGTGGTTACTGCTATAGGTTGTATTGTCATAGCCAATGTCCTTTTTCACGGACTTAGTTTCAACTACTGTGAACAATGAACCCTGTCACTGTTTGTATCGTTCATTGAAAGTCTTTCCGTCTTCCAAGTTTCAAACCCTCAGTAGTCAGATCCATGCAGGATTAGCATGCCTTTTACATGGCTTTAGTCAAATTAATGGGCTTGTCATGGCCTTTTGTTGTTGAAACTGGTTTGTTATTGGTCGGATTGGGCTTGCAATGGCCTAGATGGCAAGGTGATCAAATTTTGGGCAGGCAGATGGAAAAAAGAGGATGCCCAAGGGATGGCTGGCTTCCATCTTGTTGAGCTAGGCAGGCATAAATACAGCCAAGGTGTTTCTAGTTGGTTTTTTAGGCACAATTGCGTCTGTTTTTTTGCTGTACAGCCTGTACCTGTAAATATTGGATTGGTCTTGGGTCACAATATGAAAATATTCGCCTGTTTTGGAGGTGAAGAGAGCAAACAAATTGTGCCGATGGGTTTGTTGGGGATCCACAGGATCTAAGTGTGGTTACTGGTTAGACAGGTACCAAACCTTCGTGCAATTCTTTATCATAAATGTGGGTCCCATATAGGTATTCTGGCCAAAGAGACAAGGGACACGGAATAAATATAGGTTACTATGGTAAATTCAGGTGAAATTCAGTTAGGCAACAATGGGTTGACTCTAGGGATGAGTCTATACTACCTAGTTCATCTATGTATTATAATTACCATTATAGAGATGCTTTAAAAATAAAAAAAACTAGTGAGAATATTGGTGTGAATAATAGTTAACTTTCAGGTTTCAACTAGCTAGCATTAAAACATTGGACACACTAGTCGATCCACAAATATTCCGGTTACTTACTATCTTAGTACATTTTATTAACTGTTACCTTTAGAAATATATAAATCACGCAACGTAAACTAATAGATGTTGTAAAAGAAAGCTTTTAGAAACAGAACTATAGTAAAATCTGATATGCATCAACTTTATAACTTTCTACATGTAAACTAAGATATTCTAATACAAATTGAAATTACCTTGTTTAACCATAATGAAATAGGTTCTGCACTTGAGAGCTTGAGCTTCGCATTTGCTATCTCAGAAGAACCACACCGTAACCTGTTTCCATAAATTAGTGCATTTGACAGCTCCATTATCGCAGAACACATGCGATACTGTAAAGAAACAAATAAAATCACATTAATCATGTCAAAGCATTATCTCTAACAGAGACAAATAAATCAAACTGCGATAAGTAGATCATCTTATAAATTGGAGAAACCTGGCTCTGTAAAGCTGAAATTGCCTGAGGATGAGCTTCTGATAGTCTGCAGAACAAGCTAATGGCCATTCCATTCTCCCGGGCTTCAACACTCTAGACAAATAAAAAAAACAGCTCTTCAAACTTGGACAAATAAGAACAGATTGTTTGAAGTATAACACTTGATAATGACTTACCTGAACCAGTGGGGGAAGCTGGTAATGGTCTCCAACAAGAACAAAGGTTGAAGCAAGCATTAAAGGTCCTAATGACACCTGGGAGAAAGAGTGGTCATTAAAAATGGTGAGATATCTTTAATAATCAGATTCTGAGTATCCTTTCTTTCAGGGAACAAGGCCACAGGATAACAGAATGGCTACATATGATAAAATATTAATGTGGAATAAGATATAAGAAAATATATGACAATGTTACTGCGGCTGAAGATTATATAGAGCTAACTTTTATTGTTTTGGGAAAATTGCATTTCAGACTTCAGACTTCAGAGAACAGGTACGTGGTTCATTTTAAGTGTAGTTGGAAGCTATATTTTGGGAGACCAAATTCTAGCATGTAATATTGATGCATTGCTTTAGTTGAAGCTGTACTCAATATGAGAGCGGCTGTGACAAAAGCTGGTGGAGCACAATATGGCTCCAACCAACCCAATCAAACAGAACTTTCAAGTAAACTTACAAAAATAAAAATGAAAAACAAAGAAAAGAATATAATGCACGGTAAGTACTGCGAATTAGTTAATAGTTACGAACGGCATAGATGATTGTGCCTCCAGCGAACAGAAGATAAAACTCATGTTGACATGATTTAAGGCCCTCATGAGTTCTAGTAAGAATAAGTGCATAACTAATTGCAGGATGGAGATGAAAAAGAACAAATCATGACAATGAGTATATAAATTGGCTAAATTTTATAAAGCACCATCGAGCTTTCAGGGTTTTTAAGATAGCACCATTGTACTTTAAAAAGACCATGAACCCCCTTGAAGAATTTTTTTTTTTGTCAAAAAAAATAAGGGTGTTATAAAAAAAAGTACCATATTCAGTTCATTTTGGGACTATTTAGTCCATGTACAAGGTCAATTTGGAGTTATTTAGTCCATTAGTTACTTGAACGAGTTAATGAAACAAGCATTTTCAGACAGCATTGCTAGTTCAGCGGGGTTATGGCATTTTAAGGTTCAATGGTGCTATCTCTGAAATTTTGATGGTTCTTTTGTAAAATTACCCATATAAATATTACAAACAAAAAAAGTATATACCGGAAGTGTGATTTGTCCAGCTTCATCCATAATACAAATATCGAACTTCTTATTTGCAAGCAAGGGATGGTTGATCCCCAAACAAGTTACTCCAACAACACGCGCATTTTCCATCCTTTGTTTCATATCATTTACACTGCTTATCTCTATTCCTACCATAAGAGGGGGAAAATATATAGAAAACAGAACATAAACCACAAAGCTTCAAGAGATCCAAGAAATAGAATAAGCAAAGAGGGGAAGTATTGCACCTGATAAACAATGCTCCCGGATATCATCATGAACAACTTCATGCCTACCAATACGTATGAATTCTATGCCCTGTAAAGAATATGATAGCGGATGCAGGTTGGTACGAAGCCAATTTCTTCGGAAGAATAATTGACAAGCATTCAAGACCATCAACAAATACAGCTTATTTGGAAAGGAGCTTTCCAATCTTGATTTTAAAAACGTTCACTACTGTGACAAAGCAGTCAATATGTGCAAACAAGCACCAATTGTCTGGCAACATAATAAAGGTAACCAAAGGGGTATCATCACTCCCCAGAATCCATTGAACAATGGTTTCTATAGAACCAACTCAGGATGCTACCAAAGGCTTATCCTTTACAAGTTTACAAAAATTGGATAAACACACAACACTACAGAGTGTAATGATAACTTTCTGTAAATATTGGTCACTGACAGTGACAATATAAATAGCTGCTTAGCATAATATGGAACATCTTAGAAGAAACCAAATGCAGATCTCTTGAACCAATGAGAAAGTATAATAATCTCTTACAGGCTGATCACAGGTTTGTCACTTATGTGTAACACAGCAGTACAAACAAATCTACAAAAGTATGCTAAAACTGTAAAATAACACATAATTTAACTTGAAATAGCAACATGGTGAGAACGTTGATTTCTTAAAACAAAAGAACATTGCTTACTCAATAATCTTCACATTTTTCCTGAATAGTGTGCTTGGTAGGCGGTAATCTAGGTGGTAATCCTAGATTCTCATTAAATATCACCAAGCTTGTGTTGATGTAAAAAATATTCTCGAGAAAATAGGATTGCCATGGTAATCTGATGCCCCCAAATCATGGAATTCCTATTCCCATCTAGATTGGTGTTTATATGAGATCACCCCAAATATTCCCACCTAATACAAGATGTGCCACACCTGACAATACCCGTCCATCGCGGCCCAGCCGGCAGCCAATGATTGGGTGTCCACCTTCTACTTCCCTCCGTCGCCCCCTGTCAACCGGCCGGCCGTAGGCCATGTGCTGCTAGCCTCCCCCGTTGCCGCCCCCGCCGAATGACGTATCTAACAAACTTCGCCCGTGTACTTCCAAATTAGACTATGTGACACTTCTATATAACATAACGTGTTGAGAAATAAAAATTTGTATATGTGCGGACAACTTTGATACGTTTGAGGATACAAAAAATATTAAATATGTTGGATCTCTTATTCAGACTATATTTTAAAAGTAATGGTTTAAATTGATGCAAATGATAAAGTTGGGCCAATGAAAGTCGGCTCCGATTGTTTGATTTAACTTTAATGATTGTATTCATGTGCATTATTTTAGTGTCATGCATGCATGCATGCATGCCCGTATGTGCTCAAGAGTACTTATACTTATCGATGAAATATATAACCTTAAATTTTATTTACATCGTGCTTTACTGTTTTACTAGCGTATGTTTCTTCTCGTAGTTATTTATATATTGTTTAACACATGTAATTAAATGTATATAATAATATAGTCATGTCCCTGTGTCCTTTTTACAAATTTGTAGTGTCATGTATCCATGTCCCGTGTCCATGTCTGTGCTTCATAGGGTATTATAACTCTTTGAGGACAATTCCTTCTTTGAAAAACTTGAATCCGAGGGCCACAACCATTTATTCATTTGTTGTCAATTCTCTGATTGGGTGATTTGAGCTTCATTGTTGTGTTGTGGATTTCATAACCAACTGCTTTATCTTACTAATGTCATAGATATCATCCAATCTACGACCTCAAGTAATTAACCAATCAGAGCAATTCTTCGTATGGTGGTTAGTGGTTATGAATGTTGTTTGGAACATATTGGAAAGAACGGAACAACCGAGTCTTGAGGTCTCAATGTAGGAACAAAGAGATTGTTCGTCGTGATGTTATCTCTAATACTTCAATTGCAGTGGCAAAAATCTTTGATGGCATGGATCTTAGTAGAGGACCAATTGTTCACAATTGGAATGCATTATCTACCTTTTTGAAAATTTGATCTATAACTATTGTTTTGTAATAGCCTTGGTCCTATTTACTAGTATGAAATTTTCTTTTTTGTAATTATTCTTTTATTTAGGCACAAAAAAGACCTTGTGTCAAACACTTAATGAGTTGAATCCACTCTTTCTAGCCAAGGTAGTCATGAGAAAGTAAAGGCCCTGCCATAAGACCTCGATTTTCTCAGTTATTCTGTAGGTATATGCACTTATGTAAGTTGCGGCAGTTAGAATACAACACCCCTATAACAAGAAAACATATCAGGGTTTTCTACAAACTTCTATAAGGAAATGTCAAAGTATGTATCCCTGGGAGACAAATGAAGTAGTACTCGCATCTAATGCAAAACAAAAATGTCTCAACCATCTACCATACACCCAAAAAAGAAAGAAAGAAAAAGCAGTACCAAAGTCGATATAAACCTAGAAATTGAAGAGCATATATGACGTACATGCAGCAACAAGCATTAAGACTCAAAATTTATTCAAAAGGTAGGGGTGTATAAACTAACCGTGCTATTGAATTTCACGTCTGGGCCAGTTTAAGATCAAATAGTCACCAGAACAAAAGATGGATATCTGGTACATGCTCTATTTATACACAAAGATATGCAGATATTGGAGTGTCCTCTTCGTTTATAATGTTTAGATAATACATAATATTATTATATATGCATGTAAATTATCATGTTGCTTTTAGGGGAAAAAGATTAAATAATTAAACAACGAAACTACTTCTATTGAACTTGTAACCATGATTCGAGATCTAAGTAGGGCTGTTAAACGAGCCGAGCTTTAGGTTGTTCAGCTTGGCTCGGTTATTTACACGAGCTTAAAAACTTGTTCAAGCTTGGCTCGTTTATTTATCAAATGAGCCCATGCCGAGCCTTCATTGAGCCCGAGCGAGCCTTGAGCTTTATCGAGCCTATCTAAAATCCAAAAAAAGCTATAAATAATTACATGAAAATATAAAAACATCATATCAATGTTCAATATTATATCAGATAAAGTGGGCAACGCGGAATGCATTTATTATAATTAAATAAACGAGTTTAAAACTTATTTTGAACTTTGTCAATCAAAAACTTAAAGTTATTAATTATTTAAATTCTTTAATATTTTAGCATAACAATATTTGATTCAATATTTATCATGATGTAAGCCCATGTTAACATCAGCAAGCAAATAATTATAATCTAAATTGAAGAATAAATAATCATATATTTATTCATAGGAAATACCAAATAAGATGCAAATTGTCCAATTTTACATAAGCCTTAAACGAGCCAAGCTTGAACACGAGCCGAGCTCGAGCCTACCGTGTTCATGTTTGTTCGTTTATTTCACCGAGCTTTGATTTTTGTTCAAGCTCGGCTCGTTTAGTTGTCAAATGAGCCCGAGCCGATCCTAAGCCGAGCTCCGAGCTTTGAGCTTTTTTAACAGCCCTAGATCTAAGTATCAGTTATCTAACTGCTCTCTCAAAAGTAGGTACCGGTTTCAGAGTTTCAAATATTTCAAGTCGAACTCCTTATATATGCATCATCTGAGTATTGGCATCAGGTTGGGAGTGATACTTATATATGCATACAAATTTTCTTATTTGAGTTAAATTCTCTCTCCCTCCTTTCTCTAACTGGTCTCATTACCGTTAAACAAGGCTCGTAACCTAACCTACCTGAATTTTATCATGGATTGTATCTGATTATGTTGGATGGTCATATCCAGGTTTTGGTTAGGTCGGGTGGGTTCTTTGGGGTCGGTTGAGATTGAGTTGGCCTGGACTCTGGAGCCCAACCTGCCGACACCCAGATTTGCTTCTCTAAAGAGCATAATCAATGAAACATATATTTAGATATTAGGTAAATAAACATGCAATATCCAGGTAATTGTTTGATGGCTAATTAGAAGCATGTAGAAACTAAAGAATGGAAACAGCTCTGAAAGGGAAATTTCTTGGGAATGACCATGGAATGAAGTTATACGTGCAGGAAAGACCAATGTCTAAAGTTTATCTTTAAATATCACAAACAACTCTCGTCAAGGTGCCAGCTACATTAAATACATAATAATATAAGGGAGTCCAAGACAACAGCAATATTCTGATAGCGAATGTCAACAAGGTGCTGACACCTCATATCTAGGATAGATAAGGCATTACATAGGGTTTCAAGATGCGGTTTGTTGATCACAATTCCTATGACTCCATTGTGATGATAGTAACCCCAACAACAGTGAAAACCTCCAGTGCCGAATTGTAACATTCATATTCACAAATGCATCAACGTCAAAATCTCACAAATGCATCAACGTCACAAATGCATCAACTAAGAATTTACCCTCTATATAAAAATATAAATAAGGCCAACAAATTAGCATGCTTTGAACCTAATGTAAAATAATTTAGATAGAATGACCTGAGCCTTCAATTTGATAAGCAAATTATCAACGGCTGAATTCATATATGATGTGAGCAAAATTGAAGCCCCCCTGATCAACAACGCTTTCACAGCATGTACCATTGTAGATGTTTTGCCGGTTCCAGGCATTCCTAGGATAAGAGTGTAATCCTTCGCAGTAAGTATCTGATAAATTACATAACAAAATATATAAACGTCATGTTCTAAATAAATTACCAGAATCCAAATATATTAGAAATCGAAAGGAAATCATCATTCTCTATCTATAGTATTAGTTAAAAGAAACAAAAAGAAATGTTTACCTTGTGAATAGCTCTGCGTTGATCATCATTCAGGCTTTTTTCTGAACGGATATATGATAGAGAAGGATCTTGGCTAAATATTCCTCCACTGTCAAACCTGGGTACCTGTAGGATTAATACAACAAAGACACAATCATGGTATGCCATAGATCATAGGGCAGAGGTGTTAAACTTCGAAATATGAGCGATGAGATTTTGTACAAGCACCTAGGTCTACAATCATTTTAGATATGGTCTGACTTCGAAATATGAGCGATGATATTGTACAAGCACCTACCTCTAGGTCTACAATCATTTTCCTGAGATGCAAACTCTGAGAGCTTTGAACAAACAGCTGTATGAGGTTGAACCTTTTGATGGATGAACACATGCAAAAAATATTAATATACACTGCCTTTAAAAGATCTAAGAACAAGAAAATGAATTATGGAGAAAGTATTGAGAATATGCAGAATCATGAAAGCTACCTCATGGTTGCAAATGATGAAGCAAATTCATCCTTGTCAATACGCCAAACTTCGTGAATGAGATTGCCTCTCTCAGAAGAAAAATCACTGCCTGGTATCCTCAAGCGCCGAGAAAAAGATATCTAGGATTTTATTCAAATTATACATGGTTATGCCAGAAATTAGTCAACTGAAAATTTACAGAGCCTTAAATTAATATATTCTCCAATTACCTTCATTATCAGAATCTTGCAAACAGATAATTACAAAAAATGGAAATAAAATTTTATGATGAACAGCAACTTACGGAAACATTAAGGTGATTAATGTCACATATGATCCCATTTGCAACTGCTATGCGTCCAGATTCGGTGCTAAGTATCTAGCCATAATATTAAACAAAATAATGATCATATATGAAATTTCTTGAATAAAGCAGCACAAAATGTATTACCAATATATGACTAAAAGAAGTTGGTCTGAAAGAAAATCAATACATCAGTTAAAACTAGGACAATTTTGATACTGCATAAAAAAATAATAAAATAGTTCAAACAACATTACACGTATTTTCAAACAATATCATGCCGCATTACAAATTTGAGTAATATTCTATGATCCTCTAAGTCTTCAGGCGTTCTCTCAGCTATCACTCATATACCTTGTGTATGTCACCAAAGGTTTATCCATTAATGTGTTTCAGTAAGTGCTACCCAACACTAGTTTTCCATAGGTGGAACTATGGTGATTGGTGCTTCCATTCTAGGCGCCGTGCTAATTCATTAGGTTTGTTTTTTTACTTTCTCTCATACATTTTCCTTCAATATCGGTTAGTCGATAGAGCCATCAACTCAATCCTATGATCTTAAGCAAATTATCTCCACCATGGCATAATAAGTTGTAAGTTTAATGTCACTATATATAGAGACTATATGGGTTGCTTTTGGGGCAAATTCATAATACACATTGACTAGTCATGTCTTGTATTTAGAAGGCATACCAACCATCTCCAAGTGAACAATTATCCCAGCTTCCACTTCAAAAAGCTATCAAGCTAATCTATGCATTTGCTTAGGCTTTTGGGTACATTTTTAAAAAATGTCAGCTGTATGATTATTGCATTTCATTGTCTCGATTTGTGGGTGGGTGCCAGGCTGCTTGCAAATGGTAGCATTCAATACAGCAAGCACTCGATCAGGAATTCTATAATCTGATGAATTGTCCATCCTTCAACCTGATATCTGGTTTCAGGCATTTGAAGTTGATTAACACCTTTCATCAAGTAAGTGTAACTGCAATTTATTGGCCACCATTTATATATAAGATTTACTTCTCGTCTTGGTCTTAGTGCAGACTAGTAGCCAACTATAAATGTCTAGCCATTCAATTATTCTAGCTAGGAGTGCTATAATGAGCATACATGATACATGCCAATAGGATTATTTAGCATCATTAGTGTTTCGTAGGTGAACTCCAACAATTCCTAGTCCCTGCTCTGAAATCTACTGCTGCTATGCAGCTTTGGTAGATTATGCAAGTTTTCCATCAGCTCGCAATCTTAGCATAGAGTTGTCCGGTATTTAATCAGCCTCCAGTTTACTTGTTGACCTAAGGACTAATTTCAGTGAGATTCGCATCTTACTAGTCCTATCTAGCTATTCATCGATTCACTGATACAAGACTAAGCGATTGACTATCACATCTCAGTTATACATTATTGAGTTTTCTACGTTGATATCTATTATTCATCATATACCCTCTAGCATCTGAGGACTTTTCCATGCTTTTTAACTTTGTTAATTTCCTCATTATTGGCCATATCAGTTCATTAAATAAGAAATGGTATTGTAAATGACACTTTCCTACGTCAAACCTCGAGGAGGTAGAAGTTTGAAAACAATCAAGTCATGGCTACCTCCATATTAATTCAGAACAAATAGTAACAGCAAAGATCATTTTTTAATGTGAAGTAATAATTAACTTGTAAGTAATCCATACAATATTAGTTCAAGTCAAAATGATTTAACTATGGGAAATTTCATCATCTTAAATGCTTGAAAAGAAAAAGGAAAAGGACGAGAATTATAAATAAAATGGTGGTGGAAAGCCATTACCACACGATCCCCACATCTAAGAGTGCAATCTGGACTACTAGCTCCAGATGTGGAAGGATCCATGTTCTCCATACTAGGCATGTTAGAATCATATTGGGTTGGCTTTTGACGCACGAACCGGTATATGAATCTTCCATCTTTCGCAGATCCATCTACTGAGAATCCATTTGAAGCGTCGAGAATGATAGAAGAAAGGCTGTTTGTGTTGTGGTCTGCTTTTATATTACATGGGTGTAATATCTCTTGCCTACTCGCCTAAAATTCAGTATACTGCTTCAGTACAGAAAAATTGCATGTTGGTTTCAAACACCAGGACAAATGTAAAAGGGAAAACCTGAGACACTTTAGCTTCGAGGTCAATAAGTCGATCCCAGTGCCTGAGAAACTTATGGTGTGCAACAGTTAAATGATCAGCATGTTTGTCAAACAAATCACCAAGTCCGCTACTCTCTTTGTTACCCCCATGTGCCTGCACAATGGAAACAGCATTTATAAAAGTTCTTGGCAACATTAAAAAAAAAGTTAAAAGGGTTCATTCCAAATGGATGCATGCCTGGATTACAGAAGCTATATTGCAGTCAAAAATTTATTGAGACAATATATGGCATGTGTGCCATAATTAAAAGTTTGAGTTTTCAATTGACACAAACCTACAAAAAGACAAGAATATTTTTAATAGAGACAAAAGTTACTAGTGATGGACAGAATACAATCACACCGAGAATAAAATATATAGGGATTTGACCCCCAAAAAATGACATTTATGGAAGATTAAAATAAAAACCAGCTCATTTGTTTCATTGTGAACAAGTAGAGAATAAAAACATTTCGGAGGAAGATTAGAACCATTGAGATATATACGAGATATGTATGTCATGGCTTTTTGTTGGTGAATTTGGATCAAACAAAATGGGAAGTCTTTCAATTAAAAGAAATCCTCTTTTATGCCTGTCCATAAAATCAAAATTCTACTGGAATTATGGCAAGGCTCTTTTGAAAAGGCAATAGGTTTGTTTGTTTGTTTTCTTTTTCTGGCACTGCCCGTAAGCCCTAACCTATGCATACAACCCACACAACACACCCACACCCACACCACATACAAGCACACATCACACACACCCAAGGGATCCACGAATTTGGCCCGAAAGCGTTAAATTGTAGCTACTTCCCCCATTGGGGATCGAACCCCCGAACTCCCAAGAGAGGGAAGCGCCATACTAATTGAGCTTTTGCTCATTGGTGCAAAAGATTTGTTTTAAATCCTAGTTTTGAGTGCTGACAGATACAACTGATTATGGAAGTCTTTTGTTGAGTCAGTTCTGTAGCTATTTTCCTTTTTTTCTTTTTTGTGTGTGTGTAGCGGGGGGGGGGGGGTGATGGGCTCTTTTTCTTTTTTTTTACAAATGACTAGTGCATATCTCTAGCTTGTACTTAATTTATGTAATGCACCTCGTTTCAAATTATCAATGAAATGTTTCGTTTGACTGCTGTAATAATGACTATCCGATTCCTCAAAATTATAAATGTGAACAGATTAGGGTAGGTTCCATCAAGGTAAGGATGTTGGCATGAACGTTGCACAAGTCAATATTTGAGAGAGTTTACAAATGAATATTAAGTTCCATAAAATCTAATGAGATGGCCATGTCATATAGAACTAGGTTAGAGATTGCTTCGCTGAGAAAGGACATGAAAAAATGGCTTCAGGATTCCAAAGATTTCAATTTTCTGTGAGGACCAAGAGCATGGCTGCATTAATGAGTATGTGCAGCGAGAGATCACAGAAAGAGGGTATTTCCCTTACCAAAGTGTGTCCCTCGCCCGTGCCCCTGCCCCAACCCCCTTTCAACCCCAAATAAAAAAACCAAAATCAACGACCTTTAACGCCTTCTACACATTCCTTATTTCCTACCAACTCACTCATAGGGTAACCCCAGTAGAGCCGTAGGGGTATCGTACCACCTACCTAAACACCGGTAACTACTGAACATTTGCATTTTATTACAAATAACGGCATGACTTGTGTAGAAGAAGGTACATGCACAGATCATGGTTTCTCTAATTGGCAGCTTGTATAAGCATCAGAACTAATTTCAGTGAGAAGCTTCCCACTTTACTTTCTTGGAAATGGGATATAATGCCAGTCACGTAAAGGATGTACCGAGCCGCTAGAGAGAAAAGGGAATGGCAGATTGTTCCAGGAAAAACTTTGTGAAGTGCATATGATAATCATTCAGGTCAACATCCAAATAACCTAGTACTTTTAAAGCATGAACAAAAGGAATTTCTTTACCTTATGGTAGACGGTGCAACTATTAAGATGCCGACAACCTTTGCACATTGTCAGATTCTGCAGTAAAGAAAGGGAATGAATAAAGTTTCTATGAATTCATCATGCTAAGAAATAAAGAAACGGTGGGCATTCCTAAATCAAAACAATACCTGTAGCATTGGGGGAAGAATTTGTGAGTTTGATGCCTTCAATATATCAGTTGCAAGCTCATTCCGACGCATAATTAAACCAACCACATCAGACCTTTGAACTTTAATCCCCTACATCATCCATAAATAAATTCAGATATTTAAATAAAATTTTCATACTACAAAGAGCAAGGATAGACTTACCAGTGTCTGATCTGTATAAAGGTAATACAGGAGACCTGAGTTAATATCCTTTTTCAAGTACCTGGGAAACACAAGTGATCAAGGTAAGACAATTGACATAGTCAACACGCATGTTGTTTATCATTTAGCAATCCTGTGTTTCTCACCTCTAAAAACCGATCAAATAAAATAAAATAAATAATCAGATGATTGTAATCAAGCGAGACACACCTATCAGACATCAGAAGGGTGTACAAAATCACCTGTGCACAATGCTCCATTGCAGACTGCAAGACAAAATAAATTGAAAGCATATGATATAATAAGAATTGTAAAGCACAGAAGGAATCTGCTTTATAGACAGCATGTGTAAACATATGTCAATTCAGATTTGAATAGGGTCCAACCAAATGCAACTAAATTCAACCTAGATTTAATGATGACTGAGTTCCCGAAACAATGAAAAATGTATAAAGAGATGCAAATAACCAAAAACATGACCGGCAAGGAAATAGGGAAGGATTCCAGCAAACGCAAAGAAGCTGTACAAACCTCCCAATAAATGATAGAGCTCTAACCTTGCAACATACCCTTATATGGAATGCAGGAAATTTTAACCACAAGGTCCACAACACGAGACCTCCTTTCTCCGTGTTTCCTTATTTCTCCTTTCTCACTCTTTTAGAGTTCCTTTCAATAATTTCATTAGATGCAGTTGGATAGATGAAAAATATGATACAATTTTCATAAATTTCACCATTAGGTTGAATTAGTCATAAAAGCACCAAACCTAACAGACCTAACTGTACAACTCCTTAGGCATTTATACTTGCCCATAGTAAACAATAAACTGGATATTTCTCTCCTGAAATCAAATTTACAACACTCAGGACAGGCCTCAGATGTATGAAGAGATCTACTGTTCAGTTGTAAAGCAGCATGAACCTGCCTAACCGAACCCTATGCCAGATCCATGTTTCATGAAATTGATTTAATTGCAACAAATACAAATTTTATTTTTTGCTAAAGAACAAATAAAATAATTTGTCATTATACCACAGTTGTTTCTCTAGGTAACAAGGTTCTTTGTTCGGCACTGCAAGGGAAGAAAGATATTTGGAAAGCATTCCACTTCACACTACATACTTCATAGATCGTAAATTCATAACCTTGAGGAGTTAATTAAGGAAGTTTTGAGGAAAATGAATTCATGAGTTTTTCTACAAGCATCAAAAGCCAATAATCCACATATCTTAACATGTAAATAAACTGGCGCCAACTGTTTAAGTCAAAAAAATAAGCTGGTGGTTAGCCCAAACAAAAAATAATGAACAAATTTATATTTATTGGTGCCCAATTACATTCATCCAAGCTCTAAAACCATTTTAGTGAAACTGAAGACCTATGGCTTGTGGACATGAAAGTACATATAGGTTAGACAAATGTTCGTTATCTTCTGCTTTCCTTATAGTTGAGGTTTAGGATGATACTAGATTTGATTAAGTGGCCTCCAGGTAACCATAAGAACTATAAAATACATTGCCTCAGCATGTAATATGCAAATATAGTACATCAAGAAAAAAATATTAAAATAATAGGTCATATTTACATAAAATGTAAATAATTAGACACTTTTATAATATTAAAATTATTTAAAGTAAATATGAAACATTAAAACTTAACTATGGCATTCAAAATTAAACTAAAATAAAATAAGAGTTTGACACCAAATGGGACAATGTAGCACCTGACCGCTAGTCGCTTTGCCAGTTTTGAACTCTAAAGGCATAATTTTTTCTTGTGAACCGCCAGAACTTGAACTTATTATTATCCGTATAGATGCATCAATCATTCCTTTCAATCCATATCGTGGCGCCCATGCCATCTCCTCAATATCTATAACCTGGATTCTCCAATGAATAGATTACCAAAAAAATACAGGTGTGGACATAATAGAATTTGAACTGCAGATAAAAGAAATGATTTATAAATTTTGTGGGTGTAGTGCATAGCTATTCGGTCAGTTTAGTTGTGACAGGTTTACGTATATAAAAATAAAATGCATTTAGCATTAGGTGAATGAAAATTTCAGGTGTGCAGAAGGAGAAGCTACCTGTTTTTTTATCGGAAACACAAAGTAATATATTTAACAAACATGGAATCCATGCTTCAGGCGGCATATGTCATATGTTCAAGACTACTTTTTTGACAAAGTACTTTCCCTCCCTGCCTACTATGTGGTTACCCCCCACCCCACACACACACGCTACTATTAGGCAGATGATGGGACCCATCACACTGATGGGATAGCCATGCTAGAAGGGGGTGAAATCAATCCTACCCACATGCTAGGCTGGTGGGAAAAGAAATTTTTCTCCACAAACATTATTGTATATCTCAAGTCAACTGAGTGGTGAACAAGAGAACAGGAAGGAAAAAGATAGTGGTGAACAAGAGAAGGGGAAGGAAAAAGATAAATATTTAATGTTGGAGTATAAAGTTTATTTAAAGTTGAGAGAGTGATGGGCTTTTTATAGGTACACATGGGCCTTTGATATAAGTGGGTTCCAACAATAAGACTCAAGTCTTGTTGAAGTCTTGTTGAGGTTTGTCCCGTCTTATATCTTATACCCATACGTTTCTTTTGTTATTTCCAATGTGGACTCTCTTTAAAGTCCCGTCATTTGGTTTTTACTTTCAGCACTCCCCCTCACGTACCATCACTTTTTTTCCTTAGTGTGGATGTCACGTGGAAAGTACGAGTAGAGTTCCTTGGTGTGGTTGTCATGTGAAGGTTTGTCTCATCTTATATCTTATACCCATGTGGTTCTTTTGTTGTTTCCAATGTGAGACTATCTTTAAAGTCCCATCATTTGGTTTTTACTTTCAACGGAATTCTGCTTTCGATGTAAATGACTTCAAAACCTAACGTGTGTCTTTACCATTCAGCCCTTCCAATATATGCCATCAGGTACCAATAGGATGCATGATGCGTATATGGTACAGAAATTACAGTGCATGTCTCTCATAAAGGCACATTAGGAGAGACAGACAACATGGTAATATTGCATGTCTGAACCACCACAATTATTTGGTTGTGTGCAAATCAGGTCAAGATGGCTATGTTACCTTTATATCTTATGTAATAGTAAGATAAGCAAAACAAATAGAATGCCATTTATTCCTGGCAATTCCAACAAATCCATACCTCAGTAATGTGAACAGACTTGTGTCCCTCGTGTTGCCCAAAATCAATACTAATGCCATTTGATTCCTGAAACGATGATAAATCATGAGCTGCACACAACAGTATGAATAGTGCTTTAAGAGCAATTATAAATTTATATGGCGTTCTAGGACAAAATCTACGAAATTATTGAAATTGTTTTATTACTTAATAGTTGAGACACATGGTTGCTATTGTCCTGCGATGACAAACAAAACAAGTTCATTGCAAACTAACGTTTGACCATAAACAGCAGCCATATTTTATTTCGGAGGGGAAAAGCCAAACTACGGCAGGTTCCTGGCTAAAGGTGGTCAGGGTAGTGAAACAGTGCAAGTACATGAAAGCAACCTAGAGATGAAAGGCACTATCTGTTCAGTGTACTTAGAAAGCCCAATCAAGAATAAAAGTGACTAAAGAGGTTAGCCACATTCAACAAATATAGTAAACATTATGGGTTGGTGTTTGCAACTAACTTGGATTTATTCAAGCTGAGTTCTAAGACTAGAGCGGTTATTTTGGTTTTTTAATAACTAATTCCATGGGGGAAATGGATATATCATTTACAAAAAAATAACTCAAAAGAACCTATAAAAAACAAAAGGGAATATAAAAGTATACTCCAATTTAGAACAATAACTTGAAGAAACAGCACTGTCTAGATAACACGTAATAAGTAAAAGACAACTCATATACCTCTGCCGCTCTAAAATATCGGACCCAATTCAATATTTTAGGAATCGCCTCAATAAGCTTGGAGTAAATATCATGTTCACTAGCTACATCAACAGGTAAAGGGTTAGGAAATGTATTAGACAATAAAAAAATTTCTTTTTTTTTGGGTTTGTGTGTGTGTGTGTGTGTGAGAGAGAGAGAGAGTTCATGCAGATCTCATATAGATTGCATATTTCAGGTATTTTGTGAATTAATCGGCCTTCAATTAGCAAATTCGATATCAAAAAGCTGGCCATCCCTTAAATTCTGTGTTGCGAATAGTTGATATGCTGAGAGAATATGTGAATCTCATGCATTCTACTCATGGTTACCTCCACATGCATACAAGCTCTCCATATTTTTCTGAAGAACTGTTACAGCATACTCTTCCAAGAAGTGTCTTGTTGGTGAATCCTTAACAAGTCCAGCCTAAGAGAAAAGACAAACTTTGGATCAGTTTCAGAAGGCTTTGATCTTTTGATAAAACCGAAGATTATGTAGGCTTATCGAGAACACAGCAGAAAACCTGGAAGATCTGATGAAGCAATGTGCCAATTAGTGCTGCAGTAGAATGCTCGGTAGACTTTAGCCTCTCATCTAGAACGGAACGTCGTGGACAATTGAAACTAGAGGCAACCTAAAATTAAACATTAACATTCATCTCGATATGTATAAAACCTAACAATTATAAATAAACATAGGAAAAATTGCATAAATGTACCAATGAACTTTCCAACTTTGTGCGATTGATGTTTGATACCATTAACTTTAATAATTAGAAATAAGTACCATGAACTATTTTATTTGACATAACTACCATATGGCATTAAATTATTATATAATTGGACCATTATACCCTTCAATGTTTTAAACATTTTTTCTATAGAAAAATACAGTAAATTACATCAAAATAAATGAATTAAAAACTAAAATGACAAAGTTTAGTTTTAGAATGTGATTGAGAATTGGAGGAGCGATGATGGAGTGGATGGTGTCGGGTTGAAGGGTGAAGATGAGCGGAGGAAGGAGATCAAGAGAAAAAAGAGGGAAAAGGTCAAGCTCTAAGGATCTAGTTCTAGTTGAAAATGTTAGATTTAGAGGTCGGTGTCGAAAGTTGGGAATTTATAAGATATCAATATTTGAGTTGTGATGGTTTAAAAATTTAAAGGTTAAGGAGTTCTAAATTCTGTGACCAAGAGATTTTGGGGTTTAGAGGTTTTGGAATCTCGAGATTTTAGGGGTAATGGGTTTAGTGATTTAAGGCTTTGGGATCTAGGGATTAGGGAGTTTAGTGTTTCTAAGGTTCTGAAATGATGGGTGAGGAAGACAAAGAGGAGTTTGGAATTTAGTAATTTTGAGAGTTTGAAATTTTTATATTTGAGAATTTTGGAATTAGGGATTTAAAGATTTGGGGGTTTAGGGATTAAAGAGTATGAGAATTTAAAGATCCAAAAGATTTGAATGGATGGGTTAAGGTGATGAAGAGGGAGAAGAAAGGAGAAAAGGGAAGGAGAGAAGAGGAAGGAGACAATGGTAAAATAGTCAAAATGCGTTATTATTGGATGATATCACCGTTTATTTTAACATGTGCAGGTGTTTCTATACTTGAGGGTACTTGGTTGCAGTCGGGGATGATGGTTCAATGTACTTATCTGTAATTTAAATTAGTTTATGGTATCAATTGCATAAAATGATAATTCATGGGAACATTTATGCAATTTAGCCATAAACATATAATTCATTATGACAAAAGCCATAATGTTGCATGCCAAGATAAGAAAAATATGTGAAGCAGTTGCCAAGAGATTATTACCCGTGTTCCAGATACAAGTATATCCGGGTGAATGATTAAAAGGCTGTTATCATGGTCAATGACACATTTCCCCTGATCATCAAACTCTCCAATAACATTGATTGTATCCCCTGGTCCGATCAAGCTATAAAACCTAACACATAAAAGTGATAGGTAAGACCTCTCAAATTTCAACAAATTCATAAGGATCGTACAAATCAGATAAATTTGGAAGGAAAAAATGTTTTCCGAGTCATCCTGCAGGTATACAGACAGCTTTGGCTGCAGAAAAGATCTTGTTTATGGCTCAATACACAGCTCCTTATGGGTAAGAATGGACCGTGTATTTATGTTAAGATTAGGCTGCAAAGGAAGCTAAGTGGGTATATGCAGGCTACATGTTTCATGTCCATTTTTTCTTCTTCTTTTTCCTTTTTGTTCTCCATTTAAGTCATGGTGTTCACTAATAATAGCTTGTTCTCATGGTTAAAGATATATCAATATATCATTACCTTGTGACTAGGTTGCTCGGATACTTCCAAAGGGTTGTCATATCCGTGTCCGACACGTATAACACTTGCAAGACACTTGCACGACTCATATCGGACGCATTGTATTGTGTCATATACGTATAGTATATGTTCTATGCATGTCATATATGTATAAACATATTTTTGGTATGTTATTAGCGTATAGCATGCTAGACTAGTTAATTTTTCAATATTTAATGTTGTCATAATAGTTTGATATCTTATTTAACTTTATAAGACTATATATTTAGCAGTGTCCCGGTATCCGTGTCATGCAAGCTTGCCTTGTGATATATCGATTGAAGGAAATTATAGTTTTGTGGTCAGTCAGTCATTCATGTACCAATCCAGGGCCCACAATATATGTTTATGCAACGGTTATTAATGTTGATTATAGAAATGTGTTCTATTCACTATTGCTTTAATTGTGCTTTAGAATTGAATATAATTCCCTAAACAAATTTATCACCTTTCTCCTTCATACCTTTTTCCCGTGCCAAGAGAATTTTGAGGAAGATCTGGTCCTTTAGGATTATGGCAAGCCACTCTCTTGCCAATAGTTTCTTAAAGAGAGGATTGGTTTGAAAACGAAAACCAATATTTTGTGCCTCACTCTATAACCAACCAAAGAAAAGCTTCAGATGAAGGTGCTCCCCTTTATTTGAATACCCACCTACCTAGTGGGAGTAGCTCGAAGATGAAGTAGACAACGATGAATGTTGATGTTAGTTGTTAATTTAATTACTCTCTTATAATTAGTTATTTCTCCTACCCGTTTTCATCTCGCCATCATAAGTAATCAGTCATGACCAATTATTTTGCTATCTACATGTTAGGTTTTCAAAAAAAAAATCAGTTATTTAGTTTTATTTTTAACTTTTTTTAATTATTTTCCCCATCTGATGGTCTTAGGTGCATTCTGGAACAAGGCATCTTGGTGCATTCTGGAACATCCAACAAAACAAAGATCACTAGCAGTACCATACCAAGAGTGAGTTCGGTGAAAGAGCAATATATTAAATATGAATAGAATTATAACAAAAATGCAAAGAAGTAGAAGAGTGGCAATTGGTTGTTTCATTAGAATATAACAAAGTCTGATAGAAACAAACTAGACAACTTTGAAGGACAAAAAATTTTAATACACATTTTAGATTTAAGATGCTAAACACCAGTTATCATGTTCCATCATGATGGTATTGGTTTGTAATGTCTTTAACATAAAACGCCGAGGCACTGTAAAATTGGACTCTTGAATCTCTTTCTAAATATAGTCAAAAAAATTCTCTTTCGAAATTGGTAGCACATCTCAAGTGATGTTTAAGCCAAGCTATTCAAAAGTTGTTCAGCATAAAGCAAAATCATTAGGATATGACATCTATTGTGTTGGGATTGTACTGTGAACATGTTATCAAAAAAGTATAAGATTGCTTGAAGCTTTTGAGGAGATGCTAGCAAGGTTCAAGAACTCGGTTTCGGGTTCAGTTTCAGTCTCTCAAAATTTTATTAGTTTTGGTGGGTTTCGGTTAGTTTCGCTAATCTCGATATGGGTTTCAGTTTTGACAAAAATACATGCATGCATACATATATGTAGATATATTAAATTTTTGGTGCTATATCACAAGATAATGGTTCTATATCACCTCAGATCCAACGTTGAAGGTCTTTGGTGATCACGGGGATAGCAAAAACAATATTAAAAAATAGTTATTCTGGTTTTGGCCGAAACGATATTGTATGGTTGGTTTCGTATCAATCTCTACCGAAACCGATACAAAACGACCACGTATCGGTGGGTTCGGCCAAACCTCGAACCTTAGCCCAAAACAGTTTGTTAGACTAAATCAACAAAAGCTAATTTAAGCAGGAACTAAATTGGCCCAGGTCTACAAATGCGATATATTAATTTGTAATATTATTCTACTAACTTCAATGGATGGAAGGGATGGTATAGACTTTAAATGGAAAAGGAAAACATAGAGGTAAAGGATGAATAGAGATGCTTAGTGAGAGTGTCAAACAATGCATCAATTTAGAGTATGTATTAAGGAATGTGCAGAGCAATATGAATGGACTAAAGTTATACTGAATTTAGGAATGGGAAGGCCATGAGGAATTAGTCTTCTGCAAACTTAAAAGTCCAGGAAGAAAGAGTAAAGACGTAATTTGAGAAAAGATAGGGCGAAATACATATCAATAGACTAAAGGTGGCTGGGGTTCGTATTACAATGAACAATATGAATTCTCCACTTGCAATGCTTGAAAAAAGGACACCTGAGAAATTATAAAATTAACAGATTTTGGGTTTCAACAAAGATTTGTCTGATTTACAAAAAGGTAAAACGATCCAGGCATAAAAATCTACTAACCATTCATCGCACAGATGCAAAACACGCTCCTCGCCACTTCTTTCATTCAATAAGCGAAGCACCTAAGAGAGGGGGAAAAGTGGTTAATATAGGCGAAAATCACTAAAGTTAAAATTTATTGCAGTTACACAGGAAGTGGAACCTTGAATGGACTCTGAGTACACTTCGAATCAGCAATCTTATGCTTTTCAGAGACCTGTAAAATGGGTTAAAACAAGATAATGAGTTCTAGGAATAAATTAGCAGCCTTCAGCAATAAATCAAGTGGAAAAAATGAACATGGAATTAGACCTCTAATACAAGAAAAGTTTCATCCTTCAAACTATGATCATCCCTTTGGGGTGGAACAGCATCAATGCCTTGGCTAAGATTGTTTTGTACGCCAGTTTTTCCACAAGTGGCAGCATGATCTTCACTCAAGTTTAGGGTATTTGGTTCCGTATCTTCTGTGATTGCATCTTCAACTTGATCTAGAAGTTCAAGCAGTTGCTACAAAAAGATGCAAGAGAAACAACAATCGAAATCTTGATATTATTCCAATAACAAATTTGTACACAAATTATTTATGTCAAACCTTCCGATGTTGTGGAGTTGCAGATTGGTCAGACATTCTATTACCAGCAACACCATTGTTCAGCTGCAGATGAAGTGTTAGTGGATTTTATTTAAGAAGATGAAATTTAAATTTGTCAAGAACTATACCTGATTGGAGCCATAACACATAGATGGAGGAGTACGAAACGGGCTCTTAAACTCTGTCATACCAAGAGAACTATATCCACAGTTGCTCCCACGACCATTGCTACCCATACAAGAAACTCTTCGTGATGACGATAAAGACTTGTCGGGTGCAGAGGTAGCTGGAGAAGAAAGCCATTTTTCCAACTTGCCAACTGAACAAGAAGAGCTCTGCATATTTAAAGAATGGTCAGGAAATAAAACCTTTCCAAAACTATCTTTCTACTTTTTTGTTTGGTTCTGTAAGTTATAGGTGGATAGCAACTTTTCACTTTTTTGCCACATCGCTCTCTTCACATTTTCACCTTGAAGCTAAAAAGCTACAATGTATATGGAAAGTGAACCTTAGGGTTTTAAACTCATCTTTTATATGTATTTCACTTTCTTCCATGCATAATTAACAAATAACGGGCACTGATTTTTATTACCTATAATTTTTATTTTCTTTTTATTATCACAACTCATCAGCTTTTCTGCTTTCCTTAGAAGCAAGCAAACAGGTTTTGCAAAAATGAGCCGCATTTCTTTTTCTTCTGCTTTCTCATTTCCTTTTTCCTTTCCAATTGCCAGACAAGAAAAGTTTACAAGGAACCTAATTCAACTGACTTTTTAAAGCATGTTAGCTCCTAAAGCAAAAGGTAGGCATACAAATGAAGGAATACACTTCCAAGAGACTAAATTTGAGAAAAATACGACAGAAAATAGCTCATAAATGCTCCAACTCTCTGTAAATGTTCAGCAAAATAACACTTGCAACGAACTTAGGATTAGATATCTAGGGCAAAATGAAAGTCTTTTCGAGGGGGATCCGTGATGGTTCTATCAAGAAAACAATAATTTTGCTACTACAGAGTAATTCCAAGTAACATACCTGATTCTCTGAGCATGGGTGAAGAGCTGAATTGATTGGCCTTGGATGATTGGCAAAGATTTTCATCGACCCTGGCAATTGCCTAGAGGTGAGCGCTTTCAACCTCTCATTCACAGGAGAAATCTTCCATGTGATCTCATCTCCCCCATCATCTTGGCTTTGCTTGATCAACTATTTCGATGATCAAAGCAAAATTCTTAAGAAATTAGAAGCCAAGAGAAAACAAAAGAGGAAGAGAGAGAGCATGAGACTCACCATCCCAGGAGAAAACTTGAATCGCTTGAGAGGAACCGATTTGGTGGTCTCCGGCGAGATCGGAGATGACGAGTCCACTTCGACATTGGCGGAAGTGGCTACGCTTTCGCTTCGATTAGGGTTAGGGTTAGGGTTTTGGGTCGTGGTGGAGTTGGCCTGAGTGTGGCGCTCGAAGAAGTGCTGGATCCCGAACTTTGACGGCTGAGATTGCTGGATGGCCTGGTTCGATTTCTTTGGAGCGGCTCTCTTGCGCGGAGCCATGGGAGCTCGAATTAGGGTTAGGGTTTCATATCACATGGAGAAGATTGAAGGGGAGACGGAAGGGGGAAGTGAAATTTTCCCGCCTAAATGGATGGACCGTCTTGATCTACTAGGCGATCCAGTGCAAGCGATGCAGCTTCGTGCATCGTGCAATCGACGCAGACACCCGACACGTTAGCAGGTCCGATAAATTATTCAGCACATATGAATACAATGCGAAAAATTGAGATTTTTCGGATGATTTGTGGAATTTATATGTTTATTTGAATTTTTTTCATGACGGGATACATGCATGTATATCTCTCCTATTATGACTCAAATCCATGCGTAATAAAATCCATATGAATTTTTAAGGAAAAAACAAAAAACCCACAAAATTCCTTCTCCTCTCAACCCCTCCCTCCCTCTCTCCTCACATCTCTCCCTACCCTCTCTCCCCTCTCAATACCTGAATTTTTTTTCACACAAAGGACAAAAAAATTTAAACCAATAACAAACATGAGCAAGTGCACCTGACCGGTTGAGGAATAATTCCAAGTATCTGGGCTTTAAATCATAGCCTCAAAGACAGTTCACTGTTTCCCATCTTTTTTTATCTAATGCATTGGGTAATTCGATATATTATATAGTTTATCTGGATTTGCATTACAGTATTTTGAGTGAAAGATATTTATTCATCAAAAAGAGAAAGCATATGAAAATGTTGTGTTGTTTGGCTCTTGGAATTAAGAAGTGGAAACCAGGCTGCGCCTCAGAAATTGTGCTTTTTTTCTTGTCGTCTCCTGGGATTTATAGACCGGATGGGCTAGCCCTCCCTTGTATTCTCAAACCCGAAATCAACCTTTGTTCAACTAAATAGACGGTCTCTACGAACAAGTCATCGTTATCAGGTTGTTTTAACAAGCGAGGAGAAGTGAACGATAACCACAATTCGAGTAAGCCGGTAAGCAAGCAGGCCGAGTTATGTAATAGAACTACTAATCAGCCTTCTCATCTCAAATCCACCTAATTCCTTACTTCCCTTCCCTAATCAAACAAAGAGTCCACCGCCTACCTGTCATACACTGTATGGGTATGGGTATGGCGTGCAGGCGTTTTCACCCTTACCCGGCACGACCAAACAACGGAGTGAGCGTTAGCGCGAAAACCGTTGTGCGGTAGCACATCCGTTTTCTTGCTCAAGTATGAATTACCGGCAAGAAAACTGATTAGGCAATCAACCTTATGAACTTTGCGGTTCCCCAACCTTCCCCCCAAGAAAGCCTTCCCAGGAGGATTCTAAATCTTTCCCGGCTTGAAGAGGCACTATTGGCATTTCGTAATTTAATGCGTAATGAATTGAAAATGCAGAGCATGATTGTTTTTTTTCTTGTTGCTCGAAAGAAAATGGGAATTCAGTTTTTGGGCTTGCGATAAGGGCTGAAACTAATACAATTTTTTAGAGAACCAAAACTTTTTTTTGGGATTCTCGAACTGCTGGAACCAAACCATTGCTGAATATTGAAACCACGCTGCAATATTTTATTTATAAATTTATCGCTCAAGTTCAAATTATATATTTCAGCTTAGATTGGTACATACTAGTTTATTTTTAAAGATTCGATGTCAATGAATAACCACTAATCTGTGCATCGCATGTGAAATACACGTGTGGATGCGCTTATGATTTATACAAGAGAATTTTAAAGACTTTTAAATGATTTTTTAATATTCCTTTCTTAATGTGGTGAGATTTTTAGACTAAATCAAATTGAAATTTTTGATATAGGAACGCCCATCTTTTTGTATTAAGATAAAGAGATAGTTTATACATGCGAACAAAATCATAATCAAACCGAATAAAAATAATGGAACGAGAGAAAAAAAAATTCAATACCCAGAAGTATTTGTGTAAAAAAGAAAGTAAGAATCCAGAAATAGAAGAGAAGAAACCAAGAAACAAAAAACGCTCATAGGAAAAGATATGAAGTTTCTAAGAACCAAGAGGTTCAAAGAAGGATGTTGAGAAAATTCAAGAAATCTTCAAAAAGGATGAGCAAGTTCAAAATTTTTAAGAATATGTCGAAAAGGATGAAAATATTCAAGAAGCCTGCATACTTCGAGAGAACTTGCACTCCCAAATTGTGGTAAACACTGCCAGATAACAAAGAAAATAAAAACACGGTACAATGAATCCTACGGAGCTGGGAACTGAGGATCTCGATATCTTTGCTTCCATTCAGTGAAAAATAATGTGTGAAGGTGCTAGTATCAAAGGATTTAAATTAAAAGAAACTGCAAATAACTTAAAATCATAGTTCCTAATACATTCGGCCCCTAACTTAAAATCATAGTTCCTAATACATTCGTGCCCTCCTATTGAATGTTCAGGGGAAAAAACAGTTCTGATATAAAGCAACATAGCATACAAATATCTCTATATATAATGCATCTCTATATATAATGCAAATATCTTCTCTATATTAGACACTATTCTCATTTTTTCTAAACAATAGAAAAAAAAATGAGAAAAATCCCCACCTCTCAAGCCCTCCACACCATCTCTCTCAACTCTCAAGCCCTCCACCTCATCTCTCTCTCTCCCCTGAAAAATTAATTAATTGTTTATCTGGAATCTTTCATATCATCTCTTATACTTGATTAGACACTATTCTCATTTTTTCTAAACAATAGAAAAAAAAATGAGAAAAATCCCCACCTCTCAAGCCCTCCACACCATCTCTCTCAACTCTCAAGCCCTCCACCTCATCTCTCTTTCTCTCCCCTGAAAAAATAATTAATTGTTTATCTGGAATCTTTCATATCATCTCTTATATATATATATATATAATGCAAATACCCATGGTTAGAGATCCACTCTTCTCATTTTTTCTAGTCTCTATATATAATGCAAATACACATGGTTAAAGACTCACCCTTAAAAAGAAGAAAAATCATCACCTTTCAAGCCCTCCACATCATCTCCCCTTACCTCTTAAGCCCTCCACATCATCTCTCTCTTTCCTCCCAAAAAACAATTAATTGTTTATCTAGAACCCTCCACATCATCAATTCTCTTTTTTTAAAAATATAAATAAATAAAACTCTAGAACCCTCCATATCTCTCTCCCCCTTCTCAAATTTTTTAAACTAACACGTGCAACGCACGTGCATAAATTCTAGTATATATAATTAATATCCGCATTCCAAAGTCGAGCAATGGAAATGGTAAGCACATCAAAGTTTCATGAAAATACAAAAATTACTCTCTTCCGATGATAACCCACAAGGGCTTGTGTATAATGTTATTCATAAAAGACAACTGTAGCTAAAACATGCCACACATAATGCTATTCAATACAAGCATTCTCACAAACAAAGAAATTGCAGCTGTACGTGGACTGTGTAGTTGCTTAACGAGATGATGCGGCCCTCGCGACCCCTAAATAGCCTGTCAAGAGAAAGCAAGGATCGATGTTCAATGAAGTGAAAACTCAGTCTTTAATGGTAAACGTGTGCATGCAGAAACTAAGCCAATGTTGTTGAACGAGTTCACTATGTTTAAGGCAGTAATTTGGTTTGCTAGGACATTTGCTGCAGGCAATTTGCAGTATTTTTTCCTGACTTTTTTCAGTAAAAATCCTTGCAGCACTACAAAACACTGAAAACTGATTCAAACTGCAGTTTTCATACACTTTTCAACAGTCAACATAAACTTTCCAATGCATGGAAATGCAGGCATGTCTCCTGATTCATGCTTTCCGTCCTTTTAAGACATCTCTAACTCAACTTTTATAAACCAGTGGGTGAATTTCATCAAAATAACCCTTAATTATTGATGTTTGTTACTAACCTACCTTAAAGTATTATATTACAGCAAGCTCCCTTAGAGAGAGCTACATTTAAAGATTTTAGCCGAGAAAACTTGCTTGAAACAAAAAACTAAGGGAGTTTATTGTAATAATTTTTTTTACGTAGTTAATGAAAAACAGCTATCTAATATTAATATTAATTTGATATTTAAAGAGAAGGGGGGCATATAGTTATTGGCAGTTGCACATTGCAATGACACCTAAACCACATTGTTTTATAACGGAACAAATTTCTATCAGAATGGGAGGAAAATCTTGCATCAAGTTCCTTTTATTTTTAAATTCATAGCACAAGAAGGCACATATGATAAACAAAACGGTAAACTTGGAGATGCTACACACCTTAATCTCTACCATTTTTCGTTTCCAGTGTCAATGCAGGATTTCAATTTATAAAGGCGGCCTCCTCCCTAGATTGGTTTTGAAATATTTCATTCTATAGGTGGTCCTAATTTTATTGATGTTGACTTCAATAAAATCAATACCAAGTTCCATCTAGGACATTTCAGGAGATGATTCAATTTCGGATCATCCCCAAACACGCTAAGCTGTGAATAATGTTGATTCCATAACTACTCTTATATCGACACCAAGATTCGAGAACTCGGTTTCAGATTCGGTCTCCCAAAATTTTATTAGTTTCGGTGGATTTCGATTAGTTTCACTAATCTCGGTTTGGGTATCGTTTCGGTTTTGGGTCTGCACTCGGTCCAAAAAAAAGTTAGGCAGCCCTGAAAGCTGTCTCCAGCTGATTAAAATAGGCCAAAGCAGCCGTTTCTCAATCCCCTCTCACACATCTCCTCCTCCATCTCTATATAGGTTCTATTTCTTCCTGCATCTTTCTCAATAGTCAGGATCCATTGTATTCGACGACCAAGTAGCGAATACTCACCACAAAAACACCTCAGATCTAACGATGAAGGCCTATAATGATCATGATGACAGCAAAACGGTAAAAAAATAGTTATTTCATGTTTCAGCCGAAACGATATTGAATGGTTAGTTTCGTATCGGTTTCTACCGAAACCGATACGAAACGGCCATGTATCGATGGTTTCGGCAGAAACCTCAAACCTTGATCGACACCATTAGTTCACATCATTGTGCAGATATGCACTTTTTGCACATTCTGCATCGTGTCATCTCCCAAGAAAAGGGCAGAAATTAAGAAAACAAATCACTTATGAATTGAAACAAATGTAAAATAAGTATCTTGCCTTTTTACTGAATTGGGAGAAAATATCCTTTACAGCAGCAAAGACCTCATCAATGGGTCTTCCCGCGTGAATCTGCACAAGAGTAACTTCAATTAGTATCTGCATGGATACATGGGGAATTGGTGTTGAGGATAATGATATGGCGCTATAAATTGAAATTAGCATAGCTGTAAGAATGATATAAAGAAACATAGAGGATCATAATCTACACCAGGTAAATAGGAATTCAAGAACTGCACCACAAATGAAATACCATTGTTATGATATAGACTTTCACCATGCACAAAGGAACAGGAATGGAGCATGCATGATTCAAATTTGAGAAATCTCCATTTAAAAAATTAACTGGCAAAATTTGGGACTAATGGTATTGTTATAAATGAGGGTCTATGAAACAGGATTCTATTTCTCCCTATATAGATAATAAAAATACAGTTTTCCTTCCGTGATTTATTTAAACAGAAATTTCATGTGTAAAGTGTCTAGAATATATCTGATCTGGTGTTCTCAAACATTTTGGTGATGCTAGAAATTAGTGAAGAATTAATCAATGATGCTCAGCTGCTTACGGAAAGTTCCTAGTATTCAACAGATCTGTTAATATCAATTGGAAGGACTATATCATATATTTAAGGAAATAAGCAAAATAATTAATGTTGTTTCCACAAAAATAAAGAAGGTAGCTGAGAAAATACCTTGCGGACCTTTCCCTTTGAATTGTAATGCTCAACAACAGGCATGCTGGATTCCACAAAGACCTTAAAACGTTTCCTTATCGTCTCAATGTTGTCGTCGTCTCTTCCCTACATTGCAAATAAAAGAAGTGACGAAACCTTAGGAATGAGAAGAATCAAAAGAATAAAAAAACTCAAGGAAAGAGGAAGAAAACATATAAAGCTAAAATTTATTTTATATTCTGATAAGCATTCAAAGTTGTTCTTGCAGACCTGATTGCGGTTCAAAAGACGCCTCTCCATTTCCTCCTCTGAACACTCGAAAAACAAAACAAACTCGGGCTCAATCTTTGTCTGAAAGAACAAGAAACAGATCAGGACCTCAGATTTTCTTTCAAAGAGAACTTTTATTAATTTATTGCAGCAGCTCTCAATATATAAGATACGAAGCTTTAGGTTGATATTCTTAATGAAACTAGCAGTAGAATGTAGCCTTACAACATTCTCAAACGCAGCACGATTCTCCTCATTTCTAGGGAATCCATCAATAAGAAATTTATCATTCTCATTTTCCATTATAGCCTTCTGCAGAAGCTTAATTGTTACCTCAGAAGGCACTATCTTCCCCTCCTTTATCATGTTCTGAATCATAGTACTGAAGAAAGAGCAGGCAATCAGATTTGTGAGGCAGGAGTAGTGAATGATGAAAAGAAAACCATTCCACTTTTAAATAAGATTTTGAATAATAAAAATTGCGGGAGTAACATGCATTCTACTAAAATAATAATAATAATTGCAGAGGAAACTGAAAATATAGTATCATACCCATTTTCTGAACCAGATTTAATTTCAGCACGCAGAAGATCGCCGGCACTAAGATGGGTAAATCCATAATGTTCAACGATATTTGCACATTGGGTTCCCTTTCCACTGCCAGGCCCACCTGAACACGTATTCAAACTTGAATTCAGATTCAGCTAAGGAAACATACTTAACTTTAAAATGCTCGAGTACAAAAATTGGATCAAAAAAGTGCAGGAAAAGTGGAGGTGAATGGCTGATAGCAGTGACAAAGCCTAAAGATTGTAATTATGCATTCTTTCCAACTTCCACTCACTTAAATGTGTGACCAACAACTGACAAAAGATAGAGCTTCCATTACGAGCAGTACTATTAGTTAGCCATTACAATTACCACCATAAGATTGTGGATAATGAAATTGATACTAAGCCAAAAGATACGATGACATTTTTAATTGTGGATCCTTATTCATTGTAGAGTACCATTGACTAATCGGTTATTTTGTCAACAAGGGGAAGTGGAACTGTTGACAGCCATTCTTTTGTCAAATATCTATATAACTTCTTGTCTTTCGGTGGGCGCAGATGTTGAATTGCTAAGATCTTGTGGATGGGAATTTTCAGATTCATATTTGAGCTGGGAATTTTCCTCTCAAAGGTGCCGAGCTCTGATACCAATTGTTAGGGAATTTTTCCCTCCAAAACATCAAGCTCTAACACCACTTGTAGGAAAATTTCCCTCGAAAGCAAAGCTCTGACGCCACTTGTAGAGAAGAATCCCACGTTTAACTTTCTAGCACGCCGAACGACAATCCAAAAGAAGAAGGTACACTGGGGTTTAACGTGGTTCGACCAAACTTGATCTAATCCACAAGGCAAACATGATGATGCGGGTGCAGATCGTGGATCGTGCTGAGCATCGTGTCTTCGTAGGCCAATCCTCATCAAATGAGGATTTCCTTTATCATGACGAAAACAAAGCTACACCATCCAATCTCCTTCAATCTCTCATATCTCCTCCCTTGATCTCACCACTTAGAGAGGGGATTTAAAAACCTCGTATCATTAGAAACTACATCTCTTTTGCTTGTAAAGAAATGAGCAAGTGAAACAAATGTAAAAACAAACACTTTATTATCAAACTCTTATAATTACAAGAACACTCGCACTTTTCACTTTATAACACCTCTCACAATATAGGGATTTGGAACTCTCACTCTCACCACACTAGTGTTTATTGCTTTAACTCAAACACACACAAACTTGAAGCCTTTGCATCTATTTATAGGTGCCATCTCTAAGTAGTGGCATGAATAAAGAAAACTCTAGAAATACAAGTTTCTAGAGAAAGAAGAGAGAAGAAAGTATGAGAAAGATTCTAGAAAGAAAGATCTAGATAAAAGATTTCTCTAGATAAGACCTTTTACATACCTCATTATTCGTCGCACTGCCTCCAAATGAGGCTTCTTTGGCTGCTGCATGAACCGACTTATTACTCCAACTGCGAATGCGATGTCTGGCCTGGTCAGAGTTAGATAAATTAAGCTTCTGACCATTTGCCTATACATCGCAACATCCTGTAGTTCTTTGCCTTCAGCCAAGCAGAGTCTTGCATTAATTTCTATGGGAGTTGCGATTGGTGTACAATCAAGCATCCTAAATTTTTGTAAAAGATCTCTTGCATACTTTTGCTGGCATAGAAACAATCATTCATCGGTCCGTTCAACCTCGAGACCAAGAAAGTGCTTCAACTCTCCAAGCTCCTTCATTTGGAAACATACCGCAAGATTGGCTCTTGTTTGATTTATCTCCCTCTCATCATCTCCGGTGATGATGAGATCGTCCACATAGACAACTACTATTGCCATCTTTTCATCCCAAACTTTTACAAATAGACTGGAATCTGCAGGTGTAACTGAATATCCATTTTCTATTAAGTACTTTGCTATCTTACCGTACCAGGCTCTAAGTGCTTGCTTTAGTCCGTACAATGCTTTCTTCAGTTTGCATACATAACCTGGTTTGGCCTTACTCTCGAACTCTTTTGGTTGCTCCATATATATCTCACGATCTAGCTCTCCATGTAAGAATAAGTTCTTAACGTCTATCTGCCAAAACCTCAAGTTCTTACAAGTTGCAAATGCCAATAGAATACGTACACCGGTAATCTTTGCAACCAGGTTGAAGGTCTCCTCGTAGTCTAATCCATATTGTTGAGAGAATCCTCGGATGACCAGTCGAGCCTTGTACCTTTCAACCGATCCATAAGGCGGACTCTTTACTTTGCAAACTCGTTTGCATGAAATAGGTTTCACGTCCCTGGGTTTTGGTACTAGGTTCCAGGTTTCATTCTGCGTTAGTGCTTGAATTTCTTCTTTCATGTCTTTCCCCATTCAATTCTCTTTGAAGCCTCCTCATATGTGCATGGCTCTCTCTCCTTCTTCCTCGACTAGTGCAACATTGACATACTTAGGATTTGGCTTTCTTTGTCTCGTCGATCTTCGTGTTTGTATTGGTAGTTCTTTGTCTATGTATTCTTGTTGGCTTGGTCGATCTTCTTCAGGTGTCTTTTGATGAACACTAACATGCCACATATTCTTTTCTTTGGGCAATGTAGGAGAATTGCTTTCTAACATCTACAAGCTGCAGTAGCTCTTCTACTTTTTGTGTCTCCCCCAACTTCTCATGAACACTATATCTTGTAGGGACCATCACGAAAATGCCTCGTCGAATATGACATTTCGTGATGTGTGACATCTTCTAGCTGTTGGATCACAACACCTCCATCATTTTCTTTCATCGTCATACCCTACAAAGATACACCAGAGCGCCTTTTTGTAGAACTTGCTTACGAAGAAGATCCGGTATAAAAACATAGCATACACAACCGAATACTCGAAAATGTTCCAAAGTTGGCGGGGTCTTCCATAATTTCTCGAAGGGTGATATGAAACCCAGCTTCAGTTGTGAAAGCCTTGAGAAGTCATCAATAAAGGTGAGCATGTATTGCATTCCGCCAGTTGATGATTGAGCAACTCGACCAAACACGTCAAAATGAACAAGCTGTTGTGGTTCCTTAGACTTGAATTCTGACTCCTTGTATGGAAGTTGATGTGCCTTACCATATTGGCATCCTGCACAGACAGTATTTGCACGAATCTCCAATCGAAGAAGGCCTTTAAGCATTGATTTCTCCATCATTATTTTGAGGCTGCAGTAGCTGACGTGCCTAGGTCTTGCATGCCATAAATCGGCCATTTAGTTCTTCCGAGTTTTATCTACATATGCCGATCCTGCTGACATGACATAGATCGACTGCGGCTTTCTCCCTTCCATGATTGGCTCTCCTGAAGTCTGCAAGTTGTATACCTTGACATCTTTCGGCCGAAATATTATATAGTTTTCAGTTGTTGTGAGTTGTGTGACGGACAAAAGATTCTTCTTCATCCCAAGAACATGATAGACATTCTGCAACTGTACCTAATGCGAACTAAGGCGTGGAGCAAGCATCGTCTTTCCAATATGTGTGATAGGCAATCTTGAGTTATTGGCTATCACAACCTCGGGTCCGCCTTTATATTCAGACGTACTGACAAGCTTTTCTTTATCGCCGGTCATATGGTTAGAGCATCCGGAGTCAACGATCCAGTCATCGCTATAGTTTACTACTCTATGATTAGATGTGGCTGCAAAAGCTGACTGTCTTGACCATAATTGAGATTGTAGCGACATATTTGGTCTCCTCTATGCTGGAACATGCTTCCACCTCAATATCGTAAAGTGATAAAGCATCCCACTCTTCCTTATTGGCGTCTTGATGGCTATTGGTTGTTGCTGTGTTTCTTTCAACCGAACTTTTCTTGTAGCGACAGTCTCGTCAAGAATGCCCTCTCTTTACACAATTGTTGCATTCTCCATATTGTTGCCTCTCGGTCTTGACATCTCCTCGATTGTCACTCTGACATGCTCTCTGCCTGTACCCGTACTTCTCTGTACGCCCTCATGCCTTTTCTTTGAAATGTTCGAGTGGTTGGCTTCTTGAATTTGTCCTCCTTTTACCGCTGAAAAGAGCTTCCTCTTCATTCTTTATTGAAACACTAGCCATTTGTTTAGCTAATGTCTCTTGGGTGGCTAGTAAACTCTATCTCGAGAAGAGTTGGTTGAGTCCGCCAACCACGAATAGCCATAATAAACCCGTTATATTCGGGTTTTAGGCCATGAATAATAATTCTTCTCATTCTAGACTCCGGAATCTTAGATTTTGGATCTAGTTGAGCAATATCGCGACACAGTGACTTTACGTTCATGAAGTATTCACTGATCGACATCTTACCTTGATTGACCGTCATCAACTGATTTTCAAGGACTTAAAGTCGTGTGTCATTTGTTTTAGAGAAAAGTGTTGCAAAGGCATCCCATGCCTCTTTCAGAGTTGCTGCTTCTCTGATGTGCTCAAGAAGATCCTCTTCAACTGAAATCTTAAGAACAAACATGCTCTACCTGTATTTATTTTCCACTACCGCAATGCGTCTCCCATCTCTTGAGGAGGTGTAGCCTCACTTCCTCCAACGACCTCCCAGAGGTCTTGTCCTTGCAAATAGGACTCTATGCAGGTCTTCCAATAGCTATAGTTGTGCCTAATGATCTTCTTGATAGCTCCGGCCGCATTCGCCAAATCCGCCATTGTGACGTGGTGCTCCTATGAACAAGCTTCACAGTCTCGAAACTCACTTTGATACCACTTATAGAGTATCGTAGCTCTGATACCACTCGTAAAGAAACGAGCAAGTGGAACAAAGACAAAAACAAACACTTTATTATCGAACTCTTATAATTACAAGAACACTCGCGCTTTTCACTTTATTACACCTCTCACAATATAAGGATTTGGAACTCACTGTCACTAGACTAGTGTTTATTGCTTTCACTCAAGCACACACAAGCTTGAAGCATCTGCATCTATCTATAGGTGTCATCTCTAAGTTGTGACATGAATAAAGAAAACTCTAGAAATAGAAGTTTTTGGAGAAAGAAAAGAGAAGTATGAGAAAGCTTGTACAAAGAAATATCTAAAGGAAAGATTTCTTTAGATAAGAAGCTTCTAGAAGAGGAGAGAGAGTTGGTGATTTTTATCATTACTTTGTTTGCCTTTGGATGTGAGGTGTCAAACGGGCAGGTCGGACCACCCACAGGCATGTCATTGCAGGTAGCGTGTAAAATGGGTGCGGGTAAAAATGCACGGGTTTATACGGACGATAATTGTTGTGCCCATCACCCGACCTGTATAAAACGGGTGGGTGTACGGGTAACCCATGTATGGATAAACATGTGATTCATGAGCTGGTTAATAGGTAGCTTACGTTGTTTTGTTATGTTTTTTTTCAAAATGGTTTGCGATCTAATGTAAGAAATTTGTTTTTAACTTTTTAGAGTTTAAATAAACTATCTATCATAACTAAAGATGATAGAATGTGCATTCTAAGAATGACTTAATATTGATGATATAACTTTAACATAATTTTTTTTTATTGAAAATGACTAGAAAAATAATATAACTTATTCGATTTTTTTATTTTGAATGCGGGTCGCATAAAATCCATGACCCACTGATCGGGTCAACGAACAGGTAAAACCCACGGACCGGGTCGACCCGGTGATACTTTTAAATGGGTTGTAAATTTTTGACCCATAACCGGTGTTTTACGGGTCGACCCATGAGCCAAACGGGTCACGGATTGCTTTTGACACCTATAGGCCTTTGCCAATTTTCCATGATGAAAGCATCTATCTATTTTTAGCTTAGAATAAGCCTTCTCCTAATTTGATAAGGATTTCATCTCCTAATTAAATCGGTTCTTCTCTTATATCTAATAACACTCTTTATTTAAATTTAATCTCACAAGGATCTCAATCTTATTCTATCTATAACAGCTAACTACTCAAATTTAAACCAATACTTCTACAATGTAGCTTGTGGTTATGCCAAAAAAAAACTTCTTACTTCGGATGCTATGGAAAGAAAAGTTCCAACTAGTGTACGCTTGTGTTATTTACAATATGAAAGCAAAGATAATTGAGCATATTTTCATAACATGTACCATTGTGAAGTCTACAGGGGCAAACAAAATGCACATATGGAAGTCAGCATCCTTGATCTCGTTGTGGAAAAATCGATCTGAAGGAACATTATGGATGCTTATTTTTCATGGCATTTTGGTGGTGTGTTTGGGCTGAAAGAAATGCTAGGACCTTCCATCCAAGAAAATCTTTCTCTTCGGGTGTTTTACAAAAAATTAATACTACATTGAAATTTTGGACCATTGCATCAAAAAGGAAGAAGATGGCTTCTACAACATAGTCAAGACCGTTGCTAAAAGTTGATGAACGGAGCTTGTTGTTCAATTTGCTCAATAACTCATTTTAGTTGATTTTTGTAGGGCTGAAGTTTTTATTCATTAATTTGCCGATGCTTATTTGTATATCTTCTAACTCTATTCATATTATCCGTGAATTTTCTGTATTTGGCTAAGATTTACCCTCTCCATTTTCTCAAAACAACAACAACAACAACGATAATGATGATAATGATAATAGTGATGATGATGATGAGCCGTAGACATGTAAAATTTCTATACCTCACACATCGGCAAAACAAGTGGCTTTGCATCTTGAACCCTGAATGTTCCTAGCACGTATACCTTCATGTGATTGTAGAAACACCCTATGGGCATATGAACCATATTATTGTCTATGACTATGCAGCCTCTGATTTAAAATGTTTACACATCCAAAACACTTTATGCTTCCTGGAACTCTCACATCGTTTTAATTTTCTAGACCTCTAAGACAAATTGGTGGCCTTGACTTCCTCAGCATCAGGGTTCAACCACCCTGACATTGGTCTCAAAATATCTAGTACATTTTGGCACTCTCAATTCAATCTAGGATACTGCACATACAAACTTCTATATGCCTCCTGGAACCCATAGCACACTGTCAGAACTGACATGCTGACAGTATTAGTCTTTCCTTCCACTTTCAACTCATCTTACAGATACTGACACCCTCAGAGACGGAGAACTTGGTATCTTTTGGCACCGTCAAATTGTCTTAATTAGGGACTTAGGGTACAAACACTCGGCCTTTTGGGAGACCCTCAGCATCCAATAACTCGTTCCGGGGGGTACTAATGGCATTGGACTTCTATTCTGCTTTCCAACACCTTCATCTCATATGAGAGCACCTAGACTCCAGTTGTGATCCCAAATCAACATATATGGATTAAGAACTCTAATCCAATAGATGAGATTTAGATGATGTAGAGAATTTGGCTCATATGGAAGGGGAAAAAGATGAAGAACACAATAGATTTTGTAGAAGGAAGACACTCTCCAATGGATTTTCCCTGTTCTCTTCCCAACTAGGTTGAGTACACGAATTCCAAGAGTATTACAGCTTACAAGTTTCAGGTGATGCTTACACATGCTATAAATGTACAGATTGCATTTCTTCATTGCAACATTTAAGATCGTTCTTCTTACCATTATATAACAATACTCAGGTATGTAATTACAATGTCTTCAAAACCAATCAGTCTCCTCACAGAATTGTTCCTTTAACCATAAACAACGTAAATAATAATTTTCTTACGTTTTTACAGTCTTGTCTCTCTCATCATGAGAGAGCACAGACACATGCATTCATGCACAAATATGGGCATACATATATACATATAGGGACATATAAGCAATTATACATATACACATATATGTACCTATACACACACACAAATAAAATCCCATTTATGTCGCAAATGCATATTTTAGCAACAACCTATTTTGCAAATCAATATCCATTTAGGGAACCTACATGGATCCTTCAGAATGTCGTGAGGGTTTAAACTGATATCATGAAATATGGAATATGGATTCCAGCTCCTCAGCACAACAAGACATGTATATGATACTTAATTTTCTTCAAGATGTTGAATTGTTTGTGTAACAATGTGTGGGCCAACTACCTAAAAACCTAAGCTATCAGGTTCACCAACATGGTAGCCAAGATTCTAGAGTAAAAGTAGTACAGCATTTATATCCTCATTTAGACATCGATTTATTTGTCCTTATGTTTATGAGGGGAAGTGCTACAATGTTGGAAAATAATATATGATCCCGTTACGTGACAGCTTAATCTTTTGGGTGAAAGCAGTTAACATCATTCCTTGCTTTGCACCGTGCCTTAATTCTTAACACCACAATAGTACCCAAGAGTCATGTGAAGACCTGGATCATGCATGGGCATGAGGACAATGCTCAGATAAATGTTTCTGCCAGGAGCAATCAAAGAGGCCGACTCTTTGGAGTCCTCATTTTACCATCTCGAGCTTGGGATATAAATTAGCAGAGGCTAATGAATTGTGAAAATGTAATCTCAACTGTCATAGGAAGGAATCTCCTACGGCGGTCAAAAAGGTCAACTTCACACTTTTTAATTCAAAGATGAGCACCATAAATATTAATCGTCGTGATCTAATGCCTATGTACACAAATACTTGTGATTTCAAGTTTTTTGCTCATAGATCTAGAGATGTAAACACTATATTATAGAAAACCGTTGATTTTGCCACCATCTCATTAAAGCTAACAAATCATGTGATAGGACTTACTGGAAGCATATGAGATTTTGATTATGTAGATCAACATGAACGGTGTTGATTATCAGTTCAAAATACGTAAAGCAGAGTTTTTAGTATGCATTTAAGGAAATTCCCTCGTATGGCAATTGGGATTCCGTTTTCTCCAACCCAATGTCCTTACGCATATTTGGGAGTAAGATCGTCTAGGATTTCATGGCCAAAAATGAGAAAGGGAAAGGTCATGTACATAACATTTCAAATTAAGGTAAAAGCAATAGGAAATGATAAAAGTGGTTTGCCGTCTTCTCATTTATATTTATACTAATATACAGTATACTTAATGGCCAAGATATTGGGGTGGAAAACACTTCCCTTGTTATGTTCTGAATGGTAAATCTCAACAGTGTTTTCTGGCTCTTATAATCATTATTCGAGAAGAAAGCCTACAGGGATGATGTCTTCAAGAAGTTTGACCACATATATGGAAACTAGCCGTGTCATTAATGTGATTGTGCCTCCCAGTGAAACTGCAACTAATCCTAATATCAAACGAAGAGATTAAGTTCATTCCAGTTAATCCTATTATAAAATTGCAAATATTAAGCTCAAAAACTAACTGCAGAAAACATTTGATGGAAGTGAGTCTTGAGGAGAAATTAGGTGTTCATCTAAATAAAAAATCTTGCGGCTCTTACCTAAAACAAACACGACTGTGACTTTCTTGTCAATGAACCCACTCCCATTAGCATCCTGCAACCGAATGGTTCCCTTGTTAGTAACAAAGCATTGTGGACGACGACATCAACTGCTCAAAATTAAAAGTTGTGGTAATTGATGAATAATTAACATAGAAGACGAGCTTAGATGCATTACTAACACATGAGTTAATTAATCAATGGATGAGAGCACTGGCAAGAGTATAAATGGATTTCCAGGTACAAACTCTAAGAAAATTTATAGTAATTCGAAGTAATTCTTTAAAAGGAATTGCAGAATTTTATATATCATGTCAGGACCTAAGAATTGGACTTCAATAACTCCTGAGCGAAGCATCCATGGAATCAGTCCTCTGTCAATAGGCAATAGGCGAAACCTATTTAGCTTTTTATTTTGATTTTAAGTATATTAAATTATTAATATGTAGAATTCTCGATGCAGTACAGAGAAGTATCAAGTAACAAGCCTTATAAGTATCATGGACTGAAACCTCTTTATCTAGACGTAACACGTGGCTAGTTTCAGCATGGAAGAAATATGACGTGTTTTCTTATGTTTCTTGTGATGTATGAAGGCTAAACTTGTAGTCGTACTCATGAATTACGCATCTAATTTGATTCATACATAAACAGTCTCAACCTCAATTGCAGAGTGATACATTAAAAATCTAACGCAGTACACAAATATGGGAACTTGTCTGATTTTCCTTCCAAAAAATGGATTAAGTGCAATAATATGAAAAATAAAAAAGATGGAAACAACTCATCGCATGTTACCTTGCTAACTTCTGATGCTTTAGAAGCATCGGTCACGGAGCCCATATATGCTAATTGATGAGTTCAAGCTGAAAATACACAGGGAAACCATGAGATGATGTAAGAGGCTCCATTCATGCGAACCACTGTATCAAGATGATTGCATACAGTCCTTCTAGGAATACTTTACAAACTAATATAACGTTCATCGGTTAAACATGTTACCCCAAGTGCGCAATAAAGGTCGTACCTTCGGTTTAATATAGACTAACATATTTATAGTAAATACGCATAAACACGCATTTTTCGTAGCATCGTTATATCAAAGTCTAACAAGAATAAATAAAGAAACGTCGGGCAATGCATAGAATTTATGCGATCAGTTGCTCTTAAGGTTAAAATAATTACATAGAGTTGCATATCGTAGTGGCTTTTTCTATTTTATAGCAACTTTGATGATCATGTTATAATAACATTTCCAACTAGCAAAGTCCTGTACAAAATTTACAGTCGAAGATATCTAAAACAAAAAACGTTCAATCATCCATTGTTATATATATGCAATAAACAAATTAAACAGAAACATCAAAGGGGCATGATAATCACTATAGCTGCTGACATTGCATCATCAAAATCTCACAGGCCTACAAATCGAAGATCTAATCAGAACACGAGATCAAGATTGTAATTAAAAGGCTTCGTTTGAACACAGAAATCACCAGATCTAAAGAGAACAAGCTCAGAAGATGAGAAATTCAGATCCTTGATCAAGATCCAAACAACAATGCAATGAAATAACACAATCGAAGCATCAAACAATGACAGAATCGCATCGGATTCAAAGAAATGAAGCAAGTTGAAGAACGAGATCCCATACCTTGAGAGAAAGCGAGAGGGAATCGAGATAAAGACGGTAGCTTTTTTAAGAATTAAATGCCCTTTTATAGTTGCTTGCCAAGATTATTGTCTGAATTCTGAATAATAATTAATAGAGGGAATTATAAATTAAATTTTTGAAGGAAAAAAATTAAGAAGAGAAAAAATAAAGAGCGTGGTTTGAGCGAAACCGATGGGGGCGTGTGAGCTAATAAAGGCCGGCCCATGTTATGGAGCCTTTGGCTAACGTGGGCCGGATGATCAGGGCCGTTGATTGAGGATCGGAGGACGGGAAGCGGAAGACGCGGAGGGGGCAGGAGCGAGAGCAATGATGTCGGCAAGAGTCGAGGACAAGGAAAGCGGCGGTTAATTGGTGGATAGAGAGAGAGAGAGAGTTGGGACCTTAAGCATCACTTTCGGGCTGTTTTTGGAACATTGGAGAAAACCGGAAATAAGAAGCCCAATCGATAAAAAAACACCATCTGCTGTATAGAATATCCGGTTAGAAATGTTTAGTTGGACCGGCGCCTGTGTCAGAGTAAAACTCTTGATTTTACGTTTGGATGTAATTTTGTTTAGACTGTTTTTTTTTTTACACGACCAACACCGCTCCAACGCACATGCAGGACATATGGAAATGAGAGTAAACCATAAGGGCTCGAGAATAGGATAGTCGAAGGGAAAAGGAGCCGGTTTAAAATTCTAAATAAAAACAATAATATGGATATCTTTGGGAATTGGGTAAATGAGAATGGGAGGGAGTTCCAATTTCGAAAAAGGATCTTGTGGATAGGGGTGCAAGTCGGTCGGGTATGAGCAGAACCCGATCCTAACTCATCCTCTGTTTCTGGGTTTGTCAGCATTCCGTACCTGTCCGAACCAAATCAGACGGGTATAACCTTATTAGACTAGGTATAAAAAATTTCGGGTAGGGTATGGATTTAACATAAAATCCGTCCGTCCAAACCCCAAACCCGACCCAGATTAAACCCGCTTCCTATATCCAATTAGCTCGGTATATACCAAAGCCTTAATCCTAGACATTGTAATACATGCATTGTATGAGATTAAGCTGGTGTGTTTTTGTGATTAATTTATAAATCTATTATGCATAATTATTACAGTGCTGTTAAAGTAGGGATTATCCGCATATGTATTTGGCAGAACTCCCATCAAGTTGTATAAGTTCGATTTTTTAATAATTTATAATGGTTAGACCTGCAAAACCTTACCCGTCCATCTAAGCCCGATAAATCCGTCCAGATCTGTCCAAGACCCGAATTTGCAGGTTTCGGTATAACACTTTATAAACCCATTGGATTTGGGACGGGTGTTGGATATAAAAATTATCAAAAACCTGTCTAACTTTACCCCGTTTCATCCCCACTGGAGTGGATATGTTGAAATAAGGTAACTTACTAGAGAACTTTGTTTTTATAACTTTTTCTTTTTAAAAAGATAGGCCATATACCAAAGGCATCAGCTGCATCCTTAAAAGTTGTATTATGATGGTAGAGATAATGAGATGTCTATGTCCATCTAAAAAAAACCTTCCATATAGAAAGGTTTTTCCCTAGGTCAAAGAGAAACTGAAACTCAATGTTTTTTCCTTTTTCCCCATAGATGCGATGGGTCGGGTATAATAAACGAAGAGCCCAAGGCTCTACCCATATTTTTAAGTAGCTAAGACCTATTTGGAAATGGAGCCAAGTCTTGATAACCAGTGATGATACTCAATAACGGTAATTCCTTATATCATGACACGTCTGTAACATTTCAGAAAAAATAAAATATTATTTTGGGGATTTTTATAATTAAATAATATTATATTGAATATTTTAATGTTGCGGTATAATTAAATACCGATAAATTGGGAAAAATTTGGAAAATTATGGAAATTACTGAAATGAGGGTGTTTTATTGGATTTAAGCAAATTATGAAATTTCATGATTTATTATACACTATTTTAATGCTAATCGCGCATTAAGCTTGTTTTGTGCAAAACATGCACCATATCATTTTAACATTTGTTACATTTTTATCATGGGTTTTTCTCATTTTTCATGCATGGTTGTATTTAAATGAGAAGAGAGAAGAAAAGAAAAGAATAAAGAAAAGAAAAGAAATGAATATGGTATGAGGCATGGGCATGAGAGAGAGGGGTGAGGGGGTCAACCTTGGTCAAGGTCTTATTTTCTCTTCTTCATTCTCTCTCTCCTCAACTCCCATGGCTGCCCTCTTCCTCCCCCATCTCTTCAACCCTCAAAACACCCCCAAAACAATATCAAAAGTCCATCCCCATTTCATAAAAAATGTGCACAAGCTACACCTTGGACCAAGAAAGCAAGCATTTTGAACACTTGGGGTAACTCAAGAATTTTCTTGAGTTGCCAAATGAGCTAATTTCTGAACCATTAGTGTGGTATTTGGTTTACTTTAGCTTCCATGCATGTTTAGAAGTGATTAGGCGATATTTAGTGGGGTTTGGAAATTCCTAGAAAAGGATTAGGGTTTGAATTGATTCCAAAAGGGTAATTGAGGTTAATAGAGCCTATACAACCCCTGTTGTGATAATTTAGTGGACTGAACCTGAGACTTAAACCCCAAATATGAACTTTGAAATTCTGCAGATACGGAAATTGTGGGCATTGTGATGAGAAAATTGAATCTGCTAACACTCGGGGGCTCTAAAATTTATTTAGCGAACACATAGATATGTGCAGGTGATTTAGAGCATGCCCTAAAGACCCCAGCCCCTACACCTTCATCTGGGCCGCAAATAAAACCTTGGCCAGAGCTTGAGCTATGGGCTTCGTGTTTCGTCTGTAGCTCCATCTCCTGTAAATTAGACCCCTCTAGTATGCAAAATTGGCTAGTTTGGCTTAGGGTAAAATCTGGGACTAATTTCACGAGTTGTTGTTTTGATTCGGGGTTATATTTTTCGTATTTTGGATTCTGGATTTTAGTATTTGCGTTTTACCTCGATCACTTGACGTTTGTACGTCTATATCGAATGATATTTGGTGCTTTTGAAAGGCGTAGTACGTAGGTTCTAACCTATAGGCTTTTAGCGTGTCGTTTTGGTTTTGAATTGGGTTTTAATACGGCACGATACGTTATGATGTGTAGGTACCCCCACGAAGACTTCGAGACGACAAGCAAGCGCGTGGCGACGTCGGCAACGGCAAGCGAAGAGCAAAGTGAGTAGATTATATCTACGGGGGAAGTCGGGTGGATGGCGTATAGTACCCCCGCAGTTCGTAGTGTAGCATATGGTATATATATATATTATATGGATATATTCATATGTTTATTAGGAGATTATGATTTTCTAGATAGACTTTAGGAGTCATGGATAACTTTAGTGTAATTGGGTGATAGCGTCATTAGTTAGTTTAGTCGCGGACCTTAGAATAAGGTTTACACCCACATACGCACACACACATGTTTATATCGTTTTACTTGTCCGTTTATGGGGATATGTATATATATATATATATATATATATATATATATATATATATATATATATATATATATATATATACACACACACACACACGCACACACACATAGGTATGGGACTATGTATATATATACATATATATACATATGCATATACATGGATGATGAGGATTGTTTATGGTACTTGGAAATGAGTCGATAAAATTGGGCATCATGCCATGAGATCGGTGATATAATTTGATTAGTATTATGAGATACGGCATGAGATTTTAGCGGGCATTTAGGCGTGTGTTTTCATACATGCATATGTATGTAGACGGTATCAGTTTGTACTAGACTTAGATCAATACCCCCAGTTCATGAGATATGATGATAATGGATACCAGATGAGTGATGAGATGAATGTGATATTCGACCCGTACCCAGATTTGGGATGTCGTACGATGGATTTACCGTACGAGCTATATATTGATGATAGATCTGCGCTCTTGACTCAAGAATGTCATATTGTATATTGTATCATATGTGATACTATTGAGGCGGGATCACCGACTCTTATATATATATATATATATATATATATATATATATATATATATATATATCGACTCAGACTTAGATGGTTTTCCCTTACCCTTTCGGTTAGACTGTTCGTTTAGTCCTGTAGTTTACTTGTAGATGTTAGACTAGACTCGAGTCATACCTATATCCAAAACTAACGAATCGTGAGTATTTTAAAAATAGGCCAAGGGATTCTACGGATATTTCAAAGGACGTGCCTCTTTTCTTAAAAACACCGTAACCCCTATTTTCCAAAACACCACGATTTGTGTGATTTCAAATGACAATCTGTATGACTCGTATAACTAATGTAGATTCCTTATTGTTGCATTTACTTTCCATTCTATATATTCATGTGGTTATTAACGCATTTTATGCATATATACTTGTGATTATTGTTATATTAAAACCCATGCTGTCAGGACACCAGCACCATTATCGATGATGTGTATGTTCCACGTACACCTGCTTGCCGGCACACACACTTCATCATCGATAATTGCCATGTCACTACACAGTAGGATTGCCGCATCAGGATATGACTCCTTACATGATATACCCGCGCACATACATATTGTACACCATACTTGCGCACATACATATTGTACACCATACTTGCGCACATGCATATTGTACACCATACTCGCGCACATACATATTGTACACTCATACTTGCGTATATACATACTTGTACATCCATATTGGCGCACATGCATATTGTACACTCATACTTGCGTATATACCTACTTGTACATCCATATTGGCGCACAGGCATATTGTACACTCATACTTGCGTATATACCTACTTGAACATCCATATTGGCGCACATACATATTGTACACTCATACTTACGTACAGACATATTGTACACTCATACTTGCATACACACATATTGTACACTCATACTTGCATACATACGTATTTGCACATATATAGATGATTCTGAATTGATTTTGGAGATTTGGGAACCGCAAGATATATTTTAAAATTGGATTCATTTTAAAAGAACGGTTTTCCTTCGATATATGCATATTATTGTTCCATGTTGCATGATATACGGATATGCTTACATTTCTGTTATATGTCGCATATATCATGCTTTATGATTATACGCATTGAGATATGTTGTTTTCATGAGATTTCTGGATTTGGGAACCGTGGTTATTTCAAAAGAGAGTATGCATTGTTTAAAAAACCCGGTTTACCCTTGTGTGTCCACCATGTATTTTCTCGGTTCTGAGAGTGGCATGTGAAACCCGATTCGAGGAGTGGTAGGCACCGTCTGCGGGTACATGATGGACCCGGTGAGGTACCCTGGGGCAAGAAGACTCGTATATGTTAGACGGTGAGCCTGGCGGGGGAGCACTACCTACCGGTGATAGTATTTGGACTCGGCGGTTATCCGGAGGATACCGACCGGAGTACTGAGATGGATATGAGGACCGACCAGATTATGCGGCGCTTGAGGGCCGATCTGAGGATACGGCGCCTGAGATATATGAGAATTTACGTGTCGATACTAGGCATGGTTTTCATGATATTTCGAGTATCGATGATGGATACTCAGGTTCCATGATTTTGATGTGTCGCGAGGGACACACGTTGATTTATATCCTCATACTTTCATGCATACGCTTTTATGACTTTTACATGCATGATATTGTTGTGTCATTGGTTGACACATGGACGAGATCCACATACATACAGGCATTGATTTCATAGTTGGATGATATCCACATACTTATAGACTTCATGACATAGTTGACACTGATTTCATGATGATTATATTGATCACACCTCATATTTATGATATGTTGCTACCTGAGGCACTGACACGAGCACTTGGTATTACACTTATGTGTAGATGTTTACCCTTGCCACCTTATCATGCTTCAGACTTTATCATATTGAGAATATATTACTGATCGTATTGACCTAGGATTGAGTCATACATACGATTTCTGCTCTGTGATGTTTTCATCTCACGAGTTGGCAACTCACCCCCGTTGTGCCACAGTTTCTTACAGGTTTTGCCGTACAGGTTCGTTGCGGCTTTGCTGGCACACTGTCCTTTTTCGGGTGATTGCTTGGTAGGTGAGTTCACTTGTATCGTGACCACCATTTTACTCTATTTATTTCAGTTGTATCTAGAAACTCTATCAACTAGACTTGTATATTGTTTCAGACTTAGAAAACAATTGTATATTCTTTCGACCTTAGAGTCGCGCGTTGTATTATTATGGTTTTCTTGATGTTTGAGTTTCTTTTTGAGTTTTGATCAACGCCCTTCAGCGTTGTATATTGTATTGCTTGCGTGGTTATGACCGTCGATTGACGAAGAGCTAGCTCCCACTTGGGGATGCCTTTTATCATTGTGCATATATTATTCATGTTGTACCCCGTTTGGGGTCGGTATTTACAAAGGAAACCCTGCCGAAATTTTCAGAAAAAACTTAAGATTTTAAAAATGCATACTTTGGCTTATGTTATTAAAACCCCTTATTTTAAAACATGTTTTCTTCACTTCTTTCTTTAAATGGTTTAGATTTTTGGGATTTCTTGGCTTACTTGAATTAGATGGGGTCCTATAAACTTCATATGATTCAAGTGCCAGTCACGTGCCATTTCAGGTCGTGACAAAGTTGATATCAGAGCGCTAGGTTAACCTGGGTTCGAGTCTAAGTTTGACTATGCGGAGCCTAGAGCGTTTGTATATATTCGGAACTTAGGCTTGACCTTACGGAACTTAGACTTAGTCGAGGGGGTATTATACCCGAACTTTCGTCGCGTAGGTTGACCTTGGTTGATGGAGTAGGTGACTTAAGGAGAGTGACGTACCATGTGTATGTTCCGCGGCATACTTACGATACGCTACTCCGCTTAAGGAGCCTCAGGATGTATATTTCCTTGCACAGTATTATATTCATTCATATGATCTATCCTAATCGATATTGGTTTATGGTTTTGCTGCCACGATGATATGGGCAGAGAGAACTACGGCTAAAGTTGTGTCAGCATGAGCTCATCACGAACGAGGACTGACCAGGGCGTGATTCCAGGAATATACGATTTGCTTAGAGACGTCGTTTTATTGTGTTTTCGCGGCAGGAGCGTTTGATGGATCGCTTTTATGAGATTATTCGGACGTGCAGATCAGCACCAGAGAATTGGGCCACTGCTAGAGGCCAGCCGGAATGTGATGACCATTAATGTATCGCTTATTCATAATGATTGAGGCACTGTTCAGCGTGCAGACGAATGAGCCAGTTGTTGCTGTGAACGACGAGATATCGCCCCAGATGTTGGAGCTACGGCAGCACGAGTTTATACTTAGAGATTTGATAGAAGATCGCTAGTCACCCAAGGAGGAATGACTAGGACATGTGATTCGTTGCCTATCCCGATGTGAGGTCATCGGATTGATTGATTCCAGCTAAAGACGACTTCACGCAGGTGCGTTGAGTGTCGATAGAGACGATCGAATGTCAGAAGCTCATTTTCCAAGTTTATAGTATTCAGAGACAAATGCAAGTAATGCTATAGACCCTCCAGAAGAATGAAACCCTAACTCGACATAATGACCATGAGAACGCTTTGAAACCTTAGGGTTTGCGGCAGTTCAGCGGTGCCATTAGTGAGGCTTGGGTTTGCCCTTCTACGGTTGGTCCAGAGGTGTTGTGGCATGTACTCGATATTATTAAACTGTACTCAAGAAGTTGAGCTCTTGGGGGATTATGAGGTTTTGATGAATCGATCGAATGGTTCGACATCTTTCGGATATCATGTGATGGGATACATTGCTTGGGAGACTCCAGATACGAGTATAGCCGTTGGAGCGCAGTCCATGCAGCCACGAAGAGATGAGTCCGAATTGGTCGACATTAGAGAAAACTGGAGTAAGAGGTTCGTACGAGATTATGACGAGACGACGTTCCATTCCGCTGACATCAGAGATGTGACACGCATGCAGAGGCGTTACATACGGATATATCTTCCAGGAGGAGTCATGACGAGTATGCAGCCGTTCCGGAACAAGAAATAGATTTAGCAAAAGATGAAAACTTCTGGGCAGTTCGGCAGAAACGAGATTTGGGAGAGACCTCGACAGGACCTTTCTGGAATACTATACAAAAAGATTTGGACCCAGGATCGGTCATATTACGCACACCCAGCAGGCCAGAGTTCGGCATCGTCGACGGGATATGTTATGAGTGACCATGAGAGTTGGTCAGAGATCTTTAGATGATGTGCCAGAGCGGACTGCTTCCATTATTATTTCCATATTGAACCGTTGAGCCGAGGAGCTATGCACTTAGCAATCTGCAGTGAGAGACGAGAGCCTAAGAGCACCAGACGACAGGCCACGAACAGTAGGCAAGTAGATATCTTGCTCTGTTAGCATTGGATGCACCGATACCTTCTCGACTTTAAAGAGGAAATATCGACGACGGTATTTCTGATTTGTGATTTGGTGATTCGATTATCACGTATCCGTCACCTTGGATTTCGGTATTTTGGGCAATCTATTCGCATGATTTAGTCTTGATGACTGAGTTTCATGATATTTGTTTTCATGCACCATGGTTGCACCTACTGGGTATTTATATTTTGTGCATAGTTATTACACTTGAGTTATGCTTTATACACCATTGTGTTGATTTATGATTTATGCACGGTATCGCACTTGATATCGTTTTGTATCTTGGCTGCACATGTTTATGATTTCATGGATTTCACATAGTTGGGCTGACTTTGTGCATATGGTACGCATTCGATTTGGTTTTGCACTCGGTATAGTTCACATATGCTTGCAATGCATTGATACGTATTTTATGCACCACAGTTGCACCTGACTTCGTTTTGATGTCATTTGAGATTGATTGTGATTTCATGCCTAGGGCATGCATATGATTTGACTTATGCTTTCGGCATAGTTTTCATGCACTTTTAGTATTTTGATTTGCTTTTGTGCACGCTGATGCATATGGTTGGGAGATTATATACCACGGTATACCTGATTTGGATTTGGATTGAAATGTGTTGTATACCGTCGATTTCGATAGTGATACTCGATATTTGTTTTGTGCACCTGATTGGATTCTTGTGCATATTTGACGCGCTTAGACTGGATTTTGCGCATGTTCGGCGCTTGATATTGGATTTCGTGATTTCGTGCATATTGGATGCACATGATTTAGATTTTATTCGTGCATGATGGATGCACCTGATTTGGATTTTCGCGTATGTTGGGCGCATGTTAAGAGATGCGATTTTGGTGCACACCAGATACACTAAATCGGGATTCTTTGTGCATATCAGATGCACCTGATATTGCTGTCAGGCACACCGTTGCCTCTGACAGGTGTTTCGTGCACACCCGTTGCACTTAGATGTTGTTCTGTGCACGTGTATGGCACATTCATGGATTTTGATTCCCGTGCGCACCAGATGCATGCGGCATTCTTATGCACATTTTGGGATTGATTTCTTATGGAGCAGTACGTTTTTATGGTATTTACTATTTGTTTTCGTACTGAGCAGGACTAGTCAGAGGACAGTACCTGAATATACTTTGCATGCATTGATAGCTATCGAAGGGATTTCCAAAAAGGGAGCTATAGTCTCAGTATTTACCTACGTGTTTGAGATGACATGAAACATTTTATAAAGGAAACCCTTCTAAATCATTTTCAAAAAAACGGCGGGACGTACATATTAAACAAAGGATAAGTATATATATAGTTATTTTCTTACAATAAACGTCTGCCACTGTGCCACGATACGCGCATCACACAGCAACATGAAAGGTTTGGCATGCATTTCCTTCGGATGTTTACATGTATAGTTTTGATGTATATCATATTGGTTTTCGTATTGGATTTGACATTTGTGTCTTCACCATGACTACGATGATTGAGAGATACTTGACGGAGTTTTGATTTGGACCTATCTGCTCATTGTTCATGCGCATGCATTGCGCTATGATGCGTCTTATGTATTGATAATTTCGGAGCCCCGACGACTTGGACTTTTTACTGAAATGTTTTAGTATTTGAGGGGTTTAAATTTAAATTCGGGGATCGAATTTCTTTAAAGGGGGAAGATTGTAACATTTCAGGAAAAAATAAAATATTATTTTGGGGATTTTTATAATTAAATAATATTATATTGAATATTTTAATATTGCGGTATAATTAAATACCGATAAATTGGGAAAAATTTGGAAAATTATGGAAATTACTGAAATGAGGGTGCTTTATTGGATTTAAGCAAATTATGAAATTTTATGATTTATTATACACTATTTTAATGCTAATCGCGGTTAAATATCGCTAATCGCGCATTAAGCTTGTTTTGTGCAAAACATGCACCATGTCATTTTAACACTTGTTACATTTTTACCATGGCTTTTTCTCATTTTTCATGCATGGCTGTGTTTAAATGAGAAGAGAGAAGAAAAGAAAAGAAAAGAAATGAATATAGTATGAGGTATGGGCATGAGAGAGAGAGAGAGAGAGGTAGGGGGTCAACCTTGGTCAAGGTCTCATTTTCTCTTCTTCATTCTCTCTCCCCTCAACTCCCATGGCTGCCCTCTTCCTCCCCCATCTCTTCAACCCTCAAAACACCCCCAAAATAATTTCAAAAGTCCATCCCCATTTCATAAAAAATGTGCACAAGCTCACAAGCTACACCCTGCACCAAGAAAGCAAGGATTTTGGACACTTGGGGCAACTCAAGAATTTTCTTGAGTTGCCAATTGAGCTAATTTCTGAACCATTAGTGTGGTATTTGGTTTACTTTATCTTCCATGCATGTTTAGAAGAGATTAGGCGATGTTTAGTGGGGTTTGGAAATTCCTAGAAAAGGATTAGAGTTTGAATTGATTCCAAAAGGGTAATTGAGGTTAGTAGAGTCTATACAACCCCTGTTGTGATGATTTAGTGGACTGAACCTGAGAGTTAAATCCCAAATACGAACTTTGAAATTCTGCAGATACGGAAATTGTGAGAATTGTGATGAGAAAATTGAATCTGCTAACACCCGGGGACTCTAAAATTTATTTAGCGAACACAGAGAGATGTGCAGGTGATTTAGAGCATACCCTAAAGACCCCAGCCCCTACACCCCTCATCTGGGCCGCAAATAAAACCTTTCTGGCCGCAAGTTGCGGCCAGAGCTTGAGCTATGGGCTTCGTGCTTCGTTTGTAGCTCCATCTCTTGTAAATTAGACCCCTCCTATATGCAAAATTGGCTACTTTGGCCTAGGGTAAAATCTGGGACTAATTTCATGAGTTGCTGTTTTGATTCGGGGTTATATTTTTCGTATTTTGGATTCTGGATTTTAGTATTTGCGTTTTACCTCGATCACATGACGTTTGTACGTCTATATCGAATTATATTTGGTGGTTTTGAAAGGCGTAGTCCGTAGGTTCTAACCTATAGGCTTTTAGCGTGTCGTTTTGGTTTTGAATTAGATTTTAATACGGCACGATACGTTATGATGTGTAGGTACCCCCATGAGGACTTCGAGACGACAAGCAAGCGTGTGGCGACGTCGGCAACGACAAGCGAAGAGCAAAGTGAGTAGATTATATCTACGGGGGAAGTCAAGTGTATGTCGTATAGCACCCCCGCAGTTCGTAGTGTAGCGTATGGTATATATATTATATGGATATATTCATATGTTTATTAGGAGATTGTGATTTTCTAGATAGATTTTGGGAGTCATGGTAACTTTAGTGTGATAGCGTCCGCAGACCTTGGAATAAGGTTTACACCCACACGCGCACACACACATGTTTACATCGTTTTACTTGTGCGTTTATGGGGATATATGTATACACACACATACACACACATAGGTATGAGACTATGTATATATATATATACATATGCATATACATGGATGATGAGGATTGTTTATGGTACTTGGAGATGAGTCGATGAGATTGGGCATCATGCCATGAGATCAGTGATATAATTTGATTCGTATTATGAGATACGACATGAGATTTTAGCAGGCCTTTAGGCGTGTGTTTTTCATACACGCATATGTATGCAGATGGTATCAGTTTGTACTAGACTTAGATCAGTACCCCCAGTTCATGAGATATGATGATAATGGATACCAGATGAGTGATAAGATGAATGTGATATTCGACCCGTACCCAGATTTGGGATGCCGTACGATGGATTTACCGTACGAGCTATATATTGATGATAGATCCGCACTCTTGACTCGAGAATGTCATATTGTATATTGTATCATATGTGATACTATTGAGGTGAGATCACCGACTATTATATTTATATATATATATATATATCAACTCGGACTTAGATGGTTTTCCCTTACCCTTTCGGTTAGACTGTCCGTTTAGTCCTGTAGTTTACTTGTAGATGTTAGACTAGACTCGAGTCATACCTATTTCCAAAAATAACGAATCGTGAGTATTTTAAAGACAGGCCAAGAGATTCTACGGATATTTCATAGGACGTACCTCTTTTCTTAAAAACACCGCAGCCCTTATTTTTCCAAAACACCACGATTTGTATGATTTCAAATGACAATCTGTATGACTCGTATAACTAATGTTGATTCCTTATTGTTGCATTTACTTTCCATTCTATATATTCATGTGGTTATTAGCGCATTTCATGCCTATATACTTGTGATTATTGTTATATTAAAACCCATGCTGTCAGGACACCAGCGCCATTATCGATGATGCATATGTTCCACATACACCTGCTTGCCGACACACACACTTCATCATCAATAATTGCCATGTCACTACACAGTAGGATTGCTGCATCAGGATATAACTCCTTGCATGATATACCTGCGCACATACATATTGTACACCATACTTGCGCACATGCATATTGTACACCATACTCGCGCACATACATATTGTACACTCATACTTGCGTATATACCTACTTGTACATCCATATTGGCGCACATGCATATTGTACACTCATACTTGCGTATATACCTACTTGTACATCCATATTGGCGCACATGCATATTGTACACTCATACTTGCGTATATACCTATTTGTACATCCATATTGGCGCACATACATATTGTATACTCATACTTGCGTACAGACATATTGCACATTCATACTTGCATACACATATATTGTATACCCATACTTGCATACATACGTATTTGCACATACATAGATGATTCTGGCTTGATTTTGGAGATTTGGGAACCGCAAGATATATTTTAAAACTGGATTCATTTTAAAAGAGCGGTTTTCCCTCGATATGTGCATATTATTGTTCCATGTTGTATGATATACGGATATGCTTACATTTCTGTTATATGTCGCATACATCATGCTTTATGATTATACGCATTGAGATATATTATTTTCATGAGATTTCTGGATTTGGGAATCGTGGTTATTTCAAAAGAGAGTATGCATTGTTTTAAAAACCCGGTTACCCTTGATATGATATTTCAGTGCGTCCACCATGTGTTTTCTCGGTTCTGAGAGTGGCATGTGAAACCCGATTCGAGAAGCGGTAGGCACCGTCTGCGGGTATATAGTGGACCCAGTGGGGTACATGGTGGACCGAATGGGGTACATGGTACCCCGGGGCAAGAAGACTCGTATATATTAGACGGTGAGCCTGGCGGGGGAGCACTACCTACCGGTGATAGTATTTGGACTCGGCGGTTATCCGGAGGATACCGACCGGAGTACTGAGATGGATATGAGGGCCGACCAGATTATGCGGCGCCTGAGGGCCGATCTGAGGATACGGCGCCTGAGATATATGATGATTTACGTGTCGATGCTAGGCACGGTTTTCATGATATTTCGAGTATCGATGCTGGATACTCAGGTTCCATGATTTTGATGTGTCGCGAGGGACACACGTTGATTTATATCCTCATACTTTCAGGCATATGCTTTTATGACTTTTACATGCATGATATTGTTGTGTCATTAGTTGACACATGGACGAGATCCACATATATACAGGCATTGATTTCATAGTTGGATGATATCCACATAATTATAGACTTCATGACATAGTTGACACTGATTTCATGATAATTATATTGATCACACCTTATTTATGATATGTTGCTACCTGAGACACTGGCACGAGCACTTGGTATTACACTTATGTGTAGATGCTTACCCTTACCACCTTATCATGCTTCAGACTTTATCATATTGAGAATATATTACTGATCGTATTGACCTAGGATTAAGTCATACATACGATTTCTGCCATGTGATATTTTCTACTCATAAGTTGGCAACTCACCCCCGTCGTGCTACAGTTTCTTACAGATTTTGCCGTACAGGTTCGTTGCGGCTTTGCTGGCACACTGTCCTTTTTCAAGTGATTGCTTGGTAGGTGGGTTCACTTGTATCGTGACCACCATTGTACTCTATTTATTTCAGTTGTATCTAGAAACTCTATCAACCAGACTTATATATTGTTTCAGACTTAGAAAACCAATTGTATATTCTTTCGACCTTAAAGTCGCGCGTTGTATTATTATGGTTTTCTTGATGTTTGAGTTTCCTTTTGAGTTTTGATCATCGCCCTTCGGCGTTGTATATTATATTGCTTGCGTGGTTGTGACCGTCGATTGACGAAGAGCCAGCTCCCGCTTAAGGATGCCTTTTATCATTGTGCATATATTATTCATGTTGTACCCCATTTGGGGTCAGTATTTACAAAGGAAACTCTGCCGAAATTTTCATAAAAGACTTGAGATTTTAAAAATGTATACTTCGGCTTATGTTATTAAAACCCCTTATTTTAAAACATGTTTTCTTCACTTCTTTCTTTAAATGGTTTAGATTTCTAGGATTTCTTGGCTTACTTGAATTAGATAGGGTCCTATAGACTTCATATGATTCAAGTGCCAGTCACGTGCCATTTCGGGTCGTGACAAAGTTGGTATCAGAGCGCTAGGTTAACCTTGGTTCAAGTCTAAGTTTGATTATGCGGAGCCTAGAGCGTTTGTATATATTCGGAACTTAGTCTTGACCTTACGGAACTTAGACTTAGTCGAGGGGGTATTATACCCGAACTTTTATCGCGTAGGTTGACCTTGGTTGATGGAGTAGGTGACTTAAGGAGAGTGACGTACCGTGCGTATGTTCCACGGCATACTTACGATACGCTACTCCGCTTAAGGAGCCTTAGGATGTATATTTCCTTGCATAGTATTATATTCATTCATATGATCTATCCTCATCGATATTGGTTTATGGTTTTGCTGCCATGATGATACGGGCAGAGAGAGCTACGGCTAAAGTTGCGTCAGCATGAGCTTGTCACGAACGAGGACTGACAAGGGCGTGATTCCAGAGACATACTATTTGCTTAGAGGCGTCGTTTTATTGTGTTTTCGCGGCAGGAGCGTTTGATGGATCGCTTTTACGAGATTACTCGGACGTGCAGATCAGCACCAGAGGATTGGGCCATTGCTAGAGGCCAGCCGGAATGTGATGACCATTAATGTATCGCTTATTCATGATGATTGAGGCACTGTTCAGCATGCAGACGAATGAGCCAGTTGTTGCTGCGAACGACGAGATATCGCCCCAGATGTCGGAGCTACGGCAGCACGAGTTTATACTTAGAGATTTGATAGAAGATTGCTAGTCACTGTTTCCCCAATTAGAGAAAAACTCTGTTCAGAATTCAAAATTTGAATTAAAACTGCGCTTTTATAAAAGCGCTGCTCCATAAACAGCGCACCCCGTGCAAAACGCATAGGCGCTAGCGCCAGATGCGCTGCGCTACAAGTAGCGCACCACGTGCAAAGCACGTGTGCGCTAGCACTAAGAGCGCTGCGCTCCAAGTACCGCATCATGGGCAGAGCGCATAAGCGCTAGCGCTGGAACTAAATGTTCCTCATCGTTGGATCAAATATCCAACGGATATGATTAAATCATCAATTAACATGAATGAAATTCTGTTGAATCTTTCCAAGCAGAAAAGATTGTGTCCTGAATTTGGAACACCGTTGGATCAATGATCCAATAGTGATTAAAAATCATTGAAATACAGAATGAATTCTGTAAAGGGGAAAGATTTTCCAATCTTGGTAAAAAATAAGAAGATTATCTTCTGTAAACCAGAAGCCCTTCGATCAAGGATCCAACGATGGAAAATTCCCCAAATCAATTGGAGAAAAGATCTCCTTAACTGATTGAACAAACCATCTTGCCCTATATAAAGGCCCCTAGACTTCAAGTATAAAAAAGAGGAACCCCCATAAACTTTGAGAAAATCTCAAGAAGAAGAAGAAGAAGCTCTCGGTAAAAGAAGACAATTCTTTTTCAAGGTAAAAAGAATAGAAAGACGAAATCGTCTCAATATAAACAGAAGTACTTACTTCTTTCACAGATCTTAGATCTATAAGACAAAGTTGTCTTTCACAAAAGAGATTATGAACATCTCATTATAAAGGGGGGAGAATTATTCAATTCTCTTAGGATCACAGATCCATAAAAGCAAAGTCTTTCATCAAAAAGAGATTGAAATATCTCCTATGAACTGAGAACTTTGTTCTTAGAATCTTGAGACAAAGTCTCTTATCAAAGAACAGATAATATGCAGAGCGCAAAGTTAACCTAAGAAGAGCCTTAACGCTCCTAATCTAATAAGAGCCTTAGCGCTCCTAATTTAAAAGTGCCTTAGTGCTCTTCATCTAGCGCAAAGCGTTGCAGTACCATAGCGCTTCAAACACAGCGCACTCCGCTCATTGGCTAGCGCTCAGCGCTAAGCGCGCCACGTGCTCCCCACATGTGCGCTGCATTATTAAAAGCGCTTCGCGTTCATTATATGGCACCAGCGCCAAACGCCTCAACGCTTCAACTATAGCGTATCAGCGCTCTTCATTTAGCGCAAAGCGCTAAGCGCATTGGCGCTTCATACCTGGCGCAAAGCGCATTAGCGCTTTAACCATAGCGCACTGCGCTCATCGACTGGCGCTAGTGCCAAGTGCGCCATATGCTTTTATGTGCGCTTGGACAGAACATAAACTGTTCTTTGAATAATCCTAGAGCTATGATAAATGCACAGCATTCAACTAAAGACAAAACATTATCAGAGACCAAACCAATGCTTAGCATTTTTAAAGGAATTGGGCTCAAACAAACATCTAACAACTCAAAAACAAATGTTGAACATTGTAATTGAATGGACTTAGCCCAAATTGGCCATAAGTCCTCAATTCAGATTAATTGAGTTCATATGCTCATAAATCACAAATCTTAGTCTCTATTGGACTACAGGTCTTTCAACCCACACCGGTTCAAGGGTACCTCTCTGAACCCCTCTGATATATGTCGTTGTAATCCTTCAACGTCTTCAAAGAGGTGACGGGTCTCGACAACCACACATTTCATGTACTATGATGTCCTTAACCTTGACTGTGAGGACTTTAAACTCACAGACTATGATGTCCTTAACCTTAACTGTGAGGTCTTTAAACTCATGGACTATGATGTCCTTAACCTTGGACCGCAATGTCCCTAAACTAAACAATAGAGCCCGAATGCTCTTTTGTTGGATCTAAATGATCCTGTTAAGTTGATCTTAGTCTAAAATTAGACTAACGTATCCTTAACAAATGGTTAAGTTGATCTTAGTCTAAAATTAGACTAACGTATCCTTAACAAACGTTTAAATTGATCTTAGTCTCAAATGAGAGTAACGATCCTTAAACCCAACCCAAACCCAAATCTAAGAAGATACGGATTTGGACTAATTCCCATCCTACGGGCGACAATATAAATTAGTCTCCGTATACAATCCACGGGCAACCAAAAATAAAACAAACACACACGACACGAAGTGACCTTCTTGAGCAGGAGAAAGTAGTTACTGCGATGCGGTAGTGTAATTAACTGCAGGGGCTTGCGCCTGCAGGGAAGAGCGTCCCCACAATCAAAAACCCTCACAACGAGGGTGAATCTGACGAAGTCTGCTATATCGGCCGCATCTGTCTAAACCTCGGATACACGGTGCCATAAATTAACTTGGCATCTTCAGAGAGGTGGACGGATAAATCCAAATAGTATCTGCCCCCAAAATTCAGGCCAGACGTCCCAACGTCCAGGTCGCGTCTTTCGGCGGCGAACAGATTCTGGCACGCCCGGTGGGACCTTTTCCTCTTTCCACTCGTGTTCGCGAACGAATCGCGGTTTGATATGGTTGCCCTTGGGTTCGAGGTACTAAGATTTGGTTTTTCTCCCGTGCAGAAAAAAGAACATCAATGGCTTCTAACTGCTCTAACTGCAACTGCAACTCCCGTTCCGCCTCATCTGGAGGAGTAACCTACTTGCCCCAAGTGGCCTCCCTTTTCACAATGCCAGTGGAGCAGGTGACTCAGGCCACCACTGGGCCGTTCTTCGGGACCATGCTCTCACCGATGAGTTTCAGCGCCCCTGTACCATTGCAAGAAGCTCAGAAGAAGTCGGTCTTTGATCGGCTTGCAACTACTGCAGCCCCTCTCAACGGGTCTGTTTCCTGATCAAAAAATCAGGAATTACCTCGATGAGATATCACGTGTTCACATGTGACCAATGGTCATGTGATGACACGTGATGGATAAAACCCCATCAAGCAGAAAGGAAAACAAACGGTTGAAAGATGACTCAATTGGGGGTCACGTGCTCACACGTGACCATGGGTGACGTGCCAGCACGTGACAGGCTTTTAAAGCCTTACAGCTTAATAGAATTTAATTCTAAAAATCGGGAATTACCTCAATGAGGTATCACGTACTCACACGTGACCAACGGTCACGTGTCAATACGTGACAATTAAAACAGATATAAAATAACAAACGTCTGAAGGAAATACCTCAATGAGGTGTCACGTGCTCACACGTGACCAATGATCACGTGTTGACACGTGATGGTTAAAACTGAAGCGTAAGTAAACGCCGAGAAAAGGACTCAATTGGGAGTTACGTGCTCACACGTGACCAAGGGTCACGTGTCAGCGTGTGACTGGCTTCGAAAGCCTTACAGTTATTAGAATTAAAATTCTAAAAGCTTCTAAATCTTTCCAAATGGAAAAGGATTATGAGGACCATTGGATTAAAGATCCAAGGGTGATTAAAAATCACCAATTTATGGAAAGATTTTAGACAAGGAAAGATTTCCCTGAAAATCTCACCAGAAATAACAAACAGAATATCTTTGGATTTAAAATCCAACGGTGAATAAAATTCACTTAATGATCTAAAGGCTCATATCAATTATGAAAACAAACAAGACCTTTCAATGAAACATTTGCTAAACAAATTGATTCTTTTCTTTCTCCTATAAATAGGAGCCAAGAGGAAGAATTAAAGAAAAAAAAAGGAGAGAGAGTTTTTGGAGATAAAGTTTTGGAATCTTGAAATTTCAGAAAGAAAAGAAAGGAGAATATAGTTCTCAACAAAGAAAAACCCTAGGTGAGAAAAGAAAGGGGATCAAAACTTCAAATAGAGAATTTAATTCTTAAATCTAAGAGTTTAACTTTTCTGCACAAAAGAACTTAGTTCTTCCTCTGGTTGAAGATCTGCAAAGAGCACATCTCCCCATAAGTTGAGAATTTAATTCTCATCGGGTTGAGATGCTGCCATGCAGATCCGAAACTTAGAGGGGGAATTGAGTTTAGAGAATTTAATTCTCCCAAAACAAAACTAGGGTTTAACCCTATATGAGAATTTAATTCTCCCAAAATTATAGGAATTTAATTCCTCCAAGATAAAAACTAGGGTTCAACCCTATATGAGAATTCAATTCTCCAAAAACTATAGGAATTTAATTTCTCCAAGATAAAAACTAGGGTTCAACCCTATATGAGAATTCAATTCTCTAAAAACTACGGGAATTTAATTCTTCCAAGACAGAACTAGGGTTTAACCCTAATTGAGAATTTAATTCCCTCAAATTCACAGGAATTTCATTCCTCTTAAAAAATGAAGTTAGGGTTTCACCCTATACAAGATTTTAATTCTTTTACATATATGGGAATTTAATTCCTCTAAAAGAAAATTATGGTTTAACCCTATATAAGAATTTAATTTTTTCATAATAGGAATTTAATTCCTCCAAATCATGATCAGGGTTTAACCCTACAGAGAATTTAATTCTCAAAATAAAATAAAGAGACTAAAGAGATCTCTGTGCATGCAAAGAACTAGGGTCACGTGTCTCCACGTGACCCCTGAAAAGATCCCCACAAATGAGAACAAAAGCAAAAGCAAAATCTGACTTGGGCGCTCTCACGTGTTACCACGTGACCCCTAATAAATGTTCTAATAAATCAAGGCATGAGCATACATCATGTGCCCATACGTGATGGCTATGAAAATTAAAAGTGTTTAACACTTGTTTGCAGAACAAAATAAAGGGGATCTGGCCCCACTTTTGATGCCATCACGTGCTCCCACGTGACCCCTTCTCCTTCTAGTGTTTAACACTAATCTGACAATTCTGTTTCCAGTGTTTAACACTGATATCTTTTAGTGTTGAACACTAATTTGAGAATCACATTTATAGTGTTTAACACTAATTTTATAATCTTATTTCCAGTGTTTAACACTGTTGTTCTCTAGTGTTAGCCAAATTGGCTAATTTTCTAGAGGCAAAGCCTCCCCTTCAATTGAATCTCAAAATTGAGTAAAAATTCAGAGGTATAATGTTTAATCCTCAGCCAAATACCCAAATGTTATCAAAGCCCTCAAACTCTTGTTTAGCATTGCTAAATAATGTGGGCTTGAACCCAGACAAATGTCTACTGGTCCAACAGAGGGCCAATATTTCAAACTTAATTGGACTTAGCCCAAGTTGGCCATAAGTCCTCAATTCAGACTCAACTGAGCCAATGTGCTCATAATTTAATTAATTGATCTCAGTTCCAAATTGGACTACAGATCATTTAATCCACTTTGGTGCAAGGGTACATCTCTTCACTCCTCTGATATTTGTCGTTGTAATTCTTCAACGTCTTCAGAGAGGTGACGGGTCCCGACAACCATACATTTCTACGGACTGTGGGGTCCTTAAACTCATGGACTATGATGTCCTTAATCTCGACCGTGATGTCTTAAAACTAACATTGGACTGTGAGGTCCTTAAACTCATGAACTATGATGTCCTTAACCTCGACCGTGATATTTTAAAACTAACATTGGACTGTGAGGTCCTTAAATTCATGGACTATGACGTCCTTAACCTCGACCGTGATGTATTTAAACTAACATTGGACTGTAATGTCCTTAAACTAACAATGGACCACTATATCCTTAAACTGGCAATTGACCGCAAAGTCCCTAAACTACAACAATAGAGCCCAAATGCTCTTTTGTTGGATCGAAATGATCCCGTTAAATAGATCTTAGTCTAAAATTAGACTAACGTATACTTAACAAATGGTTAAGTTGACCTTAGTTTAAAATTAGATTAACGTGTCCTTAACAAACTGTTAAGTTGATCTTAGTCTAAAATTAGACTAACGTATCCTTAACATACGTTTAAGTTGATCTTAGTCTCAAATGAGACTAACGTATCCTGAAACCCAACCCCCAAACCCAAATCTAAGAAAGATACGGATTTGAACTAATCCACGTCCTACGGGTGACAACATAACTTAGTCTCCGTATACAATCCACGGGCAACCAAACACAAAACAAACACCCATGACACGAAGTGACCATCTGGAGAAGGAGAAAGTTGTTACCGCGATGCGGTAGCGTAATTAACTGCAGGGGCTTGCGCCTGCAGGGAAAAGCGTCCCCACAATAAAAAACCCCTCAAGCGAGCGGGAATCTGACGAAGTCTGCTACATCGGCCGCATCTGTTTAAACCTTCGATACATGGTGCCATAAATCAACTTGGTATCTTCGGAGAGGTGGACAGATAGCACCAATTAGCATCTGCCCCGAATCTCAGGCAAGACGTCCATCTTGCGCGTCTTTCGGCGGGGAACAAATTCTGGCACGCCCGGTGGGACCTTTTCCTCTTTCCACTCCACACTTCGTGTGTCATGTTCGCGAACGAATCGCGGTTTGCTATGGTTGCCTGTGGATTCGAGGTACTTAGATTTGGTGTCTTGCTCCGTGCAGAAAACAGAAGATCAATGGCTTCAAAGTGCACTAACTGCAATTGCAACTCTCGCTCCGTCACGTCCGGAGAAGTGACTTAGGGGCCCCAAGTGGCCTCCATCTTCGCTTTGCCGGTGGAACAGGTGACTCAGGCCACCACTGGGCTATTCTTCGGGAACATGATCCCACCAATGAGCTTCAACGCCCCATTACCGTCGCAGGAAGCTCCGAAGAAGTCGGTCTTTGATCGGCTTACAAGTACCGCGGCCCCTCTCAACGGGTCGCCCAAATCCAGTGCATCAGTTTTCAACAGTCTGGGCCAAAAATCTAACGGACCCGTGAAGAAGCCCGCAATTCCTGAAGAGGTCATCCCAAAACGGATAGCCATTCCTACTCCTTAAGTCTCCAAGGCAGCTTCTCCTGCTAAAGGGTCGGTCTTCACAAGACTGGCCGTTTCAGCTATTACTCCACGCGAAGTCACGAAGGCTGCTTCCCCTGTTCGAAAGTCGACCTTCGCAAGACTGACTATCCCCTTTCAACGGACGTCAGTCTTTGACCGGCTAGCACCAATAACAGCCTCTCCTCAAAGCAGGGGACATGAGGAAGCTCATCCAACAGCGGAGGTAATCCCAGCCGCACGACATGCTCGACGTCGCCACTGACGCCGAGTGAGGAAAGCTGGGGGAAATTCCCCTTCTGGATTGACTCCGCCAGCTCCAATGGTGGAAGTTGATGCTGCTGTTCCAACTGGGAACAACTTTGAATTACTTAACATGGTACGCAGGAATTCGCCAACTGCTGTGCTGAAAAGATCTCCTCCACCCGTGGAGAACGCTACTAAGGTGAAGCTAGAGCATCCCTCTCAGTGGCTGTCCTCTAAAATTTACAAGGTCTGGCGTCAAGTCCAAGACTCAGTAATTGATCAAGATTATTCTCGCCAATCAAAGAAGATTCAAGCTCAGCGAGAAGAGGACCACCCTATCAGGCCACAGAAGGCGACAGCTACTTGGGTGATTCCTACTGTGCTTTGATTTCCACCTTACCACGTCCAAGAGGGCGTGCAAAATGGTGGCTTTTGGGTGCAGTCCCGAATCACATGGAGGCAATGAGCGATAGGAGGGGATTCGTCTCTCCCGGTATAGGGAGTTGATGTTGTGCTGTGTTCGATTGGCTATAACTGGAAGTCCCTGGCCAGGGCTGATATAGAGATTTACTGGTAAGTGTTACCAGTAGTTTCCCGACCTGTTATGAGCCTCACATCGACACGACTTATCGGTTACTGAGGTCTGACGTATACCGCCCCTAGACTAGATATGCGACATATCAGACGAAAAGACCGGACTGTATGGGAGTGTTACTGATTGGATTCACAGGAGAATGTACAGGCTAGCTTGTTGATCTTCTGATCGCTCAATACCTGGGTGGCTGTTACGTTTAGCTGACCGCTTGCAGCTTGTGGGTGTTTGATATGATCATCACCTGCCACCGGCGTATTGACGATTCTTTACAGTCCTACACAGAGGTTTCTTGACTCAGGCAAAACGGAGTAGGGGCACATATGTGATATGTGCAGGACCGAGGATAATACGATATGAGATACCGTATTATATTCTCGCGGTATTTTGATATGAGCTGGGTCATCGGATCAAGTGTTAATTCGATGAATCGGTATATCATATATTAGTCGGTTATATTCGATATAGCCGGATTGTCGGATCAAGTTTTGATTCGATAATTTAATGTATAATAATATATATGATATATTGTATTACATTATCTAATATTGGCTCGTTTTATTATTTCATTTTTCTCACCGGGTAATACATTGATATATATGGGATATATGTTAATTGTATTATTTTCTTTTGTTACAAATATATAATATATATGTGATATATATTATTGTAACATAATATGATTACTAATGCAACATGTTTAGTGGAGATTAAACAAGGTTAGGGTTTGAATTGGGTTAGTTCTTTCATGAACCTTCTAGAAGGTTTTCTTTTGTCACGAGTTAAGATATTATGGTTGATATTTTCTAGTGATTCATTGTTTAACCCAACCCAAACCCTAGCCCTAGTTAATTCTCTACATGGGTTAGCCTTGTCATAGTTGACCATGGTTACATTATTAATTATATATCATTTCATTATTCATCACAAAAGGATTAATTCATTATTCTAAATGGGCCTTGCTCTTGATGGAGTTCTCAATAACTTATCAGCCTCCTAAGGCAGTGAAAGGCCAGGCCATCGCCGACTTCCTCGCTGATCATCTGATACCTGCCGATTCCCCTCTGAATTGCGAAATGCCAGACGAACATGCGTTTGACACGATCGACGGAAGTGATACCCGGTGGGAACTTTATTTTGATGGAGCGTCTTCCATGAAGAAGCGCAAACAAAGCACCCCCATAATCAAATCAGGGGCAGGCCTCATCTTCGTAAGTCCGCAAGGAGGGATAATGCGCTTTGCCTTCTCTTTAACAGAGCCGAGGACGAACAATGAAGCCGAGTATAAAGCTTTGATAGCAGGTCTCGAGATCGCCATCGACATGAGGATTGAGAACCTCCTCATATACGGAGACTCCCGGCTGGTTGTTAGTCAAGTAAATGGCGACCACCGGACGTGCAAACCAGAATTGGTGAAGTACAGCGAGAGAGTGCAGCAACTGCTGACTCAAATCCCTTCTTACACCTTTCAAAGCATACCGCGTGCGGAAAATAGCAAAGCGAATGCATTAGCCAAGCTTGCTAAAGAATTGGCTGATGAGAACCTCGATGACGTAAGAATCGTGGTACAAAGCCGTCGGGTTCTTGCACCGGCGGAAATATCTCCAGAGTCGTCTAAAGAAAAGGGAGTGACCGAGCAAATGGCTCTGCAAGTAAAAGACAAGGAAAAGGTTGAGGATTGGAGAGAAGTCTTCATAGACTACTTCAAATCCCGTCGAACACCTGAAGATACGTCCTCAAGACATCTGCTTGTGAAACGAGCTCTGTTTTTCGCTTTCGTCAATGATACCCTGTACAAGAGGTCGTTTGATTCTTTATGGCTAAGATGCCTGGGACCCGAAGAAGCAAAGAGAGTCGTCCAAGAAACTCACGACGGACTCTGTGGTTCTCACCAAGCCGGGCCGAAGATGAAACTGAAAATCAAAAGGATGGGCTACTATTGGCCCACGATGATCCAGGACTGCCTTGAGTATGCGGAGCAATGCCACTCGTTCCAGATCCATAGGGAATTTATCCACCAGCATCCAAATCCACTACATCCAACGATGGTGTTTACCGCCGGAAACCGGGAAGACGGACTGTCTTGCCTGAATCTGGGGGCAGATGCTATTTGGTGCTATCCGTCCACCTCTCCGAAGATGCCAAGTTGATTTATGGCACCGTGTATCGAAGGTTTAAAAGGATGCGGCCGATGTAGCAAACTTCGTCAGATTCCCCCTCGTTTGAGGGGTTTTTGATTGTGGGGACGCTCTGCCCTGCAGGCGCAAGCCCCTGCAGTTAATTACGCTACCGCATCGCGGTAACAACTTTCTCCTTCTCCAGATGGTCACTTCGTGTCGTGGGTGTTTGTTTTGTTTGTGGTTGCCCGTGGATTGTATACGGAGACTAATTTATGTTGTCGCCCGTAGGATGTGGATTAGTCCAAATCCGTATTTTCTTAGATTTGGGTTTGGGGGTTTGGGTTTAAGGATACGTTAGTCTCATTTGAGACTAAGATCGACTTAAACGTTCGTTAAGGATACGTTAGTCTAATTTTAGACTAAGATCAACTCAACGTTTATTAAGGACACGTTAGTCTAATTTTAGACTAAGATCAACTTAACAGGATCATTTAGATCCAACAAAAGAGCATTTGAACTCTATTGTTTAGTTTAGGGATATCGCGGTCGATCACCAGTTTAAGGACATAGTGGTCCAATACCAGTTTAAGTACATAGTGGTCCATTGTTAGTTTAAGGACATCACGGTCGAGGTTAAGGACATCATAGTCCGTGAGTTTAAAGACCTCACAGTCAAGGTTAAGGACATCATAGTCCGTGAGTTTAAAGACCTCACAGTCAAGGTTAAGGACATCATAGTCCGTGAGTTTAAGGACCCCACAGTCCAGTTTAGAGACGTCATAGTCTGTGAAGTGTGTGGTTATCGGGACCCGTCACCTCTCTGAAGACGTTGAAGGATTACAACGACAAATATCAGAGGAGTGAAGAGATGTACCCTCGAACCAAAGTGGATTAAGTGATTTGTAGTCCAATTTGGAATTAAGATCAATTAATTAGATTATGAGCACATTTGGGCTCAGTTAAGTCTGAATTGAGGACTTATGGCCAATTTGGGCTAAGTCCAATTAAGTTTGAAATGTTGGCCCTTTGTTGGACCATTAGACATTTGTCTGGATTCGAGCCCATGCTATTTAGCAATGCTAAACGAGAGTTGGAGGGCTTTGGCAACATTTTTATCTTTGATTTCCTCAATTTTGAGATTCATTTGGAGGAGGGACCTTTGCCTCTGGAGAATTAGCCAATTTGGCTAAAAGTAGTGTTAAACACTAAAGAACAACAGTGTTAAACACCGGAGGTAGAACTCTCAAATTAGTGTTAAACACTGAAAGACAATCAATGTTAAACACTGGAAATATAATCTCCAAATTAGTGTTAAACACTAAAGAAAGAAGGGTCACGTGTGGACACGTGAGGGCGCCCAAAGGTGGGACCAGATCCCTTTTCTTCGTTCTGCAATTAAGTGTTAAACACTTTTTATATTTTTTATTTTGAGCATCACGTGTTGACACGTGATGGGGATTTATGCGCTGACTGTTAAAGCGTTTGCCAAGGGGTCACGTGGTAACACGTGAGAGCACCCAAAGCCTTTATTTCCTTTGCTTTTTCTTTCTGCGTTTTGGAAGTCACGTGGGAGCACGTGAGGTATTGCCTCAAAGCCTTTTCCTTCTCACTTTTGGAGATCTTTTCAGGGGTCACGTGGGGCCACGTGACCTTAGTTCTTTTCATGCACAGAGATCTTTTAAGTCTCCTTATTTTATTTTGAGAATTAAATTCTCTGTAGGGTTAAACCCTAATCATGATTTTGGAGGAATTAAATTCCTATTATGAAAGAATTAAATTCTTATGTAGGGTTAAACCCTAATTTTCTTTTTGGAGGAATTAAATTCCCATATATGTTAAAGAATTAAATTCTTGTACAGGGTGAAACCCTAGTTCTGTCTTGGAGGAATTAAATTCCTATAAATTTGGGAGAATTAAATTCTCAAATAGGGTTAAACCCTGATTTTTGTCCATCTTGAAGGAATTAAATTCCTATAATTGTAGGAGAATTAAATTCTAATATAGGGTTAATCCCTAATTTTGTTTCGAAGGAATTAAATTCCTGTGAGTTTAGGAGAATTAAATTCTCAGATAGGGTTTAACCCTAATTTTGTTTTGGGAGAATTAAATTCTCATATAGGGTTAAACCCTAGTTTTGTTTTGGAAGAATTAAATTCTCTAAACTCAATTCCCCCTCTAAGTTTTGGATCTGCATGGCAGGATCTCAACCCGATGAGAATTAAATTCTCAACTTATGGGGAGATGTGCTCTGTGCAAATCTTCAATCAGAGGAAGAACTAAGTTCTTTTGTGCAGAAGAGTTAAACTCTTAGATTTGAGAATTAAATTCTCTATTTGGAGTTTTGATCCCCTTTCTTTTCTCACCTAGGGTTTTTCTTTGTTGAGAATTAAATTCTCCTTTCTTTTCTCTCTGAAATTTCAAGATTCCAAAACTCTATCTCCAAACTCTCTATATATCCTTCTCTTCTCTTGGCTCCTATTTATAGGAGAAGGAAAATGATCAATTTGTTTAGCAAATCTTTCATTGAAAGATTTTGTTTGTTTTCATAATTAATATGAGCCTTTAGATCATTAAGTGAATTTTATTCACCGTTAGATTTTCAATCCAAAAATATTCTGTTTGTTATTTCTGGTGAGATTTAGGGGAATTTTTCCTTATCTAAGATTTTTCCAAAAATTGGTGATATTTAATCACCTCTGGATTTTTAATCCAACGGTTCTCCTTAATCCTTTCCTATTTGGAAAGATTTTGGAGAAATTCAGAATTTTAATTCAATTAAACTGTAAGGCTTTCAAAGCCTGTCACGTACTGACACGGGACCCTTGATCACGTGTGAGCATGTGACCCTTGGTCACGTGTGAGCACGTGACCCTCGTTGAGGTATTTTCTGATTTTTAGAATTAAATTCTATTTAAGCTGCAGGGCTTTCAAAGCCTGTCACGTGCTAACACGTGACCCTTTGTCACGTGTGAGCACGTGACCCCAATTGAGTCATCTTTCGCCCTTTCTTTTGTTTTTCGTCTCTGTTTAGCGAGATTTTAACCATCACGTGTCATCACGTGACCCTTGGTCACGTGTGAACACGTGATACCTCATTGGGGTAATTCCTGATCTTTTAATCAGGAAACAATGCCCCTACCGCGTTGCTCTCACGTGTCTGCACGTGAGTGCAACGCTGTCACTTTTGTGACCGTTGGATCCATCTAGGGAATCGGGAAGATAAAGCGTTTCCATCACATCCTATAAATGCAGGGGTCTTTTCAGAAGCGCCTCCACTCTTTCATCTTCCTCCTTTGGCTATCTTTTCTTTTGAGAATTTAATTCTCGTTTCTCAGAGCTTAGTTCTCTGCTTCGAAAATTTCCATAGTTTAACTCTGTTAAAAAGATTCCCTTTTCTCAGGTAATGATCTTGAACGGCTGAAGAACTTTCATACACATAAACTCTTTGGATTTTAAATCCACACCAAGGGTTTTCCCCTTTAATCAAGAACCCATTTTTAAATTCTTTAAAAAAACAGAAAACCATTCAATCTTTGATCAACAGACCATTTAAGGTTTCTCTGATCTTCAGGGGGCTAATGGTGGTGTTTATCTTTTCCATGGAATTTAATTCCATCATCAAAAAGCTCTGGCTATGGGAAAAGAATTTCTGGGAATTTAGTTCTCTTTTTCAAAAAGGAATTTAATTTCTATGAAGAACTTAGTTCTTCTCAAGGGTCTTCTTAGGTTTTCTTGCCCTGAGTCGTCTTCTTCACAACCAAGAAGGAGAAGTTTGCAATGTCTCTTTCTGGGAATTTAATTCCCTTGATTCTGTCTGATTTGCCACAGAGTCTAAGATGAATTTCTTTTTAGGGGAATGTGTAGGGTCATTTGAAATACACTGCTTATTTAATGAGAATCTTCCTTTTGTCTCATTATAATTGCTTTGCCTCATCTTTAGCCAGCCGCCATCTTGATTTCGTAGGACCCACGTGTTTTGTAACTAATGGTCCCATAAAATGAGTCCGCTGTCGCTTTCTTCCACTGTCCTTTTATATGTATATATTTATAATCATATATATATACACTGTTGGCTTCGCTTTTAACAGTTTCCCCTTATTTTATTTCAGGTACAATGACTTCCGTTCCGTACTTTCCTTTCACTCGCTCGAAGGCCGCTTTTCCTCAGTTGCCATCTGATGAGGAAGTGATGGCGATGATCAGGGCCCATGACCCGAACTGCACCAACTTGATTTTGTGGGGGACCTGGTATGGTCATATTATCCGGGGTCGCCGTAGTTTTCTTTGCGAAGTGCCGACGGAGCCTACCTTTCTGTTCCTGCCGATGGATCGACCAGGGACTGTCTTCGCCGTGGAGATGCCGAATTGGACCCCGATGGGACGGCTTGAGCCTTCGACGACTGGCATCCCAAACCATCCTATCCCGGCCATAGATATTCTAGGATGCCGTATCTGCCAGGGCGAGGCCCAACCGTGGGGGCAGATTTATAAGATAGGGCTTACCCCTCGACACCCCACAGGCTACCTTCTTTGGGCTCGCTACATCTTATCCGTCCACCGCGCGCGACTGCGGAAGGTTGGGCTTTATCAAGCGATCTATGCGTCCCTCTTCCACTAATCGTCTCCTCACGTCTGGTGGGTTAAGGCCTTCCTGAACCAGTGGAATCTTCCCACCAACACTTTCCTCTTGGGGGACAGTGAAGGTTCGATTTCTTTGGAAGAATTTCGCGAGATCTCGGGGCTGCCAATCAGAGGGACACTTTACGAGGAATTGCTGCCTTCTGACGAGTACGTCTTTGAGACTGAGCCCGCAACGCTCGACGGCTTGTCTACCGAGAACGCCGTCCGCCACAAGCGTCTGAGTTTGATCAAGGCGCTTGGTATCTTCGACAAACTGTTCACAGAATCTGAGGAGCAGGGCGTCACTTTCAAGAGCTTCATCGCTAGCTTCCTTCGTGAGGATGTCCTGTCGAAGACGGCTCCCAAGTTTGCAAGCATCAACGACCCCTTTGGGTTTGGTTTGAACAGGCGGCCGACTAAGGAATCGGATTAACCGCAGTATTATATTCCTATCATGTCGCCGGTATCTTTCGAATCGATTGCAGCTCCCGGCAAGGACGAGGAGACATTCTTTATGGGCTTTATCAGTGTCTGGCTTAGCTGGTTCGTCATCCCCGTGCATCGCCGCTTCATGAGAGTCTCGGTTATCTATTCGGCTCATCGTATCGCTGAGGGGACACGACTGGCCATAGGCATCCCGGCGCTAGCGCATCTCTATCATGGATTGGGCGCCGCCGCTAACACATCAACTCCCGGTGTGGATGTAGTAAACTTCTCCCTTCATTACTTTACATCTTGGATTGAGATGCACTTGTTGGGAGTTTTTGCTGCGCATCAGAGACCCGCATTTTATGACGCCTACACTTTTCCGCGTCTCATGCGGCTAGTGGACGCTGTTGCTCCCGACCCGACTCAGTTCGGGGATATTCGCGTGTTGATTGCTCCCTATGCTACCGCGGGCGGGCTGGCATTTGTTGATCGGGTTCTATCTTCTCCTTCAGGTCCGATTCAACAACTCCATGACCAGTCGAAAGGTGAGGTGCCTTCTCTGAAGCCCCGGGAGGCCACGCACTTGTACGCGATCAGACCGGGCTATTTGGTATTCCGTCGGAACAGTGCGGCTCTTTTTATGCGGTACAATCCGCATCGCTTCGCCCGGCAGCTTGGATATGATCAGGGCGTCCCCTTCGAGGCTTTTACAGTTGCGCCGGTCGCTTCACCCGCAGCTGTTCGTGATGCTGCTCATCACTTCGTGAGGATGAACACTGGTTCTTACTTCATGATCCCCGAAGTCGATTATATTCCCCGATGCGTGGGGTCCTTTACAGGCTGGTATCTTCATCGGGTCAACCCAGTTATTGCTGAGGAGAAGAGGTTGCTTCTTGGCTATGGCGCTCCTGCTCCGGATCAGGCCGCGGGAATTCCGCTGCGGCCGCGCGCACCGGTCCGCTTTCCTCTGAGGGACACCAGTGTTGCGCTCATTCTAGGGGAGTCGGAGGTGGACCTTATCCGCACAATTGGTATGCCGTTGGATACCCGGGCTCAGTCAAGGGATAAAAGGGCGCCAGTAGCAGTACCACCACCGGCGGCATCGACAATGGCCGTGTCGTCCTCGGCAGCACCGCCAAGCGAGGGTGCTGGGAATGAGGGTGTTGAAGGTGAGGTGGGTCAGCGCCGTGCCAAGGCTCTACGGGGGAGGAAACGGTCGTCTTCGGCGGTCGATTCTGGATCCAAGCGGCAGAGGAAGGTGGCTACCAACCTGCTTGACTCTTTAGTAGAGTCCGAGCCCATTCTTCAGGATGAACTGTTGGCCATGCAAGAGTCGGATGCTGGCTTACTTTTTCCGGGTTCAGCTGCCGAGGAAGCCGCACAATTGGCTGAGGCTATAAGACGTTCTAAAGATGAATCTCAGAACGTAAGGGTTCCGAAGAAACCCTATTCTGCCGTAATCTTTTATGAAGACCCTTCGTGGATCTGGCGGCGGTTCATCGGCCCTTTGGAGGAATGGGGCGAAAGGGCCCTTAAGCAGGATGCTTCGGAGGATGCTGCGGACGCGCTTTCATTGTGGACTGGCGGCCACGAGTCCACCCTTGAACCTCGGCGAGTACACCTCCTCGAGAAGGAGCATCAGCTTGAACAAGCCATATTGAAAGCTTCCTTACGCATTGGTATGTTCCTGTATTTCTTTGTAATTCTTCATATTGCCTGCACTTGTATATATGTATTCTTATTCTTGTGTGAATTATGCAGAGACTTCGGCGATGGGGGAGGTTCCTACGGGCTTACTGACGGTAGAGCCTGTTGACACCCCTAATGAAACATTGCTCGATGTGGAGGGTGTTGACGACACTGTCCCTCTCGCGATAGAGCCTCCTGCGGTGGTTCTTGCTCCCGAAGCACTCGCTCCTTCGAGAGAGGCACCCTTGGTGGTCGCCGTCCCAACGGACCTTCCTGAGGGCGGCCTAGAGGCTGGGATAGAGATATTCGAGACCACCCTCCCTTCGTTAGAGCCCGCAGTGGCTGCCGCTGCTCCTTCCTCAGAGGCCGTTATACCAGCCCGTGCCCCTGATATTGTTCTTGAGGTCGCGGCGGAGGCCGTTGAAGCTGCTATCCCTCCAGTTCAGAATGGGAGGAGCGTCTAAGGTAACCTTCCACATTTTAAACTAGTAATCTTTCCGTTATCTGAACTCTTTTGTCTTTTCAGAACTGCACGGACTGGCGGCCTCTATTGCCGATCTGTCTTCCCGGCAATCCTTTCAGCGTCTACTGGAGATGGCCGCTCCGCAGGCCATATCTCGTCAACGCATCGTCCTCTCGTCTGGGCAAGGTTAGTGTTGTTCATCATCTTTTCATAACATTGTTGTTATTTTGCAAAATGACATTGATGACTTTTACAGTTCTGGAGGCCGACGACGAGGTTGAGGTCCTCGAAGGGCCAGGGGAACCTTCAGCTTCTTCTTGCATGACTGTGGGGTAAGTGAAGTCTCAATATTGTCCCACTTGTTCTTTTGCTTAAAATTTTCACTGATCTTTTATAAATCTGAACAGTCCTGCCAGTTCTCACAGCGCTGGAGTCGCGCATCGCCATGCCGCCCAGCCCTTATGCTTTGCGAGCCTCAGACCGTCTGGCAAAATTGAGCCTCGACTCCCTGTCATCCCTGATCGAAGAGCTTCGTGCGGGCAGTGTAATCACAGACGAAGCGTTTTCTGCTGAAGCTAACGGTTCTCTTCCCTTTCTTGTTGTCTATCATAGCGAGGCCGTGGTGCAAGTCTGGGTTGAGTTTTGCCTTCAGGTGGAGGCTTGTCTGCACGTGCTCGAGTGTACCCGCCTTTCTTCGGAGGCTGTGGCTGCAAAGGCGGGCTTGCGGGGTTTGATTGAGTGATGTGCGGCAAACATGGTGTCATGTGAGAAGAGACTCGGCCGCAAATTCTCATAAAGGGAGCTGGCTTCTAAGGCGCTGAACGAGCTTTAAGCCGATCTTACAGCTAAGGCCAACAAAGCGTATGAACTCTGGCGAGTGCTTCAAGAGGTCATCAAGGAGGTGATGGCCATCGACAAAGCCGTCGTGTTCACTCGCGAAAGGGTCGAGGCTCACAAAGCTACCGAGAAAGAGCTCGAAGGCCGGCTTGCCTCATATCAGGCCCAGCAGGCTCAGGCGGAGGCCCTTCTTCTGGAGATACTGAATCACGAAGGCGCGGCCCAGCGACAAAGGGATGAGCTGACCAAGCTGCTAAATCGCCCACCGACCTGAAGACTTGTATATCTTTTTTTATTTTGTGCATACTCCTGAATAAGAGTATATTTTTTGTTCTTTCACGAATTGTACTTTGTATCCATTTTGGTTCATGAATAAAAGACATATTTTTCTTTTCAATGGTGTGTCCCTTTTTATTGAATGTATTCTGCGGATAGTCTATCTTGATCTCTTTGCAGGACCACGATGGCTTAGGATTCAGGGTTAAGATCTGTCTTTTAAGACTTTTCAACTTTATGAGCCGTGAGGGTCTCATACAGAATTTTTCTCCCTACAGGTCGAGAGGATCCCGTAGGTGTAATTTCTCCTTAAGAATCATGAGGATTCCTAAGCGTGTTTTCCCTCGAAAGTCGTAAGGATCTCACAAGAGAATTTTCTCTCTTACGAGTCGTGAGGACCCGCAAGTGATGGGTGAGGTTGCCCTTATCCGTATTTCACGGAATTAAGGGTTGCTATGGATGCTTCCCACGGGTGCACTGCCGTGTTTGGCGAGGACCAGGCTCCGCTTTGGATGTTTTCCGGGGTACCGTAGTTTAAAGACATCACGGTCGAGGTTAAGGACATCATAGTCCGTGGATTTAAGGACTCCACAGTCCGTTACTAGTTTTAAGACGTTACGGTCGAGGTTAAGGACATCATAGTCCATGGATTTAAGGACTCCATAGTCCGTTGTTAGTTTTAAGACATCACGGTCGAGGTTAAGGACATCATAGTCCGTGGATTTAAGGACTCCACAGTCCATTTTTTGCTCTGGATGCTTCCCACGGGTTCACTGCCGTGTTCGGCGAGGACCAGGCTCCGCTCTGGACGTTTCCCACAGGGTCAGAATTGACGTTATCCACGTTCCACATAGCCAGGAATTTTGCTCTAGATGCTTCCCACGGGTTCACTGCCGTGTTCGGCAAGGACTAGGCTCCGCTCTGGATGCTTCACACGGTTTCACTGCCGTGCTCTGCGAGGACCAGGATCCGCTCTGGACGTTTTCCACGGGGTCAGAAATGACATAATCCGTGTTCCACGTAGCCAGGAATTTTGCTCTGGATGCTTCCCACGGGTTCACTGCCGTGTTCGGCGAGGACCAGGCTCTGCTCTGGATGCTTCATACGGGTTCACTGCCGTGCTCTGCGAGGACCAGGATTCGCTCTGGACGTTTTCCACGGGGTCAGAAATGACATAATCCGCGTTCCACGTAGCCAGGAATTTTGCTCTGGATGCTTTCCACGGGTTCACTGCCGTGTTCGGCGAGGACCAGTCTCCGCTCTGGATGCTTCACACGGGTTCACTGCCGTGCTCTGCGAGGACCAGGATCCGCTCTGGATGTTTTCCACGGGGTTAGAAGTGACATGATCCGCGTTCCACGTAGCCAGGAATTTTGCTCTGGATGCTTCCCATGGGTTCACTGCCGTGTTCGGCGAGGACCAGGCTCCCTTCTGGATGCTTCACACGGGTTCACTGCCATGCTCTGCGAGGACCAGGATCCGCTCTGGAAGTTTTCCACGGGGTCAGAAGTGACATGATCCGCGTTCCACGTAGCCAAGAATTTTACTCTGAATGCTTCCCACCGGTTCACTGCCGTGTTCGGTGAGGACCAGGTTCCGCTCTGGATGCTTCACACGGGTTCACTGTCGTGCTCTGCGAGGACCAGGATCCACTCTGGACGTTTCCCACGAGGTCATTGCCGCGTTCCACGTAACCAGGAAGGGTTGACTTTATCCGCATCCCACGGAGTCGGGGTTTGACTCTTGGTTATCTGTGCACCGCTGAATCATGGAACTGGGGGTTGCCGCTATTCCGCTTTGCTTGATGTTGTGTCTGTTGTAATGAGACGAGTGTTGAGATGATCTCTAGGCTGTCTGTGAACCATCGAGATTTGGCTTCTTCTTCTGATGAAACCTGGGGAGGAGGAGTGTGATTCCTTCTTTGTTTGCGCCCCTGGATTGTATACAGAGACTGCTGTGATATCACCTGTAGGGCATAAATTTCATTTTTATTTTTTATTTTATTTCTTTCGGCGATGCTCTATCATTTCGCTTTTTATATCGCGAAGGTCGCGATTGCCCAATCATTTCGGCTGATTTTCGCGGTGCCCGATCATTTCGGCTATTTATTTTATTTTTACTTGCCGCTTTTTATTGCGAGTTGCCCAATCATTTCGGCTATTTCGCATGTATATATTTTTATTTGCTGATTTTTTTTGCAAGTTGCCCCATCATTTCGTCTATTTCGTATGCATGTGTGGCTCGCTGGCTTTTCGCTGCAAGCTTGGGATTAGACACCGATTTCGGCATCAGCACCGCTACAACTGGGATATTGCCAGGAGCGAATCATCATTTGCCTCTGTCGATATCGAACAAAGGTGTCTTAGCGAATAAGGTTAGGATCCTGTCGACTAAGGCTTTTGACTTCATGAGCCGTAAGGATCTCATAAAGGTGTTTCTCCCTGCGAGTCGTGAGGATCTCGTAGGTGCGTTTTCTCCTTAGGAGTCATGAAGACTCTCAAGTGTATGATCTCTTATAAGTCGTAAGGATCTTGCAAGAGTGTTTTCTCCTTACAAGTCGAGAGGACTTACAAGGGCTGTTCACCGTGCGAACATATCCCTAGTCACGGGTGGGACTTTGTTAGGGAAATGTTTATTCGCGCCCGTGGATTGTATACAAGGGTCAGCATTGAGCTGCTTGTAGGGCAGTATTGAAGGTTGTGGGGCTGCTTAAGAACAGGTTCAGGTCTCTATAGTTTAAGACTTTCAAATCTTATGAGCCGTGAGGGTCTCATAAGAGGGTTCTCCTTACGAGTCGTGAGGATCTCGCAAGTGTATTTTCTCCTTAGGGATCGTTGGGATCCCTAAGTGTGTTGCTCCCTTGTGAGTCGTAAGGATCTCACGCGGGTGGTTTCTCCTCATAAGGTCGAGAGGACCCTGCAAGTGTCTCTTAACGAGGTTGCGCCCTTTCGGGTTTTCACAAACACTCGCCGGTAGCTCTACTGTTTTTACTCACGGAGCCCTTTCGGGTCTTCATCCGTGCCCATTTTGCTTATGGACATACCGTTCTCTTTTTTTTATTCTTTTATTCTTTTTTTTGTACCAGCTTTGGGATGCTGCAATCCACCGTAGTTTATCGACATCTCGGTCAACAGCTAGTTTTAGGACATAGTGGTCCGTTGTTAGTTTAAGGACGTTTCGGTCCGTGGTTGAAGAAGGCCTGTCACTACTTATAGAGTTTAGGCTTAGGAAGATAGCGAGTGGACATAGTCGTCGTCATCTATCATTGACCTAGGCCGTGACTCGTTAGGCGTAGTATTTCTTCAGGAAGCGACCATTTATTGGCCTGAAGGGCCTTTCGCCATGCATGTCCATGAGTAGATAGGCTCCACCCTGGTAGACCTTGTCTATAATGTACGGGCCTTCATAATTCGGTTCGAATTTCCCTCATTTAGCACGATTGGGGATCATGGGTCTTTTGACCACTAGCACGAGTTCGCCCTGGCGGAATGTCCTTCGCCTGGTCAATCTTTCGTAGGAGCGCGTCATTTTTGCTTTATAAGCTTCCAGATTTTGTTGTGCTACGAGCCGGGTCTCATCAAGTGCATCGAGCTCTTCAAGCCGTAGGTGAGCGTTCTCCTCGTCCGTCGGCTCGTGATGAACTGCCACTCGTAATGAGGGTAACTCTATCTCAAGGGGGAGTACCGCTTCTGTACCGAATACCAACATGTACGGTGTTGTGTTCGTTGCTGTTTTGAACGTAGTTCGATATGCCCAGAGAGCTTCTTGCAGTCTCTCGTGCCAGTCTTTCTTATTTTAAGACACCATCTTCTTTACGATCTTTGTCAAGGTCTTGTTGAAAGCTTCAGCTAGACCGTTAGCTCGGGGATTATAAACTGAGGAGTATCTCCAGTCTATGTTGTGTTGTTGTGCGAAGCGGCCGATCTTGTGGCTTCTGCAGGCTGGCCCGTTATCGGAGATGATCCGTCGCGGAGTTCTAAACCGATAAATAACGTACGTCCTGAAGAAGTGGAGGATATTTTCCGTCTTCACTTCCCTCAGCGGTACTGCTTCTGCCCATTTGGAGAAGTAATCAGTTGTCGCCAAAATGAAACGATGTCCTCTGGACGATGCTGGTTCAATGGGGCCGATTATGTCAGTTCCCCACATTTCGAACGGCCAGCTAGCCACCGTTGGATGTAGTGGATTTGGATGCTGATGAATAAAGTCCCCATGAATCTAGCATGAGTGGCATTGCTTCGCATACTCGAGGCAGTCCTGGATCATCGTGGGCCAACAATAACCCATCTGTTTGATCTTTAACTTCATCTTCGGGCCTGCTTGGTGAGAACCGCAGAGTCCGTCATGAACTTCCTGAACGACTCTCTTCGCCTCTTCAGGTCCCAGGCATCTCAACCACAGAGAATCAAACGACCTCTTGTACAGAGTGTCATTGACGAAGGCAAAAGATAGGGCTCGCTTCATGAGCTGATGTTTTGAGGACGCATCTTCAGGCTTTCGACGGGATTTGAAGTAGTCTATAAAAACTTCTCTCCAATCCTCAGCCTTTTCCTGGTCTTTTATTTGCATAGCCATTTGTTCGGTCGCTCCTTTTTCTTCGGACGACTCCAGAGATATTTCCGCCGGCGCAAGAACCCGACGGCTTTGCACAACGATTCTCACGTCATCGAGGTTCTCGTCGGCCAGTTCTTTAGCGAGCTTAGCTAGTGCATCCGCTTTGCTATTTTCTGCACGCGGTATGCTTTCTAAGGTGTAGGAAGGTATTTGGGTCAGCAGTTGCTGTACCTTCTTGCCGTACTTTACCAGCTCTGGTTTGCACGTTTGGTAGTCGCCATTTACTTGACTAACGACCAGTTGGGAGCCTCCGTATATGAGGAGGTTTTCAATTCCCATATCGATGGCGATCTCGAGGCCCACTATCAAAGCTTCATATTCGGTTTCGTTGTTTTTCCTCGGCTCTGTTAAGGAGAAGGCAAAACGCATTATCCCTCCTTGTGGAGTCACGAAGATGAGGCCTACCCCTGATTTGATTATTGGCGTGTTTTGTTTGCGCTTCTTCACGGAGGATACTCCATCGAAATAAAGTTCCCATCGGGTACCACTTCCGTCGATCGTGTTAAACGCATGTTCGTCTGGCAGCTCGCAATTCAAGGGAGAATCGGCCGGTATCGGATGTTCAGCGAGGAAGTCAGCGATGGCCTGGCCTTTCACTGCTTTAAGAGGCTGATAAGTTATTGCGAACTCCATTAAGAGTAAAGCCCATTTAGCGAGTCGCCCTGTCAATATGGCCTTTGACATCAAATACTTGAGGTGATCCACCTTTGATATGAGACGGACTTCATGCGCCAATGCGTAGTGCCTGAGTTTCGTTATCGCAAAGATCAACGCCAGGCAGTGTTTTTCGATTGGAGAATAATTGCTTTCTGCCCCCAGGAGAACTCGACTCAGGTAGTAGAGAGCTCTTTCTTTCCCTTGGTCGTTCTCTTGTGCCCATAATGCGCCTAAGGAACCTTCAAGGGCGGTTGTATATAAAATGAGAGGCTTTCCCTTGACCAAAGCTACCATCACTGGCGGATTCTGCAGGTATTGCTTGATTTCGTCCAGCGCATTTTGGCATTTTTGATCCCAGACGAACGGGGTTCCCTTCTTCATCAGGTGACTGTAAAGATGGCATTTCCCTGAAAGATTGGCTATAAATCGCCGGATATACGCGAGTTTCCCTTGGAGAGACCGCAATTGCTTAAGAGTCCTTGGCGGGGGCATTTCCATGATCGCCTTGATCTTCGACGGATCTACCTCGATACTTCGGTGCCGGACAATGAATCCTTGGAATTTGCCCGAGAAAACTCCGAATGCGCATTTGAGGAGGTTCATCTTCACGTTGTATTGCCGAAAGCGTTGAAATACGATCTTCAGATGTTCGAGATGTTCCTCGTATGATTTGCTTTTTCACCACGAGATCGTCGATATAGCATTCGACGATTTCATGTATAAGGTCATCAAAGATCTTCGTCATGGCCCTCTGGTAGGTGGCACCAGCGTTCTTTATACCGAAAGGCATCACCTTGTAGCAAAATATACCCAAAGGGATCCGGAAGGCAGTGTGCTTCTGGTCTTCAGTATGCATCTTTATCTGATTATATCCTGATGAGCCGTCCATGAAGGAGAAAACTTCGTGAGTGGACGTATTGTCTATCATTAGCTCGGTGACCGGTACCGGGAAGTCATCCTTCGAGCAGGCTTTATTGAGATCCCGAAAGTCCACGCAGATGCGCACCGTCCCATTCTTCTTCATTACTGGGATGATGTTGGCGATCCAATCAGGATACTGAATTTCTTGGATGAAGCCGGAGTCGATTAGCTTCTTGACCTTGGTGTTGATACTCATTTCAATCTCGAGCCGCTTTCTTCTCGGTGCTTGTTTGGTTAGCTTGACGTCCGGGGATATTGACAATTTGTGGACAGCAATCTCTGGATCTAATCCTGGCATTTCGGAATAGTTCCATGCGAAGCAATCTCTATGCTGCCTAAGCACGTCTTTTAGCGCAGCCACTCTTTTTTCAGACAGCAAATCACTGACGAATGTCGGTCGTGGGTCACTTGCCGTCCCCAAGTCAATTTTCTTGAGCTCATCTGCAGTGGTATGTATTCCATCTTCCAGCTCTTTCGGGGCCGGTGGAAATTCTGAGATCACCTCGTCATCATTGTTTTCGAAGCACCAGGAGAGGTCATCCATATCCTCGGGCTCTTCTTTTGATAGCGTTATCATGTAACAAATACGAGCTTGCTTCCAAGACCGATTTTGATCCGGTTCTACTCTCGCTGTATGGGAGGCTTTTGGTTCGTGCTTCTGTGGCGGATTTATCCTCCAGCTGCTGGATAGAGCGAATTTACCGAGCTGATATTGGTCTTCGACCCAGTTCTTGAAGGTGAAGCAGTCTTCGAGAGGATGTCCTATTGTTCTATGATAGGAGCAATAGTCTGGGTATGAGATCTCGTTGACTTGCTCGGGGTGTTTGGACTCCGGAAATGTAATCATTTGATGTTTTATAGCGAGATCAAGTATCTTCCGTGTTTTGTTCTGAGGAAAAGAGTATGCTCGACTCATCTTCTTCATAAAGGATGAATCCGGATTGCTCGATTCCTGATCGCGTGGCTTCTTGGTCCCGCTTTGTCGCTTTCGAATACTTTTCCCGCTCTTTGATTTATTTTTGCCTCTGCGTCGGGCCTTTTGTATGACGGGTTGATAAGGAAGAGCATTGTCATTCTCCGTGACCTGCTGAAGGAGGCGCTGCGTCCTGGTTTTCTCGTAAATGGCCATTTCACGGTTATGGTCATCCCGGATCTTTTGACCTGCTTCCCTGATAACCTTGTCTATTCGTTCTTCAAACGACGGACTCGGCATCTTGATTGCAGGATCTCATTTTGGTTCAGGGTCAGCGTTTTCTGACAGGGCGTCCTCTTCTTCATCGAAGTCATATATGACGTAGCTACCATGGACTCGTTCCCGTTTCCCAGATTTCATATATCCAAGCCCGAGCGTTTCCATTCTACCGTTGGGCAACTTGCGCTGAGTTCCAGGGACATCCCAAATCCTGTTGTAGAACCGAGCTTGTCGAATGGTCTATTTGAAAGGTACCCCTTGGCGCTTCAAAAGCCTTCTCAAGCCTTCTGAGTAATATCTAGGCAGACGGATGGGTTGGAGCCTGTCGAGCGTAGAATCGGCGCCATGCCAAATTTCTTTCTCCACTTTGGTTTCTCCAGACCGGTAGAATAGGATCGCCTGTTCACCTTCTCGCCTGGGAGGGACGTAAAATGTCTGCAGTTCTTGTACATTATAAGCTTTAAGTGCATCGAGCTCTTTGCAATGCTCCCATGGAACCATGATAATTTGTAGACTCTGATTATCGCTAGCGAAAGCTTGTATTGACGGTCGAGCAGAGAATATAGCATTAACCTCGTCTTCCGAGTTGCTGCCGAAGATCAACATGGGGGCGGACGGTCCCGGGTTGTTGCGTTGAGGCGGCCCTGAATAAACTATCTCTTCTTCTTCCTCGGTATCACTCCCGAAAACTGGAATAGTGGTGATAGTTTTGTTCTTCGGTTGGTGACATCTTTCTGTATCCTCAAAATCTGGCAAAAAGTATTTTGCATCTTCGTATTTTCGGACTTCGTTCATGGAGAAAGGGTTCAACTCCCCTGTCACAGTATACTCGAGACCATCCTTGAAGTACTTCATACATTGGTGTTGCGTCGAAGGGATGATGTTGTACTCATGTAACCAAGGCCGGCCGAGCAAAGCATTGTAACAAGTCTTGGCATTAATGACGTGAAATTTAATATCCGTGACGAGTAGCCCGAAGCGCAGCGTCAGTATCACAGACCCAAGCGTCCGTGACGACTGGGAGTCAAAACCAGAGATGGTAATTTTATCGCGAGCGAGATGCTGAACGCTCATGCAGATTTCCTTCAATACTCTCAGGTTGAGAAGGTTGACGGAAGACCCATTGTCAACCAGGATCTTGCCTATCTTTATATCGTGACAGTATCCGGAGACATAAAGGGGATGGTTATGCTCACACGTCCCAAGGAGGAGGTCTTCATCGCCGAAGGTAATATCGGCTGTGTGTATTTCTTCCAGCTCGTTTTTCATCTTTTCTTCGATGAGAAAAGCTTGGAATTGTCCTGGCTCTTGTAGCGCCTTGATCAATAAATCTCTTGCTTCTTTTGATAGTAAAAGGGTATCGAGAATGCTGAGCTGCGAGGGTAACTTCCTCAAGTGCGCCAGAACATTGTAGTCCACCTTACTTTCCTTTGGCGGGTCGTTGGCAGTCAGCTCTTTCATGACTTGGTCATCTAGGGCGATATCCTCAGAGACCTTTTCTTTTCCCTTATCTTTTCTATTCGTGGGTCCGAGATTCTTTTCTGTAAGCGTGCGGTTGCTTAGCTGAATATTTTCACAGGTCTTCGGTTCTTCCTCTTTCCCCGAGGTAGATTCTTTGAAAAGAGGGCAAAGATTCATCTCTTCGTCGGAGTCACTTCCGAAGGTGAGGACTTGCGCTCCCCCAGCGTTGACCATGTGACAGTAGCCGGTAGTTATTTTATGCTCCTCGGTTGTATTTCTTTGCTCTCGACGAGTTTTGCGTTTCTTCCGCTTAAAATGTTGCCGATGAGAAACATATCCCTGCCACCATCTTTTAAAAGCGTTGCACTCCTCGGTGGGGTGCGCAATCTTTCGGTGATATAAGCAGTAGATGGGATGTATTTCCGCTTCATTAGTAGTGTTTCCTTCGGAGGGTGGTAGCTTTATCCCCATTGATATGGCTTTAGCAAACCTCTTCCTCGTCTTGAGCCTATTTTTATCTGCGACAGATGTCCTTTGATTTGGTGGGAATGTCTCGACTCTTTCGTCCAGTCGCCGGTTTTTGGCCTTTTCAAATATGGCCATCTCACGCTCCCAATCAGCTTTGCTTTTCAGATGAATTTCATCCCGGAAGGCGTCGATCATTTCGTCTGACGGCCATAGAAGTTCCGGCTCGGGACCTGTCCCAAGTCTTTTGGTGTGAGGAGCCTCTTCATCATCTATCAATGAGTGAGAGATCACATGACAACTTGCTACGTAGTCCTCAGATTCATCTGATGAGTTTTCTCCATCATTTTCGTCCTCAAGGACGTGGTTGAGGAACTCTTGGAGCGTGATTGGAGTCCGCGCCTTCTGGTTATACTCTTCCAGCGCGTCAATTTGTTTTTGTAAATCCGTGCGCTTGTCGCCAGGCTTCACGGGCTTCTTGGATTTCTTCTTCTTTTTCGAAGATTTCGACGGCTGAGTATGAATGCTTTGGCTATCACCACCAATCTTTGGAGTTGGGCGCGGCTTCAGTATCCCTTCGATGATCTTGGGTTCCAACGGATTCTTCCACCTGATCGCCGGGCATGTCTGGAGATCACTCAGCATTCTTTTGGTTTTGGCTGAAAGAGCCACCTCCCATGGAGCTTCTTCAACAAAAGAGCACATTGCCCCCGATGGGTCCATCTTTTTAGGAGAGTGCGGTTGTGGTGGGTTTACGTTCCACTTCTCAGACATCGCAAACTTGCCCTGTAGGTACTGATCCTCGATCCATCCCTTAAAGACGAAGAAATCTTCAATTGGATGGTTTACCGTTTGATGGTAAGGACGGATTATTCACTTCGCCGGGTTGTAGTGGTCGCTTTGGATTCGGCAAATTGATAAGCCTGTTACGCATCGCCAGCTCGAAGAGTCTCCTCGTTTTGTCTCGTGGGAACGAGTAAGGACGCTTCATTTTCTCATTATAATAGCGCCGTCTCTCTTCCAGTTGATCCGTTAGCTTCGGAGCACTGGGCTGCTGTTGGGTGTTTGCAACGAAGGTCGCCTTCCCTTTACCCTTTTCGTTCCGTGGTTCCGGTTTCGGAAGAGACGGTCTATGACCCATCTGATCCATCTGGGCTAGCTTATCGATTAAAGCCTGGAATGTGGTCGGTTTAAAGAACATCATGAACTGTGAAATAGTTGCATGAGGGTCTAAGGTACCCACGAACATGCCCACTGCTGGTGCTTCTTCGATGCGCTGTTCGCACTTCGACCACAGATTTCTCCATCGGATTGCATATTGAACCCAAGTTTCGCCCAGCTTCACCCTTGCATTGATCAATGCCGTTATTGGAGTACGTTCGCTGGCACTTGCGAATCGTTGGGTGAATAACAACTCCATCTCCGCGAAAGTTTTGACGGAGTCGTTTGGAAGCTCGGATTACCACTCAAATGCAGTCTCCGACAAGCTACCGACGAATTGACGGAGCAAAAGCTTATCATCGCCCCCGGTGTTGCCGCACAGAGCTCTGAACTGGGCGATGTGCTGGTGGGGATTGCCTGTCCCTTTGTATACATGGAATTTGGGGATCGTGTAGCCTGGCGGGTACTTTTCTGATCATTCCAGCCTGGATACGGTCGTCCAGTTTTGACCACTTGGCCGGCTGCTTCATTCGCCTGGTGAACTCTTATTTTCTGAGCAATATAGTCATCCAGGATGGCCTTGGAGATAGTTTCCTCTTTGGCTGCTGAAAGAGCTGGAGGAGGGTTCGACGTCTCCCCTTTGTCGTCTTCAATAATGATCGGAGGGTCTTCCGCTGGAGGCTCCGGCTGTAACATTATCCCGACCATGTCTTGGAAGAGAAGTGCCATTCGCTTTATGTTGGCCGCTTGCTCCGCAGCCTCTTTGTCCTTCTTCTCAAGCATTCTCTGAAGGAATTCAGCATCAGTTTCCTGATCACGGCGCTGCTCCGTGGATGTTTCCGGGCTTTCTTTTGGCCCGGTGAGTGCGGCCATCGCAGTCAGCATCTCCTGAAGCTTCTGCTGCTGCTGTTCCTTGGCTCTCGTGATGGATCGAGTGAGTGGTCGGTGGCCTGTCTAAGCGCAGCTATCCTCTTTTCCGGATGCCATGTAAACAGTATGTACCATCACGCCCCTAGACTTAGGGCGTTTGGGCTCGGTGTTTTTGTGGTCTGCCACGTTTACAGGGGCTTTCTCTGGCCTCCTTCTTTTCTGAGTGGTTGACATTGAAGGGGCCGCTGCAGTGGACACCCAAGTAGTCGTCATCTTTTGTGGCTTAACAGGACGGTTTTCCTCCTGTCGGACCTTCAGCTTCTTCTGTCGGCGGGAGAAATTTCGATCAATCACCGAGTCTTGGACTTGACGCCAGACCTTGTAGATTTTATAGGACAGCCGCTGAGGGGACTGTTCTGGCTTGGCTTCCACAACATTCCCCACCGGAGGAGGAGATCTTTTCAGTACGGCGGTAGGAGAATTCCTGCGCACCTTGTTCAGCGGCTCGAAGCTGTTCCCAGTTGGAACAGCCGCATTAATTTCCGCCGTTGGGGCTGGTGGAGTTAGCCCAGAGGGGGAGTTGCCCCCGGCATTCCTTACTCGGCGCTAGTGGTGACGTCGAGCGTGTCGAGCTGATGGAGTTGGCTCGGTGACGGGGATGGCTTTGTCTTGCCCTCTGTTCAGGTGAGGGGCTGTTGCTGGTGTCAGCCGGTTGAAGACCGACGTCTTTTGAGTAGCAGGAGCGGGAGTTGGGACAGTCAGTCTTGTAAAGACCGACCCCTTGGCAGGAGAAGCCGCCTTGACGACTTCAGGAGCAGGGTTGGTTACTCTCTTCGGAATAACCTTCTCTGGAGGTGCAGGCTTCATCATGGACCCACCTGAACTTTGGCCCAATCTGGAGAAGACCGAGGCGCCGGTGCTGGACGACTCGTTGAGAGGGGCCACAGTAGGTGTAAGCCGATCAAAGACCGACTTCTTGGGAGCTTCCGGTGTCAGCACAGGAGCGGTGAAGCTCGTTGGCGGGAGCATGGTCCCGAAAAACAACCCTGTGGTGGCTTGAGTGATCTGTTCTACGGGCATCGTGAACAGGGAAGCCGCTTGGGGCTTGTATGTTATGCCCCCAGTTGAGGTAGGACGCAAGTTGCAGTTGCATGTGGAGCACTTCGAACAGGTGAACGCCATTGATCCGTTGCTTTCTGCACCAAGCCAAACGCCAAATCTTAGTACCTCGAAATCCAAGGGCAACCATTAGCAAACCGCGATTGGTTCGCGAATACGACACACGAAGTGTGGAGTGGAAAGAGGAAAAGGTCCCACCGGGCGTGCCAGAATCTGTTTACCGCCGGAAACCGGGAAGACGGACTGTCTTGCCTGAATCTGGGGGCAGATGCTATTTGGTGCTATCCGTCCACCTCTCCGAAGATGCCAAGTTGATTTATGGCACCGTGTATCGAAGGTTTAAACGGATGCGACCGATGTAGCAGACTTCGTCAGATTCCCCCTCGTTTGAGGGGTTTTTGATTGTGGGGACGCTCTTCCCTGCAGGCGCAAGCCCCTGCACTTAATTACGTTACCGCATCGCGGTAACAACTTTCTCCTTCTCCAGATGGTCACTTCGTGTCGTGGGTGTTTGTTTTGTTTGTGGTTGCTCGTGGATTGTATACGGAGACTAATTTATGTTGTCACCCGTAGGACGTGGATTAGTCCAAATCCGTATTTTCTTAGATTTGGGTTTGGGGGTTTGGATTTAAGGATACGTTAGTCTCATTTGAGACTAAGATCGACTTAAACGTTCATTAAGGATACGTTAGTCTAATTTTAGACTAAGATCAACTCAACGTTTGTTAAGGACACGTTAGTCTAATTTTAGACTAAGATTAACTTAACAGGATCATTTAGATCCAACAAAAGAGCATTTGAACTCTATTGTTTAGTTTAGGGATATCGCGGTCGATCACCAGTTTAAGGACATAGTGGTCCAATACCAGTTTAAGTACATAGTGGTCCATTGTTAGTTTAAGGACATCACGGTCGAGGTTAAGGACATCATAGTCCGTGAGTTTAAAGACCTCACAGTCAAGGTTAAGGACATCATAGTCCGTGAGTTTAAAGACCTCACAGTCAAGGTTAAGGACATCATAGTCCGTGAGTTTAAGGACCCCACAGTCCAGTTTAGAGACGTCATAGTCTGTGAAGTGTGTGGTTATCGGGACCCGTCACCTCTCTGAAGACGTTGAAGGATTACAACGACAAATAGAGTGAAGAGATGTACCCTCGAACCAAAGTGGATTAAGTGATTTGTAGTCCAATTTGGAATTAAGATCAATTAATTAGATTATGAGCACATTTGGGCTCAGTTAAGTCTGAATTGAGGACTTATGGCCAATTTGGGCTAAGTCCAATTAAGTTTGAAATGTTGGCCATTTGTTGGACCATTAGATTTTTGTCTGGATTCGACCCATGCTATTTAGCAATGCTAAACGAGAGTTGGAGGGCTTTGGCAACATTTTTATCTTTGATTTCCTCAATTTTGAGATTCATTTGGAGGAGGGACCTTTGCCTCTGGAGAATTAGCCAATTTGGCTAAAAGTAGTGTTAAACACTAAAGAACAACAGTGTTAAATACCAGAGGTAGAACTCTCAAATTAGTGTTAAACACTGAAAGATAATCAATGTTAAACACTGGAAATATAATCCCCAAATTAGTGTTAAACACTAAAGAAAGAAGGGTCACGTATGGACACGTGAGGGCGCCCAAAGGTTGGACCAGATCCCTTTTCTTCGTTCTGCAATTAAGTGTTAAACACTTTTTATATTTTTTATTTTGAGCATCACGTGTTGACACGTGATGGGGATTTATGCGCTGACTGTTAAAGCGTTTGCCAAGGGGTCACGTGGTAACACGTGAGAGCGTCCAAAGCCTTCATTTCCTTTGCTTTTTCTTTTTGCGTTTTGGAAGTCATGTGGGAGCACGTGAGGCATTGCCTCAAAGCCTTTTCCTTCTCACTTTTTGAGATCTTTTCAGGGGTCACGTGGGGCCACGTGACCTTAGTTTTTTTCATGCACAGATATCTTTTAAGTCTTCTTATTTTATTTTGAGAATTAAATTCTCTGTAGGGTTAAACTCTAATCATGATTTTGGAGGAATTAAATTCCTATTATGAAAGAATTAAATTCTTATGTAGGGTTAAACCCTAATTTTCTTTTTGGAGGAATTAAATTCCCATATATGTTAAAGAATTAAATTCTTGTACAGGGTGAAACCCTAGTTCTGTCTTGGAAGAATTAAATTCCTATAAATTTGGGAGAATTAAATTCTCAAATAGGGTTAAACCCTGATTTTTGTCCATCTTGAAGGAATTAAATTCCTATAATTTTAGGAGAATTAAATTCTCATATAGGGTTAAACCCTAATTTTGTTTCGAAGGAATTAAATTCCTGTGAGTTTGGGAGAATTAAATTCTCAGATAGGGTTTAACCCTAATTTTGTTTCGGGAGAATTAAATTCTCATATAGGGTTAAACCCTAGTTTTGTTTTGGGAGAATTAAATTCTCTAAACTCAATTCCCCCTCTAAGTATTGGATCTGCATGGCAGGATCTCAACCCGATGAGAATTAAATTCTCAACTTATGGGGAGATGTGCTCTGTGCAGATCTTCAACCAGAGGTAGAACTAAGTTCTTTTGTGCAGAAGAGTTAAACTCTTAGATTTGAGAATTAAATTCTCTGTTTGGAGTTTTGATCCCCTTGCTTTTCTCACCTAGGGTTTTTCTTTGTTGAGAATTAAATTCTCCTTTCTTTTCTCTCTGAAATTTCAAGATTCCAAAACTCTATCTCCAAACTCTCTATATATCCTTCTCTTCTCTTGGCTCCTATTTATAGGAGAAGGAAAAGAATCAATTTGTTTAGCAAATCTTTCATTGAAAATTTTTGTTTGTTTTCATATTTAATATGAGCCTTTAGATCATTAAGTGAATTTTATTCATCGTTGGATTTTCAATCCAAAGATATTCTGTTTGTTATTTCTGGTGCGATTTAGGGGAATCTTTCCTTGTCTAAGATTTTTCCATAAATTGGTGATATTTAATAACCCCTGGATTTTTAATCCAACGGTTCTCCTTAATCCTTTCCTATTTGGAAAGATTTTGGAGAAATTCAGAGTTTTTATTCAATTAAACTGTAAGGCTTTCAAAGCTGACCCTTGGTTACGTGTGAGCACGTGACCCTCATTGAGGTATTTTTTGATTTTTAGAATTAAATTCTATTTAAGTTGCAGGGCTTTCAAAGCCTGTCACGTGCTGACATGTGACCCTTTGTCACGTGTGAGCACGTGACCCCAATTGAGTCATCTTTCACCCTTTCTTTTGTTTTTCGTCTCTGTTTAGCGAGATTTTAACCATCATGTGTCATCACGTGACCTTTGGTCACGTGTGAACACGTGATACCTCATTGAGGTAATTCCTGATCTTTTAATCAGGAAACAGATGGCAAGCTGGCCGTTCGAGATGTGGGGAACTGGCATAATCGGCCCCATCGAACCAGCATCGTCCAGAGGACATCGGTTCATTTTGGCGACAACTGATTACTTCTCCAAGTGGGCAGAAGCGGTACCGCTAAGGGAAGTGAAGACGGAGAATATCCTCCACTTCTTCAAGACGCACGTCATTTATCGGTTTGGAACTCCGCGACGGATTATCTTCGATAACGGACCAACCTATAGAAGCCACAAGATCAGCCGCTTTGCACAACAGCACAACATAGACTGGAGATACTCCTCGGTTTATAATCCCCAAGCTAACGGTCTAGTCGAGGCTTTTAACAAGACCTTAATGAAAATCGTGAAAAAGACGGTGTCTCGAAGTAAAAAGGACTGGCATGAGAGATTGCATGAAGCTCTCTGGGCGTATCGAACCACGTTCAAGACGTCCACGAACACAACTCCATACGCATTGGTATTCGGTACAGAAGCGGTACTCCCCCTCGAGATAGAGTTACCCTCTTTACGAGTGGCAGTTCATTACGAGCTAACGGATGAATAGAACGCTCACTTTCGGCTTGAGGAGCTCGATGCCCTTGATGAAACCCGGCTTATAGCACAACAAAATCTAGAGGCTTATAAAGCAAAGATGACGCGTTCATATGAAAGGTTGACTAGGCTGAGGACATCCGCCAAGGCGAACTCATGCTAGTGGTCAAAAGACCTATGATCCCCAATCACGCCAAACGGGGGAAATTCGAGCCAAACTATGAAAGCCCGTACATCATAGACAAAATCTACCAAGGTGGAGCCTATCTACTCATGGACATGCATGGCGAAAGGCCCTTCAGGCCAATAAATGGTCGCTTCCTGAAGAAATACTACGCCTAACGAGTCACGGCCTAGGTCAATGATAAATGACGACGACTATGTCCGCTCGCTATCTTCCTAAGCCTAAACTCTGTAAGTAGTTGCAGGCTTCCTTAACAGCGGACCGAAATGTCCTTAAACTAACATGGGACCGAAATGTCTTTAAACTAATAACGGACCGAAACGTCCTTAAACTAACAGCGGACCGAAACGTCCTTAAACTAATGACGGACCGAAACGTCCTTAAACTAACTAACAGCGGACCGAAACGTCCTTAAACTAATGACGGACCGAAACGTCCTTAAACTAACAACGGACCACTATGTCCTAAAACTAGCCGTTGACCGAGATGTCGATAAACTACGGTGGACTGCAGCATCCCAAAGCTGATATAAAAAAAGAGGATAAAAAAAGAGAAGAAAAAAAGAAAACGGTATGTCCATAAGCAAAATGGGCACAGATGAAAACCCGAAAGGGCTCCGTGAGTAAAAACAGCAGGGCTACCGGCGAGTTTTGTGAAAACCCGAAAGGGCGCTACCTCGTTAGAATAAAAAAAAAGGAAAAAAAGAAAAAACGGTATGTCCACAAGCAAAAAGGGCACGGATGAAAACCCGAAAGGGCTCCGTGAGTAAAAACAGCAGGGCTACCGGCGAGTTTTGTGAAAACCCGAAAGGGCGCAATCTCGTTAAAAGACACTTTCAAGGTCCTCTCGACTTTGTAAGGAGAAACCACCTGCGTGAGATCCTTACGACTCACAAGGGAGCAACACACTTAAGGATCCCCACGATTCCTAAGAAGAAAGCCACTTGCGAGATCCTCACGACTCGTAAGGAGAACTCTCTTATGGGACCCTCACTGCTTATAAGATTCAAAAGTCTTAAGCTATAAGGATCTGAACCTGTTCTTAAGTAGCCCCCACAACCTCCAATACTGCCCTACAAGCGGCTCAATGCTGACCCTTGTATACAATCCACGGACGCGAATAAACATTTCCCTAACGAAGTCCCATCTGTGACCAGGGATATGTTTATATGGTGAACAACCCTTGTAAGTCCTCTCGACTTATAAGGAAAAAACACTCTTGTAAGATCCTTACGACTTATAAGAGAACATACACTTAGGAGCCCTCACGATTTCTACGGAGAAAACGCACTTACGAGATCCTCACGACTCGCAGGGAAAAATACCTTTATGAGACTCTTACGGCTCATGAAGTCAAAAGCCTTAGTCGACAGGATCTTAACCCTGATCGCTATGCCACCTTTGTCCGACATCGACAGAGGAAAATGATGATTCGCTCCTGACCATATCCCAGTTGTAGCGGTGCCGAAACCGAAACCGGTGTCTAATTCCAAGCTTGCAGCAAGAAGCTGACAAGCCACACATGCATATGAAATAGCCGAAATGATGGGGCAACTTGCAAACAAAATCAGCAAGTAAAAAAATGTATGCATGCAAAATAGCCGAAATGATGGGGCAACTCGCAGTAAAAGCAGCGAGTAAAAATAAAACAAATAGCCAAAATAATTGGGCACCGCGAAAAATAGCCGAAATGATTGGGCAATCGCGATTTTCGCAATGTAAAAAGTTGAAATGATAGAGCATCGCGGAAAGAAATAAAAAAAATGAAGGAATAAAACTTTTTGCCCTACAGGTCTCACATCAATACCTGTATACAATCCAGGGGCGCAAACAAAAAAAGGAATCATACCTTTCCTCCCCAAGCTTCATTAGAAGAAGAAGCCAAATCTCAACAGTTCGCAGATAGCCTGGAGATCATCTCAACATTCGTCTCATTACAACGAACACAACATCAAGCAAAGCGGAACAGTGGTAACTTCCAGTTCCATGACTCAACGGTGCACAGATGACCGAGAGTAAAACCCCGACTCCGTGGAATGCGGATAAAGTCAAAAATTCCTGGTTACGTGGAACGCGGATTATGTCACTCCTGACCCCATGGAAAACGTCCAGAGCGGATCCTGGTCCTCGCAGAGCACGTCAATGACCCCGTGTGAAGCATCCAGAGCGGAGCCTGGTCCTCGGCGAACACGGCAGTGAACCCGTAGGAAGCATCCAGAGTAAAATTCCTGGTTACGTGGAACACAGCAATGACCCCGTAGGAAACGTCCAGAGCGGATCCTGGTCCTTGCGGAGCACGGAAGTGAACCCGTGTGAAGCATCCAGAGCGAAGCCTGGTCCTCGCAGAGTACGACAGTGAACCCGTGTGAAGCATCCAGAGCGGAGCCTAGTCCTCGCCAAACACGGCAGTGAACCCGTGGGAAGCATCTAGAGCAAAATTCATGGTTACGTGGAGCACGGCAATGACCCCGTGTGAAGCATCCAGAGTGGAGCCTGGTCCTCGGCGAACACGGCAGTGAACCCGTGGGAAGCATCCAGAGCAAAATTCCTGGTTACGTGGAACGCGGCAATGACCCCGTGGGAAACGTCCAGAGCGGATCCTGGTCCTCGCGGAGCACGGCAGTGAACCCGTGTGAAGCATTCAGAGCGGAGCCTGGTCCTCGCACAGCACGGCAGTGAACCCGTATGAAGCATCCAGAGCGGAGCCTAGTCCTCGCCGAACACGGCAGTGAACCCGTGGGAAGCATCTAGAGCAAAATTCCTGGTTACGTGGAACGCGGCAATGACCCCGTGTGAAACGTCCAGAGCGGAGCCTAGTCCTCGCCGAACACGGCAGTAAACCCGTGGGAAGCATCTAGAGCAAAATTCCTGGTTACGTGGAACGCGGCAATGACCCCGTGGGAAACGTCCAGAGCGGATCCTGGTCCTCGCGGAGCACGGTAGTGAACCCGTGTGAAGCATCCAGAGCGGAGCCTGGTCCTCACAGAGTACGGCAGTGAACCCGTGTGAAGCATCCAGAGTGGAGCCTAGTCCTCGCCGAACACGGCAGTGAACCTGTGGGAAGCATCTAGAGTAAAATTCCTGGTTACGTGGAACGCGGCAATGACCCCGTGGGAAACGTCCAGAGCGGATCTTGGTCCTCACAGAGCACGGCAATGAACCCGTGTGAAGCATCCAGAGCGGAGCCTGGTCCTCGCCGAACATGGCAGTGAACCCGTAGGAAGCATCCAGAGCAAAAAAAAATTTGACTGTAGAGTCCTTAAATCCACGGACTATGATGTCCTTAACCTCGACCGTTATGTCTTAAAACTAACAGCGGATTGTGGAGTCCTTAAATCCACGGACTATGATGTCCTTAACCTCGACCGTGATGTCTTAAAACTAACAACAGACTGTGGAGTCTTTAAATCCATGGACTATGATGTCCTTAACCTCTACCGTGATGTCTTAAAACTAACAACCGACTGTGGAGTCTTTAAATCCACGGACTATGATGTCCTTAACCTCGACCACGATGTCTTTAAACTACGGTATCCTGGAAAACGTCCAGAGCGGAGCCTGGTCCTCGCAGAACACGGCAGTGAACCCGTGGGAAGCATCCAGAGCAACCCCTGACTCCATGAAATGCGGATAAGGTCAACTTCACCCATCACTTGCGGGTCCCCACGACTCGTAAGGGAGTAAATTCTCTTGTGAGATCCTTACGACTTTCAAGGGAAAAACACACTTAGGAATCCTCACGATCCTTAAGGAGAAATTACACCTACGGGATCCTCTCGACCGGTAGGGAGACAATTCTTTATGAGACTCTCACGACTCATAAAGTTGAAAAGTCTTAGGAAGCAGATCTTAACCCTGAATCCTAAACCATCGTTGTCCTACAAAGAGATCAAGATAGATTATCCGCAGAATACATTCAATAAAAAGGGACACACCATTGAGAAGAAAAATATGTCTTTTATTCATGAACCAAAATGGATACAAAGTACAATTCGTAAAAGAACAAAAATATACTCTTATTCAGGAGTATGTACAAAAGGAAAAAAAGAGAAGATATACAAGTCTTCAGGTCGGCGGGCGATTTAGCAGCTTGGTCAGCTTATCCCTCTTTCGCTGGGCCACGCCTTCGTGATTCAGTATTGCCAGAAGATGGGCCTCCGCCTGAGCCTGCTGGGCCTGATATGAGGCAAGCCATTCTTCGAGCTCTTTCTCGGTGGCTTTGTGAGCCTCAACCCTTTTGTGAGTAAACACGGTGGCCTTGTCGATGGCCACCACCTCTTTGATGGCCTCTTGAAGCACTCGCCAGAGTTTATATGCTTTATTGGCCTTAGCTGTAAGGTTGGCTTGGAGCTCGTTCAGCGCTTTCAAAGCCAGCTCCCTCTCTGAGAATTTGCGGCCGAGCCTCTTCTCGCACGACACCATGTTCGCAGCGCACCGCTCAATCAGACCCCGCAAGCCCGCTTTCGCAGCCACAGCCTCCGAAGAAGGGCGGGTACACTCGAGCACGTGCAAACAAGCCTCCACCTGCTGGCAAAACTCAACCCAGACTCGCACCACTGCCTCGCTATGATAGGTGGCAAGAAAGGGAAGAGAGCCGTTAGCTTCAGCAGCAAACGCCTCGGCCATGATTACACTGCCCGCACGAAGCTCCTCGATCAGGGATGACAGGGAGTCGAGGCTTAATTTTGCCAGACGGTCTGAGGCTCGCAAAGCATAAGGGCCGGGCGGCATGGCGATGCGCGACTCCAGCGCTGTGAGAACCGGCAGGGCTATTCAGATTTATAAAAGATCGGTGAAACTTTTAAAGCAAAAGAACAAGTGGGACAATATTGAGACTTCACTTACCCACAGTCATGCAAGAAGGAGCTGAAGGCTCCCCTGGCCCTTCGAGAACCTCAACCTCGTCGTCGGCCTCAAGAACTGTAAAGGACATCAATGTCATTTTGCGAAATAACAACAATGCTATGAAAAGATGGTGGACAACACTAACCTTGCCAAGACGAGAGGATAATGCGTTGAGGAGATATCACTTGTGGAGCAGCCATCTCCAACAGGCGCTGAAAAGACTGCCTAGGAGACAAGTCGGCAATCGAAGCCGCCAATCCGCGCAACTCTGAAAAGACAGAAAAAGTTCAGATAATGGAAAGGAAACTAATTCAAAATGTAGAAGGTTACTTTCGATGCTTCTCCCATTCTGAATAGGAGGGATAGCAACTTCAACGGCCTCAGCCGCGACCTCGGGCTCCAACAAAGGGGGGATAGTCTCGATTACCTCCATCCTAGTCTCCGGGCCGTCCCTAGGGAGATCCATTGGGACGGCGACCACCAAGGGTGCCTCTCCCGAAGGAGTGAGTGCTTCGGGAGCAAGAACCACCGCAGGAGGCTCTATCACAAGAGGGACCGTTTCATCAACCCCCTCCACATTGAGCAGTGTTTCACAAGGGGTATCAGCAGGCTCTACGGTCAATAAACCCATGGGAACCTCCCCCATCGCCGAAGTCTCTGCACAGTTCACACAAGAATAAGAAAACATATATACAATTGCAGACAATATGAAGTATTACAAAGAAATACAAGAACATACCGATGCGCAAGGAAGCTCTCAGTATGGCTTGCTCAAGCCGATGCTTTTTCTTAAGAAGGTGTGCTCGCCGAGGTTCAAGGGTGGACTCGTGGCCGCCAGTCCACAATGAAAGCGCATCCGCAGCATCCTTCGAAGCAGCCTGTTTAAGGGCCCTTTCACCCCATTCCTCCAAAGGGCCGATAAATCACCGCCGGTTCCACGAATGGTCTTCATAAAAGATTACGGCGGGATAGGGCTTCTTCGGAACCCTTACGTTCTGAGATTCATCTTTAGAGCGTCTTATAGCCTCGGCCAATTATGCGGCTTCCTCGGCAGTCGAGCTTGGAAAAAGCAGGCCAGCATCCGACTCTTGCATGGCCAAGGGTTCGTCCGGAAGAATGGGCTCAGACTCTACTAAAGAGTCGAGCAGGTCGATAGCCGTTTTCCTCCGCCACTTGGATCCAGAACCGACCGTCGAAGACGACCGTTTCCTCCCCGTGGAGCCTTGGCACGATGCCGACCCACCTCGCCTTCACCACCCTCGCTGCCGGCACCCTCGCTTGGCGGTGCTGCCGAGGACGACACGGCCATTGTTGACGTCGCCGGCGGTGGTACTGCTACTGGTGCCCTTTTACCCCTTGACTGAGCCTGGGTATCCAATGGCATACCAACTGTGGGAGTAAGGTCCACCTCTGACTCCTCCGGAATGAGCGCAACACTGGTGTCCCTCAAGGGGAAGTGGACCGGTGCGTGCGGCCGCAGCGGAACTCCCGTGGCCTGAGCCGGAGCAGGAGCGCCATAGCCAAGAAGCAACCTCTTCTCCTCAGCAATAACTGGGTTGACCCGATAAAGATACCAGCCCGTAAAGGACCCCATGCATCGGGGAATATGATCGGCTTCGGGGATCATGAAGTAAGAACCAGTGTTCAGCCTCACGAAGTGATGAGCAACATCATGAACAGCTTCGGGTGAAGGGACCGGCGCAACTATAAAAGCCTCGAAAGGAACGCCCTGATCATATCCAAGCTGCCGGGCGAAGCGATGCGGATTGTACCGCATAAAAAGAGCCGCACTGTTCTGACGGAATACCAGATAGCCTGGTCTGATCGTGTACAAGTGCGTGGCCTCCCGGGGCTTCAGAGAATGCACCTCGCCTTTCGACCGGTCATGGAGTTGTTGAATCGGACCTGAAGGAGCAGATAGAACCCGATCAATAAATACCAGTCCGCTTGCGCTAGCGTAAGGAGCGATCAACACGCGAATGGCCCCAAATTAAGCATCATAAAAACTGGGTCGCTGATGCGCAACAAAGGCCCCCAACATATGCATTTCAATCCAAGACGTGAAGTAATGGAGAGAAAATTTTACTACGTCCACGCCGGGAGTCGAGGTATTAGCCGCGGCGCCCAACCCATGATAGAGATGTGCTAGCGCCGGGATGCCTATGGCCAGCCGTGTCCCCTCAGTGATACGATGAGCCGGATAGATAACCGAGACTCTCATGAAGCGGCGATGCATAGGGATGACGAACCAGCTGAGCCAGACACTGACGAAACCCACAAAGAATGTCTCCTCATCCATGCCGGGAGCCGCAATCGATTCAAAAGACACCGGCGACATAATAGGAATGTAGTACTGCGGTAAATCCAATTCCTTAGTCGGCAGCTTCTTCGGACCAAACCCAAAGGGGCTATTGATGTTCGCAAATTTCGGAGCCGTCTTCGACAGAACATCCTCGCGAAGGAAGCAAGCGATGAAGCTCTTAAAAGTGACTCTTTGCTCCTCAGATTCTGTGAACAATTTATCGAAGATGCCCAAGGCCTTGATCAAACTCGGGCGCTTGTGACGGACGGCGTTCTCGGTAGACAAGCCGTCAAGCATTGCAGGCTCAGCTTCAAAGACGTACTCGTCGGGAGGCAGCAGCTCTTCATAAAATGTCCCCCTGATCGGCAGCCCCGAAATCTCCCGGAATTCTTCCAAGGAAATCGAAACTTCGTGGTCCCCTAGGAGGAAAGTGTTGGTGGGGAGATTCCACTGGTTCAGGAAGGCCTTAACCCACTAGACGTGAGGAGACGGGTAGTGGAAGAGGGACGCATAGATCTCCTGATAAAGCCCAACCTTCTGCAATCGCGCGCGGTGGATGGATAGGATGTAGCGAGCCCAAAGAAGGTAGCCTGTGGGGTGTCGAGGGGTGAGCCCTATTTTGTAGATCTGCCCCCATGGTTGGGCCTCGCCCTGGCAAATACGGCGTCCCAGAATATCTATGGCCGGGATAGGATGATTCGGGATTCCAGTCGTCGAAGGCTCAAGCCGTCCCATCGGGGTCCAATTCGGCATCTTCACGGCAAAGACTGTCCTTGGAGGATCCATCGGCAGGAACGGATAAGTAGGCTCCGTCGGTACTTCGCAAAGGAAGTTTCGGCGACCACGGATGATGTGACCATACCAGGTCCCCCACAAAAGCAATTTGGTGCAGTTCGGGTCATGAGCCTTGATCATCGCCATCACTTCCTCGTCAGATAGCGACTGAGGGAAAGCGGCCTCCGAGCGAGTGAAAGGAAATTACGGAACGAACGTCATTGTACCTGAAATAAAGAAAGGGAAAACTGTTAAAGCGAAGCCAACTGTGATTACAGATACATATATATAAAAAGACAGTGACAGAGGACTCATTTTATGGGACCATTGGTTACAAAACACATGGGTCCTACCAAATCAAGATGGCGGCTGGCTAATGATGAGGCAAAGTAATTATAATGAGACAAAAGGAAGATTCTCATTAAATAGACAGTGGATTTCAAATGACCCTACACATTCCCTTAAAAAGAAATCCATCTTGGATTCTGTAACAAATTAAACAGAATCAAGGGAATTAAATTCCCAGGAAAAGCGACACTGCATGCCTCTTCTTCTTGGTTGCAAAGAGACAACTCAGGGCAAGAAAACCCCAAGAAGCTCTCTGGGAAGAACTAAGTTCTTTATAAGAATTAAATTCCTTTTGGAAAAGGGGAATTAAATTCCCAGAGACTCTTTTTTGAGATGGAATTAAATTCCATGAAAAAGGCAAACACCACCATTAAATCCTGAAGATCAGAGAAACCCTAAAGGGTCTGTTGATGAAAGATTGAATAGTTTTCTCTTTATTTTAAAGAACTTAAAAATGGGTTCTTGTTAAGAGGGAAAACCCTTGGTATGGATTTAAAATCCCATGGTGATTTCTGTGAAAGTTCTTCATTCGTTCAAGATCATTACCTGATGAAAAGGAAATCTTTCAACAGAGTTAAACTCTGAAAAATTTTCAAGGCAGAGAACTAAGCTCTGGGAACGAGAATTAAATTCTCAAAAGGGAAAAAGTTAGCAAAGGAGGAAGATGAAAGAGTGGAGGCGCTTCTGAAGAGACCCATGCATTTATAGGATGTGATGGAAACGCTTCATCTCCCCGATTCCCTAGATGGATCCAACGGTCACAAAAGTGACAACGTTGCACTCACGTGCAGACACGTGAGAGCAACGCTATGGGGGCATTTGTTTCCTGAGTAAAAAATCAGGAATTAGCTTAATGAGGTATCGCATGTTCACACGTGACCAATGGTCACGTGATGACACGTGATGGATAAAAGCCCATCAAGCAGAAAGGAAAACAAACGGTTGAAAGATGACTCAATTGGGGGTCACGTGCTCACACGTGACCAAGGGTCACGTGCCAGCACGTGACAGGCTTTGAAAGCCTTGCAGCTTAATAGAATTTAATTCTAAAAATCGGGAATTATCTCAATGAGGTATCACGTGCTCACACGTGACCAACGGTCACGTGTCGACACGTGACAATTAAAACAGAAATAAAATAACAAATGTCTGAAGGAAATACCTCAATGAGGTGTTACGTGCTCACACGTGACCAATGATCACATGTTGACACGTGATGGTTAAAACTGAAGCGTAAATAAACGCTGAGAAAAGGACTCAATTGGGAGTCACGTGCTCACACGTGACCAAGGATCGCGTGTCAGCACGTGACTGGCTTCGAAAGCCTTACAGTTAATAGAATTAAAATTCTAAAAGCTTCTAAATCTTTCCAAATGGAAAAAAATTATGGGGACCGTTGGATTAAAGATCCAAGGGTGATTAAAAATCACCAATTTATGGAAAGATTTTAGACAAGGAAAGATTTCCCTGAAAATCTCACCAGAAATAACAAACAGATTATCTTTGGATTTAAAATCCAAAGGTGAATAAAATTCACTTAATGATCTAAATGCTCATATCAATTATGAAAACAAACAAGACCTTTCAATGAAAGATTTGCTAAACAAATTGATTCTTTTCCTTCTCCTATAAATATGAGCCAAGAGGAAGAATTAAAGAAAAAAAAGGAGAGAGAGTTTTTGGAGATAAAGTTTTGGAATCTTGAAATTTCAGAGAGAAAAGAAAGGAGAATATAATTCTCAACAAAGAAAAACCCTAGGTGAGAAAAGAAAGGGGATCAAAACTTCAAACAGAGAATTTAATTCTCAAATTTAAGAGTTTAACTCTTCTGCACAAAAGAACTTAGTTCTTCCTCTGGTTGAAAATCTGCAAAGAGCATATCTCCCCATAAGTTGAGAATTTAATTCTCGTCGGGTTGAGATCCTTCCATGCAGATCCGAAACTTAGAGGGGGAATTGAGTTTAGAGAATTTAATTCTCCCAAAACAAAATTAGGGTTTAACCCTATATGAGAATTTAATTCTCCCAAAATTATAGGAATTTAATTCCTCCAAGATAAAAACTAGGGTTCAACCCTATATGAGAATTCAATTCTCCAAAAACTATAGGAATTTAATTTCTCCAAGATAAAAACTAGGGTTCAACCCTATATGAGAATTCAAATCTCCAAAAACTACGGGAATTTAATTCCTCCAAGACAGAACTAGGGTTTAACCCTAATTGAGAATTTAATTCCCTCAAATTCACAGGAATTTAATTCCTCTTAAAAAATGAAGTTAGGGTTTCACCCTATACAAGATTTTAATTCTTTTACATATATGGGAATTTAATTCCTCTAAAAGAAAATTAGGGTTTAACCCTATATAAGAATTTAATTCTTTCATAATAGGAATTTAATTCCTCCAAATCATGATCAGGGTTTAACCCTACAGAGAATTTAATTCTCAAAATAAAATAAAAAGACTAAAGAGATCTCTGTGCATGCAAAGAACTAGGGTCACGTGTCCCCACGTGACCCCTGAAAAGATCCCCACAAATGAGAAAAAATTAGCTTTGAGGCAATGCCTCACGTGCTCCCACGTGACCCTCATTGTAAATGGAACAAAAGCAAAGGCAAAATCCGACTTGGGCGCTCTCACGTGTTATCACGTGACCCCTAATAAATGTTCTAATAAATCAGGGCATGAGCATACATCACGTGCCCACACGTGATGGCTTTGAAAATTAAAAGTGTTTAACACTTGTTTGCAGAACAAAATAAAGGGGATCTGACCCCGCTTTTGATGCCATCACGTGCTCCCACGTGACCCCTTCTCCTTCTAGTGTTTAACACTAATCTGACAATTCTGTTTCCAGTGTTTAACACTGATATCTTTTAGTGTCTAACACTAATTTGAGAATCACATTTCTAGTATTTAACACTAATTTGATAATCTTATTTCCAGTGTTTAACACTGTTGTTCTCTAGTGTTAGCCAAATTGGCTAATTTTCTAGAGGTAAAACCTCCCCTTCAATTGAATCTCAAAATTGAGTAAAAATTCAGAGGTATAATGTTTAATCCTCAGCCAAAGACCTAAATGTTATCAAAGCCTTCAAACTCTTGTTTAGCATTGCTAAATAATGTGGGCTTGAACCCAGACAAATGTCTACTGGTCCAACAGAGGGCCAATATTTCAAACTTAATTGGACTTAGCCCAAGTTGGCCATAAGTCCTCAATTCAGACCCAACTGAGCCAATGTGCTCATAATTTAATTAATTGATCTCAGTTCCAAATTGGACTACAGATCATTTAATCCACTTTGGTGCAAGGGTACATCTCTTCACTCCTCTGATATTTGTCGTTGTAATTCTTCAATGTCTTCAGAGAGGTGACGGGTCTCGATAACTATACATTTCTATGGACTGTGGGGTCCTTAAACTCATGGACAATGATGTTTTTAACCTCGACCGTGATATCTTAAAACTAACATTGGACTGTGAGGTCCTTAAACTCATGGACTATGATGTCCTTAACCTCGACCGTGATGTCTTAAAACTAACATTGGACTGTGAGGTCCTTAAATTCATGGACTATGACGTCCTTAACCTCGACCGTGATGTCTTTAAACTAACATTGGACTGTAATGTCCTTAAACTAACAATGGACCACCATGTCCTTAAACTGGCAATTGACCGCAAAGTCCCTAAACTAGAACAATAGAGCCCAAATGCTCTTTTGTTGGATCTAAATGATCCCGTTAAGTAGATCTTATTCTAAAATTAGACTAACGTATCCTTAACAAATGGTTAAGTTGACCTTAGTTTAAAATTAGACTAACGTGTCCTTAACAAACTGTTAAGTTGATCTTAGTCTAAAATTAGACTAACGTATCCTTAACATACGTTTAAGTTGATCTTAGTCTCAAATGAGACTAACGTATCCTTAAACCCAACCCCCAAACCCAAATCTAAGAAAGATACAGATTTGGACTAATCCACGTCCTACGGGCGACAACATAACTTAGTCTCCGTATACAATCCATGGGCAACCAAACACAAAACAAACACCCATGACACGAAGTGACCATCTGGAGAAGGAGAAAGTTGTTACCACGATACGGTAGCATAATTAACTGCAGGGGCTTGCTCCTGCAGGGAAGAGCGCCCCCACAATCAAAAACCCCTCAACCGATGGGGAATCTGACGAAGTCTGCTATATCGGCCGCATCCGTTTAAACCTTCGATACATGGTGCCATAAATCAACTTGGTATCTTCGGAGAGATGGACGGATAGTACTAATTAGCATCTGCCCCGAATCTCAGGCAAGATGTCCGTCTTGCGCGTCTTTCGGCGGGGAACAGGGTCGCCCAAATCCAGTGCCTCGGTTTTCAATAGACTGGGCCAAAGCTCCAATGGGCCCGTGAAGAAGCCTGCAATACCAGAAGGCATTATCCCGAAGCGGATAGCCATCCCTACTCCTGAAGTCACCAAGGCGGCTTCTCCGGCTAAAGGGTCGGTCTTCACAAGACTGGCCGTTTCAGCTCCCACTCCGGGTGAAGTAACCAAGGTCGTTTCCCCTGCACGAAAATTGGCCTTTTCAAAATTGGCCATTCCCTCTTAGCGAGCATCTGTCTTTGACAGGCTGGTGCCAACAGCAAACTCTCATCAGAAAAGGGTGTAGGGAAAAGCCGATCCAACAGCGGAAGTGATCCCGGCCGCACGACATGCTCGACATCGCCACAGGCGCCGAGTGAGGAAAGCTGGGAGCAATTCCCCCTCTGGACTGACTCCGCCAGCTCCAATGGTGGAAGTTAATGCTGCTGTTCCAACTGGGAACAGTTTTGAACTACTTAACAGGGTGCGCAGGAATTCTCCAACTACCGTGCTAAAAAGGTCTCCTCCGCCTGTTGAAAAGATCACAAAGGCGAATCCGGAGCAGCCTCCTCAGCGGCTGTCCTCTAAAATTTATAGCGTTTGGCGACAAGTCCAAGACTCGGTGGTTGATCAAGATTACTCTCGCCGACAGAAAAAGGTGAAAGTTCAGCGGGAAGAGGACCACCCTGTCAAGCACAGAAGGTGTCATCTGTTTGGGTGCCTACTGCAATGGCCCCCTCAACTTCGACAACCCACAAAAGAAGGAGGCCGGAGAAGATCCCTGCGTCTTTGGCAAATCACAAAGACACTGAATCTAAACGCCTCAAGTCTGGGGGGTATGGTGGTGCACACCATCTATATGGCATCCGGAAAAGAGGATAGCCGTATCTCTACAGGTCATCGACCGCTTACGCGATCAGTGACTACTGCTCAGGAGCAACAACAACAAAAGCTCCAAGAAATGCTAACTGCTATGGCCGCACTTACGGGACCGAAAGCAAGCCCGGAGACATCCTCAGAGCAGCGCTGCGAGCAGGAAACTGATGCCGAATTCCTTCGGAGAATTCTTGAGAAGAAAGACAAAGAGGCCGCGGAAAAAGCGGCCAATATAAAACAAATGGCTCTTCTATTCCAAGATATGGTGGGCATGATGATCCAGCCGGACCCTCCAGCCGAAGACCCTCTAGTAATAATTGAAGATGATAGAGGAGAGACATCAAATCCTCTGCCGGCTTGTTCAGCAGTCAAGGAGGAGACCATCTCAAAAGCCGCCCTGGATGATTACATCGCTCAGCAGATACGAGTTCATCAGGCGAATGAAGCGGCTGGGCAAATTGTTAAAACTGGACGACCCTATCCGGGTTGGTACGACCAAATAAAATACCCGTCGGGACATACGATCCCTAAATTCCACGTATATAAGGGGACGGGAAATTCACACCAGCACGTTGCTCAATTCAGAGCCTTGTGCGATAATACTGGAGGTGACGATAAGCTACTGTTTCGCCAATTCGTTGGTAGCTTGTCGGAGACAGCATTCGAGTGGTATTCTGAACTCCCGAATGACTCTGTCAAAACAATTGCAGAGATGGAGCTGCTATTTACCCGACGTTTCACGAGCTCTAGCGAACGTACCTCAATCACGGCACTGATCAACGCCAGGGTGAATCCAGGCGAAACATGGGTCCAGTACGCAATCCGGTGGCGGAACCATGTCACGCTCCGCTTTCCAGAGTACGCTAAAATGGGCACGTGACATAGCCAACCATGCTACCTGTGGGTAGGAAGTATCCATCCACAGTCACATTACGGTTGTAGAGATATCAAGAACCAAATAAAACTATCTAAAACATGTCCATAATCCAAGATAACATGAGTCAAGAATGAATAAATGCGGAAGCGAAAGATCCAATACAAAATAACTAGAATGTATGTCCCATAATGCGGGCTCACATCAGGAATAAAATGCAGTAAAGAAAAGCTAACTACTGCTAACACTCACAGCTCAGCCTGTCGGCTGAAGTACTCCTGCTCGGGCTGCGACAGCGGTACAGAATCTGGGCCATGCAAAACCCAGACGTCAGCGCGTCAAGTCATCAAGTAATAACATAATAAACAGGAAATGCGAATATAGACATGAATAAAGCAAGAGTAACAATAGTATGAATCAGAGCAGTGCAGGGTAGTGTGCAGTGGGTAAACTGGACTGTTCTATCAGGTTCTCTGTTCTAAAGTCTTTGAAACCAAATTGATGAATCATCGATGTAACTCAATAGTATCCCGTACATACCCGGGACCACGGCCTCAATATTCTCGGCTGAAACCGAAACATGCCGCTAGGCACCAAACAGGAATGTGTACACTCAGTAGTATCCCGTACATACCCGGGAACACGGCCTCAATATTCTCGGCTGAAACCGAGACATGCCGCTAGGCACCAAACAGGAATGTGTACACTCAATAGTATCCCGTACATACCCGGGAACATGGCCTCAATATTCTCGGCTGAAACCGAGACATGCCGCTAGGCACCAAACAGGAATGTGAACTGTTGAGTTACAAGTCAGGTTTCACCTTTGATTTCCCCATACCCCCAAGTTATATGTGTAAGTTAAGTCAGGTATCCCGAAATCAAGAAAACTAATGCCAACACAGGATCAGGTAAACAGGTTTGTCTGGATAGACAACATGAACGGTCCATGAGGACTACATGTCAGGTTTGTTGGCATCAGACACAAGATCAGGTAACGGGTCAGGTCATGGTACATCAGGTCAAGTCAAGCAGTATACGGTACCATGTCGGGTAAATCAATATGTATGTAGCAAGTCAGGTCAAGATGTAAACGATAATATAGGTGTGCTCACAATCAGTTATATAATCAAGCATGGGTATCAACAACATGATATAAGCAATGAATTAAGCAATAGGCAGATTCATTCAATTAGCAATACAGTTATCAATTGTGTCACAGAGATGATTTCAACGTTATGAGAATGCAGTAAGACAATTATAGCCGTTTAATCATGTTACCAAGTTATGACTTCATGGGTGCAATGATATATATCTATAAGTTCCATGGATGAAATCATAGTTTAAGCAGGTTAAATGTACATGAGTGTCCGAATGAAGTAAAACGATAAATAAAGTACCATAGGCTACGTCATTAGTGAAAATGTAATTAAAACATGTAACTGGGGTTATTAGGTTCCAAACAGTAATTGCAAATAGTAGGTTTCACGTTTGGAAGTTAAAATGACATATAACAATATTGACATAAAAATGGGAAATTATAATACTAAAGTTAAATTGCAGGTTTTAGGGTGTCATCAAGTATATGTAAATATTATTTAGCATGTAGCAAGGTGTACTTGCCTCGACGGGTCGCGAACCGGGAAAACGGAACGTAAAACTTCGGCGGGGATACTCGCGACGGGCGCACGGTTCACGGAATGAACCCAAACGACGAACAATGGAACCACACGGATCAGAGTATCTCGCTGGATCGTCGGGACACGTCGCCGGCACGGCCGGATTCCGGCGAACCCAAAAACAGCGAACGTCAAGATTTGCAACAAGAAAAGAAAAGAAAACAAAGAAGAAGGGAAGGAGGATGGAGAAGGGAGGGCTTACAAAGGTCTGTAGAGGGGTCGTGAGGATCAACGGCGTCGACGAAACTCCGGCGGAGTACCTGCAGCGACGGCGGAAAATTTCCAGATCAAGAAACCTTAATCAGAGAAGGAAGAAGAAGAAAGGAGAAGATGAGGGGATGAGAAGCTCATCGAGGGGGTGCTTGTGAGGCCGGGGGCGGATCGAGATCGCCAGCGGCGATCCGACGAGGTGTAGGCGGTGTGCAGGCGGCGTGCAGGTGCTCGGGAAAGAGGGAAGAGGGGGAAGGAGGTGCAGTGGCTGCGACGAGGGTGAAGAGGCGAGAAGTCCGGTGATGGTGGCGACGGCGTTGGGGCTGCGGCGGCGAGGGGAGACGGTGGCTAGGGTACGCGTGATGGGTGTCTGTGTTTTTAAAAAAAGAAAGGGAGGAGGGAAGAATTTATATAGAGGAGAGAGAGACGGGGGATAGAGAGAGATAAGGCGAGAGAGAGATAGATAGAGAGAGAGATATGAGGAGTGGGGCCCACGGGATAAAGAAGATGTTTGATTGGCTGAAGATTTGTTAAGGTTTTTTTTTATTTAAAGATTTATTAGATACGAAAAAATATAGTATATGGTTTAAAAATATTTTGACGGTTTAGTATTTTAGAAATTTGGGATTTTGGCGCAAAGTAAAACATTTCCAAATCGCGCCCGGGTCGGGTCCAAAAATTTGAAATTGAAATAATAAAATTTTAGGCGGGATCCAAAATTTAAAATGAAGTGTTTTGCAATCAAAAAGCATGCCCCCAAAACGGACACACGTACGTGTACGTAGCCGTCCAAACTCGCCCGTTTCACTGAACGGGACGAGAACATGATGTACGGACGCTGCAACGGGGTTAGGGGTGTCAAGCAGGCCAAGATGAGTATTTTTAATTTTATTTTAGATGCCATAAATTGTTACATGCAGAATTGAATTGACGGGGGTAAAATTTACAATAAGTAACAATCAAGCAAGATAAATGAAATAAGTGCCATACTACGCTCAAACGGTAACTGAAATCAGTAGTATTGGGCTCGGGTGTTACAGAACCTATGGTCGAAATGCGAACAACGCATAGAGGAAGCTCCTGCAGTGGGCATGTTTGTGGGAACCCTCGATTCTTAGGCGACCATATCCCAATTCATGATATTTTGCAAGCCGACTACCTTCCAAGTCTTGATTGACAAGCTAGCCCATATGGATCAGATGGGCCATAGGCCTTCCCCTTCAAAGTCGGAGCCTCGGAATGAAAAGGGCAAAGGGAAAGCAATCTTCTTCGCCAACGCTCAACAACAACCGAGTGGCCCGAGACCGGTTGTTCGCCAAAGCAACAAGCGGCAATCCCTCGATGAGAAGTTGAGACGTCCCTATTCGTTTCCCCGGGATAAAACAAGGAGACTGTTCGAACTAGTAGTGCGCAATGGGCTCATTACTCTACCAGAGTCGAGACACCCACTGCAACCGAACGACGTCAACGATCCCAATTACTGCCCCTACCATCGAGTGTTGGGTTATCCACTCAAAGATTGCTATGCCTTCAAAATTGGGTTGAAGACCAATACCAGCAAGGCAAATTCGCGTTGTCTGAAAATTGGAAGGTGAACCCGCCGCCACAACTACATGCTCCGAAAAAGATGGACATGCCGGGGGCATCGTGCTCATTCATTGAGGAAGCTCCATAGGAAGTTGTTCTTTCGGCAAAAACTAAAAAAAATGCTGAAAGATCTTCAAACATGTCCGGCGATCAGGTGGAAAAGTCCGCAAAAACCGGAGATTATCGAGGGGATGCTGAAACCACGCCCAACATTGGGAGTTAATAGTGATGGTGGACAAAACATTCAGGCCTAGCCGTCACATTCTTCGAAGAAAAAGAAGAAGATCAAAAAGCTCGCGCAGTCTAACGACAAGCGCACGGATCTGCAAAAGCATATTGATGCGCTGGAGGAATATAACCAAAAGGCGCGGACCCCGGTCACACTCCAAGAATTTCTCAACAATATCCTTGAGAGTGGAGATAACGACAGTAACGACGGGGATGACTCGTCAGAAGAATCTGAGGACTATGTGGCAAGTTGCCATATGATCTCTCATTCGGCGTTAACTAATGAAGAAGCTCACTCGGCGATAGAAGACAGCATAAAAGAGCTGGGGGCAGGATCGAAGCCAAAACCCTTGGAACCGTCTGACGATATGATCGACTTGCAACTGAACGAAGCCCGTCAGAAAAGCAAAGCCAATCGAGAGCGCGAACTGGCTATATTCGAAAAAGCCAAACGCCGACGACTGGATGATAAGGTCGAGGCACCCCAACCGGGTCGAAGCATCCCTATCGCCAGCAAAAGCAAGCTTAAACTAAGGAAATGATTCGCTAGGGCCCTGTCAATAGGAATGAAGTTACCCTCTTTCAGAAGAAATTCTCCTGGCGGTATACATCTTGATGAAGCGGACATACATCCTAACTTCTGCTTATACCATCAGAGGATTGCACACCTTACCGAGGAGTGCATAGCCTTTAAAAACTGGTGGCAGGGATATATTGTCCACCGACAACGCGTTCAACGAGTGAAGCGCAAGGCTCGTCGGGAACAGAAAAGCACGATAGATGAGCGCAAAAGAGCCACTGGCAACTGTCGCATAGTTGACACCAAGGGATCGCAAGTTATCACCTTTCGAAGTGACTCTGACGAAGAAATCGCCCTTAGCCCTCTCATCAAGGAATCCACCTCCGACACAAAAGATACGAAGATTTGCGAGAAAATCTAGCTGCGTAATCGTACGTTGCCCGAAAAATCTCGGACCTATGACCGAAACGTCGTTAAACTAATACAAACCCGCAGCGTTCCTAGGCTGACGTGGTAAAAAAAAATACGGTACGTCCATAAGCGAGATGGGCACGGATAAAAACCTGAAAGGGCTCTGTGAGTAAAAACAGCAGGACTACCGGTGGGTTTGTGAAAACCCGAAAGGGCGCAATCTCGTTAAAAGACACTTGCAAGGTCCTCTCGACCCTGTAAGGAGAAAATACCTGCGTGAGATCCTTACGACTCACAAGGGAGCAACACACTTAGGGATACCCACGATTCCTAAGGAGAAAACACACTTACGAGATCATCACGACTCGTAAGGAGAATTTCCTTTTGAGACCCTCACGGCTCACAGGGTTCAAAAGCCTTAAGCTACAGGAATCTAAACCTGTTCTTAAGCCATCACAATCTCCAATGTTGCCCTACAAGCGGTTCAATATTGACCCTTGTATACAATTCACGGGCATGAATAAACATTTCCCTAACAAAGTCACACCAGCAACTAGGGATATGCTCACACGGTGAACGACCCTTGTAAGTCCTCTCGACTTATAAGGAGAAAACACTTTTGTAAGATCCTTACGACTTATAAGAGAACATACACTTAAGACTCCTCACGATTCTTAAGGAGAAAATGCACTTACGAGATCCTCATGACTCGTAGGGAGAAATACCTTTATGAGACCCTTACGGCTCGTAAAGTCAAAAAGCCTTAGTCGACAGGATCCTAACCCTATTTGCTAAGCCACCTTTGTTCGAACTGACAAAAGCAAATGATAATTCGCTTCTGGCAATATCTCGGTTGTAGCGATGCTGATCCCTAAATCGGTATCAAATCCCAAACTCGCAGCGAAAAGCCAGCGAGCCACAAATGCATATGAGATAGCCGAAATGATGGGGCAACTTACAATAAAATCAGCAAGTAAAATATATGCATATGAAATAACCGAAATGGTTGGGCAACTCGCAATAAAAAACAGCGAGTAAAAAGAAAAAAAAATAGCCGAAATGATTGGGCACCGCGAAAAATTGCCGAAATGATTGGGCAATCGCGATTTTCGCGATATAAAAACTGAAATGATAGAGCACCGTGGAAATAAAAAAATGAAAGAATGAAACTTTTTGCCCTACAGGTGAGGTCACATTGACCCCTGTATACAATCCATTGGCACAAACAAGAAGGGAACCATATCGTCCCACCAGGCTTCATCGAAGCGAAGCCAAATCTCGACGGTTCATAGACAACCTAAAGACAATCTCGGCATTCGTCGCAATATTGCAGACACAATGTCAACAAACGAAGTGAAAGAAGATCCCTAGCTTCAGGGTCTCGACGTCAACATCGACAACTTAGAGATCAACACCAGCGTTCTTCCTCCCTTCAATCGGATGCAGACGCAACATCACCAAACGGAGCCACGGAAAAGTCCCTAGTTCCAAGACTCTACGGTCCACAGACAACATGGAGTCAACCAATGACCTCCCCGCCGGATCAACGCTCCGTCTCGAAAACAAGTCAACCAACCCCAGGGAAATCAGTGTTCTTAGCAAAATACCTCGATTCAGAGAAATCAGCGTCCTTGACGAGAGCATCTCGATTCGTGTCGACCCGCAAGGAAATCAGTGTCTTTGCAGGAATCTCTCGATTCGTCTCAACTCCGAGGAAATCAGTGTCCTTGGCAATAACCTCAATTCAGGGAAATCAGCGTCCTTGACGAGAGCATCTCGATTCACGTCGACCCGCAAGGAAACAGTGTCTTTGCAGGAATACCTCGATTCATCTCAACTCCGAGGAAATCAGTGTCCTTGGCAAATACCTCGATTTAGGGAAATCAGCGTCCTTGACTAGAGCATCTCGATTCGCGTCGACCCACAAGGAAATCAGTGTCTTTGCAGGAATACCTCGATTCGTTTCAACCTCCAGGGAAATCAGTGTCCTTGGTAAATACCTCGATTCAGGGAAATCAGCGTCCTTGACGAGAGCATCTCGATTCACGTCGACCCGCAGAGAAATCAGTGGCTTTGCAGGAATATACGACGTCAACAAACGTAGCCACGGCAAAGTCCCTAGTTCCAAGACTCTACGGTTCACAGACAACCTAGAAACTACCTCGGAGCCATGGCAGAGTCCCTAGTTCCAAGTCTCGACGGCAGCATCTACAGCCTAGAGATCACCAACAGCGTTCCTCCTCATTCCAGCAGGGTTCAGAAGCGGCAATCAACCTTGGAGCCATGGCAAAGTCCTTGTTCTAAATCTCGACGGTTCACAGATAGCCTGGAGTTCATCTCAACATTCGTCTCATTATAACAGACGCAACATCAGCAAATCGGAGCCGCGGCAAAGTTCCCACTTCTATGACTCGGGGATGCACAGACAACCGAGAGTCAGCAAATCCTGGTTTTGTGGAACACGGTTTATGTCAATCCTGACTCCGTGGGAAGCGTCCAGAGCAAATTCCTGATTTTGTGGAACACGGCCTATGTCAATCCTGACCCCGTGGGAAACGTCCAGAGCAGAGCCTGGTCCTCGCAGAATACGGCTATGTCAATCAGACCCCATGGGAAGCATCCAGAGCAAATTCCTGGTTTCGTGGAATGCGGCCTATGTCAATCCTGACCCCGTGGGAAACATCCAAAGCCGAGCCTGGTCCTCGCAGAACACGGCTATATCAATCAGACCCCGTGGGAAGCATCCAGAGCAAATTCCTGGTTTCGTAGAATGCGGCCTATGTCAATCCTGACCCCGTGGGAAACGTCCAGAGCGGAGCCTGGTCCTCGCAGAATACGGCTATGTCAATCAGACCCCGTGGGAAGCATCCAGAGCAAATTCCTGGTTTCGTAGAACACGGTCTATGTCAATCCTGACCCCGTGGGAAACGTCCAGAGTGGAGCCTTGTCCTCGCAGAACACGGCTATGTCAATCAGACCCCCCTGGGAAGCATCCAGAGCAAATTCCTGGTCACATGGAACACGACCTATGTCAATCCTAACCCCGTGGGAAACGTCCAGAGCGGAGCCTGGTCCTCGCAGAACACGGCTATTTCAATCAGACCTCGTGGGAAGCATCCAGAGCAAATTCCTGTTCACTTGGAACACGGCCTATGTCAATCCTGACCCCGTGGAAAACGTACAGAGCGGAGCCTGGTCCTCGCAGAACATGGCTATGTCAATTCTAACCCCGTGGGAAGCATCCAGAGTAAATTCCTGGTCATGTGGAACACGGCCTATGTCAATCCTTACCCTGTGGGAAACGTCCAGAGTGGAGCCTGGTCCTCGCAGAACACGGCTATGTCAAACCGACCCCGTGGGAAGCATCCAGAGCAACTCCTGACTCCGTGAAATGCGGATAATGGTAACCTCACCCATCACTTACGGGTCCTCACGACTCGTAAGGGAGCAAACTCTCTTGTGGGATCCTTACGACTCTCAAGAGAAAACACATTTAGGAATACTCACGATTCTTAAGGAGAAAATACACCTACGAGATCCTCTCGACTCGTAGGGAGAAAAGTCTTTATGAGACCCCCACGGCTCATGAAATTGAAAAGTCTTAGGCAGCAGATCTGAACCTGCTTCCTAAGCCATCACTACCTTTCGAAGAATTCAAGACGTAATGCTCTCTATCATCTACAGGCTACGCTTACTAAAATAATATGCTAACAACAAAGCAGAAAGTAAAGGAAGGGAAGCGAAAGATTTGTCATTCATACTTCGGAAAATTCTTACATCAATAAGGACAATAAACAAAAGATGCATCGAGATGTTTACAATGGTAAAACCTCAGATCCAGGGTATGGATTGAGGAATTCGAAAGTAAGGCCGTGTAGGATCTTTCTGGCCTTTCTGACCATTCTCGTGTGCATCCTCTCGCGATCGCGGGTGTCAAGATCCTCGCCAATGTCCTTCTCCCTTTGATAAGAAGCAATTATCGTCGTCTGCTGGAAAGTTTGATGCAGAATATCAATGAGGTTATCTCAACGCTTCTTTGAGATCAGGCCAGACAGGTACACCGAGTGCACCTTGTCTTCAGCATCATCCAGCGCATTCAGCGGCATGGCTTCGTAAAACCCAGGAAGTGCTCCCTAAATTGCTCCCACTACGATCTTCAAAAGAGTGGAGCGACGAGGAAGCAGTCGACCGTTGTGTGCGTATAGACGAGCCATAATCTCCGCACATTGGACATCCGTAAACTCTCGGCTCTGGCGACGACCCTGTACGCGAATATCCTCATAAGAGATAAACTCGTTCAGACTATATAAATGAACAACCATAGTGCCTGAAAAGAAACATCATTAAAAGATTAGTAATGAGGAAATCCTCAGTTGATTCTTATTAGATGAGAAATCCCTCGGGCAGAGGAGTAAAACTCCCATTGAGAGCAGCGCTTTTCACAAGACTGACATCTGTCAAAGTCTAATGATGAAGGAATAAAATTCCTCAAGAAAATCCTAAGAGCCTTGCTCTGAGAAGATGATGGAATAATCCATCGAAAATGAAATTTCAATTTGATCTTCAAGATCCATGAACAAACTCTTAAGAGTTCTTCTATATGATCTGAAAGGAGCAAAAGCTCCATTAATGGATTAAGAAATCATAAGCAAGATCCTTTTAGATTGGTTATTCCAAGATAGCAAAGCTCTGTTAATAAAACCCTAAAAAAGATTTTCTTTAGATCAAAAATCTATTAAGAGCAAGGCTCTGTTAATGGGTGAAATCCTAAAAGATGTTTCAAAAAGATTTAATGTTTTACCTAAAAAATCTGACAAAGTTCTGTCCTTAAGAAAATCCTTAAGAGGAAGAGCAGCGTTCTGAAGAAGAAAATAAATTTTCAAGAAAGATTGAAGATGAACAGAAGTCATCTCAAGAGCCAAGGGTCCTATTTATAGGCACTAAGCGCCGTTTCAATTCCCCGGTTGATTCAAGAGTGGAGATGCTGCCACCGCTGCACCCACATGTGGGCCCCGTGAACGCAACCGTGGGGGGGGAGGCATTTGTTTCCCCAGTTATAGCAAAGCTCTGTTCAGAATTCAAAATTTGAATTAAAGCTGCGCTTTTATAAAAGCGTTGCTCTATAAACAACGCACCCTGTGCAAAACGCATTGGCGCTAGCGCCAGATGCGCTGCGCTACAAGTAGCGCACTACGTGCAAAGCACGTGTGCGCTAGCGCTAAGAGCGCTGCGCTCCAAGTAGCGCATCATGGGCGGAGCGCATAAGCGCTAGCGCTGGAACTAAATGTTCCTCACAGTTGGATCAAATATCCAACAGATATGATTAAATCATCAATTAACAAGAATGAAATTCTGTTGAATCTTTCCAAACAGAAAAGATTGTGCCCTGAATTTGGAATACCGTTGGATCAATGATCCAATGGTGATTAAAAATCATTGAAATACAGAACGAATTCTGTAAGGGGGAAAGATTTTCCAATATTGGTAAAAAACAAGAAGATTATCTTCTGTAAATCAGAAGCCCTTGGATCAAGGATCCAACGATGGGAAATTCCTCAAATCAATTGGAGAAAAAATCTCCTTAACTGATTGAACAAACCATCTTGCCCTATATAAAGGCCCCCAGACTTCAAGTCTAAAAAAGAGGAACCCCCCCATAAACTTTGAGAAAATCTCAAGAAGAAGAAGAAGCTCTCGGCAAAAGAAGACAATTATTTTTCAAGGTAAAAAGAATAGAAAGACGAAACGTCTCAATATAAACAGAAGTACTTACTTCTTTCACAGATCATAGATCTATAAGACAAAGTTGTCTTTCACAAAAGAGATTATGAACATCTCATTATAAAGGGGGGAGAATTATTCAATTCTCTAAGGATCACAGATCCATAAAGGCAAAGCCTTTCATCAAAAAGCGATTGAAATATCTTCTATGAACTAAGAACTTTGTTCGTAGAATCTTGAGACAAAATCTCTTATCAAAGAACAGATAATCTGCAGAGCGTAAAGTTAACCTAAGAAGAGCGTTAGCGCTCCTAATCTAATAAGAGCCTTAGCGCTCTTAATTTAAAAGTGCCTTAGTTCTCTTCATCTAGCGCAAAGCGTTGCAGTACCATAGCGCTTCAAACACAGCGCACTGCGCTCATTGGCTAGCGCTCGGTGCTAAGTACGCCACGTGCTCCCCACGTGTGCGCTGCATTATTAAAAGCGCCAAAACACCACGATTTGTGTGATTTCAAATGACAATCTGTATGACTCGTATAACTAATGTAGATTCCTTATTGTTGCATTTACTTTCCATTCTATATATTCATGTGGTTATTAGCGCATTTCATGCCTATATACTTGTGATTATTGTTATATTAAAACCCATGCTGTCAAGACACCAGCACCATTATCGATGATACGTATATTCCACATACACCTGCTTGCCGGAACACACACTTCATCATCGATAATTGCCATGCCACTACACAGTAGGATTGCTGCATCAGGATATAACTCCTTGCATGATATACCTGCGCACATACATATTGTACACCATACTTGGGCACATACATATTGTACACCATACTTGCGCACATGCATGTTGTACACCATATTTGCACACATACATATTGTACACTCATACTTGCGTATATATTTACTTGTACATCCATATTGGCGCACATGCATATTGTACACTCATACTTGCGTATATACCTACTTGTACATCCATATTGGCGCACAGGCATATTGTACACTCATACTTACGTATATACCTACTTGTACATCCATATCGGCGCACATACATATTGTACACTCATACTTGCGTACAGACATATTGTACACTCATACTAGCGTACACACATATTGTACACCCATACTTGCATACATACGTATTTGCATATACATAGATGATTCTGGCTTGATTTTGGAGATTTGGAAACCGCAAGATATATTTTAAAACTGGATTCATTTTAAAAGAGTGGTTTTCCCTCGATATGTGCATATTACTGTTCCATGTTGCATGATATACGAATATGCTTACATTTCTGTTATATGTCACATACATCATGCTTTATGATTATACGCATTGAGATATGTTGTTTTCATGAGATTTCTGGATTTGGGAACCGTTGTTATTTCAGAAGAGAGTATGCATTATTTTAAAAATACGGTTACCCTTGATATGATATTTCAGTGCGTCCACCATGGGTTTTCTCAGTTCTGAGAGTGGCATGTGAAACCCGATTCGAGGAGCGGTAGGCACCGTGTGCGGGTACATGGTGGACCCGGTGAGGTACCCCGGGGCAAGAAGACTCGTATATGTTAGACGGTGAGCCTGGCGGGGGAGCACTACCTACCGGTGATAGTATTTGGACTCGGCGGTTATTCGGAGGATACCGACCGGAGTACTGAGATGGATATGAGGGCCGACCAGATTATGCGGCGCCTGAGGGCCGATCTGAGGATACGGCGCCTGAGATATATGAGGATTTACGTGTCGATGCTAGGCACGGTTTTCATGATATTTCGAGTATCGATACTGGATACCCAGGTTCCATGATTTTGAGGTGTCGCGAGAGACACACGTTGATTTATATCCTCATACTTTCATGCATATACTTTTATGACTTTTACATGCATGATATTGTTGTGTCATTGGTTGACACATGGACGAGATCCACATACATACAGGCATTGATTTCATAGTTGAATGATATCCACATACTTATAGACTTCATGACATAGTTGACACTGATTACATGATGATTATATTGACCACACCTCATATTTATGATATATTGCTACCTGAGGCACTGACATGAGCACTTGGTATTACACTTATGTGTAGATGTTTACCCTTGCCACCTTATCATGCTTCAGACTTTATCATATTGAGAATATATTACTGATCGTATTGACCTAAGATTGAGTCATACATACGATTTCTGCTCTGTGATATTTTCTACTCACGAGTTGGCAACTCACCCCTGTTGTGCCACAGTTTCTTGCAGGTTTTGCCGTACAGGTTCGTTGCGGCTTTGCTGTCACACTGTCCTTTTTCGGGTGATTGCTTGGTAGGTGGGTTCACTTGTATCGTGACCACCATTGTACTCTATTTATTTCAGTTGTATCTAGAAACTCTATCAACCAGACTTGTATATTGTTTCAGACTTAGAAAACCAATTGTATATTCTTTCGACCTTAGAGTCGCGCGTTGTATTATTATGGTTTTCTTGATGTTTAAGTTTCCTTTTGAGTTTTGATCATCGCCCTTCGGCATTGTATATTATATTGCTTGTGTGGTTGTGACCGTCGATTGACGAAGAGCCAGCTCCCGCTTAGGGATGCTTTTTATCATTGTGCATATATTATTCATGTTGGGGTCAGTATTTACAAAGGAAACTCTGCCGAAATTTTCAGAAAAGACTTGAGATTTTAAAAATGCATACTTCGGCTTATGTTATTAAAACCCCTTGTTTTAAAACATGTTTTCTTCACTTCTTTCTTTAAATGGTTTAGATTTCTGTGATTTCTTGGCTTATTTGAATTAGATGGGGTCCTATAGACTTCATATGATTCAAGTGCCAGTCACGTGCCATTTCGGGTCGTGACAAAGTTGGTATTAGAGCGCTAGGTTAACCTGGGTTCGAGTCTAAGTTTGACTATGCGGAGCCTAGAGCGTTTGTATATATTCGGAACTTAGTCTTGACCTTACGGAACTTAGACTTAGTCGAGGGGGTATTATACCCGAACTTTCGTCGCGTAGGTTGACCTTGGTTGATGGAGTAGGTGACTTAAGGAGAGTGACGTACCGTGTGTATGTTCCGCGGCATACTTACGATACGCTACTCCGCTTAAGGAGCCTTAGGATGTATATTTCCTTGCACAGTATTATATTCATTCATATGATCTATCCTCATCAATATTGGTTTATGGTTTTGCTGCCACGATGATACGGGCAGAGAAAGCTACGGCTAAAGTTGCGTCAGCATGAGCTCGTCACGAACGAGGACTGACCAGGGCGTGATTCCAAGGACATACGATTTGCTTAGAGGCGTCGTTTTATTGTGTTTTCACGGCAGGAGCGTTTGATGGATCGCTTTTACGAGATTACTCGGACGTGCAGATCAGCACCAGAGGATTGGGCCACTACTAGAGGCCAGCCGGAATGTGATGACCATTAATGTATCGCTTATTCATGATGATTGAGGCACTGTTCAGCGTGCAGACGAATGAGCCAGTTGTTGCTGCGAACGACGAGATATCGCCCCAGATGTCGAAACTACGGCAGCACGAGTTTATACTTAGAGATTTAATAGAAGATCGCTAGTCACTGTTTCCCCAATTAGAGCAAAGCTCTGTTCAGAATTCAAAATTTGAATTAAAGCTGCGCTTTTATAAAAGCGCTGCTCCATAAACAGCGCACCCCGTGCAAAACGCATAGACGCTAGCGCCAGATGCGCTGCGCTACAAGTAACGCACCACGTGCAAAGCACGTGTGCGCTAGCGCTAAGAGCGTTGCGCTCCTAGTAGCGCATCATAGGCAGAGCGCATAAGCGCTAGCGCTGGAATTAAATGTTCCTCACCGTTGGATCAAATATCCAACGGATATGATTAAATCATCAATTAACAAGAATGAAATTCCGTTGAATCTTTCCAAACAGAAAAGATTGTGTCCTGAATTTGGAACACCGTTGGATCAATGATCCAATGGTGATTAAAAATCATTGAAATACAGAATGAATTCTGTAAGGGGGAAAGATTTTCTAAGCTTGGTAAAAAATAAGAAGATTATCTTCTGTAAACCAGAAGCCCTTGGATCAAGAATCCAACGATGGAAATTCCCCAAATCAATTGGAGAAAAGATCTCCTTAACTGATTGAACAAACCATCTTGCCCTATATAAAGGCCCCAGACTTCAAGTATAAAAAAGAGGAACCCCCCATAAAGTTTGAGAAAATCTCAAGAAGAAGAAGAAGCTCTCGGTAAAAGAAGACAATTCTTTTTCATGCTAAAAAGAATAGAAAGACGAAATCGTCTCAATATAAACAGAAGTACTTCTTTCACAGAACATAGATCTATAAGACAAACTTGTCTTTCACAAAAGAGATTATGAACATCTCATTATAAAGGGGGGAGAATTATTCAATTCTCTTAGGATCACAGATCCATAAAAGCACAGCCTTTCATCAAAAAGAGATTGAAATATCTCCTATGAACTAAGAACTTTGTTCTTAGATTCTTGAGGCAAAGTCTCTTATCAAAGAACAGATAATCTGCAGAGCGCAAAGTTAACCTAAGAAGAGCCTTAGCGCTCCTAATCTAATAAGAGACCTAGCGCTCCTAATTTAAAAGTGCCTTAGTGCTCTTCATCTAGCGCAAAGCGTTGCAGTACCATAGCGCTTCAAACACAGCGCACTGCGCTCATTAGCTAGCACTCAGCGCTAAGCGCGCCACGTGTTCCCCACGTGTGCGCTGCATTATTAAAAGCGCTTCGCGCTCATTATATGGCACCAACGCCAAACGCCTCAACGCTTGAACTATAGCGTATCAGCGCTCTTCATTTAGCGCAAACCGCTAAGCGCATTGGCGCTTCATACCTGGCGCAAAGCGCTAAGCGCATTAGCGCTTTAACTATAGCACACTGCGCTCATCGACTGGCGCTAGTGCCAAGTGCGCCATATACTTTTATGTGCGCTTGGACAGAACATAAACTGTTCTTTGAATAAGCCTGGAGCTATGATAAATGTACAACATTCAACTAAAGACAAAACATTGTCAGAGACCAAACCAATGCTAAGCATTTTTAAAGAGATTGGGCTCAAACAAACATCTAACAACTCAAAAACAAATATTGAACATTGTAATTGAATGGACTTAGCCCAAATTGGCCATAAGTCCTCAATTCAGATTAATTGAGTTCATATGCTCATAAATCACAGATCTTAGTCCCAATTAGACTACAGGTCTTTCAACCCACATCGGTTCAAGGGTACATCTCTGAACCCCTCTGATATATGTCATTGTAATCCTTCAACGTCTTCAGAGAGGTGACGGGTCCCGACAACCACACATTTCATGGACTATGATGTCCTTAACCTTGACTGTGAGGTCTTTAAACTCACGGACTATGATGTCCTTAACCTTGACTGTGAGGTCTTTAAACTCACGGACTATGATGTCCTTAACCTTGACTGTGAGGTCTTTAAACTCACGTATTATGATGTCCTTAACCTTGACTGTGAGGTCTTTAAACTCACGGACATCATGGACTATGATGTCCTTATCCTTGACTGTGAGGTCTTTAAACTCACGGATTATGATGTCCTTAACCTTGGACCGCAATATCCCTAAACTAAAAAATAGAGCCCGAATGCTCTTTTGTTGGATCTAAATGATCATGTTAAGTTGATCTTAGTCTAAAATTAGACTAATGTATCCTTAACAAATGGTTAAGTTGATCTTAGTCTAAAATTAGACTAATGTATCCTTAACAAACGTTTAAGTTGATCTTAGTCTCAAATGAGAGTAACGATCCTTAAAGCCAACCCAAACCCAAATCTAAGAAGATATGGATTTGGACTAATCCCCGCCTTACGGGCGACAATATAAATTAGTCTCCGTATACAATCCACGGGCAACCAAAAATAAAACAAACACACACGACATGAAGTGACCTTCTGGAGCAGGAGAAAGTGGTTACCGTGATGCGGTAGCGTAATTAACTGCAGGGGCTTGCGCCTGCAGGGAAGAGCGTCCCCACAATAAAAAAACCCTCACAACGAGGGGGAATCTGACGAAGTCTGCTACATCGGTCGCATCTGTCTAAACTTTCGATACACGGTGCCATAAATCAACTTGGCATCTTTGGAGAGGTGGATGGATAAATCCAAATAGCATCTGCCCCCAAAATTCAGGCCAGACGTCCCAACGTCCTGGTCACGTCTTTCGGCCGCGAACGGTCATCCAAGGAGGAATAACTAGGACATGTGATTCGTTATCTATCCCGATGCGAGGTCATCAGATTGATTGATTCCAGTTAGAGACGACTTCACGCAGGTGCGTTGAGTGTCGATAGAGACGATCGAATGTCAGAAGCCCATTTTCCAAGTTTAAAGTATTTAGAGACAAATGCAAGTAATGCTATGGACCCTTTAAAAGAATGAAACTCTAACTCGACATAATGACCATGAGAACGCTTTGAAACTTTAGGGTTTGCGGCAGTTCTGTAGTGCCATTAGTGAGGCTTGGATTTGCCCTTCTACGGTTGGTCCATAGGTGCTGCGGCATATACTCGATATTATTAAACTGTACTCAAGATGTTGAGCTCTTGGGGGATTATGAGATTTTGACGAATCGATCGAATGGTTCGACATCTTTCGGATATCATGTGATGGGATACATTGCTTGGGAGACTCCAGATACGAGTATAGTCGTTGGAGCGCAGTCCATGCAGCCACGAAGAGACGAGTCCGAATTATTCGACATTAGAGAAAAATGGAGTAAGAGGTTCATACGAGATTATGACGAGACGACGTTCCATTCCGCTGACATCAGAGATGTGACACGCATGCAGAGGCGTTACATACGGATATATCTTCCAGGAGGAGTCATGACGAGTATGCAGCCGTTCCGGAACAAGAAATAGATTTAGCAAAAGATGAAAACTTCCGTGATGTTCGGCAGAAACGAGATTTGGGAGAGATCTCGACAGGACCTTTCTGGAATACTATACGAGAAGATTTGGACCCAGTATCGGTCATATTACGCACACCCAGCAGGCCAGAGTTCGGAATCATCGACGAGATATGTTATGAGTGACCATGATAGTTGGTTAGAGATCTTTAGAGGATGTGCCAGAGGATGATAGTCCATTATCGTTTCCATATTGAACCGTTGAGCCGAGGAGCTATGCACTTAGCAATCTGCAGTGAGAGACAAGAGCCTAAGGGCACCAGACGACAGGCCACGAACAGTAGGCAAGTAGATATCTTGCTCTACTAGCATTGTATGCACCGACACCTTCTCGATTTTAAAGGAGGAAATATCGACGACGGTATTTATGATTTGTGATTTGGTGATTCGATTATCACGTATCCGTCAACTTGGATTTCGGTATTTTGGGCGATCTATTCGCATGATTTAGTCTTGATGAATGAATTTCATGATATTTGTTTTCGTGCACCATGGTTGCACCTACTGGGTATTTATATTTTGTACATAGTTATTACACTTGAGTTATGCTTTATACACCATTGTGTTGATTTATGATTTATGCACGGTATCGCACTTGATATCGTTTTGTGCCTTGGGTGCACATGTTTATGATTTCATGGATTTCACACAGTTGGGCTGACTTTGTGCATATAGTATGCATTCGATTTGGTTTTTCACTCGGTATAGTTCACATATGCTTGCAGTGCATTGATACGTATTTTGTGCACCACAGTTGCACCTGACTTCGTTTTGATGTCATTTGAGATTGATTGTGATTTCATGCCTAGGGCATGCATATGATTTGACTTATGCTTTTGGCATAGTTTTCATGCACTTTTAGTATTTTGATTTGCTTTTGTGCACGCTGATACACATAGTTGGGAGATTATATACCACGGTATACCTGATTTGGATTTGGATTGAAATGTGTTGTATACCGTCGATTTCGATAGTGATACTCGATATTTGTTTTGTGCACCTTGTGCACCTGATTGGATTCTTGCGCATGTTTGACGCGCTTAGACTGGATTTTGCGCATGTTCGGCGCTTGATATTGGATTTCGTGATTTCGTGCATGTTGGATGCACATGATTTAGATTTTATTCTTGCATGATGGATGCACCTGATTTGGATTTTCGCGCATGTTGGGTGCATATTATGAGATGCGATTTTGGTGCACACCAGATACACTAAATCGGGATTCTTTGTGCATATCAGATGCACCTGATATTGCTGTCAGGCACACCGTTGCCTCTGACAGGTGTTTCGTGCACACCCGTTGCACTTAGATGTTGTTCTGTGCACGTGTATGGCACATTCATGTATTTTGATTTCCGTGCGCACCAGACGCACGCGGCATTCTTATGCACATTTTGGGATTGATTTCTTATGGAGCAGTACGTTTTTATGGTATTTACTATTTGTTTTCGTACTGAGCAGGACTAGTCAGAGGACAGTACCTGAATATACTTTGCATGTATTGATAACTATCGAAGGGATTTCCAAAAAGAGAGCTATAGTCTCAGTATTTACCTACGTGTATAAGATGACACGAAACATTTTATAAAGGAAACCCTTCTAAATTATTTTCAAAAAAACGGCGGGACGTACATATTAAACAAATGATAAGTATATATATAGTTATTTTCTTACAATAAACGTCTGCCATTGTGCCGCGATACGCGCATCCCACAGCAACATGAAAGGTTTGGCATGCATTTCCTTCGGATGTTTACATGTATAGTTTTGATGTATATCATATTGGTTTTCGTATTGGATTTGATATTTGTGTCTTCACCATGACTCCGATGATTCCGAGATACTTGACGGAGTTTTGATTTAGAGCTATCTGCTCATTGTTCATGCGCATGCATTGCGCTATGACGCGTCTTATGTATTGATGGTTTCGGAGCCCCGATGACTTGGACTTTTTACTGAAATGTTTTAGTATTTGAGGGGTTTAAATTTAAATTCGGGGACCGAATTTCTTTAAAGGGGGATGATTGTAACATTTCAGAAAAAATAAAATATTATTTTGGGGATTTTTATAATTAAATAATATTATATTGAATATTTTAATATTGCGGTATAATTAAATACCGATAAATTGGGAAAATTTTAGAAAATTATGGAAATTACTGAAATGAGGGTGTTTTATTGGATTTAAGCAAATTATGAAATTTTATGATTTATTATACACTATTTTAATGCTAATCGCAGTTAAATATCGCTAATCGCGCATTAAGCTTGTTTTGTGCAAAACATGCACCATATCATTTTAACACTTGTTACTTTTATCATGGCTTTTTCTCATTTTTCATGCATGGTTGTGTTTAAATGAGAAGAGAGAAGAAAAGAAAAGAATAAAGAAAATAAAATAAATGAATATAGTATGAGGTATGGGTGTTTCCCCAATCAAAGCGAAGCTCTGTTCAAATTCCAAGGTTTGAAATGAAGCGACGCTTCTACTCCCCCTAATCAGTGCAAAGCTCTGTTTAAGTTCCAAGATATGGAATGAAGCGACGCTTCCTTTCTCCCCAATCAGAGCAAAGCTCTGTTTCAAAATTCAAATTTTAAATTGAAGCAACGCTTCAGATCCCATGCGCTGCGCGCTGTGCGCCACGTGTCAAACACGGGTGCGCTAGCGCAGTTGCGCAGAGCCACGTGTCAAACACGGGTGCGCTAGCGCAGTTGCGCTGCGCTCTGCGCTGCGCGCCACGTGTCAAACACGGGTGCGCTAGCGCAGTTGCGCTGCGCTCTGCGCTGCGCGCCATGTGTCAAGCTCAGGTGCGCCAGCGCAAGGTGCGCCAGCGCTGGAATTAAAATTCCCCCCACCGTTAGATCAAAAGATCTACTAATAACAAATTGTTAATTAATCAGAACTAAAATTCTGTTATGGAAAGATTTTCCAATCTTATTAAAATAAGAAGATTATCTTCTGCAAAGCAGAAGCCCTAGGATCAAAGATCCAACAGTGGGAAATATTTCCAAATCAATCAGAGAAAAATCTCTTAAACTAATTTAACAAATCAATTGGCCCTATATAAAAGCCCCAAGACTTCAAGTCTCAGATAGAAAAAACTCTCTGCAAACTTTGAGAAAACTCAAAGAAAAAGAAAGGCAAGCTTTTAGCAAAAGAAGATCATTTCTTCAAGGTAAAGAATTAATTTTTGAACAACAGAGATGAAACCATCTTGTAAAAAGAAGAAGCATCTTCTAAAAAGATCTTAGACCTATAAAAAACCAAGGTCTTTGATTAAAAAGGAAAGATCAAAAGAAAAAATAATAAACAAAAGAAGTATTTTACTTCATTGATAGATCTTTGATCTATAAAGGCAGAGCCTTTATAAAAACAAGAACTTTTGTTCTTGGATCTTGAGGCAAAGCCTCCTTCGAAGAACATAAATTTGTTCTTTAATCTTAAAATTGATCAAAATGCGCTTTGCGCTATTAGACAGTGCCTTGCACTCATGAATTGCGCCCTTGCGCTCCTTGGACCGGTGCTCAGCGCCAAAACACGCCACGTGTCAACCATAGACACGATCTGCGCTTTGCGCTCCTGAAAACAGCGCACTGCGCTCTTGGGTCGGCGCTCAGCGCCAAGCGTGCCACGTGTCACTCACTGGCGCACCCACAAACTAGCGCAGCGCGCTCATGAATTCAAAGCGCAATGCGCTAACAAACTAGCGCTTAGCGCTAAGCGCGACACGTGTCCTCTTCGTGTACGCTACTCGACAGAAGCGCAATGCGCTCTTTGACTGGCGCAAAGCGTCTGGTGCGCCACGTGGCGCGCTGTCAGAACATACTTTGTTCTGATGAATGCTATGCATTCAATATAAGACAAAAAAAATGTCAGAGCCCAATACTTAGCATTATTAAAAGGGCAGAGCCCAAATAAAGGCCTAACAGGCAGAACAAAAATAAAATGTTAAAATTTTTTAACTGGACTTAGCCCAATTCTGGCCATAAGTCCTCAACTTAAATTGAACTGAGCCTATCTGCTCTTCCAATCAATTTACACCCGGTTCGAGGGTACATCTCTTTACTCCTCTGATATCTGTCGTTATAATCCTTCAACGTCGTCAGAGAGGTGATGGGTCCCGACAACCACACATTACTACGGACTGTGGGGTCCTTAAACTCATGGACTATGATGTCCTTAACCTTGACCGTGATATCTTAAAACTAATATCGGACTGTGGAGTCCTTAAATCCACGGACTATGATGTCCTTAACCTCGACCGTGATGTCTTAAAACTAACATCGGACTGTGAGGTCCTTAAACTCATGGACTATGATGTCCTTAATGTCGACCGCGATGTCTTTAAACTAACATTGGACCGAGATGTTCTTAAACTACCAATGGACCGAGATGTCCTTAAACTAATTATCGACCGCAATGTCACTAAACTAAATAATAGAGCCCAAATTTCTCTTTTGTTGGATCTAAACGATCCTGTTAAGTTGATCTTAGTCTAAAATGAAACTAACGTATCCTTAACTAATGTTCAAGTTGATCTTAATCTCAAATGAGGCTAAAGTATCCTTAAACCCAAACCCCCAAACCCAAATCTAAGAAAGATACGGATTCGGACTAGTCCACGCCCTACGGGCGACAACATTACTTAGTCTCCGTATACAATCCACGGGCAACCACAAACTAAACAAACACCCACGATACGAAGTGACCATCTGGAGAAGGAGAAAGTTGTTACCGTGATACGGTAGCGTAATTAACTGCAGGGGCTTGCGCCTGCAGTGAAGAGCGTCCCCATAATCAAAAACCTCTCAAATGAGGGGGAATCTGACGAAGTCTGCTACATCGGCCGCATCCGTTTAAACCTTCGATACATGGTGCCATAAATCAACTTGGCATCTTCGGAGAGGTGGATGGATAGCACCAATTAGCATCTGCCCAGAATTTCAGGCAAGACGTCCGCCGCGTCTCTGCCGCGTCTTTCAGAGTGGAACAGATTCTGGTATGCCCGGTGGGACCTTTTCCTCTTTCCACTCCACACTTCGTGTGTCGTGTTCGCGAACCAATCGCAGTTTGCCAATGGTTGCCCTTGGATTTCGAGGTACTAAGATTTGGCGTTTTGCTTGGTGTAGAAAGCAAAGCATCAATGGCATTCACCTGCTCGAAGTGTTCCACATGCAACTGCAACCTACGCTCCGCCTCACCTGGAGGTGTAGCTTACGGGCCCCAAGCGGCTTCCTTATTCACGATGCCAGTGGAACAGGTCACCCAAACCACCACAGGGTTGTTTTTCAGGACCATGCTCCAGCCAGCGAGCCTCACCATTCCTATGCCCGCATCGGAAGCTCCCAAGAAGTCGGTCTTCGATCGGCTTGCTACTATCACGGCCCCTCTCAACGGGTCGTCTAACTCCAACTCCTCGGTCTTCACCAGGCTGAGCTTGAACTTCGATGGGCCCGTCAAGAAGCCCATGATACCCGAAGTGGCCATCCCAAAGAAGATAGCCATCCCTGCTCCTGAAGTCGTTAAGGCGGCTTCTCCTCCCAAAGGGTCGGTCTTTACAAGACTGACTGCTCCCACTCCCACTCCCGCTCAGAAGTCTGTTTTTGACCGGTTGGACACGGCTTCTCAACGGACATCAGTCTTCAAGAGGCTGACGCCAGCAACAACCCCTCACCTGAACGGGGGGCATGACAAAGCCATTACCGAACCAACACCAACGGCTCAACATGTTCGACATCGCCACTGGCGCCGAGTAAGAAAGGCTGGGGGCAACTCCCCTTCTGGGCTAACTCCACCAGCTCCAACGGTGGAAATTAATGCTGCTGTTCCAACCGGGAACAGCTTCAAATTGCTGAATAAGGTGCGCAGGAATTCTCCTACTGCCGTGCTGAAAAGGTCTTCGCCGCCAGTGGAGACTGTCACAGAAGTAAAGCTGGAACAGCCCCCTCAACGGCTATCCTCTAAAATCTACAAGGTCTGGTGTCAAGTCCAAGACTCGGTGATTGATCCAAATTTCTCCCGCCAGCAGAAGAAGCTGAAGGTCCGACAGGAAGAAAACTGTCCTGCTAAGCCACAAAAGACGACGGCTACTTGGGTGCCCACTGCAGCGGCCCCCTCAACTTTGACCGCTCATAAGAGGAGAAGGCCAGAGAAAATCCCTATGCCTTCGACAAATGTCAAAGGCACTGAGCCTAAAGGCACTGACTCTGGGGGCATGGTAGTGCATACCGTCTATATGGCATCCGGAAAAAAGGATAGCCGTATCTCCACAGGTCATCGACCGCTTACGCGATCCGTGACAAAAGCCCAAGAGCAGCAGCAGAAGCTTCAGGAGATGATGACTGCGATGGTCGCGCTCACCAGGCCAAAAGAAAGCCCGGAGGCATCGTCAGAACAGCATCACGAACTAGAAACTGATGCTGACTTCCTTCGGAGAATGCTTGAAAAGAAGAACAAAGAGGCCGCGGAGCAAGCGGCCAATATAAAGCAAATGGCCCTTCTATTCCAAGATATGGTGGGCATGATGATTCAGCCGGATCCCCCAGCCGAAGATCCTTCAGTAATAATCGAAGATGATAGAGGAGAAACATCAAACCCTCTGCCGGCTCTTTCAGCAGCCAAGGAGGAAACAATTTCCAAGTCCGCCCTGGATGACTATATCGCTCAGCAGATAAGAGTTCATCAGGCAAATGAAGCGGCTGGGCAGATTATTAGAACCGGGCGACCGTATCCAGGCTGGTATGATCAGATAAAGTACCCGCCAGGCTACACGATCCCGAAATTCCATGTTTACAAGGGGATGGGCAATCCCCATCAACATGTTGCTCAGTTTAGGGCCCTCTGTGGCAATACTGGTGGCGATGATAAGCTCTTGCTCCGCCAATTCGTCCGCAGCTTATCGGAGACGGCGTTTGAGTGGTACTCCGAACTTCCAAACGACTCAGTCAAAACTTTCGCGAATATGGAGTTGTTGTTCACCCAGCGATTCTCAAGTGCTAGCGAACGCACCCCAATAACAGTATTGATCAATGCCAGGGTGAAGCCGGATGAGACGTGGGTTCAATACGCAATCCGATGGCGGAACCTGTGGTCGAAGTGCGAACAGCGCATCGAAGAAGCACCAGCGGTGGGTATGTTCGTGGGCACCCTAGACCCTCATGCAACTATTTCACAGTTCATGATGTTCTTCAAACTGACCACATTCCAGGCTTTAATTGACAAACTAGCCCAGATGGATCAAATGGGTCACAGACCGTCTCCTCCGAAGCCGGAGCCGCGGAACGAAAAGGGTAAAGGGAAGGCGATCTTCGTTGTGAAAACCCAACAGAAGCCCAGTGCCCTGTTCCTCTCCGAATGGCGGCGCACAAGACTGCGATGTCTTGGCACTAAGACTCGGGGCAGATGCTAATTGGTGCTATCCGTCCACCTCTCCGAAGATGCCAAGTTGATTTATGGCACCATGTATCGAAGGTTTAGACGGATGCGTCCGATGTAGCAGACTTCGTCAGATTCCCCCTCGTTTGAGGGGTTTTTGATTGTGGGGACGCTCTTCCCTGCAGGCGCAAGCCCCTGCAGTTAATTACGCTACCGCATTGCGGTAACAACTTTCTCCTTCTCCAGATGGTCACTTCGTGTCGTGGGTGTTTGTTTTGTGTTTTGTTGCCCGTGGATTGTTTACGGAGACTGAGTTATGTCGTCGCCCGTAGGGCGTGGACTAGTCCAAATCCGTATTATCTTAGATTTGGGTTTGGGGGTTTGGTTTGAGGATACGTCAGCCATACTTGAGGCTAAGATCAACTCAAACGTTTGTTAAGGATACGTTAGTCTAACTTTGAGACTAAGATCAACTTAACGGGATCGTTTAGATCCGACAAAAGAGCGTTTGGAGGCTCGATTGTTCCAGTTTAGGGACATGATGGTCCATTAAATGTATGGCCGTCGGGACCCATCACCTCTCTGACGACGTTGAGGGATTACAACGACGGATGTCAGAGGAGTTCAGAGATGTACCCTCGAGCCAGAGTTAATTTGGGGGATTCATAGTCCAGTCTGTTTGAAGGTTTAAGGATACGTTAGCCATCTTTAAGGCTAAGATCAACTTAAACGGGACCGTTTAGATCCGACAAAAGAGCATGCGGGGCTCTATTGTTCTAGTTTAAGGACATTGCGGTCCATGGGTAGTTTAAGGACGTTGCGGTCCATGGGTAGTTTAAGGACATTGCGGTCCATCGTTAGTTTTAATACATCTCGGTCAAGGTTAAGGACGTCGTAGTCCATGGGTTTAAGGACTCCATAGTCCGGTATGTGCTCTGGATGCTTCACACGGGTTCACTGCCGTGCTTGGCGAGGACCAGGCTCCGCTCTGGGCGTTTTTCGCGGGGTCAAAGAGTGACGTCATCCGCGTTCCACGTAACCAGGAATTTTGCACTAGATGCTTCACACGGGTTCACTGCCGTGCTCGGCGAGGACTAGGCTCCGCTGTGGGCGTTTTCCACGGGGTCAAAGAGTGACGTTATCCGCGTTCCACGTAACCAGGAATTTTGCATTAGACACGGGTTTAAGGACCCCACAGTCCATATCAATGTGTGGTCGTCGGGACCCGTCACCTCTTTGAAGACATTGAGGGATTACAATGCCAAGTATCAAAGGAGTGAAGAGATGTACCCTAGAACCGGAATGGCTTAAATAGTCCTTGACCCAATTTGGGATCAAGACCGATTAATTATGTTATGAGCCCATTAGCCCAGTTAATTACGAATTGAAGACTCATGGCCTAGCTTGGGCTAAGTCCGATCATGTCTGGAATATTGGCTTCTTGTTGGTCCATTGAAGGAGAGGCTTTGCCTCTATCCATTTAGCCAATTGGGCCAAAGCCTAGTGTTAAACACTACATATCAATCAGTGTTGAACACTGAGAATGAGGTTGACAAGTTAGTGTTTAACACTAAAAGATAATTGGTGTTAAACACCAGCAACAAGGCTTTCAAATTATCATAAACACTAAAACGGATCAGTGTTGAACACTGGCAATGGAGATCTCAGATTAGTGTTAAATACTAAGGTAATCAGTGTTGAACACTGCGAATAAAGTTCTTTGATTAGTGTTGAACACTAGGGCCCAACAGTGTTTCAATACTGGATTCGAGAGTTCCAATTTAGTGTTGAACACTAAGGCAAGAGGGGTCACGTGGCAACACGTGAGAGCGCCCTCCCTTCATTTATTCTGCTGAGATTATCGCATCTTTCAGAGCATCACGTGCCATTACGTGATGGGCATTCAAATGCTTGTGTGTTAAAGCTTCTGTCAAGGGTCATGTGGGTCACGTGGGGCACTGCCTCAAAGGGGCCTTCTGTAGGTCTTTGGGGGGGGTCACGTGGTGGCACGTGACCCTGCCTCTATGTATGTTGTTTTAGAGGATCTGTTAATCTTTTTCAGGAATTAAATTCCTCGTAGAGTTGAACCCTGACAATAATTTCAGAGGAATTAAATTCCTACTTCCTTTCGAAGATTTATATTCCGGAATAGAGTTGGACTCTGAATTTTCTGTAGGAATTAAATTCTTCATATATGTGAAGAACTGAATAGGGTTAAACCCTAATAAAAGCTTTTAAGGAATTAAACTCCCATTCTCTGTTAAATTATGATTAAGGGAATTAAATTCCCGCTGTTTCAACAGAACTAGGTTCTTAATTAGGGTTAAACCCTGTTTCTCTTTGTTCTGAAGGAATTAAATTCCCATGACACAGGGTCAAACCCTAATTTTATTTTAAAGGAATTAAATTCCTATAGTTCTGTGAGAATTTAATTCTCGTGCTTCCGTTCCCTCTCTATGTTTTGGATCTGCATGGCAGGATCTCGACCCATTGAGAATTAAATTCTCAACTTCAAGGGGAGATGTGCACTTTGCAGATCCTCTATCCAAGAGAGAAGAAATATGTTCTTCTGTTTTATATATCAGAGTTAAACTCTGTTGAGAATTAAATTCTCCTTTCTTTCAAGGAGCCTTCCCTTTCTTACCTAGGGTTTTCTTTTTGCAGAAGATCCAAGTTCCTCGAAGTATCAAGGCTCTCTCTCCCTTTCTTCCCTCTGTGTATATATATTTTTTTGTGTCTTTTGGCTCCTATTTATAGGAGAAGCAGCCGAGTCAATTAGTTTTTGACGAATCTTCATTGAGAGATTTGATTTGCATCCATCATTCGTTTTTGACCTTTGGATTATTAGGTGAATTTTATTCACCATTGGATTTCAAATCCAGGGATTCTCTTTTGTTATCTCGGTTAGATTTAAAGGGGAAATCTTTCCAAACCCGAGATTTTCCCATAAATAGGTGATATTTAATCACCTCTGAACCTTTAATTTAATTGTTTCTAGATAGTCGCTTTCCTTTGGAAGGATTTGAATCTCCTTCAGAATTTAATTCTGTTAACAAAATGGGCTTTGAAAGCCGGTCACGTGTGACCACGTGACCCATGGTCACGTGTGGGCACGTGACCCCCTTTGGAATGAGCCTTCTTCTTTCTTTCTGCGCTTTGCTTTCTGTTCTCTGTTTAGCTGTCACGTGCCACCACGTGACAACTGGTCACGTGTGAGCACGTGACCCTGGCATGGAGCCTTCTTCTCGATTTAACCGGAGAATGAGCCTGATGTTTTGAGTGTCACGTGCCAACACGTGACCCTGGTCACGTGGGAGCACGTGACCTCTTCTGAAGCCTTTTTCTTGATTCGATCAGGGAACCGTTGTGTCTTTGCCGCTGCTTTTAAATGTCACGTGCCGACACGTGACCCAGGTCACGTGGGAGCACGTGACCCTTTTTGAAGCCCCCTTTCTTTGACGTATTTGGGAAACTGAATTTGCCTTGTCGATACTTTTAGGTGTCGCGTGCCCACACGTGACTGCTGGTCACGTGTAAACACGTGACCCTTTTCTGAAGCTTTTCTGATTTTAAATCAGGAAACAAATGCCCCCACAGCGTTGTTCTCACGTGTCAGCACGTGAGTGCAACGCTGTCACCTTTTGTGACCGTTGGATTCCTTTAGGGATTTGGGGAGATGAAGCGTTTCCATCGCCTTCTATAAATACCACCGTCTCTTCCGAGGAGCCTTCACTTTGCTCATCTTCTTCTTCTGAGAACTTTTTCCTTGAGAATTTAATTCTCGCTTCCAGAGCTTAGTTCTCTGTCTTGAAACAATCTTCAGAGTTTAACTCTGTTCGAAAAGAATTCTTTTCCTCAGGTAATGTTCTTGGACAAACGATGGACCTTCACATTCCTCTGGATTTTAAATCCAAAACAAGGGTTTTTACCCTTTTTTCTTCATGTTTTTCCATAAGAACATGAAACCGCTTAACCTTCAAACTGTAGATCTCTTAGGGTTTAGATGATCTTTGGGGAGATGATGATGGCGTTTCAACTCCATGGAATCCAAAAATGTTTCTGGGAATTTAATCCTCTTTTCTTAGTAAGGAATTTTAATTCCAATGAAGAACTCGATTTCTTCACACGGAGGCTTCCTGGGGTCTTTTGGCCCGAGGTTGTTCTTCTGCAATTAATGCAATGGGAGTTTTGTAATGATTCTCGTGACTTTTACTTCAGGTATCATGGATGCCCATCTGTATAGTCTTGACGAGATCATTTCCTACGGGAATATTCGTGCGCTGGGCCGCAGTCAGAACCAGGAGTTCACCGATGCTCAGTGTGCCGAGATCATGAGCCGCTTTGACGAGTACAACCATCGTCTACTCCCCCGTCGCTCTTCTCTTCTGAGGCTGATCGTGCTGGCGATCCGGGAGGCACTTCCTCTCTTTTGCACCGGCATACCGCTTGGGGCCTTGGACACTGCCGAGGATAAGGTGCATTCGGTGTACCTTATGGGCTTGATCTCAAAGAGGAGGCGAGATCACCTCATCGATCTTTTGCACCAGGCGTTCCAGCAGTCGGCCATACTTGCCGCCTATCGGAGGGTGGAGGACATTCGTGAGGACCCCGATGCTTGCGACCGCGAGAGGAAGCATACTCGGGAGGTTCGAAGTGCTTGGAGAATTTTGGACAAAGTTAATCTCGAGTTTCTCAACCCATGCCCCGCGTCTGAAGCCTTGCCATTGTAAATGTGTCCTCTTTATTTTGTATGAACTTCTTGAAGTATGAGTGACAAGTTTTATTATGTCTTTCCATGTTTGCATGCCTTTCTCTGGGATTTTATCATTTTGCCACTGTTGTTGTTGGTGCTTTCAATATGCAGGGTGTTACTCCATTTTTCTTTTGTTTTAATGTACATCAGGTTTAGGCCTCACGTATTCTGCACGTGGGGTCCCTTGACGGGGCTGTTCACAAAATCTTCCCATGCCCTATTTTCAGTGCACAATATCAGACGCAGAAAAAAGGGCCTTGGAAATAGTTCCATCTCTTTGATTTTCGATGCCTTTCCTTTTTTGGGCCTTGGAAATAGCTTCACCATGCAAGATCTTCCGCGCACAGCACTTAATGCACTTCTTTATATTCTTGAGGCCATAGCCTATTTTCTCCTCACAGAGAAATTCATTCCCATATTGACGTGATTTAATTTGAGGAGTATCTGAGTGCTATGGCCTGCAACCGTCCACACGCTCGTCGACAGCCATGGGAAGTGCCTATCGAGGAGATGATCCCCCGCTTTGCTGCTCGGTTAGTGGATCCACTTCTTACCGACGACGAATGCGACTCAGCCATGCCTGAACTCTCGATCCGTAGGGGGTCCCCCCCTGATGGGTTCCTTCTGGCTCCGGATGATTCTCACGGCCGTGCTTGCCGACATCCCTCCTCACCCGGCGGAGATGACCCTGGCGATGCTCGACGCGGCGGAAGAAAAGCTCGAGGGCTTTCATGAAGCGTGCCTGATTACTCAGGCTTTGAAGGATTGCTCAATTCATCTGCTGGGCCAAATCAAGGCCCGGCGAGCTATTATGTCTGCTTTCGCGGACGAACACGGCACCAATCGATGGGGAGCGACTCCTCGTGAGAACCGTCGCTTTGATGTGCTGGAGAAAGCAGAGAGAGAGATGGAGAATTTTGTCCTCTGCTTCGTTAACCCCTGTGCCGTTGATCCCATGTTTGGTGACCTTTTCCGTTAGCGTAGAACATTTTTAAATTAGTCCCTCCTTTTCTTTTTTTTTTTACGCTTTATGCCGAACTTCCATGTAGGCTTGGTACTAGTATGTATGTTTCCGCTTGCATAAATAAACTTCATATTCTTCTCATGAGAATTTTCTTTAGTTGCAAATGCTATTATTACTTTCTTGCGCATCAGACCTTTTTGGGTATTATGAACGTTCATGCGATTGCAAATGCTATTATTATTATTATTCTCTTTTTGAATACTCATATGATTGCGAACGCATGCTTGAAATATGTCGGAAATCTTTCTTGTTGCCTTTCACGTCAGGTGATGTGAGCGCGTTTTAGATCGATTATTCCCGTCGACTGGAAGCCCATTTATACGGTCTTGTAAATGTCTTGTTTCCAAGGCTGTGGTCACGAAAGCGAGCTTACGTGGCCTGATAGAGCGACACGTAGCGAACATATTGTTGTGCGAGAAGAGGGTTCGGCCGTAAATTTTCGGAGAGAGAATTGGCTTCTAAGGCGCTGAGCGAGCTTCAGGCCAGCCTCACAGCCAAGGCCAACAAAGCATATGAACTCTGGCGAGTGCTCCAGGAGTCCATAAAAGAGGTGGTGGCCCTCGATAAAGCTGCCACGTTTACTCGTGAGAGGGTCGAGGCTCATAAAGCCACCGAGAAAGAGCTCGAAATTCGGCTTGCTTCGTATCAAGCTCAGCAAGCTCAGGCGGAGGCTCGTCTTCTGGAGATCTTGCGTCATGAAGCCGTGGTCCAACAAAAGCAGGATGAGCTGACCAAGCTGCTGAATCGCCCGCCGGCTTGAAACATTTGTATCTTTTCCTTCCTTTTTGTACATACTCATGGATGAGAGTATTTTCTTTTTGTTTCTTTCATGAATTGTACTTTGTACCCATTTTGGTTTATGAATAAAAGATACATTTTTCTTCTCAATGATGTGTCTCCTTTTCATTGAATGTATTTTGCGGAAAATTTTATCTTGATCTCCTTGCGGGACAGCAATGGCTCAGGATTCAGGGCTAAGATCCGATTTTCAAGACTTTTGCATTTTATGAGCCACGAGGGTTTCATAAAGAGTTTTTCTCCCTACAGGTCGAGAGGATCCCATAGGTGTAAGTTCTTCTTAGAGATCGTGAGGATTCTTAAGCGGGTTTTCCCTTAAGAGTCGTAAGGATCTCACAAGGGAGTTTTTTCTTCCTCGCAGGTCGTGAGGACCTGCAAGTGTTGGATGTGGTCGTCCTTATCCGTGTTTCACGGGGTCAGGGGTCGCTCAAGGTATCGTAGTTTAAAGACATCACGGTCAAGGTTAAGGACCTCATAGTCCGTGGATTTAAGGACTCCACAGTCCGCTGTTAGTTTTAAGACATCACGGTCAAGGTTAAGGACCTCATAGTCCGTGGATTTAGGGACTCCACAGTCCGATGTGTGGTTGCAGGGACCCGTCACCTCTTTGAAGACGTTGAGGAATTACAACGCCAGGCATCAAAGGAGTGAAGAGATGTACCCTTAAACCAAGGCAAAATCTGTAAGGAATCGGGGTGTTTGATCGTTAGTTTTAAGACATCACGGTCGAGGTTAAGGACGTCATAGTCCGTGGATTTTAAGGACTCCACAGTCCGGTATTTGCTCTGGATGCTTCACACGGGTTCACTGCCGTGCTTGGCGAGGACCAGGCTCCGCTCTGGGCGTTTTCCGCGGGGTCAAAGAGTGACGTTATCCGCGTTCCACGTAACCAGGAATTTTGCACTAGATGCTTCACACGGGTTCACTGCCGTGCTCGGCGAGGACTAGGCTCCGCTCTGGACGTTTTCCACGGGGTCAAAGAGTGACGTTATCCGCGTTCCACGTAACCAGGAATTTTGCACTAGATGCCTCACACGGGTTCACTGCCGCGCTCGGCGAGGACTAGGCTCCGTTCTGGATGCTTCACACGGGTTCACTGCCGTGCTCTGCGAGGACCAGGATCCGCTCTGGACGTTTTCCACGGGGTCAAAGAGTGACATTATCCGCGTTCCACGTGACCAGGAATTTTGCACTAGATGCTTCACACGGGTTCACTGCCGTGCTCGGCGAGGACTAGGCTCCGCTCTGGACGTTTTCCACGGGGTCAAAGAGTGACATTATCCGCGTTCCACGTGACCAGGAATTTTGCACTAGATGCTTCACACGGGTTCACTGCCGCGCTCGGCGAGGACTAGGCTCCGCTCTGGATGCTTCACACGGGTTCACTGCCGTGCTCTGCGAGGACCAGGATCCGCTCTGGACGTTTTCCACGGGGTCAAAGAGTGACATTATCCGCGTTCCACGTAACCAGGAATTTTGCACTAGATGCTTCACACGGGTTCGCTGCCGCGCTCGGCGAGGACTAGGCTCCGCTCTGGATGCTTCACACGGGTTCACTGCCGTGCTCTGTGAGGACCAGGATCCGCTCTGGACGTTTTCCACGGGGTCAAAGAGTGACATTATCCGCGTTCCACGTAACCAGGAATTTTGCACTAGATGCTTCACACGGGTTCACTGCCGCGCTCGGCGAGGACTAGGCTCCGCTCTGGATGCTTCACACGGGTTCACTGCCGTGCTCTGCGAGGACCAGGATCCGCTCTGGACGTTTTCCACGGGGTCAAAGAGTGACGTTATCCGCGTTCCACGTAACCAGGAATTTTGCACTAGATGCTTCACACGGGTTCACTGTCATGCTCGGCGAGGACTAGGCTCCGCTCTGGATGCTTCACACGGGTTCACTGCCGTGTTCTGCGAGGACCAGGATCCGCTCTGGACGTTTTCCACGGGGTCAAAGAGTGACGTTATCCGCGTTCCACGTAACCAGGAATTTTGCACTAGATGCTTCACACGGGTTCACTGCCGTGCTTGGCGAGGACTAGGCTCCGCTCTGGATGCTTCACACGGGTTCACTGCCGTGTTCTGCGAGGACCAGGATCCGCTCTGGATGTTTTCCACGGGGTCAAAGAGTGACGTTATCCGCGTTCCACGTAACCAGGAATTTTGCTGAATATATCCGCATTTCACGGAACGGAGGTTTGACTCTTGGTGATATGTATATCGCCGAGCCATGGAACTGGAGGTTGCCGCTGTTCCGTTTCGCTTGATGTTGTGTCTGCTGCCATGAGACGAACGTCGAGATGATCTCTGGGCTATCTGTGAACCGTCGAGATTTGGCTTCTTGTTATGATGAAACCTGGGGGAGGAGTATGATCCCTTCTTTTTTTGCGCCCCTGGATTGTATACAGGGATAGATGTAACCTCACCTGTATGGCGAGGATTTCACTTTTATTTTATTTCTTTTTCCGCGATGCTCTATCATTTCAGCTTTTATATCGCGAAGGTCGCGATTGCCCCATCATTTCGGCTATTTTTCGCGGTGCCCAATCATTTCGGCTATTTATTTATTCTCTACTCGCTGCTTTTTATTGCGAGTTGCCCCATCATTTCGGCTATTTTTCATGCATACATTTTTACTTGCTGCTTTTTATTGCAAGTTGCCCCATCATTTCGGCTATTTTGTAGGCATGTGTGGCTTGCTAGCTTTTTCGCTGCAAGCCTGGATTTTAGGCACCGATTTCGGCATCAGCACCGCTACAACTGGAATGTCGCCAGGAGCGAATCATCATTTGCCTTTGTCGATGATGAACAAAGGTGGCTCAGCGAACGGGGTTAAGGGTCCTGTCGACCAAGGCTTTTGACTTCATGAGCCGTAAGGGTCTCACAAAGGTATTTCTCCCTACAAGTCGTGAGGATCTTGCAGGTGTATTTTCTCCTTAGGGATCGTGAGAATTCCTAAGTGTGTGCTCCTCTGTAAGTCGTAAGGATCCTACAGGAGGGCTTTCTCCTTATGGATCGAAAGGACCTACAAGGGTTGGACTTTGCTGGGGAAATGTTTATTCGCGCCCGTGGATTGTATACAAGGGTCAGTATTGAGTCCCTTATAGGGCAATATCGAAGGTTGTGGAGGATTTGCTTAAGAACAGGTTTAGGTTTCTGTAACTTAAGACTTTCAAATCTCATGAGCCGTGAGGGTCCCATAAGAGAATTCTCCTTACGAGTCGTGAGGATCTCGTAAGTGTATTTTCTCCTTAGGAATCGTGAGGATCCCTAAGTGTGTTGCTCCTTTGTGAGTCGTAAGGATCTCACGCAGGTGGTTTCTCCTTACAAGGTCGAGAGGACCCTACAAGTGTCTTTTAACGAGGTTGCGCCCTTTCGGGTTTTCACAAACACTCGCCGGTAGTCCTGCTGTTTTTACTCACGGAGCCCTTTCGGGTTTTCATCCGTGCCCATTTTGCTTATGGACATACCGTTTTTTTTATTCTTTTTCACTTTTTTTTTACAAGGTCGCGCCCTTTCGAGTTTTCACGAACACTTGCCGGCAGCCCTGCTGTTTTTACTCACGGAGCCCTTTCGGGTTTTCATCCGTGCCCATTTTGCTTATGGACATACCGTTTTTTTTTAATTCTTTTTCATATATTTTTTTTATTTTTTCTTTCTCTCTCATTTTTTATCTCGTCAGCCTAAAGATACTGCGGTAGTAGTTTTAGGGACGTTTCGGTCCATCGTTAGTTTAAGGACGTTTCGGTCCGTCGATAGTTTAAGGACGTTTCGGTCCGTCGTTAGTTTAAGGACGTTTTGGTCCATCGTTAGTTTAAGGACGTTTCGGTCCGTCGCTATGGGAAGGCCGGCTGCTGCTTGTCAAGTCTGAGCCTAGGAAGATAGTGAGCGGACATAGTCGTCGTCATCTATCATTGACCCAGGCTGTGGCTTATTAAGCATAGTATTTCTTTAAGAAGCGGCCGTTTATTGGCCTGAAAGGCCTTTCATCGTGCATGTCCGTGAGTAGGTAGGCTCCACCCTGGTAGACCTTGTCTATGATGTACGGGCCTTCATAGTTTGGCTCAAATTTTCCTCGCTTGGCACGATTGGGGATCATAGGTCTTTTGACCACTAGTACGAGTTCGCCTTGGCGGAATGTCCTCGGCCTGGTCAATCTTTCGTACGAGCGCGTCATCTTTGCTTTGTAGGCCTCTAGATGTTGTTGCGCTATGAGCCGGGTTTCGTCGAGGGCATCAAGCTCCTCAAGCCGAAGGTGAGCATTTTCTTCGTTCGTCAGCTCGTGGTGGACTGCTACTCGTAGAGAGGGTAACTCTATCTCGAGGGGGAGCACTGCTTCCGTCCCAAATACCAACGCGTACGGCGTTGTGTTTGTGGCCGTCTTGAATGTAGTTCGATAAGCCCAAAGGGCTTCTTGCAGCCTTTCGTGCCAGTCTCTCTTATTCCTGGAAACGGTCTTTTTTATGATCTTCGTCAAGGTCTTATTGAAGGCCTCGGCCAGACCGTTAGCTCGTGGATTGTAAACCGAAGAATATCTCCAGTCTATATTGTGCTGCTGTGCGAAGCGGCTAATCTTATGGCTTCGGTAGGCCGGCCCATTATCGGAGATAATCCGCCGTGGAGTTCCGAACCGATAGATGACGTGCGTCTTGAAGAAATGGAGGGTATTCTCCGTCTTCACTTCCCTCAGTGGTACTGCTTCTGCCCATTTGGAGAAGTAATCAGTTGTCGCCAGGATAAAACGGTGTCCCCGGGATGATGCTGGCTCAATGGGGCCGACTATGTCAGTCCCCCACATTTCGAACGGCCAGCTAGCCACCGTTAGGTGCAGTGGATTCGGATGTTGGTGGATGAAGTCTCCATGAATCTGGTATGAGTGGCATTGCTTTGCATACTCGAGGCAGTCCTGGATCATCGTGGGCCAGTAGTAACCCATCCGTTTAATTTTTAACTTCATCTTTGGGCCTGCTTGGTGAGAACCACAAAGTCCGTCATGAACTTCCTGAATGACTCTTTCTGCTTCGTCAGGTCCTAAGCATCTCAGCCATAGAGAATCAAACGATCTCTTGTATAGAATATCGTTGACGAAAGCGAAAGATAGAGCTCGTTTCATGAGCTGATGTCTTGAGGACGCTTCTTTGGGCATTCGGTGGGACTTAAAGTAGTCTATGAAGACTTCCCTCCAGTCTTCGGCCTTCTCATGGTCTTTTATTTGTAGGGTCGTCTGCTCAGTCGCTCCCTTTTCTTCGTATAATTCCGGAGGTATTTCTGCCGGGGCGAGTACTCGACGGCTTTGTACCACGATTCTGACGTCATCGAGGTTCTCGTCAGCCAGTTCTTTAGCAAGTTTAGCCAACGCGTCTGCTTTGCTGTTTTCCGCGCGCGGTATGTTCTCCAAAGTATAGGAGGGAATTTGGGTCAATAGTTGTTGCACCTTTTCGCCGTACTTCACCAACTCCGGTTTGCACGTTTGGTAGTCACCTTTTACTTGACTAACGACCAGTTGAGAATCCCCGTATATAAGGAGGTCTTCAATTCACAGGTCGATGGCGATTTCGAGGCCTGCTATCAGAGCTTCGTATTCAGCTTCATTGTTTGTCCTCGGCTCTGTTAAGGAGAAGGCGAAGCGCATTATCCCTCCATGTGGAGTTGCAAAGACGAGGCCTATCCTCGATTTGGTCATTGGGATACCTTGTTTCTGTTTCTTTACGGAGGACGCTCCATCGAAATAGAGTTCCCATCGGGCGCTACCGCCGCCAATCGCATCAAATGCATGCTCGTCCGGCAAATCACAGTTCAGAGGAGAATCGGCCGGTATCGGGTGCTCAGCGAGGAAGTCGGCAATGGCCTGGCCTTTCACTGCCTTGAGAGGTTGATACGTTATCGAGAACTCCATCAAGAGCAGGGCCCATTTAGCGAGTCGTCCTGTCAATATGGCTTTTGACATCAAGTACTTAAGGGGATCCACTTTTGAAATGAGACGGACTTCATGTGCCAACGCATAGTGCCTGAGCTTTGTTATCGCGAAGATTAACGCCAAGCAATGTTTTTCAATGGGAGAGTGGTTGCTTTCTGCCCCCAGTAGAACTCGACTTAAGTAGTAGAGTGCCCTCTCTTTCCCCTGATCGTTCTCTTGTGCCCATAATGCGCCCAAGGAACCTTTGAGGGCGGTCGTATAAAGAATGAGGGGTTTTCCCTTGACCGGCGCAGCCAACACCGGAGGGTTCTGCAGGTACTGCTTGATCTCGTCTAGTGCACCTTGACATTTGTGATCCCAAGCGAATGGAGTTCCCTTTTTCATCAGGTGGCTGTAAGGATGGCATTTGCCCGAAAGATTAGCGATAAACCGCCAGATGTATGCGAGCTTCCCTTGGAGAGACCGCAACTGCTTGAGGGTTCTTGGCGGAGGCATTTCCATGATCGCTTTAATCTTTGACGGATCTATTTCAATACCTCGATGTCGAACGATGAATCCCAGAAATTTGCCCGAGGAGACTCCAAACGCGCATTTGAGGGGATTCATTTTCAAATTATATTGCCGAAGGCGTCGAAATACAGTCTCCAGATGCTTTAAATGATCTTCGTATGACATGCTCTTTACTACGAGGTCATCGATATAGCACTCGACGACGTCGTGTATGAGGTCATCAAAGATCTTTGTCATGGCCCTTTGATAGGTAGCGCCAGCGTTCTTTAGACCAAAGGGCATAACCCTGTAGCAGAATATACCCAAAGGGATGCGGAAAGCGGTGTGCTTCTGGTCTTCGGGATGCATCTTTATCTGATTGTATCCTGACGAACCATCCATAAAGGAGAAAACCTCGTGAGTGGACGTGTTATCTATCATTAGCTCGGTTACTGGTACTGGGAAATCATCCTTTGGACAGGCTTTATTGAGATCCCTGAAATCCACGCATATGCGTACCGTCCCATTCTTCTTCATTACCGGGACGATATTGGCGATCCAGTCGGGATATTGGACTTCTTGGATAAATCCAGAATCGATCAGCTTCTTGACTTCGGCGTTGATGCTCATCTCAAGCTCGAGTCGCATCCTCCTTGGCGCCTGCTTGACTGGCTTGATATCTTTGGATATTGCTAATTTATGCACAGCAATCTCCGGATCTAATCCTGGCATCTCGGAGTAGTTCCACGCGAAGCAGTCTTTATGCCGTAGAAGCACGTTCTTTAACGCAGCCACCCTTTCTTCGGATAGCAGCTCGCTGACAAATGTCGGTCGCGGGTCGTCTGCCGATCCCAACTCAATCTTTTTGAGGTTATCTGCAGTAGTATGTATACCATCTTCTAGTTCTTTCGGAGCGGGCGGAAATTCTGAGATCACCTCATCATCGCTGTTCTCAAAGCACCGGGGAAGGTCATCTACGTTCTCGGGCTCTTCTCTTAATATCGTAATCGTATAACAGGTGCGAACCCGCTCCCCGGACTGAGGTGGACCCGGTTCTGCTCTTGCGGCCTTGGGTTCATGCTTTTGTGGCGGCGTTACCCTCCAGCCGTCGGATAAAGCGAATCTGCCCTGTTGGTACTGGTCCTCGACCCAGTTCTTGAAGGTGAAGCAGTCTTCGGTAGGATGTCCTATGGCTCGGTGATAAGAGCAATAGCTCAGATGAGAAGCCTTGTTAGCTTGCTCAGGATGTCTAGACTCTGGAAGCGCGATCATTTGATGTTTTATAGCGAGCTTGAGTAACTTCTCCGTCTTGTCTCGGGGGAAGGAGTACGCTCGACTCATCTTCTTCGTGAGGGACAAATCCGAGCCGTGCAACACCCGACCACGTAACCCTCTAATCCTGCGTCGTTGTTGTCGGCTCCTCTTTCCGCTTCTTGATTTATTTCCGTCTCTGCGTCGGGCCTTTCGTATAACGGATTGACGAGGATGAGCGTCTTTGTCTTTTGCAGCCTGTTGAAATAGACGTTGCGTCCTGGCCTTCTCGTAGATGGCCATTTCGCGGTTGTGGTCTTCTCGAGCTTTCTGACCCACTTTCCTGATAGGCTTGCCCATTCGTTCTTCAAACGACGGACTCGGCGCTTCAATCGCGGGGTCTAGTTTTGATGAGGGGTTGGCATCTCCCGATGAGGCTTCCTCTTCTTCATCAAAGGTATATATGGCGTAGCTACTGTGGGCCCGTTCCCGTTTTCCGGCTCTTGCGTATCCAAGCCCGAGTGTTTCCATTTTCCCGTTGGGCAATTTGCGTTGAGTCCCGGGGACATCCCAAATCCTGTTGTAGAACCGAGCCTGCCGAACAGTCTGTTTTAAGGGTACTCCTTGGCGCTTCAATAGCTTCTTTAATCCATTTGTATAGTATCTGGGCAGACGGATGGGTTGGAGCCTGTCAAGTGTAGCATCCGCGCCATGCCAGATCTCTTTCTCTATTTTCGACTCTGAGGATCGGTAGAATAGGATCACCTTCTCACCCCTTTGCCTGGGAGGGACGTAAAATGTTTGCAGGTCCTGCACATTGTGAGCCTGAAGCGTGTCGAGATCCTTGTAGTGTTCTCGCGGTACCATGGTGATTTGCAAACTATGGTCATCGCCAAGGGGTGCTTGTATTGACAGCCGATTGGAGAACACTAGGGGTGTAAACGAGCCGAACTCGAGCCAGCCAAGCTCGGCTCGAGTTCGGCTCGTGGTTCTTTTTGTCGGCCCAAGTCCGGCTCGTTTAGTTAATCGAGCTAGAGATGCTCGGCTCGAGTCCGGCTCGATTAAACATGCCTAGCTCGTGTTCGGTTCATTTGTGGCCCATTAACTAAACGAGTCGAGTTCATGAGCCGGGCTCAACTGAGCTCGTTTAGAGCTCGTTTGTGAGCTCGGCTCGTTTGCAGCTCATTTACTCATATTAATAGTATCGTCCAAGAGAAAAACATAATTAACAATAATGCTTAAAATTCAGGGTTTTCAGATATGGAAAAATTAAAAAACATTAACATCTAGGGCATTGAATGGGTCTAAGTGCTGGGTTTTATATTTATCTCAGTACACTTTATATACTGTCATTTAATTGAATTAAGTGTTCTGAGATTTATATAGAATCTGCTATATATTACATATTACTGTTTTTTTTTTCAAACTATGTAACCCAGCCGAACCCGAGTCAATACCGAACGAGCCTGGCTGAGCTCGAGTCCGGCTTGTTTAATAAACGAGCCAGGATTTCTGGCTCATGTCCGGCTCATTAATAAATGAACCGAATTTGAACGAGCTGATACCGAGCCGAACTTTAATCGAACCCGAGCTGGCTCGTTCAATTACCACCCCTAGAGAACACAGCATTAACTTCATCTTCTGAATCACTTCCGAAGACTAACATGGGGGCGGGCGTCCCCAGGTTGTTGCGTTGAGATGGCCCTGCATAAACTATCTCTTCCTCTTCTTCGGTATCGCTCCCGAAAACAGGGATGGTGGCGGCGGTTTTGTTCTCCGGATTGCGACACCTTTCTGTATCCTCGAAATCTGGCAAAAAGTACTTCGCATCTTCGTATTTGCGGACTTCGTTCACGGAAAATGGGTTTAGCTCTCCTGTTACAGTATACTCGAAACCATCCTTAAAGTATTTCATACACTGATGTTGTGTAGAAGGGATGATGTTGTATTCGTGTAACCAAGGATGACCGAGCAAGGCGTTGTAGCGGGTCTTGGCGTCAATGACATGGAATTTGATGTCTGTGACGAGAAGTCCAAAGCGTAATGTTAGTATCACAGATCCGAGAGTCCGTGACGATTGTGAATCGAAACCGGAGATAGTAATTTTGTCACGAGCGAGGTGTTGCACACTCATGCAGATTTCCTTCAACACCCGAACATTAAGGAGATTGACGGAGGATCCATTATCCACCAGGATCTTGCCTATCTTGATATCATGGCAGTATCCGGAGACATATAGGGGACGGTTGTGGTCGCATGTCCCGAGAAGGAGGTCTTCATCACCGAAAGTGATGTCGGCCGTATGCACTTCCTCCAGTTCATCCTTCATCTTTTCAGTGGCGAGGAAGGCTTGGAATTGCTCAGGTTCTTGTAACGCCTTAATTAGTGAGTCTCGCGCTTCTTTTGATAATAGGAGGGCATCGAGAATGCTAAGCTGAGAAGGTAGCTTCCTTAGGTGCGCGAGGATGTTATAGTCCACCTTACCCTTCCTAGGAGGGTCTTTGGCAGCCAGCTCTCTCATGACTTGGTCATCTAAAGTGATATCTTCAGTGACCTTTTCCTTTCCCTTATCTTTTCTACTCACGGGCCCGAGATTCTTTTCTGGGAGTGTGCGATTGCGCAGCTGAATGTTCTCGCAGGCCTCCGATTTCTCCTCTTTCCCTAAAGCGGATTCTTTAAAGAGAGGGCCCAGAGCCATTTCTTCATCAGAGTCGCTCCCAAAGGTGAGAACTTGTGACCCCCCGGCGTGAGCCATACAACAGTTGCCAGTAGTTCTGTTGTGCCCATCGACGGTACTTCTTCGCTCCCGACGGATCTTGCGTTTCATGCGCTTAAAATGTTGCCGATGAGCAACATATCCTTGCCATCATATCTTAAAGGCGCCGCACTCCTCCGTGGGGTGTGATATTTTCCGGTGTTATGCGCAATAATCAGGGTGCCTCTCCACCCCATCGTGTGTGTTTCCTTCCGAGGGCGGTAGCTTCATCCCCATTGACATGGCTTTGGCAAACCTTTTTCTCGTCTTGAATATCTTCTTGTCTACTTCGGATGCCTTTCGCTCTGGCAGGGGTAGGTCAACTCTTTCGTTCAGTTGCCCGCATTTGGCTCCTTCCGATGTGGCCATCTCACGCTCCTGGTCCGCTTTACTTTTTAGACGAATCTCGTCTAGAAAGGCATTGATCATTTCATTTGTCGGCCACGCACGCTCTGGTACAGGCTCTGCCTCCAGCTTCTTAGTGCCAGGAGTTTTCCCATCATCGGTAAACGAGTGGGAGATTACGTTACAACTCACCACATATCCTTCGGATTCATCCGACGAGCACTCTCCATCATCTTCCTCTTGAAAGATGTGGTTGAGAAACTCTTGCAGTGTGACAGGAGTTCGCGCCTTTTGATTGTATTCTTCCAGCGCGTCGATTTGCTTCTGCAAGTTCGTGTGCTCGTTTCCAAGCTTCACGGACTTCTTGGATTTCTTCTTCTTTTTCTTCGAAGATTTTGACGATTGGGCGTGAGTATTTGGGCTCTTATCGTGAGTCTTTGTAGTTGGGCAGCGCCTTAGCATCCCTTCGATAATTTGAGGTTCAAGAGGGTCCTTCCATTCGATCGCAGGGCACGCATGAAGGTCTCTCAGCATTCTTTTGGTTTTAGTTGATAGCACGACCTCCCATGGAGCTTCTTCAATAAAGGAGCAGGTTGCCCCCGGTGTATCTGATTTCTTAGGAGTATGCGGTTGTGGTGGGTTCACCTTCCACTTTTCGGACAGTACAAACTTCCCCTGGAGGTATTGATCTTCAATCCATCCTTTGAAGACGAAGCAATTTTCAATCGGATGGCTTACCGTTTGATGGTAAGGGCAATAGTTAGGGTTATTCACCTCGGTGGGTTGCGGCGGTTGCCTTGGATTTGGTAGGCTTATAAGTCTGTTGCGTATTGCCAGCTCGAATAACCGTTTCGTCTTGTCTCGTGGGAACGAGTAGGGACGCTTCATCTTCTCATTATAATACCGGCGTCTTTCCTCCAGTTGATCTGCCGGTTTCGGGGCGTTAGGTTGCTGTTGGGCATTCGCAACAAAGGTTGCCCTTCCTTTACCCTTGTCATTCCGAGGTTCCGACTTCGGGGGAGGTGGTCTATGACCCATCTGGTCCATCTGAGCCAACTTGTCGATTAAAGTCTGGAATGTAGTTGGCTTAAAGAACATCATAAACTGAGAGATAGTTGCGTGGGGGTCTAGGGTTCCCACGAACATGCCCACTGCAGGTGCCTCCTCAATGCGTTGTTCACATCTCGACCACAAGTTCCGCCAGCGTATAGCATACTGGACCCAGGTTTCGCCTGGTTTTACCCTGGCGTTAATCAGTGCAGTTATTGGAGTGCGTTCGCTGGCACTTGCGAATCGCTGAGTGAATAACAACTCCATTTCAGCGAACGTTTTGATAGAATCGTTCGGGAGTTCCGAATACCATTCGAACGCAGTTTCTGATAAGCTGCCCACGAACTGGCGGAGCAACAGTTTATCATCACCGCCGGTGTTACCGCAGAGGGCCCGGAACTGGGCGACATGTTGATGGGGGTTGCCAGTCCCCTTGTACACGTGGAATTTTGGTATCGTATAGCCTTGCGGGTATTTGATTTGGTCGTACCAGCTTGGATACGGCCGCCCCGTTTTCACGACTTGACCGGCTGCCTCAGTCGCGTGATGAACCCGGATTTGCTGGGCTATGTAGTCAACCAAGTCAGCCTTAGAGATTGCCTCCTCCTTGGCCGTTGAGAGGGCTGGTGGTGGATTTGACGTTTCTCCTCGGTCGTCTTCAAGAACGATTGGGGGATCCTCGGCGAGTAAGTCCTGTTGGATCATCATTCCTATCATATCTTGGAAGAGAAGGCCCATACGTTGTATGTTGGCCGCTTGTTCAGCAGCCTCTTTGTCCTTTTTCTCCAGTATCCGGCGAAGGAATTCAGCGTCGGTTTCTTCCTCCTGGCGTGCGTCTGAGGACGTTTCTGGGTTTTCTTTTGGCCCGGTAAGTGCGGACATAGCATTCATCATTTCCTGAAGCTTTTGTTGCTGCTCCTGGGCTTTCGTCACGGATCGGGTTAGCGGTCGGTGGCCCGTAGAAGTGCGGCTTTCCTCCTTTCCAGAGGCCATGTAAACAGTGTGCACCACCATGCCCCCAGACTTAGGGCGTCTGGGCTCAGTGCTTTTAGTCGTCGTTGCATGCTGGGGGGTCTTCTCTGGCCTCCTCCTTTTATGAGCCATGGAGGTTGAGGGGGCCGTTGAGGTGGGCGTCCAGACAGCCTTTTGGGGTTTAGCCTGGTGACCAGCTTCCGGTTGGATTTTCAGCTTCTTGTGCTGGCGGGAGAAGTTTGGATCGATGATCGAGTCTTGGGCCTGCCGCCAAACCTTATAGATTTTGGAAGACAGCCGTTGAGGAGATCGGGGCTGTTCTGGTTTTATTTCCACAACCTTTTTTAATGGGGGAGGAGACCTCTTCAGCACTGCAGTAGGAGAATTCCTTCGCACCTTATTTAGCATTTCGAAGCTGTTCCCAGTTGGAACAGCAGCATTAACTTCTGCCACCGGGGCTGATGGAGTCAGCCCGGAGGGGGAGTTGCCCCCAGCCTTCCTTACTCGACGCCAATGGCGACGTCGAGCGTGTCGAGCGGAGGGCATTGGTTCAGCGGTGAGAATGGCTTCGTCTTGCCCCCTGTGTAGGTGGGGGGTCGTTGCTGGTGTTAGCCTGTCAAAGACCGACGTCTTTTGGGTAGCAAGGGCGGGAGCTGAAGCCGTCAATCTTGTAAAGACCGACTTTTTGGCCGGAGAAGCCGCCATGACGATTTCGGGGGCAGGAGCGGCCACTTTCTTAGAAGCAGCCTTCTCTGGGATTGTAGGCCCCATGATGGGTCCGCAGGATTTCTGGCCCAATCTAGAGAAGACCGAGGCGTTGACGTTGGGCGACTCGTTGAGAGGAGCCGCGGCAGGGGTAAGACGATCAAAGACCGACTTCTTGAGAGCTTCCGTTGTCAGCACTGGAGCGGTGAAGCTTGTCGGCGGGAGCATGGTCCTAAAGAACAATCCTGTGGTGGCGCGAGTGACCTGTTCCACGGGCATTGTGAATAGCGAAGCAGCTTGGGGTCCGTAGGCTATACCTCCTGGCGAGGCAGAGCGTTGGTTGCAATTGCAGTCCAAGCAGTTGGAGAATTTCGCAGAAGTAGAAGCCATCGATCCTTTGCTTTCTGCAATAAGCAAGACGCCAAGTTTCAGTATCTTGAAACCCAAGGGCAACCATTAGCGAACCGCGATGGGTTCGCGAGTCACGACACACGAAGTGTGGAGTGGAAAGAGGAAAAGGTCCCACCGGGCGTGCCAGAATCTGTTCCCCTCCGAATGGCGGCGCACAAGACTGCGATGTCTTGGCACTAAGACTCGGGGCAGATGCTAATTGGTGCTATCCGTCCACCTCTCCGAAGATGCCAAGTTGATTTATGGCACCATGTATCGAAGGTTTAGACGGATGCGTCCGATGTAGCAGACTTCGTCAGATTCCCCCTCGTTTGAGGGGTTTTTGATTGTGGGGATGCTCTTCCCTGCAGGCGCAAGCCCCTGCAGTTAATTACGCTACCGCATTGCGGTAACAACTTTCTCCTTCTCCAGATGGTCACTTCGTGTCGTGGGTGTTTGTTTTGTGTTTTGTTGCCCGTGGATTGTTTACGGAGACTGAGTTATGTCGTCGCCCATAGGGCGTGGACTAGTCCAAATCCGTATTATCTTAGATTTGGGTTTGGGGGTTTGGTTTGAGGATACGTCAGCCATACTTGAGGCTAAGATCAACTCAAACGTTTGTTAAGGATACGTTAGTCTAACTTTGAGACTAAGATCAACTTAACGGGATCGTTTAGATCCGACAAAAGAGCGTTTGGAGGCTCGATTGTTCCAGTTTAGGGACATGATGGTCCATTAAATGTATGGCCGTCTGGACCCATCACCTCTCTGACGACGTTGAGGGATTACAATGACGGATGTCAGAGGAGTTCAGAGATGTACCCTCGAGCCAGAGTTAATTGGGGGGATTCATAGTCCAGTCTGTTTGAAGGTTTAAGGATACGTTAGCCATCTTTAAGGCTAAGATCAACTTAAACGGGACCGTTTAGATCCGACAAAAGAGCATGCGGGGCTCTATTGTTCTAGTTTAAGGACATTGCGGTCCATGGGTAGTTTAAGGACGTTGCGGTCCATGGGTAGTTTAAGGACATTGCGGTCCATCGTTAGTTTTAATACATCTCGGTCAAGGTTAAGGACGTCGTAGTCCATGGGTTTAAGGACTCCATAGTCCGGTATGTGCTCTGGATGCTTCACACGGGTTCACTGCCGTGCTTGGCGAGGACCAGGCTCCGCTCTGGGCGTTTTCCGCGGGGTCAAAGAGTGACGTTATCCGCGTTCCACGTAACCAGGAATTTTGCACTAGATGCTTCACACGGGTTCACTGCCGTGCTCGGCGAGGACTAGGCTCCGCTGTGGGCGTTTTCCGCGGGGTCAAAGAGTGACGTTATCCGCGTTCCACGTAACCAGGTATTTTGCATTAGACACGGGTTTAAGGACCCCACAGTCCATATCAATGTGTGGTCGTCGGGACCCGTCACCTCTTTGAAGACATTGAGGGATTACAATGCCAAGTATCAAAGGAGTGAAGAGATGTACCCTAGAACCGGAATGGCTTAAATAGTCCTTGACCCAATTTGGGATCAAGACCGATTAATTATGTTATGAGCCCATTAGCCCAGTTAATTACGAATTGAAGACTCATGGCCTAGCTTGGGCTAAGTCCGATCATGTCTGGAATATTGGCTTCTTGTTGGTCCATTGAAGGAGAGGCTTTGCCTCTATCCATTTAGCCAATTGGGCCAAAGCCTAGTGTTAAACACTACATAGCAATCAGTGTTGAACACTGGGAATGAGGTTGACAAGTTAGTGTTTAACACTAAAAGATAATTGGTGTTAAACACCAGCAACAAGGCTTTCAAATTATCATAAACACTAAAACGGATCAGTGTTGAACACTGGCAATGGAGATCTCAGATTAGTGTTAAATACTAAGGTAATCAGTGTTGAACACTGCGAATAAAGTTCTTTGATTAGTGTTGAACACTAGGGCCCAACAGTGTTTCAATACTGGATTCGAGAGTTCTGTAATGACCCCAAAATCTTTATACATTTGTATTATCCCTCTTCAAAAATATACCGTATTTATTTGTACTTGGTATTTTCCTCTTTCTATTAAATTTATTATTATTTTATTCCTCAATCTATTATGTATTTTTTTCTAGGTACAATTTCTTTTTCTTATATTTAAGTTTTTAACTTCTCATTCTTATTTTTTCCTTTCATAAATATTTAACCCAAATCCATTATTTTTATTCTCCATAGCCCATCTAAAAAGCCCATTTTCTTTTTAAGCAACATCATATATTTAATTCTAATTAAATATATGCATGAACAACTTTATAGCTCATTGGTTAAGTCCTTGCATTATTATTCCATAAGTCGCATGTTCAAATCCCCATTCTTGCAATTATTTTTATCATTTTTTATTCTTCTCATAACCTACAAATGAGACCTTTCATTTCCAAATTGAATGGTGACCTTTCATTTCTCTTTTAATTCTCATGTTGAATGCATATATTATTATACATAATTCACCATTACACCATCTTTATTGTCCTCCTATATCTTTTCCTTCCTCACATTTTCCTATCTCTCACTTCTTCCTCTTCACCTAGAGTCCAAGAAGAAGAACATGAAGAAGTATTCAAGAAGGTCTCGCTACTAACGCGAGGCTATCGGCGGATAGACAAGCCCGGTGACAATACCGGCTTGTGCATGTAAGTCCCTTCTCTCTCCTTTTCCCCCACCTCTTATTTTCCTCTTGTCATGCATCGTGAACCCTCTATTCTTTTCATATCATAATCCATAAGAGAAGATACACATAAACATATACATATACATAAACATAAGTTTAGATATATATGATTCTATATGGTTTAACAATATCTTATTATCTCTTGTTCAAATTAAAGTATTTTTAATTCTTTCTTCATGATTATGAATGTTTATTATAAGTTGTGAGAACATAGATTTCAATCCATAATATATCTACGATATCTCATGGAATCGGTTTGGTTATTAAAAGAAAGGATAAAGCTTGCATAAAAATACTAGTTAATCTTTTTGCCGATTTTAGTATACACATCAATACCTTTAGGTTTAAAATAATTTTTAGACATTAATTTTTACTTCTGAAAATTTCATGGAATTTACATATGATAGATTATATTATTTTATACATGCTGTAAAAATTTTAGATCGATCCGCATAACGGTTTGTGAATTACATCGTATTTATTCACTGGTCGTAAAACAGAAAACTGCAGCTATCGGTCAATTTCTAGGACACATAACTTGGTATACCGGTATCCAAATTGAGCAAACTCAGATGTTTTTGATATCTACATCGAATGATATAGATTTTATTAGTTTTATAGTTTTACTGAAAACCTACCTAAGATAAAGAAAACTGCATTACAATATTAAGTAACGGATCTGGACAGAATCTGTCCTGATTCGCACATTGTTTTTAAATTGGACATAACTCGAACACCCGATGTCCGTTTGTGACAAAATTTAGATGTGTAGATGCACCATTGATAGAACTATAATTTTATGTATATTATATTACTTAGGAATGCATGAAACAGCCTGATATAGGCTTTGCAATAGAATATATAGTTGCTGTCCATAAATCTGAATTTCTATTTTAAATGCTGATATTAAAATGATCATAACTAGAGATTAAGAAATCCAAATCATGTGAATCTTGGTGTTTTAGATAAGTTCATCGAAATACCTACAATGTTCTAATAATTTTTGAAACCTGAAACCCAATAGAAATTAACTCAAACTGCGTTTTAAAAATATGTGACGGTGCCGAATAGATTCTGATCTGTTTTGCGCGACGATACGAAAACATATATATCTCTCAAACCGGTAGTCGTATTTAGGTGAAACTGGAACTCACGCATGCAAAACATTTAGAGCCATATCTCTGTTTATATTTCACATTCGTTCAACTTGATTAATTAGTCGTACATAATATTTCTTTACAGCATTGTTTATGGTAGTTACTCGAATAATATACTTGACTCATTTCATGTTATTCGAACATATATACATATTTATCTTGATCATTAAATTATTGTATGTACATAAAGACGATAATTAAATACTTAAGTTGTATTTTGAAAAATATACAATAGTATTTTTACAATAAACCCCCTCAAGTTTTATAAATTACAATAAGGCCCCTAAAAAATAAAGAAATTCAAATTATCTTCTCTAGTCTGACTCGGGTTAGAGTCTGACTATTTCTGACTTGAATATAATTCAAGTCAATCTATATTCTTTATATTTCAACTCAAGATGAATACATGAATCCCAGAATCCAGTTAACAATCTATATAACTTGACTGAACCGAACCATGGATATTCCTTTTACATGATTCCCAGTATTCCATTTACATGACTCTATGGTTATAGCCGTTTCCTGATATCATGGTTTCGGTCAGTCAGTTAATCACTCATACAATCAACACAATTTTACAAGATAACAATACAAACAAGATATCGCGGGGTTTAAGGGGTAGACTGGTACGGAATATGTTAAAGGTGGCACGAGGTGGTCACTTAAGACGTAATTACATCCATGCCGTTGTTCCGTGGTATTATCGACGGAGCCTTGTACTACAGGTTACCAAAGTCCCCGGTGTAAGTGGGACTCCCCTCGTATACACTGGCATCTTCTGTACCAGGCTACAAACAACAGCGTTAATACAACATTACAATATTATAATACAATATTAAAAGCTACACTCTCCCTCTCTTACTCTCTGTCTATTCCTCTCTTATCTTTGGGACTTACCGAGCGACCTGTTCGCTGACGACATTCTGTTTCTCTCTTCTTTGAATGTCGTCAGGTGATTTGGACCCGGCCGAGATTGAGCCATCGCAAGAAGACTTGGAGCAGTTTACTGAAGACCCTGCACTGTAGTTTCATTGTACACTTTTCCTTTCTGTACTTCTCATTTCCTGTTATGCCACTGTTTAGGCATCTTTTATTTCAGTTGTATTTCCTTTCATGTATTGTACAAAGAATGTTAATAAATAAAAGTTGCTGTTCTTTTTATACTCTTGTCTCTTGTGTAATATTTTATATTGCTTAGCTACGCTTAGCGTATGTACTTCTGAGTACATACGTAGCGGACCTCGTCGCGTCCACTTCGCCGTACACTGGGAAGCGGGGCGTGACAGGTTTTGTTGGTGGCCCATGCAGGTCAGAGCTGTATGAATCCCTGTCATGCAGTTCTGGTCTGTGTGAACAACCTAAGCAATATAACACAAGAAACAGCAACTAAAACATTCTTTACAATCATGTTCCTTGAATCTTACCATTTCATATTCCTTGAATCTTATCATCCGTTGAATCTATCCTAACCCTATTCTTTCACTCACAATCACCAAATTGTTTTGAAACTGTTACACTTTCCTTTTACAAATTTCGAGGACGAAATTATTTTTAAGAAAGGTAGAATGTAATGACCCCAAAATCTTTATACATTTGTATTATCCCTCTTCAAAAATATACCGTATTTATTTGTACTTGGTATTTTCCTCTTTCTATTAAATTTATTATTATTTTATTCCTCAATCTATTATGTATTTTTTTCTAGGTACAATTTCTTTTTCTTATATTTAAGTTTTTAACTTCTCATTCTTATTTTTTCCTTTCATAAATATTTAACCCAAATCCATTATTTTTATTCTCCATAGCCCATCTAAAAAGCCCATTTTCTTTTTAAGCAACATCATATATTTAATTCTAATTAAATATATGCATGAACAACTTTATAGCTCATTGGTTAAGTCCTTGCATTATTATTCCATAAGTCGCATGTTCAAATCCCCATTCTTGCAATTATTTTTATCATTTTTTATTCTTCTCATAACCTACAAATGAGACCTTTCATTTCCAAATTGAATGGTGACCTTTCATTTCTCTTTTAATTCTCATGTTGAATGCATATATTATTATACATAATTCACCATTACACCATCTTTATTGTCCTCCTATATCTTTTCCTTCCTCACATTTTCCTATCTCTCACTTCTTCCTCTTCACCTAGAGTCCAAGAAGAAGAACATGAAGAAGTATTCAAGAAGGTCTCGCTACTAACGCGAGGCTATCGGCGGATAGACAAGCCCGGTGACAATACCGGCTTGTGCATGTAAGTCCCTTCTCTCTCCTTTTCCCCCACCTCTTATTTTCCTCTTGTCATGCATCGTGAACCCTCTATTCTTTTCATATCATAATCCATAAGAGAAGATACACATAAACATATACATATACATAAACATAAGTTTAGATATATATGATTCTATATGGTTTAACAATATCTTATTATCTCTTGTTCAAATTAAAGTATTTTTAATTCTTTCTTCATGATTATGAATGTTTATTACAAGTTGTGAGAACATAGATTTCAATCCATAATATATCTACGATATCTCATGGAATCGGTTTGGTTATTAAAAGAAAGGATAAAGCTTGCATAAAAATACTAGTTAATCTTTTTGCCGATTTTAGTATACACATCAATACCTTTAGGTTTAAAATAATTTTTAGACATTAATTTTTACTTCTGAAAATTTCATGGAATTTACATATGATAGATTATATTATTTTATACATGCTGTAAAAATTTTAGATCGATCCGCATAACGGTTTGTGAATTACATCGTATTTATTCACTGATCGTAAAACAGAAAACTGCAGCTATCGGTCAATTTCTAGGACACATAACTTGGTATACCGGTATCCAAATTGAGCAAACTCAGATGTTTTTGATATCTACATCGAATGATATAGATTTTATTAGTTTTATAGTTTTACTGAAAACCTACCTAAGATAAAGAAAACTGCATTACAATATTAAGTAACGGATCTGGACAGAATCTGTCCTGATTCGCACATTGTTTTTAAATTGGACATAACTCGAACACCCGATGTCCGTTTGTGACAAAATTTAGATGTGTAGATGCACCATTGATAGAACTATAATTTTATGTATATTATATTACTTAGGAATGCATGAAACAGCCTGATATAGGCTTTGCAATAGAATATATAGTTGCTGTCCATAAATCTGAATTTCTATTTTAAATGCTGATATTAAAATGATCATAACTAGAGATTAAGAAATCCAAATCATGTGAATCTTGGTGTTTTAGATAAGTTCATCGAAATACCTACAATGTTCTAATAATTTTTGAAACCTGAAACCCAATAGAAATTAACTCAAACTGCGTTTTAAAAATATGTGACGGTGCCGAATAGATTCTGATCTGTTTTGCGCGACGATACGAAAACATATATATCTCTCAAACCGGTAGTCGTATTTAGGTGAAACTGGAACTCACGCATGCAAAACATTTAGAGCCATATCTCTGTTTATATTTCACATTCGTTCAACTTGATTAATTAGTCGTACATAATATTTCTTTACAGCATTGTTTATGGTAGTTACTCGAATAATATACTTGACTCATTTCATGTTATTCGAACATATATACATATTTATCTTGATCATTAAATTATTGTATGTACATAAAGACGATAATTAAATACTTAAGTTGTATTTTGAAAAATATACAATAGTATTTTTACAATAAACCCCCTCAAGTTTTATAAATTACAATAAGGCCCCTAACAAATAAAGAAATTCAAATTATCTTCTCTAGTCTGACTCGGGTTAGAGTCTGACTATTTCTGACTTGAATATAATTCAAGTCAATCTATATTCTTTATATTTCAACTCAAGATGAATACATGAATCCCAGAATCCAGTTAACAATCTATATAACTTGACTGAACCGAACCATGGATATTCCTTTTACATGATTCCCAGTATTCCATTTACATGACTCTATGGTTATAGCCGTTTCCTGATATCATGGTTTCGGTCAGTCAGTTAATCACTCATACAATCAACACAATTTTACAAGATAACAATACAAACAAGATATCGCGGGGTTTAAGGGGTAGACTGGTACGGAATATGTTAAAGGTGGCACGAGGTGGTCACTTAAGACGTAATTACATCCATGCCGTTGTTCCGTGGTATTATCGACGGAGCCTTGTACTACAGGTTACCAAAGTCCCCGGTGTAAGTGGGACTCCCCTCGTATACACTGGCATCTTCTGTACCAGGCTACAAACAACAGCGTTAATACAACATTACAATATTATAATACAATATTAAAAGCTACACTCTCCCTCTCTTACTCTCTGTCTATTCCTCTCTTATCTTTGGGACTTACCGAGCGACCTGTTCGCTGACGACATTCTGTTTCTCTCTTCTTTGAATGTCGTCAGGTGATTTGGACCCGGCCGAGATTGAGCCATCGCAAGAAGACTTGGAGCAGTTTACTGAAGACCCTGCACTGTAGTTTCATTGTACACTTTTCCTTTCTGTACTTCTCATTTCCTGTTATGCCACTGTTTAGGCATCTTTTATTTCAGTTGTATTTCCTTTCATGTATTGTACAAAGAATGTTAATAAATAAAAGTTGCTGTTCTTTTTATACTCTTGTCTCTTGTGTAATATTTTATATTGCTTAGCTACGCTTAGCGTATGTACTTCTGAGTACATACGTAGCGGACCTCGTCGCGTCCACTTCGCCGTACACTGGGAAGCGGGGCGTGACAGGTTTTGTTGGTGGCCCATGCAGGTCAGAGCTGTATGAATCCCTGTCATGCAGTTCTGGTCTGCGTGAACAACCTAAGCAATATAACACAAGAAACAGCAACTAAAACATTCTTTACAATCATGTTCCTTGAATCTTACCATTTCATATTCCTTGAATCTTATCATCCGTTGAATCTATCCTAACCCTATTCTTTCACTCACAATCACCAAATTGTTTTGAAACTGTTACACTTTCCTTTTACAAATTTCGAGGACGAAATTATTTTTAAGAAAGGTAGAATGTAATGACCCCAAAATCTTTATACATTTGTATTATCCCTCTTCAAAAATATACCGTATTTATTTGTACTTGGTATTTTCCTCTTTCTATTAAATTTATTATTATTTTATTCCTCAATCTATTATGTATTTTTTTCTAGGTACAATTTCTTTTTCTTATATTTAAGTTTTTAACTTCTCATTCTTATTTTTTCCTTTCATAAATATTTAACCCAAATCCATTATTTTTATTCTCCATAGCCCATCTAAAAAGCCCATTTTCTTTTTAAGCAACATCATATATTTAATTCTAATTAAATATATGCATGAACAACTTTATAGCTCATTGGTTAAGTCCTTGCATTATTATTCCATAAGTCGCATGTTCAAATCCCCATTCTTGCAATTATTTTTATCATTTTTTATTCTTCTCATAACCTACAAATGAGACCTTTCATTTCCAAATTGAATGGTGACCTTTCATTTCTCTTTTAATTCTCATGTTGAATGCATATATTATTATACATAATTCACCATTACACCATCTTTATTGTCCTCCTATATCTTTTCCTTCCTCACATTTTCCTATCTCTCACTTCTTCCTCTTCACCTAGAGTCCAAGAAGAAGAACATGAAGAAGTATTCAAGAAGGTCTCGCTACTAACGCGAGGCTATCGGCGGATAGACAAGCCCGGTGACAATACCGGCTTGTGCATGTAAGTCCCTTCTCTCTCCTTTTCCCCCACCTCTTATTTTCCTCTTGTCATGCATCGTGAACCCTCTATTCTTTTCATATCATAATCCATAAGAGAAGATACACATAAACATATACATATACATAAACATAAGTTTAGATATATATGATTCTATATGGTTTAACAATATCTTATTATCTCTTGTTCAAATTAAAGTATTTTTAATTCTTTCTTCATGATTATGAATGTTTATTACAAGTTGTGAGAACATAGATTTCAATCCATAATATATCTACGATATCTCATGGAATCGGTTTGGTTATTAAAAGAAAGGATAAAGCTTGCATAAAAATACTAGTTAATCTTTTTGCCGATTTTAGTATACACATCAATACCTTTAGGTTTAAAATAATTTTTAGACATTAATTTTTACTTCTGAAAATTTCATGGAATTTACATATGATAGATTATATTATTTTATACATGCTGTAAAAATTTTAGATCGATCCGCATAACGGTTTGTGAATTACATCGTATTTATTCACTGATCGTAAAACAGAAAACTGCAGCTATCGGTCAATTTCTAGGACACATAACTTGGTATACCGGTATCCAAATTGAGCAAACTCAGATGTTTTTGATATCTACATCGAATGATATAGATTTTATTAGTTTTATAGTTTTACTGAAAACCTACCTAAGATAAAGAAAACTGCATTACAATATTAAGTAACGGATCTGGACAGAATCTGTCCTGATTCGCACATTGTTTTTAAATTGGACATAACTCGAACACCCGATGTCCGTTTGTGACAAAATTTAGATGTGTAGATGCACCATTGATAGAACTATAATTTTATGTATATTATATTACTTAGGAATGCATGAAACAGCCTGATATAGGCTTTGCAATAGAATATATAGTTGCTGTCCATAAATCTGAATTTCTATTTTAAATGCTGATATTAAAATGATCATAACTAGAGATTAAGAAATCCAAATCATGTGAATCTTGGTGTTTTAGATAAGTTCATCGAAATACCTACAATGTTCTAATAATTTTTGAAACCTGAAACCCAATAGAAATTAACTCAAACTGCGTTTTAAAAATATGTGACGGTGCCGAATAGATTCTGATCTGTTTTGCGCGACGATACGAAAACATATATATCTCTCAAACCGGTAGTCGTATTTAGGTGAAACTGGAACTCACGCATGCAAAACATTTAGAGCCATATCTCTGTTTATATTTCACATTCGTTCAACTTGATTAATTAGTCGTACATAATATTTCTTTACAGCATTGTTTATGGTAGTTACTCGAATAATATACTTGACTCATTTCATGTTATTCGAACATATATACATATTTATCTTGATCATTAAATTATTGTATGTACATAAAGACGATAATTAAATACTTAAGTTGTATTTTGAAAAATATACAATAGTATTTTTACAATAAACCCCCTCAAGTTTTATAAATTACAATAAGGCCCCTAACAAATAAAGAAATTCAAATTATCTTCTCTAGTCTGACTCGGGTTAGAGTCTGACTATTTCTGACTTGAATATAATTCAAGTCAATCTATATTCTTTATATTTCAACTCAAGATGAATACATGAATCCCAGAATCCAGTTAACAATCTATATAACTTGACTGAACCGAACCATGGATATTCCTTTTACATGATTCCCAGTATTCCATTTACATGACTCTATGGTTATAGCCGTTTCCTGATATCATGGTTTCGGTCAGTCAGTTAATCACTCATACAATCAACACAATTTTACAAGATAACAATACAAACAAGATATCGCGGGGTTTAAGGGGTAGACTGGTACGGAATATGTTAAAGGTGGCACGAGGTGGTCACTTAAGACGTAATTACATCCATGCCGTTGTTCCGTGGTATTATCGACGGAGCCTTGTACTACAGGTTACCAAAGTCCCCGGTGTAAGTGGGACTCCCCTCGTATACACTGGCATCTTCTGTACCAGGCTACAAACAACAGCGTTAATACAACATTACAATATTATAATACAATATTAAAAGCTACACTCTCCCTCTCTTACTCTCTGTCTATTCCTCTCTTATCTTTGGGACTTACCGAGCGACCTGTTCGCTGACGACATTCTGTTTCTCTCTTCTTTGAATGTCGTCAGGTGATTTGGACCCGGCCGAGATTGAGCCATCGCAAGAAGACTTGGAGCAGTTTACTGAAGACCCTGCACTGTAGTTTCATTGTACACTTTTCCTTTCTGTACTTCTCATTTCCTGTTATGCCACTGTTTAGGCATCTTTTATTTCAGTTGTATTTCCTTTCATGTATTGTACAAAGAATGTTAATAAATAAAAGTTGCTGTTCTTTTTATACTCTTGTCTCTTGTGTAATATTTTATATTGCTTAGCTACGCTTAGCGTATGTACTTCTGAGTACATACGTAGCGGACCTCGTCGCGTCCACTTCGCCGTACACTGGGAAGCGGGGCGTGACAAGTTCCAATTTAGTGTTGAACACTAAGGCAAGAGGGGTCACGTGGCAACACGTGAGAGCGCCCTCCCTTCATTTATTCTGCTGAGATTATCGCATCTTTCAGAGCATCACGTGCCATCACGTGACGGGCATTCAAATGCTTGTGTGTTAAAGCTTCTGTCAAGGGTCATGTGGGTCACGTGGGGCACTGCCTCAAAGGGGCCTTCTGTAGGTCTTTTGGGGGGGTCACGTGGTGGCACATGACCCTGCCTCTATGTATGTTGTTTTAGAGGATCTGTTAATCTTTTCCAGGAATTAAATTCCTCGTAGAGTTGAACCCTGACAATAATTTCAGAGGAATTAAATTCCTACTTCCTTTCGAAGATTTATATTCCGGAATAGAGTTGGACTCTGAATTTTCTGTAGGAATTAAATTCTTCATATATGTGAAGAACTGAATAGGGTTAAACCCTAATAAAAGCTTTTAAGGAATTAAACTCCCATTCTCTATTAAATTATGATTAAGGGAATTAAATTCCCGCTGTTTCAACAGAACTAGGTTCTTAATTAGGGTTAAACCCTGTTTCTCTTTGTTCTGAAGGAATTAAATTCCCATGACACAGGGTCAAACCCTAATTTTATTTTAAAGGAATTAAATTCCTATAGTTCTGTGAGAATTTAATTCTCGTGCTTCCGTTCCCTCTCTATGTTTTGGATCTGCATGGCAGGATCTCGACCCATTGAGAATTAAATTCTCAACTTCAAGGGGAGATGTGCACTTTGCAGATCCTCTATCCAAGAGAGAAGAAATATGTTCTTCTGTTTTATATATCAGAGTTAAACTCTGTTGAGAATTAAATTCTCCTTTCTTTCAAGGAGCCTTCCCTTTCTTACCTAGGGTTTTCTTTTTGCAGAAGATCCAAGTTCCTCGAAGTATCAAGGCTCTCTCTCCCTTTCTTCCCTCTGCGTATATATATTTTTTTTGTGTCTCTTGGCTCCTATTTATAGGAGAAGCAGCCGAGTCAATTAGTTTTTGACGAATCTTCATTGAGAGATTTGATTTGCATCCATCATTCGTTTTTGACCTTTGGATTATTAGGTGAATTTTATTCACCATTGGATTTCAAATCCAGGGATTCTCTTTTGTTATCTCGGTTAGATTTAAAGGGGAAATCTTTCCAAACCCGAGATTTTCCCATAAATAGGTGATATTTAATCACCTCTGAACCTTTAATTTAATTGTTTCTAGATAGTCGCTTTCCTTTGGAAGGATTTGAAACTCCTTCAGAATTTAATTCTGTTAACAAAATGGGCTTTGAAAGCCGGTCACGTGTGACCACGTGACCCATGGTCACGTGTGGGCACGTGACCCCCTTTGGAATGAGCCTTCTTCTTTCTTTCTGCGCTTTGCTTTCTGTTCTCTATTTAGCTGTCACGTGCCACCACGTGGCAACTGGTCACGTGTGAGCACGTGACCCTGGCATGGAGCCTTCTTCTCGATTTAACCGGAGAATGAGCCTGATGTTTTGAGTGTCACGTGCCAACACGTGACCCTGGTCATGTGGGAGCACGTGACCTCTTCTGAAGCCTTTTTCTTGATTCGATTAGGGAACCGTTGTGTCTTTGCCGCTGCTTTTAAATGTCACGTGCCGACACGTGACCCAGGTCACGTGGGAGCACGTGACCCTTTTTGAAGCCCCCTTTCTTTGACGTATTTGGGAAACTGAATTTGCCTTGTCGATACTTTTAGGTGTCGCGTGCCCACACGTGACTGCTGGTCACGTGTAAACACGTGACCCTTTTCTGAAGCTTTTCCCATAAGCTTTTCTGATTTTAAATCAGGAAACATGCCCCAAAGCTAGCGGATCAACTGGAAGAGAGACGGCGGTATTATAATGAGAAAATGAAGCGCCCCTACTCATTCCCGCGGGATAAAACGAAGAGGCTGTTCGAACTAGCGGTACGCAACATGCTTATCAATTTGCCAAATCCAAGGCGACCATCGCAACCCGGCGAAGTGAATAATCCTAATTATTGCCCTTACCACCAAATGGTAAGCCATCCGATCGAAGATTGCTTCGTCTTTAAGGGATGGATCGAGGATCAGTACCTACAAGGTAAGTTTGCGTTGTCTGAGAAGTGGAAAGTAAACCCACCACAACCGTACACTCCTAAGAAAATGGACACACCATGGGCAACGTGCTCTTTTGTTGAAGAGGCTCCATGGGAGGTGGCTCTTTCGGCCAAAACCAAAAGGATGTTGAATGATCTCCAGACATGTCCGGCGATCAGGTGGAAGAATCCGTTTCGTCGAAGGGATGCTAAAGCCGCACCCAACTCCAAAGATCAGTGATGATAGCTAAAGCTCGCACACCCAGCCATCGAAATCATCGACAAAGAAGAAGAAATCCAAAAAGCCCGTGAAGCCCGGTGACAAGCGCACGGACCTGCAGAAACAGATTGACGCGCTGAAAGAGTATAACCAGAAGGCATGGACTCCAATCACGCTCCAAGAGTTTCTCGCCCACATCCTTGAAGACGGAGGTGATGGAGAAGAATCGTCGGACGAATCTGAGGATTACGTAGCAAGTTGCCATATGATCTCTCACTCATCGATGAACGATGAAGAAGCTCCTCACACAGAGAAACTGGGGGCAGGTCCTGAACCGGAACTTCCAGGGCCATCAGACGAAATGATCGACGCATTCCTAAACGAAGCTCTCCTAAAAAGTAAAGATGATCGAGAGCGTGAGATGGCCATATTTGAAAAGGTTAAACGCCGGCGACTGGACGAAAGAGTCGAGATACTCCCGCCGAATCAAGGGACATCTGTCGCGGATAAAAACAAGTTTAAGACGAAGAAAAGGTTTGCTAAAGCCATATCGATAGGAATGAAGCTACCACCTTCCGAAGGAAACATTCTCGGTGAAGCAGAAACACATCCTAGCTACTGCTCATATCATCGAAAGATTTCGCACCCCACCGAAGAATGCGGCGCTTTTAAAAGATGGTGGCAGGGATATGTTGCTCACCGGCAGCATTTTAAGCGGATGAAACGCAAAACTCGTCGGGAGCGAAGAAACACGACCGAGGAGCTTGGAAGAACTGCCGGCAACTGTCGCATGGTTAATTCTGGGGGATCGCAAGTCCTCACGTTCGGGAGCGACTCCGATGAAGAGGTGACTCTTGGCCCTCTATTCAAAGAATCCACCTCGGGAAAGGAGGGAGAATCGAAGACCTGTCAAAATATCCAGCTGCGCAATCGTACGCTGCCCGAAAAGAATCTCGTACCCGTGAACAGAAAAGATAAGGGAAAAGAGAAGGTCTCTGAAGATATCGCCATAGATGACCAAGTCATGAAAGAGCTGACCGCCAAGGACCCGCCAAGGAAAAGTAAGGTGGACTACAACATTCTGGCACACTTGAGGAAGTTACTCTCGCAGCTCAGTATTCTCGACGCTCTTTTACTATCAAAAGAAGAAAGGGACTCATTGATTAAGACGCTACAAGAGCCGGAGCAATTCCAAGCTTTTCTCGCTAAAGAAAAGATGAAGGACGAACTGGAAGAAGTACACACAGCCGATATTACCTTCGACGATGAAGATCTCCTCCTTAGGACGTGCGAGCATGACCGTCCCCAATATGTCTCCGGATATTGTCACGATATCAAGATAGGAAAAATCCTGGTCGACAATTGGTCTTCTGTCAATCTCCTCAACGTGCGAGTGTTGAAGGAAATCTGCATGAGCGTTCAGCACCTCGCTCGTGATAAAATCACCATCTCCGGCTTCGATTCCCAGTCATCACGGACTCTCGGGTCTATGATACTGACGCTGCACTTCGGACTACTCGTCACAGATATTAAATTTCACGTCATCGATGCCAAGACATGCTACAATGCTTTGCTCGGCAGGCCCTGGTTACACGAGTACAACATCATCCCTTCTACACAATATCAGTGTATGAAATACTTCAAGGATGGTCTCGAATACACGGTGACGGGAGAGCTGAACCCATTCTCCATGAACGAAGTTCGGAAGTACGAGGATGCGAAATACTTCTTACCAGATTTCGAGGATACGGAGAGGTGTCACAAACCGAAGGACAAAACTATCACCACTATTCCAGTCTTCGGGAGTGATACCGAGGAGGAAGAAGAGATAGTTTACTCAGGTCCGCCCCAGTACAACAAACCAGGACCGTCCGCCCCCATGTTGATCTTCGGCAGCGACTCGGAAGACGAGGTTAATGCTGTATTCTCCGCTCGGCCACCAATACAAGCATTCGCTGGTGATAATCAGAGTTTGCAAATCACCATGATTCCGCGGAAGCACTACAAAGATCTCGACGCACTTGAAGCTTATAGCGTGCAAGAGCTACAAACATTTTACGTCCCTCCCAGGCGAAAAGGTGAACATGCAATCCTATTCTACCGATCCACGGAAACTGGAGGGGAGAAAGAAGTTTGGCATGGCGCCGATTCTACGCTCGACAGGCTCCAGCCCATCCGTCTGCCTAAATATTACACGGAAGGCTTGAAAAGACTATTGAAGCGCCAAGGGGTACCCTTCAGACAAACTACTCGACAAGCTCGATTCTACAACAGGATTTGGGACGTCCCCGGGACTCAACGAAAGCTGCCCAACGGGAGAATGGAAACGGTCGGGCTCGGATATGCCCAATCCAGGAAGTGAGAACGAATCCATGGTAGCTACGTCATATATGACTTCGATGAAGAAGAGGATGCCCTGTTAAAAGATGCTGATCCTGAACCAAAACAAGGTCCGGTCATCAAAGCGCCGAGTCCGTCATTTGGAGAACGAATGGACAAGCTAGTAAGAGAAGTGGGTTAAAAGATCCGAGATGACCATAACCGCGAGATGGCCATTTACGAAAAAGTCAGGACACAGCGCCTCCTTCAACAGGCCACGGAGAATGGAAACGCTCTTCCTTATCAACCCGTCATATAAAAGACCCGACGCAGAGGCAGAAATAAATCAAAGAACGGGAAAAGCGTCCGAGAGCAACAAAGCGGGACCAAGAAGCCACGCGATCGGGAATCGAGCAATCCGGATTCATCTCTTATAAAGAAGATGGGTCGAGCATACTCTTTTCCTCAGAACAAAACACGGAAGATACTTGATCTCGCCATAAGACATCAAATGATTACACTCCCGGAGTCCAAGCACCCCGAGCAAGCAGGCGAAGTCTCTCATCAGGACTATTGCTCCTATCATAGGGCAATATGACATCCTATTGAAGACTGCTTCACCTTCAAGAACTGGGTCGAAAAACAATATCGACAAGGCAGATTCGCTCTATCCAGCAGCTGAAGGGTAACCCCACCGTAGAAGCATGAACCCAAATCCACGAGGGTAGAACCAGATCAACATTGGTCTTGGAGGTGAGCTCGTACTTGCCACGTGATAATGTTATCAGAAGAAGACCCCGGCGGTATGGATAATCTCCCGTGGTGCTTCGAAAACAATGATGACGAGGTGATCTCAGAGTTTCCACCGGCGCCGAAAGAGCTAGAAGATGGAATACATACCACTGCAGATGAGCTCAAGAAAATTGATTTGGGGACGGCAAGTGACCCGCGACCGACGTTCATCAGCGAATTGCTGTCTGAAGAAAGGGTGGCTACACTAAAGGACGTGCTCATGCAGCATAAAGATTGCTTCGCATGGAATTATTCCGAGATGCCAGGACTGGATCCCGAGATTGCTGTACACAAGTTGGCAATATCCCCAGACGTCAAGCCAATCAAACAAGCACCGAGGAGAATGCGGGTCGAGCTTGAGATGAGCATCAACGCTGAGGTCAAGAAGCTAATCGACTCTGCTTTCATCCAAGAGGTTCAGTATCCTGATTGGATCGCCAACATTGTCCCAGTGATGAAGAAAAACGGGACAGTACGCATATGTGTGGATTTTTGGGATCTCAATAAAGCCTGCCCGAAAGATGACTTCCCAGTACCGGTCACCGAGCTAATGATTGACAATACGTCCACCCACGAGGTTTTCTCCTTCATGGACGGCTCGTCAGGATACAATCAGATAAAAATGCATCCCGAAGACCAGAAGCACACCGCTTTCCGGACCCCTTTGGGTATATTCTGTTACAAGGTGATGCCCTTTGGTCTAAAGAACGCTGGCGCCACCTATCAGAGGGCCATGACGAAGATCTTCGATGATCTCATACATGAAATTGTCGAATGCTATATCGACGACCTCATGGTGAAAAGCAAGTCATACGGGGAACATTTAGAGCATCTGAAGATCGTGTTTCAACGGCTTCGGCAATACAACTTGAAGATGAACCCTCTCAAATGCGCGTTCGGAGTTTCCTCGGGCAAGTTCCTAGGATTCATCGTCCGACACCAAGGCATCGAGATAGATCCGTCAAAGATTAAAGCAATTATGGAGATGCCCCCACCAAGGACTCTCAAGCAATTGCGGTCTCTCCAAGGGAAGCTCGCGTATATTCGGCGATTTATAGCCAATCTCTCTGGCAAGTGTCGTCCGTACAGTCACTTGATGAAGAAAGGGACCCCGTTCGTCTGGGATCACAAATGCCAAGGCGCACTGGACGAAATCAAGCAGTATCTGCAGAACCCGTCAGTGCTGGCTGCTCCGGTCAAGGGAAAGCCTCTCATTCTGTATACAACCGCCCTTGAAGGTTCTTTAGGTGCGCTATGGGCACAAGAAAACGACCAATGGAAGGAGAGAGCCCTCTACTATTTGAGTCGAGTTCTACTGGGGGTAGAAAGCAATTATTCTCCCATCAAAAAACACTGCCTGGCGTCGATCTTCGCAATAACGAAGCTCAGGCACTATGCGTTGGCGCATGAAGTCCGTCTCATATCGAAGGTGGATCCTCTCAAGTTTTTGATGTCAAAGGCCATATTGACGGGGCGACTCGCTAAGTGGGCCTTGCTCTTGATGGAATTCTCAATAACATATCAGCCTCTTAAGGCAGTGAAGGGACAGGCCATCGCCGACTTCCTCGCCGAGCATCCGATACCTACCGATTCTCCTCTGAATTGTGAACTGCCAGACGAGCATGCGTTTGACACGATTAACGGGAGTGATACATGATGGGAACTTTATTTTGATGGAGTATCTTCCATGAAGAAGTGCAAGCAAAGCACCCCTATAATCAAATCAGGGGTAGGCCTCATCTTCGTAACTCCACAGGGAGGGATAATGCGCTTTGCCTTCTCCTTGACAGAGCCGAGGACAAACAATGAAGCCGAATACGAAGCTTTCATAGCAGGTCTCGAGATCGTCATTGACATGGGGATTGAAAACCTCTTCATATACGGAGATTCCCAACTGGTCGTTAGTCAAGTAAACGGCGACTATCAAACGTGCAAACCAGAACTGGTGAAGTACGGCGAGAGGGTACAACAACTCCTGACCCAAATACCTTTCTACACCTTGGAAAGCATACCACGTGCGGAAAATAGCAAGGCGGATGCATTAGCCAAGCTCGCTAAAGAACTGGCTGACGAAAACCTCGATGACGTGAGGATCGTTGTTCAAAGCCGTCGAGTCCTTGCACCGGCAGAAATATTTCCAGAGACGTCCGAGGAAAAGGGAATGACCGAGCAAACGGCCCTGCAAACAAAAGACCAGGAAAAGGCTGAGGATTGGAGGGAAGTCTTTATAGACTACTTCAAATCCCGTCGAACGCCTGAAGATGCGTCCTCAAAACATCAGCTCATGAAGTGAGCCTTATCTTTCGCCTTCGTCAACGATACTCTGTACAAGAGGACATTTGATTCTTTATGGCTAAGATGCCTAGGACCTGAAGAGGCAAAATGAGTCGTCCAAGAAACTCACGAAGGACTCTGCGGTTCTCACCAAGCCGGGCCGAAGATGAAGCTGAAGATCAAACGGATGGGTTATTATTGGCCCACGATGATCCAAGACTGCCTCGAATACGCGAAGCAGTGCCACTTGTGCCAGATTCACGGGGACTTCATCCATCAGCATCCGAATCCACTACATCCGACTGTGGCTAGCTGGCCGTTCGAAATGTGGAGGACCAACATAATCGGCCCCATCGAACACATAATCGGCCCCATCGAACCAGCATCGTCCAGAGGACATCGGTTCATTTTGGCGACAACTGATTACTTCTCCAAATGGGCAGAAGCAGTACCGCTAAGAGAAGTGAAGATGGAGAATATCCTCCATTTATTCAAGACACACGTCATCTATCGGTTTGGCACTCCGCGACGGATTATCTCCGATAACGGACCAGCCTACAGAAACCACAAGATCAGCCGCTTCGCACAACAGCATAACATAGACTGGAGATACTCCTCAGTCTATAATCCTCGAGCTAACGGTCTGGCTGAGGCTTTTAACAAGATATTGACGAAGATTGTAAAGAAGACGGTGTCTCGAAATAAAAAGGACCGGCACGAGAGACTGCACGAAGCTCTCTGGGCGTACCGAACGATGTTTAAAACAGCCACGAGCACAACGCCGTACGCATTAGTATTCGGTACAGAGGCGGTACTCCCCCTCGAGATAGAGCTACCCTCTCTACGAGTGGCAGTTCATTACGAGATAATGAACGAAGAGAATGCCCGCTTTCGGTTTGAGGAGCTCGACGCCCTCGATGAAACCCGGCTCATCGCGCAACAAAGTCTGGAGGCTTATAAAGCAAAGATGACGCGCTCATACGAAAGATTGACTAGGCCGAGAATATTCCGCCAAGGCGAACTCGTGCTAGTAGTTAAAAGACCTATGATCCCTAATCGCGCTAAGCGGGAAAAATTCGAGCCAAACTATGAAGGCCCGTACATCATAGACAATGTCTATCAGGGTGGAGCCTATCTACTCATGGACATGCATGGCGAAAGGCTCTTCAGGCCAATAAATGGTCGCTTCCTGAAGAAATACTATGCCTAACGAGTCACGGCCTAGGTCAATGACAGATGACGACGACTATGTCCGCTCGCTATCATCCTAAGCCCAAACTCTATAAGTAGTAACCGGCTTCCTTTACAACGGACCGAAACGTCCTTAAACTAATAACGGACCGAAACGTCCTTAAACTAATGACGGACCGAAACGTCCTTAAACTACCAATGGACCACTATATCCTAAAACTAGCCGTTGACCGAGAGGTGGATAAGCTATGATGGATTGCAGCGTCCCAAAGATGGTACAAAAAAAAGAATAAAAAAGAGAGAAAAGAAAAAGAAAACGGTACGTCCATAAGCAAAATGGGCACGGATGAAAGCCCGAAAGGGCTCCGTGAGTAAAAACAGCAGGGCTACCGGCGAGTCTTGTGAAAACCCGAAAGGGTGCAACCTCGTTAGAATAAAAAAAAGAAGAAAAAACGGTATGTCCATAAGCAAAATAGGCAAGGATGAAAACCCGAAAGGGCTCCGTGAGTAAAAACAGCAGGGCTACCGGCGAGTTTTGTGAAAACCCGAAAGGGCGCAATCTCGTTAAAAGACACTTGCAAGGTCCTCTCGACTTTATAAGGAGAAACCACCTGCGTGAGATCCTTACGACCCAAAAAGGAGCAACACACTTAGGGATCCCCACGATTCCTAAGGAGAAACACACTTGCGAGATCCTCACGACTCGTAAGGAGAACTCTCTTATGGGACCCTCACGGCTCATAAGATTTGAAAGTCTTAAACTACAGGGATCTGAACCTGTTCTTAAGCAGCCCCACAACCTCCGATACTGCCCTACAAGCGGCTCAACACTGACCCTTGTATACAATCCACGGGCGTGAATAAACATTTTCCTAACAAAGTCCCATCCGTGACTAGGGATATGTCTACACGGTGAACTGCCCTTGTAAGTCCTTTCAACTTATAAGGAGAAAACACTCTTGTAAGATCCTTACGACTTATGAGAGATCATACACTTAGGAATCCTTACGACTCCTAAGGAGAAAACACACCTACGAGATCCTCACGACTCGCAGGGAGAAATACCTTTATGAGACCCTTATGGCTCATGAAGTCAAAAGCCTTAGTCGACAGAATCCTAACCCTGTCTGCTAAGTCACCTTTGCTCGACATCGACGAAGGCAAATGATGATTCGCTCCTGGCAATATCCCAGTTGTAGTGGTGCTGATGCCGAAATCGATGTCTAATTCCGAGCTTGCAGCGAAAAGCCAGCAAGCCACACATGCATACGAAATAGCCGAAACGATGGGGCAACTTACAAACAAAATCAGCAAGTAAAAATGTATGCATGCAAAATAGCCGAAATGATTGGGCAACTCGCAATAAAAAACTAGCAAGTAAAAAATAAAATAAATAGCCGAAATGATTGGGCACCGCGAAAAATAGCCGAAATGATGGGGCAATCGCGACCTTCGCGATATAAAAGCTGAAATGATAGAGCATCGTGGAAAGAGATAAATATATATATATATATATATATATATATATATATATAATGAAATTTATGCCCTACAGGTGATATCATGTCAATCCCTATATACAATCCAGGGGCGCAAATAAAGAGGGAATCACACCCTTCCTCCCCAAGCTTCATCAGAAGGAGTGGCCAAATCTCAATGGCTCATAAACAGCCTAGAGATCATCTCAGCATTCGTCTTATTACAACGGACACAACATCAAGCAAAGCGGAACAGCGGCAACTCCCAGTTCCATGACTCGGCGGTGTACAGATGACCGAGAGACAAACTCTAACTCCGTGAAATGCGGATAAAGTCAACCCTTCCTGGTTACGTGGAACGCGGCTTATGTCACTCCTGACCCTGTGGAAAACGTCCAGAACGGTATCCTGGAAAACGTCCAGAGCGGAGCCTGGTCCTCGCCGAACACGGCAGTGAACCCGTGGGAAGCATCCAGAGCAAAATTCCTGGCTACGTGGAATGCGGATTATGTCACTTCTGACCCCGTGGAAAACGTCCAGAGCGGATCCTGGTCCTCGCAGAGCACGGCAGTGAACCCGTGTGAAGAATCCAGAGCGGAGCCTGGTCCTCGCCGAACACGGCAGTGAACCCGTGGGAAGCATCCAGAGCAAAATTCCTGGCTACGTGGAATACGGATTATGTCACTTCTGACCCCGTGGAAAACGTCCAGAGCGGATCCTGGTCCTCACAGAGCACGGCAATGAACCCGTGTGAAGCATCTAGAGTGGAGCCTGGTCCTCGCCGAATACGGCAGTGAACCCGTGGGAAGCATCCAGAGCAAAATTCCTGGCTACGTGGAACACGGATTATGTCACTTCTAACCCCGTGGAAAACGTCCAGAGCGGATCCTGGTCCTCGCAGAGCATGGCAGTGAACCCGTGTGAAGCATCCAGAGCGGAGCCTGGTTCTCGCCGAACACGGCAGTGAACCTGTGGGAAGCATTCAGAGAAAAATTCCTGGCTACGTGGAACGCGGATTATATCACTTCTGACCCCGTGGAAAATGTCCAGAGTGGATCCTGGTCCTCGCAGAGCACAACAGTGAATCCGTGTGAAGCATCCAGAGCGGAGCCTGGTCCTCGCCGAACACGGCAGTGAACCCGTGGGAAGCATCCAGAGCAAAATTCCTGGCTACGCGGAACGCGGATTATGCCACTTCTGACCTCGTGGAAAACGTCCAGAGCGAATCCTGGTCCTCGCAGAGCACAGTAGTGAACCCGTGTGAAGCATCCAGAGCGGAGCCTGGTCCTCGCCGAACACGACAGTGAACCCATGGGAAGCATCTAGAGCAAAATTCCTAGCTACGTGGAACGCGGATCATGTCACTTCTGACCCCGTGGAAAACGTCCAGAGCGGATCCTGGTCCTCGCAGAGCACGGCAGTGAACCCGTATGAAGCATCCAGAGAGGAGCCTGGTCCTCGCCGAACACGGCAGTGAACCCGTGGGAAGCATCCAGAGCAAAATTCCTGGCTACGTGGAACGCGGATCATGTCACTTCTGACCCCGTGGAAAACGTCTAGAGCGGATCCTGGTCCTCGCAGAGCACGGCAGTGAACCCGTGTGAAGCATCCAGAGCGGGGCCTGGTCCTCACCGAACACGGCAGTGAACCCGTGGGAAGCATCCAGAGCAAAATTCCTGGCTACGTGAAACGCGGATTATGTCATTTCTGACCCCGTGGAAAACGTCCAGAGCGGATCCTGGTCCTCGCAGAGTACGGCAGTGAACCCGTGTGAAGCATCCAGAGCGGAGCCTGGTCCTCGCCGAACACGACAGTGAACCCATGGGAAGCATCCAGAGCAAAATTCCTGGCTACGTGGAACGCGGATCATGTCACTTCTGACCCCGTGGAAAACGTCCAGAGCGGATCCTGGTCCTCGCAGAGCACGGCAGTGAACCCGTGTGAAGCATCCAGAGCGGAGCCTGGTCCTCGCCGAACACGGCAGTGAACCCGTGGGAAGCATCCAGAGAAAAATTCCTGGCTACGTGGAACGCGGATCATGTCACTTCTGACCCCGTGGAAAACGTCCAGAGCGGATCCTGGTCCTCGCAGAGCACGGCAGTGAACCCGTGTGAAGCATCCAGAGCGGAGCCTGGTCCTCGCCGAACACGGCAGTGAACCTGTGGGAAGCATTCAGAGAAAAATTCCTGACTACGTGGAACGCGGATTATGTCACTTCTGACCCCGTGGAAAACGTCCAGAGTGGATCCTGGTCCTCGCAGAGCACGACAGTGAATCCGTGTGAAGCATCCAGAGCGGAGCCTGGTCCTCGCCGAACACGGCAGTGAACCCGTGGGAAGCATCCAGAGCAAAATTCCTGGCTAAGTGGAACGCGGATTATGTCACTTCTGACCCCAAGGAAAACGTCCAGAGCGGATCTTGGTCCTCGCAGAGCACGGCAGTGAACCCGTGTGAAGCATCCAGAGCGGAGCCTGGTCCTCGCCGAACACGGCAGTGAACCCGTGGGAAGCATCTAGAGCAAAATTCCTAGCTACGTGGAACGCGGATTATGTCACTTCTGATCCCGTGGAAAACGTCCAGAGCGAATCCTGGTCCTCGCAGAGCACGGCAGTGAACTCGTGTGAAGCATCCAGAGCGGAGCCTGGTCCTTGCCGAACACGGCAGTGAACCCGTGGGAAGCATCCAGAGCAAAATTCCTGGCTACGTGGAACGCGGATTATGTCACTTCTGACCCCGTGGAAAACGTCCAGAGCGGATCCTGGTCCTCGTAGAGCATGGCAGTGAACCTGTGTGAAGCATCCAGAGCGGGGCCTGGTCTTCACCGAACACTGCAGTGAACCCTTGGGAAGCATCCAGAGCAAAATTCCTGGCTACGTGAAACGCGGATTATGTCACTTCTGACCCAGTGGAAAACGTCCAGAGCGGATCCTGGTCCTCGCAGAGCACGGCAGTGAACCCGTGTGAAGCATCCAGAGCGGAGCCTGGTCCTCACCGAACACGGAAGTGAACCCGTGGGAAGCATCCAGAGCAAAATTCCAGGCTACGTGGAACGCGGATCATGTCACTTCTGACCCCGTGGAAAACGTTCATAGCAGATCTTGGTCCTCGCAGAGCACGGCAGTGAACCCGTGTGAAGCATCCAGAGCGGAACCTGGTCCTCGCCGAACACGGCAGTGAACCCGTGGGAAGCATCCAGAGCAAAATTCCTGGCTACGTGGAACGCGGATCATGTCACTTCTGACCCCGTGGAAAACGTCCAGAGCAGATCTTGGGCCTCGCAGAGCACAGCAGTGAACCTGTGTGAAGCATCCAGAGCGGAGCCTAGTCCTCGCCGAACACGGCAATGAACCCGTGGGAAGTATCTAGAGCAAAATCCCTGGCTACGTGGAACGCGGCTTATGTCACTTCTGACCCCGTGGAAAACGTCCAGAGCGGATCCTGACCCTCGCAGAGTACGGCAGTGAACCCGTGTGAAGCATCCAGAGCGGAGCCTGGTCCTCGCCGAACACGGCAGTGAACCCGTGGGAAGCATCCAGAGCAAACATTGGACTGTGAGGTCCTTAAATTCATGGACTATGATGTCCTTAACCTCGACCGTGATGTCTTAAAACTAACACCGGACTGTGAGGTCCTTAAACTCATGGACTATGATGTCCTTAATCTCGACCGTGATGTCTTAAAACTAATACCGGACTGTGAGGTCCTTAAACTCATGGACTATGATGTCCTTAACCTCGGCCGTGATGTCTTAAAACTAATACCGGACTGTGAGGTCCTTAAACTCATGGACTATGATGTCCTTAACCTCGACCGTGATGTCTTAAAACTAATACCGGACTGTGGGGTCCTTAAACCCATGGACTATGATGTCCTTAATCTCGACCGTGATGTCTTAAAACTAACATTGGACTGTGAGGTCCTAAAACTCATGGACTATGATGTCCTTAACCTCGATCGTGATGTCTTAAAACTAAACAACGGACTGTGGAGTCCTTAAATCCACGAACTATGATGTCCTTAACCTCGACCGCGAGGTTTTTAAACTACGGTATCCTAGAAAACGTCCAGAGCGGAATCTGGTCCTCGCAGAACACGGCAGTGAACCCGTGGGAAGCATCCGGAGCAACTCCTGACTCCGTGAAATGCGGATAAGGACAACTTCACCCATCACTTGCGGGTCCTCACGACTCGTAAGGGAGTAAATTCTCTTGTGAGATCCTTACGACTTTCAAAAGAAAACACACTTAGGAATCCTCACGATTCTTAAGGGGAAATTACACCTACGGGATCCTCTCGACCGGTAGGGAGAAAATTCTTTATGAGACCCTCACGGCTCATAAAATTGAAAAGTTTTAGTGACAGATCTTAACTCTGTTTTCTAAGCCATCACTACCTTACAAAGAGCACAAGATGGACAATTATATGTTATCTACAGGCCACACTTGCTAGAATCAAATGGCAGCAACACAACAAGGAGAAGAAGGCGACAAGGAGAACATTTGATTCACATTTAATTAAGCGTTCAAGGCATACCCGTTCATGCATGCACAAAAGATTTAGTATGTAAAATAAAACAAGCTGAAATAAGAAACTTGCCATTCATACTGCGAAAAAGTTCTTACAATTATGAAACCAGTAAACAAAAACATTATCCAAACAATTACAATGGCAAAACCTCAGATCCGGGGCATGGATTGAGGAACTCAAAAGTGAATTTGTCTAGAATCTTCCAGGCATTTCGAACCATCCTAGTATGCTTTCTTTCACGATCACAAGCGTCGGGATCCCCACGAATGTCCTCCACCCTCCGATAGGCAGCAAGTATGGCCGACTGTTGAAAAGCCTGATGCAGGAGATTGATAAGATTGTCTCGCCTTCTCTTCGAGATTAGGCTCATCAGATACACCGAATGCACCTTATTCTCGGCGGCATCCAATGCCCTAAGCGGCACGCCGGTACAGAATAGAGGAAGCGCTTCCCAAATCGCTCCCATAATAAGCTTCAGGAGAGAGGAGCGTCGAGGAAGCAGTCGACCATTGTATGCGTCAAAGCGGCTCATAATTTCGGCACACTCGGCGTTTGTGAATTCTCGATTCTGAGAACGGCCGAGTGAGCGGATGTCTCCGTAGGAGATAATCTCGTCGAGATCATACATGTGAGCGTTCATTACTCCTGAAAAAGAAAATCAACAAAATTAGCAGACAGACTGATTAAGCGAATTCTTATTAAAAACAGGCACAGGGAGTTAAACTCCTCGAGAGCCATGCTACAGACAGGAGTGGCACCTGTCAAAATCAATTATGAGGGGAATTTAAAGAAATTCCCCGAGAACATTGAGAGCCTTGCTCTGAGAAGATGATATAATTCATTAAAGATAAAATTCCATTTTTAATCTTCAAGATCCATGAAAAACTCTTAAGAGTTCTTCTATATGATTTGAAAGGAGCAAAACTCCATTAATGAATTAAGAAATCATGAGTAAAATCCTTTTGGAGAGCGAAGCTCTATTAATGGAACCCTAAAAGGGTTCTTTTTAGATCAAAGATCCATGAAGCAAAGCTCTGCTAGTGAAACCCTAAATGGGTTTTCTGTAGATCAAAGATCTATTAAGAGCAAGCCTCTGTTAATGGGTAAAACCCTAACTCATTAAAATTTATTAAAATTTTTACCTAAGTTTGAAAAAAAATATTTACTCTTGTGAAGTTCTTAAACAAAAGAGCTGCGCTCTGAATAAAAATTCTCAGGAAAGAAGATGATAATCATCTGAGAACCAAAGGTCCTATTTATAGGCGCTAAGACGCCTCTTCAACTTCTGAGTTGATCCAAAGGCTCAGATGTTGCCACTGCTGCGCTCACGTGTGGACCACGTAAGCGCAACGGTGGGGGGGCATTTGTTTCCCCAATCAGAGCAAAGCTCTGTTCAAATTCCAAGGTTTGAAATGAAGCGACGTTTCTACTCCCCCTAATCAGAGCAAAGCTCTATTCAAGTTCCAAGATATGGAATGAAGCGACGCTTTCTTTCCCCCCAATCAGAGCAAAGCTCTGTTTCAAAATTCAAAATTTAAATTGAAGCAATGCTTCAGATCCCGTGCGCTGAGCGCTATGCGCCACGTGTCAAACACAGGTGCGCTAGCACAGTTGCGCTGCGTGCCACGTGTCAAACACGGGTGTGCTAGTACAGTTGCGCTGCGCTTTGCGCTGCGTGCCACGTGTCAAACACGGGTGCGCTAGGCAGTTGCGCCGCGCTCTGCACTGCGTGCCACGTGTCAAACACGGACGCGCTAGCACAGTTGCGCTGCGCGCCACGTGTCAAAGCTCAGGTGCGCTAGCGCAAGGTGCGCCAGCGCAAGGTGCGCCAGCGCTGGAATTAAAATTCCCCCCATCGTCAGATCAAAAGATCTACTAATAACAAATTATAAATTAATCAAAACTAAAATTCTGTTATGGAAAGATTTTCCAATTTTATTAAAACAAGAAGATTATTTTCTGCAAAGCAGAAGCCCTAGGATCAAAGATCCAACGGTGAGAAATATTTCCAAATCAATCAGAGAAAGATCTTTTAAACTGATTTAACAAATCAATTGGCCCTATATAAAGGCCCCAAGACTTCAAGTCTCAGATAGAAAAAACTCTCTGCAAACTTTGAGAAAACTCAAAGAAAAATAAAGGCAAGCCTTTAGTAAAAGAAGATCATTTCTTCAAGATAAAGAATTAATTCTTGAACAACAGAGATGAAACCACCTCGTAAAAAGAAGAAGCATCTTCTAAAAAGATCTTAGACCTATAAAAAGACCAAGGTCTTTGATTAAAAAGGAAAGATCAAAAGAAAAAATAATAAACAAAAGAAGCATTTTACTTCATTGACAAATCTTTGATCTATAAAGGCAGAGCCTTTATAAAAACAAGAACTTTTATTCTTGGATCTTGAGGCAAAACCTCCTTTGAAGAACATAAATTTGTTCTTTGATCTTAAAATTGATCAAAATGCGCTTTGCGCTATTAGACAGTGCATTGCACTCATGAACTGCGCCCTTGCACTCCTTGGACCGGCGCTCAGCGCCAAAACACGCCACGTGTCAACCATAGACAAGATCTGCGCTTTGCACTCCTGAAAACAGCGCACTGCGCTCTTGGGTCGGCGCTCAGCGCCAAGCGCGCCACGTGTCGCTCACTGGCGCACCCACAAACTAGCGCAGCGCGCTCATGAATTCAAAGCGCAATGCGCTAACAAACTAGCGCGACACGTGTTCTCTTCGTGTGCGCTACTCGACAGAAGCGCAATGCGCTCTTTGACTGGCGCAAAGTGCCTGGTGCGCCACGTGGCGCGCTGTCAGAACATACTTTGTTCTGATGAATGCCATACATTCAATATAAGACAAAAAAATGTCAGAGCCCAATGCTTAGCATTATTAAAAGGGCAGAGCCCAAATAAATGTCTAACAGGCAGAACAAAAATAAAATGTTAAATATTTTTAACTGGAATTAGCCCAATTCTGGCCATAAGTCCTCAACTTAAATTGAACTGAGCCCATATGCTCTTCTAATCAATTTACACCCGGTTCGAGGGTACATCTCTTTACTCCTCTGATATCTGTCGTTGTAATCCTTCAACGTCGTCAGAGAGGTGACGGGTCCCGACAACCACACATTACTACGGACTGTGGGGTCCTTAAACTCATGGACTATGATGTCCTTAATCTTGACCGTGATGTCTTAAAACTAATATCGGACTGTGGAGTCCTTAAATCCACGGACTATGATGTCCTTAATCTCGACCGTGATGTCTTAAAACTAATATCGGACTGTGAGGTCCTTAAGCTCATGGACTATGATGTCCTTAACCTCGACCGCGATATCCTTAAACTACCAATGGACCGAGATGTCCTTAAACTACCAATGGACCAAGATGTCCTTAAACTAATTATCGACCGCAATGTTACTAAACTAAATAATAGAGCCCAAATTTCTCTATTGTTGGATCTAAACGATCCCGTTAAGTTGATCTTAGTCTAAAATGAAACTAACGTATTCTTAACTAATGTTCAAGTTGATATTAGTCTCAAATGAGGCTAAAGTATCCTTAAACCCAAACCCCCAAACCCAAATCTAAGAAAAATACATATTCGGACTAGTCCACGCCCTACGGGCGACAACATTACTTAGTCTCCGTATACAATCCACGGGCAACCACAAACTAAACAAACACCCACGACACGAAGTGACCATCTGGAGAAAGAGAAAGTTGTTACCGCGATGCGGTAGCGTAATTAACTGCAGGGACTTGCGCCTGCAGGGAAGAGCGTTCCCACAAACAAAAACCCCTCAAATAAGGGGGAATCTGACGAAGTCTGCTATATCGGCCGTATCCGTATAAACCTTCGATACATGGTGCCATAAATCAACTTGGCATCTTCGGAGAGGTGGACGGATAACACCAATTAGCATCTGTCCCGAATTTCAGGCAAGACGTCCGCCGCGTCTCTGCCGCGTCTTTCGGAGGGGAACAATAGGCATGAGAGAGAGAGAGAGGTGGGGGGGTCAACCTTGGTCAAGGTCTCATTTTCTCTTCTTCATTCTCTCTATTCTTAACTCTCATGGCTGCCCTCTTCCTCCCCCATCTCTTCAACCCTCAAAACACCCCCAAAACAACATCAAAAGTCCATCCCCGTTTCATAAAAAATGTGCACAAGCTCACAAGCTACACCCTGGACCAAGAAAGCAAGGATTTTGGACACTTGGGGCAACTCAAGAATTTTCTTGAGTTGCCAAATGAGGTAATTTCTGAACCATTAGTGTGGTATTTGGTTTACTTTAGCTTCCATGCATGTTTAGAAGTGATTAGGTGATGTTTAGTGGGGTTTGGTAATTCCTAGAAAAGGATTAGGGTTTGAATTGATTCCAAAAGGGTAATTGAGGTTAGTAGAGGCTATACAACCCCTGTTGTGATGATTTAGTGGAATGAACCTGAGACTTAAACCCCAAATACGAACTTTGAAATTTTGCAGATACGGAAATTGTGGGAATTGTGATGAGAAAATTGAATCTGCTAACACCCGGGGACTCTAAAATTTATTTAGCGAACATAGAGAGATGTGCAGGTGATTTAGAGCATACCCTAAAGACCCCAGCCCTTACACCCTCATCTGGGCCGCAAATAAAACCTTTCTGGCCGCAATTTGCGGCCAGAGCTTGAGCTATGGGCTTCGTGCTTCGTCTGTAGCTCCATCTCCTGTAAATTAGACCCCTCCTGTATGCAAAATTGGCTTGTTTGGCCTAGGGTAAAATCTGAGACTAATTTCACGAGTTGCTGTTTTGATTCAGGGTTATATTTTCGTATTTTGGATTCTGGATTTTAGTATTTGCATTTTACCTCGATCACTTGACGTTTGTACGTCTATATCGAATGATATTTAGTGGTTTTGAAAGGCGTAGTCCGTAGGTTCTAACCTATAGGCTTTTAGCGTGTCGTTTTGGTTTTGAATTGGGTTTTAATGCGGTACGATACGTTATGATGTGTAGGTACCCCCACGAGGACTTCGAGACGACAAGCAAGCGCGTGGCGACGTCGGCAACGGCAAGCGAAGAGCAAAGTGAGTAGATTATATCTATGGAGGAAGTCGGGTGGATGGCGTATAGCACCCCCGCAGTTCGTAGTGTAGCGTATGGTAAATATATATTATATGGATATATTCATATGTTTATTAGGAGATTATGATTTTCTAGATAGATTTTGGGAGTCATGGATAACTTTAGTGTAATTGGGTGATAGCGCCATTAGTTAGTTTAGTCGCGGACCTTAGAATAAGGTTTACACCCACACGCGCACACACACACACATGTTTACATCGTTAACTTGTGCGTTTATGGGGATATGTATATATATACACACATAGGTATGGGACTATGTATATATATACATATGCATATACATGGATGATGAGGATTGTTTATGGTACTTGGAGATGAGTCGATGAGATTGGGCATCATGCCATGAGATCGGTGATATAATTTGATTCGTATTATGAGATACGACATGAGATTTTAGCAGGCCTTTAGGCGTGTGTTTTTCATACACGCATATGTATGTAGATGGTATCGGTTTGTACTAGACTTAGATCAGTATCCCCAGTTCATGAGATATGATGATAATGGATACCAGATGAGTGATGAGATGAATGCGATATTCGACCCGTACCCAGATTTGGGATGCCGTACGATGGATTTACAGTACGAGTTGTATGTTGATGATAGATCCGCACTCTTGACTCGAGGATATCATATTGTATATTGTATCATATGTGATACTATTGAGGCGGGATCACCGACTATTATATATATATATCGACTCGGACTTAGATGGTTTTCCCTTACCCTTTCGGTTAGACTGTTCGTTTAGTCCTGTAGTTTACTTGTAAATGTTAGACTAGACTCGAGTCATACCTATTTCCAAAACCAACGAATCGTGAGTATTTTAAAGATAGGCCAAGGGATTCTATGGATATTTCAAAGGACGTACCTCTTTTTTTAAAAACACCGTAGCCCCTATTTTCCCAAAACACCACGATTTCTGTGATTTCAAATGACAATCTGTATGACTCGTATAACTAATGTAGATTTCTTATTGTTGCATTTACTTTCCATTCTATATATTCATGTGGTTATTAGCGCATTTCATGCCTATATACTTATGATTATTGTTATATTAAAACCCATGTTGTCAGGACACCAGCACCATTATCGATAATGCGTATGTTCCACGTACACCTGCTTGCCGGTACACACACTTCATCATCGATAATTGCCATGTCACTACACAGTAGAATTACTGCATCAGGATATGACTCCTTGCATGATATACCTGCGCACATACATATTGTACACCATACCTGCGCATATACATATTGTACACCCTACTTGCGCACATACATGTTGTACACCATACTCGCGCACATACATATCGTACACGCATACTTGCGTATATACCTACTTGTACATCCATATTGGCGCACATGTATATTGTACACTCATACTTGCGTATATACCTACTTGTACATCCATATTGGCGCACAGGCATATTGTACACTCATACTTGCGTATATACCTACTTGTACATCCATATTGGCGCACATACATATTGTACACTCATACCTGCGTACAAACATATTGTACACTCATACTTGCGTACACACATATTGTACACCCATACTTGCATACATACGTATTTGCACATACATAGATGATTCTGGCTTGATTTTGGAGATTTGGGTACCGCAAGATATATTTTAAAACTGGATTCATTTTAAAAGAACAGTTTTCCCTCGATATGTGCATGTTACTATTCCATGTTGCATGATATACGAATATGCTTACATTTCTGTTATATGTCGCATACATCACGCTTTATGATTATACGCATTGAGATGTGTTATTTTCATGAGATTTCTGGATTTGGGAACCGTGGTTATTTCAAAAGAGAGTATGCATTGTTTTAAAAACCCGGATACCCTTGATATGATATTTCAGTGCGTCCACCATGTGTTTTCTCGGTTCTAAGAGTGGAATGTGAAACCCGATTCGAGGACGGTAGGCACAGTCTGCGGGTACATGGTGGACCCGGTGAGGTACCCCGGGGCAAGAAGACTCATATATGTTAGACGGTGAGCCTGGCGGGGGAGCACTACCTACCGGTGATAGTATTTGGACTCGGCGTTTATCCGGAGGATACCAACCAGAGTACTGAGATGGATATGAAGGCCGACCAGATTATGCGGCGCCTGAGGGCCGATCTGAGGATGCGGCGCCTGAGATATATGAGGATTTACGTGTCGATGCTAGGCACGATTTTCATAATGTTTCGAATATCGATGCTGGATACTCAGCTTCCATGATTTTGATATGTCGCGAGGGACACACGTTGATTTATATCCTCATACTTTCATGCATATGCTTTTATGACTTTTACATGCATGATATTGTTGTGTCATTGGTTGACACATGGACGAGATCCACATACATACAGGCATTGATTTCATAGTTGGATGATATCCACATACTTATAGACTTCATGACATAGTTGACACTGATTTCATGATGATTATATTGATCACACTTCATATTTATGATATGTTGCTACCTGAGGCACTGACACGAGCACTTGGTATTACACTTATGTGTAGATGTTTACCCTTGCCACCTTATCATGCTTCAGACTTTATCATATTGAGGATATATATTACTGATCGTATTGACCTAGCATTGAGTCATACATACGATTTCTGCTCTGTGATGTTTTCTACTCTCGAGTTGGCAACTCACCCCCGTTGTGCCATAGTTTCTTGCAGGTTTTGCCGTACAGGTTCGTTGCGGCTTTGCTGACAAACTGTCCTTTTTCGGGTGATTGCTTGTTAGATGGGTTCACTTGTATCGTGACCACCATTGTACTCTATTTATTTCAGTTGTATCTAGAAACTCTATCAACCAGACTTGTATATTGTTTCAGAATTAGAAAACCAATTGTATATTCTTTCGACCTTAGAGTCGCGCGTTGTATTATTATGGTTTTCTTGATGTTTGAGTTTCCTTTTGAGTTTTGATCATCGCCCTTCAGCGTTGTATATTATATTGCTTGCGTGGTTGGGACCTGATTGTATGTATTTCTTGATTGGATGTAAAAGTAAATCAAATCAAATAGTTCCCGGCAACGGCGCCATTTGATTGTAAAGAATTCTTGTTTGTGTAATTGGGAAATTGTAAAGAAATCACAACCAAAAATTATTTGACCGCAATCAACTACGGTGTCGGATGTAGATTGTTAGTGAGTGCGGATCGTCCACAGGGAAAGTGTAATCGTTCGTCTTTCGATTTAGGTGAGTTGAAACTTTAAGGAAAAGAAAACAAACAATTCAAGATTTAAAGTTGAAGTTCAAGAATGAGAAAAATCTAGATCTAAGAAAGCATTAAAAGATAGAATCAAGAATTGATCGTTTGTTGATTTTTCCAAACCAAATCTCAAGAATCGAAATGAGGCTCCTAGGAATCGATCGGATCTATAGATGTAATGTAATCTTACAATTACGTATTCTTATCCTTCGATGAATTGATACTAGATCGATGATGATCGATGAGAATTAGAGACTTCTTGTGAAACTAGGGTTTCATCTTATCTCTTATTCTTTCGTCGATATCATTCATATTCTAGCCTCTAGTAAATTCAAGAAACGATCGTAGATCCCTAATTTCGAGCGATCACAATCAAGAAAGCATCGCTACGAAACTAGGTCATCGATTCTTGAACTTGCTAGGGTTTACAAAACTCGTAGGACTTAAAAATCGTATTAAGATTTGTTACATCATCATTCTACAATCGTCTCGACTCCTTTACGAGCGGAGTTTTACTCAAACATCACAACAAGAACAACAATTACAAATTGAGATCTAATCATGATGCAAGAATTAAAAGAAAGCAAGATTAAAGAATTTCACCTTTTATTTATATCAACAATTTCATTATATTCGCTCAAGAACTACAAGAGGAAGAATTCGATCGTCGACTTGGCTTCGCTCGTCTCCGTGGATCGCGGATCGGCTTGGATCACTTGCCCGATTGAAGATCGGCTCGGCTCCTAAAAGGTTGAAGGCTTCTCGCTTGATTTGGTACTCAAGATCTTGAAGTTGGAGTGGAATTAGGGTTAGGGTTTCGCACAAGCCTTGTCACGAGACTTGTGGAAGAAAATGGTGTAGAATGAACCAATGGTTATTGATTATTGATTATTAAAGATTGATTTTTTTTAACCCTAGGTCTAGGTTCCTATTTATAGATAACTAACCCTAGATCTAGGATTTCAAATTCTAAGTTTCCCTCCTAAAGTTTGTTGAAGAAATTCAAATTTCCCTCCAAAAGTTAGTTAGGGGAGAAGCTTCTAGATGTGATTAGTTAGGAGGAGCTTCTAGAAGAGGATTAGCCTTGCTTAATCTTCTTTGCTGATCTGGCAGTACCTTCTGGAGAATTCTGGAATTTGACGTGTCACAATGAGATGTGGGCCCTGATATAAGAATTGTACACTGAAAATTAGCTGATGACGTGGCAAGAGGGCGGCGGATCCGCGGCACAAGCCAGCTCCCGCCGCGGATCCGCGGCGCCTTTGGTGAGTTGGGGCTTGGGCTCTCTGGTGATCTCTTGGTCTGATGTATGGGCCTTTATTTGATATATAGAATTGTATAATTCCTTCTTAATTGCTACCAGATCTGAAATGATTTAGTTGGCGTATTTTGATCAGCTCTTTTGCTTTTCTTCCGTATTTCCTGCACAGACTCAAGACAAGTGTTGCGCAAATACAGAAATGATGCGATGCCATGAAATGCGGTTAATTTCCTTTAAAGTGTCGGTTTAAAAGTCTAATACATGCAATCTCATATTTTGTGACAGATTTGCTAATATGTAGAATATGAATGCCGAACACTTCTAAATGTATGCAAATGTTAAGGAAATTGCCGGCTAAAATATACAATATTTTCGACTGATCAAATACCCCCAAACTTAATTTCGATCGTCTCGAGCGAATGTTTTATTAAAAAGAGAAGGAGAAAATAAAGAAAGAGAAAAACTAACTAGCACACTTTCGTAGGCAACACGATTGCACTGAGCACGTGCAACAAGCCTTTAAACCTCTAGGTGTCCCTAGTAGGAGGAGTGTTGTCTCCTGAGGGTTTTCAGCGGATTGCACCCACAAAATCCAATAATAAAAGGAAGATCATGAATATTACATTTAAAGACAAGAATTGTAAAAGAAAAACTTTGAAAATTAGGGTTTCCAACTAAGCTAGCTTTTCGGTTGTCATGAGCCCTATCTTAATGGTCATGAAAAGATGTTAGAAATCACGTCCTCCCTCAATAAAACATCGTCTTATTCTTCATTCCTATCTTTCTTCCAAACATCGATCATATAACCCTGCGTGTGTGTAAAGACATCCCTACACCCGGAGAATTCAATTCAAGCTATCATACTCTTGCCCATCAGCCTCAGTATTTTTTTTTGGATAAACGAGATTGCTCACACACTTTCATGCGACCGTTAATACTTTTTGAGGTACTAACCGACCGATTACTCCTGTGCTTGCATGCTTGGTGTATTTTCCTCGTCTTGCACCACCTCAGACATAGCAGTGACTCCTAGACCAGTTGGCCTTAGGGCACTAGGTGAAGAGGCACCCTTTGCTATATATTTTTATTGCCTTTGGTGATAACAAAACCAGTGTCCATTTTTATCACCACTTTTCATTTTTTTTTTATTCTTCATACTTTTGGCTTTAAGACAAGAGCATTTCAAGGTATCCTCTACTATCCCAGGCTTTAAGACGTGTGTAAGTGCGAATAGCAGGGTAGCAACGTTCAAAATGTTTGGCTTCCAGAATAGAAACTATTTTTTCAGACTTATTTTTATCCTCAGATTAGTGACGTCCTTCATCTTACTAACCCTTGGGACAATGGCTCATAACTACTTATTACTAGTTCGTATAAGAAAACTTCTAATTTTCTTAGTTTTCTTAAATTTTTCTAATCTCATAGATGTAATTTTTCACTATCTAAACTTTTATTATCTTATTTATGTACAAAAAACATTTTTATAATTTTGAAAATTTTTAAATTTTTATAGGTTTTGAAAAAAAAATGTTTTGTGCTTATGCAATGTATGATGCAAATGATGCAAAAATAAGCACAAACCTCCCCCAAACTTGTTTTCAACAGTGTCCTCACTGTTGTCATCCGCTAAATCTACAAAACCTGTAAGCTTGGGAGGAATTTATTAGTGGGGGCAAAATATTTAAGTGAAGAACCTCCCCAAACTTATTTTTGGCTCAAAATTTTGTAAAAATTTTCTTTTTAGGAGCCAGAAAAACATACCCCCCCCAAACTTGAATTATGCAATGTTAAACTTTGAAAATCACAAGTGGGGGTCAAAAATCAGTGGTCGATGCCAAGCTTTGCAAAGACCGAAAGTTAACACCAACCATTCAAAAATTTTATCAATGCAGTGCTCTGGTTGGTGGAAGAAGAAGAAGTGGGGAAAGGGTAAGTGGTGGAATAGAATGTGTGTGCGTCTCATTTTGGAGAGACGATGCAGTGAATGTGATGGATTGCTCGCATTCTTTTTATAATTCAGAAGAAGGGGTGGAGGTTCAATTTCAGTGATTGGGAGATGATTCATCTCAACACCCGTGCTTTTTAGAAATGCGAGTTCTTCAGCGAAGATTTCCTCAAATGTTCCATCAATACCCCGGTGAATAATGTCATCACAAAGTGCGGGGTGATCTTCAGACTCTAAGAACAGTTCATAATCAGTGTTAATTGTTGACCCGGACATCTCGGTGGAAGAGTCCGTATGTGTATGATACATAGTTGGGTCAAACAACAACGTATGAAAAGAGTCAAGATCGATATCAGGAGGATCATCAAATTCGCTGCTGTCGACATCCATTAAGTCGACAGAACATACCTGAGCAGTAGGTTCGGAGGGTACACTTCCCAACTTGTAAATGTTCAGCTCTATTGACCTATTCCCGAAAGATAGGGTCATAGAACCATTACGACAGTTGATAATAGCATTGGAAGTGGCCAAAAAGGGGCGACCTAAAATCATCGGAATTTGATTCCGTGGGTTCGCTACAGGCTGTGTATCAATTACAATAAAATCTACCGGGAATATAAATTCTCCGATTTTTATTAACACATCCTCCAGTTCACCCCTAGATTTGGTGATTGATCGGTCAGCCATCTGGAGAGTGCAATTGGTTGGCTTCAACTCTCCGATCCCTAATTGCTCATAAACCGAGTATGGAAGCAAGTTAACACTAGCGCCAAGGTCTAATAGAGCACGGTTGATGTGTTTTTCCCCAATAGAAACGGAAATAGTAGGATATCCTGGATCCTTACGTTTCCTCGGTAATTGCTGGGGGAAAGCCGTGTCTATTGTCTTTTCCATGAATATCTTCTTGGGCACTGAATTCTTCCTCTTCCTAGTGCACAAGTTCTTAAGAGTTTTCGCATAGGAAGGAACTTGTTGGATGGCATCTAGGAGAGGGATGTTGGTGTTTACTTGCTTAAAAATGTTCATAATCTTCTCCATATGTGGACTCGGTGTGTTAGCCCTTAACTGATTAGGATAAGGTGCTTTAGCAATAAGCGCTGGGTCCATCATAGGAGAAGAAAGTGTGTGTGGAATCGATCCCAGAATAGAAGTGGGGATCGTCCGAGGAGGGGTAAAAGAGGTGGGCTGAAGTGGCGAGCCTTTTTGGAAACGAAGAATAGGCTCAGAAGAAGGTGGTGGGGTAGAAGAATAAGGATCAGAACTAGAAGTGTGTGTGTGAGGAAAGGTCTCAGCCGGGGTGTTATTGATTGATTTTTCTGTATCATCAAACTCTTCCCCAACGTGAGTGTCAACCACTCTTCCAGATCTCAACGTGGTTGCATTCACAAGATGTGAATAGCCAGGATTGGGTAAAGGTTGAGCTGGAAGTTTCCCTTTCTCTCTTGCACTCATTTCGGCTTTTAGTTGTGCAATTTGTTCTTCCATCGATTTGATGTTCTCATTTTGAGAGACAATGATCTTCATTACATTCTCGATGGAAGATTGCAAACTTGCCGTCCCTTGGATGGATTGTTTCATGAAAGTATCCAAGGTTTGTGCTAGTGCAGAGGTATTATCTGTACCGGTCAATTGCAAAAAGTTTTCATGTGGTGCAAAAATGTTGGCCGGATTTTGGAAGTTATGTGCTTGGAAGGGGTGCTGACTCAATTGAAGTGGTGGCTGCTGTTGTGGTGGAGGGACCCTTTGAAAATGATTCATGTTTGGAACCGTGTTTTGAGATTGGGATTGGTTCCAAGCAAAGTTAGGGTGATTCCTCCAACCCTGATCGTATGTGGAGGAAGATGGATCGTTTCTAGGTCTTTGAAATGCGGCATTGGTATGCTCATGACCTTGAAACGGACATTCTTCCGTCAAGTGAGACGGATCAGAACAGCAGCCACATACAGTTTTGGAGAGTGATATTTGACTTAGGGCGGCTAAGAATTTGTTTTCCATAGTCTCAAGTTTCTTTTGCATAGCTGAAATGTCAGCTCTAACTCCTATGGAAATATCATTGCCATCCCTAGACGATTGACTCATACCCTCCCACTGTAAAGATTTTTCAGCGAAATCTTCTAGAAAATTCCAAGCTTCCCCATCATCTTTAGTCATGAAGTTGCCTTGACACATTGATTCAAGGGTCTGTCTTGTGTAAGGAGTAATGCCCTCATAAATGATTCGGCACAATTCCCATCTCGGGATGCCGTGATGTGGACATAGGACTAACAGATCCTTGAAACGTTCAAGACATTTTGAAAATGTTTCATTTGGAAGCTGGGTGAATTGATAGATTTCGCTACGGACTCGAGCTGTCTTATGATGTGGATAGAATTTCTTAAGGAATGCTTTGACGAATTCGTCCCAATTTGAAATGGAATGTGCGGTAGTGTTATATAGCCACTTCTCGGCTAAATCGCACAACGTGAATGGGAGAAGACGTAGACGGAAAGCATCTACAGACAACTGTGAGGTACCCATCATTGCGCATACATTTTCAAATTTCGTGATAAACACGTATGCGTCTTCAGACTCGAGACCGTGAAATTTTGGTAGAAGGTTGATGTATTGGGGTTTTATTTGAAAATTTTCCCCATTGGCTGGTGGTGTGGAAAGACAAGTGGAAAGTGGGCCTCGTGTAGGATAGCATCTCTCTTGGAGAGAGATGCGAGGTGGATTCTGCGCACCAACGGACGGCGGCAGAGTAGTGGAAAAGAAGTTCGATGGAGGTGGATCCATCGATGTGGGTGTGGTGGTGGGTAAAGGAAAGGGTAAATGTAGAAATACCGACTTTTGGGTCGATGAGGGAAACGCGGACTTAACAGGCACTAGAATCCTGTGTCCAGCCTATCTTGCACTAAAAAGGGTTAGTACAAGTGGCAGCGTGAATTTATAATTAGGGGAATGAATGAATGCTGGTGTTTGTTTTGAAAATTGATACGGACTTTTGAAAAAATGATGCAACACAACAAATGCAACACACAAAACCCTAAAATCTAGGGGTCACCTAGGTCAAAGCTCTAGACCGCTCCTAACTGCCAAAAGACAAGTCGCAGGATAGAATCATCCACTGCCTCTTTGTCCCCCTGTGGCCGGATAAGTGCCAGGTAAGTGGGAAGGTACTCCACTACGTAAGTAGTGGGCCTAATTAAAAACCACTAGCCTTAGACACACTCGCCTTAGGCACCACAAGAAAACGCGGATAAGCAATGAATTACCCACGGCCTTCTTTTGTCCTAATTGAGCGCGACGGTCCTTAGAGTCATCTCTAGATATTTTTTAATTAATGAGGGTAAATGCGGATGCAGGTTTGTGATTTTCGGGGCCTAGGAAGGGTAATGAAATCCCCACCTAATTTGGATTTGGCCGTGCCCCTTAATTTCCGTATTAATATGCAAACAACCAAGAATCAAAACACGCACAAATTTTTATTTTGCTTTTGCGGCGCAGCGATTTATTTGCAAAGAAACCTGCAATAAAATGTTAATTGGAGCAGATGAGGGGAGAGATAAGAAAGCAGAGGAGTATACCTGAAAGTTTGGTACAGAGAAGACTCAAACCCACCGCGGATGCGCCGCAGGTAGGGGTATTTTGCCGCGGAAACACGCCTCAATATACTGTTCACTCTACCAAATTTCAACAGTAGCTTTCTGTTGATTTCTACAGCTCTCTGGACATTTCAGAAAAAAATTTCTCCAGCTCCAGTGATTCCAGATTTTCTCGCAACAAATCACAACACACGTATTAGGGTTTGTACGAGTTTAGATCTAAAAATTATGATGAAATAAATTGTTCAACTCAAATTTCAAAATACGAACTATTAGTGCACTATCCCCGGCAACGGCGCCATTTGATTTTATTATTTCTTGATTGGATGTAAAAGTAAATCAAATCAAATAGTCCCCGGCAACGGCGCCATTTGATTGTAAAGAATTCTTGTTTGTGTAATTGGGAAATTGTAAAGAAATCACAACCAAAAATTATTTGACCGCAATCAACTACGGTGTCGGATGTAGATTGTTAGTGAGTGCGGATCGTCCACAGGGAAAGTGTAATCGTTCGTCTTTCGATTTAGGTGAGTTGAAACTTTAAGGAAAAGAAAACAAACAATTCAAGATTTAAAGTTGAAGTTCAAGAATGAGAAAAATCTAGATCTAAGAAAGCATTAAAAGATAGAATCAAGAATTGATCGTTTGTTGATTTTTCCAAACCAAATCTCAAGAATCGAAATGAGGCTCCTAGGAATCGATCGGATCTATAGATGTAATGTAATCTTACAATTACGTATTCTTATCCTTCGATGAATTGATACTAGATCGATGATGATCGATGAGAATTAGAGACTTCTTGTGAAACTAGGGTTTCATCTTATCTCTTGTTCTTTCGTCGATATCATTCATATTCTAGCCTCTAGTAAATTCAAGAAACGATCGTAGATCCCTAATTTCGAGCGATCACAATCAAGAAAGCATCGCTACGAAACTAGGTCATCGATTCTTGAACTTGCTAGGGTTTACAAAACTCGTAGGACTTAAAAATCGTATTAAGATTTGTTACATCATCATTCTACAATCGTCTCGACTCCTTTACGAGCGGAGTTTTACTCAAACATCACAACAAGAACAACAATTACAAATTGAGATCTAATCATGATGCAAGAATTAAAAGAAAGCAAGATTAAAGAATTTCACCTTTTATTTATATCAACAATTTCATTACATTCGCTCAAGAACTACAAGAGGAAGAATTCGATCGTCGACTTGGCTTCGCTCGTCTCCGTGGATCGCGGATCGGCTTGGATCACTTGCCCGATTGAAGATCGGCTCGGCTCCTAAAAGGTTGAAGGCTTCTCGCTTGATTTGGTACTCAAGATCTTGAAGTTGGAGTGGAATTAGGGTTAGGGTTTCGCACAAGCCTTGTCACGAGACTTGTGGAAGAAAATGGTGTAGAATGAACCAATGGTTATTGATTATTGATTATTAAAGATTGATTTTTTTTAACCCTAGGTCTAGGTTCCTATTTATAGATAACTAACCCTAGATCTAGGATTTCAAATTCTAAGTTTCCCTCCTAAAGTTTGTTGAAGAAATTCAAATTTCCCTCCAAAAGTTAGTTAGGGGAGAAGCTTCTAGATGTGATTAGTTAGGAGGAGCTTCTAGAAGAGGATTAGCCTTGCTTAATCTTCTTTGCTGATCTGGCAGTAGCTTCTGGAGAATTCTGGAATTTGACGTGTCACAATGAGATGTGGGCCCTGATATAAGAATTGTACACTGAAAATTAGCTGATGACGTGGCAAGAGGGCGGCGGATCCGCGGCACAAGCCAGCTCCCGCCGCGGATCCGCGGCGCCTTTGGTGAGTTGGGGCTTGGGCTCTCTGGTGATCTCTTGGTCTGATGTATGGGCCTTTATTTGATATATAGAATTGTATAATTCCTTCTTAATTGCTACCAGATCTGAAATGATTTAGTTGGCGTATTTTGATCAGCTCTTTTGCTTTTCTTCCGTATTTCTTGCACAGACTCAAGACAAGTGTTGCGCAAATACAGAAATGATGCGATGCCATGAAATGCGGTTAATTTCCTTTAAAGTGTCGGTTTAAAAGTCTAATACATGCAATCTCATATTTTGTGACAGATTTGCTAATATGTAGAATATGAATGCCGAACACTTCTAAATGTATGCAAATGTTAAGGAAATTGCCGGCTAAAATATACAATATTTTCGACTGATCACGACCGTCGATTGACGAAGAGCTAGCTCCCGCTTGGGATGTCTTTTATCATTGTGCATATATTATTCATGTTGTACCCCGTTTGGGGCTGGTATTTACAAAGGAAACTCTGCCGAAATTTTCAGAAAAGACTTGAGATTTTAAAAATGCATACTTCGGCTTATGTTATTAAAACCTCTTATTTTAAAACATGTTTTCTTCACTTCTTTCTTTAAATGTTTTAGATTTCTGGGATTTCTTGGCTTACTTTAATTAGATGGGGTCCTATAGACTTCATATGATTCAAGTGCTAGTTACGTGCCATTTCGGGTCATGACAACGTGGCGGATGACGTGTCACATGCGTAAGCCAGTTAGGCCCCTGAGGGCCACGGAGGGGAAACCGGCGTGCTATAGCGGGGGCTTCCCTCAAACCTTGTCTCCAAGGTTGCATCCCACTCCTTACCCCCGAGCACTTCAGCAGCCAAGCCAATTGTCCCTTTGCTCTACTCCGAGCTATCACGGACCCGAGCTCCCTCAGCCATCTGGCTCGCCTTCGAGCCTTACTTCGGGCTGAGCTTCCTTGCCTTCCCGGCTCGCCCCCGAGCCATCCTTCGAGCTGGGCCTCCTCGGCCCTCTCAGCTCGCCTCCGGGCTTTAGCAGAACTAAGATAGCTCGACCTCCCTCTCATTCCCGAGCTCTCCTGCCGAGCTCATCTTCCTCGGTCTTATCAACCGACCAACGGCACCACTCACAGGCGCAACTGCCATCCCGCGAATCTCGCCATACGCGAGATATCCGCCGGCCACATCCCATGTTCCACGCTATCACGATCCCCCATTAACGAGCCTTTCTCGCCATTAATACGGGATCCCGCCCATCACGCGGGCGTGACGTCGGAAGCGTAACGGCCGGCGTGATTCTCGCGCCTGCCTGCCTACTGCCACCGCTATTTAAACCCCTCCTTCAGACGGTTCAAGTAAGTCTTTTTCTTTCCACCAAGCCGTTACTTTGCTCGGATTTCTTCTCTAACTTGACTGTCGGAAGGTCCTCGGTGGTACAACCACCTCGGGGCTTCCTTGCAGGTAGCTCGGCCCAAACAACCTCAAACCCATTGAGATCCACACGCTTCAGGAGCCAGCCTCCAACTCCAATCTCAGCCGTCCATCGCCGCCAACAGCAGATCAACGGAAAGCAACATCTTGACGTGATCCGACGCACGTCAACCAGGGTTTGACAAAACTATCTAAGCTTAATCTGACAATACCATGTTTGGCATGGATTTTGGGTTAGAAAACTTCGGTTAGTCAGAACTTCAAAACGAGACATCCAAGGTTTACAAAATTCCAACCCAACAAAGATTTTTTAAACCCAAATTCTGTGAATAATACGTAAATATTTTGGAGTTTAGATAACTTTAAGACAACATTGTAAAGTTTAGAAAGCCCTAAAACCAAATCCCCAGCAAAGTTTCAGTTCATAAAATGGAAGCATGAAAGGGATTGCAAATTACAATTTCAATCCCCTTTGCCAAGGCTTGTCGATGGGTCAAGCCTTGGCTCCGGCCTGAGATCAGCTGCCAAAAAAAGGGTTTTGAATCGATTACAAAACCGTTGACATAGACCCGATCCGAATCCATTAAGGCCATGTTTGGATACAAAGCTAAGATAACCATAATTTATTTTAGAGTGGAGGTAGGAGGCATACAAATCATGGTTTGCAAACTCCAAACTCAAAAAATGGAGTCTAGTAAACTTTGATCATACCGGAGTTAAGAAAACAACAGCCCTAGGCTGAAAAATTGCGGTCATCTCAACTCCAAAATGGTTGCCAAACAAGTTAAAGTTAGCATTTTGAAGTTAGCTTTTGCCAACTTTATGAAACCACGGTTTACCCGCCTCCTTTCCCAAACAGGTCCTAAAAGATTTAATCAATGGGCGGGGTCTAGATAAATCCTGTTCGCACTTGTTCGACCCGATCCATTTACTTAATTAGATCTCCTATGCTATTTCATAGGCTAAACCATATCAAAAAGCCATGTAGTAGGCTAAATCATATCCGTTTACTTGACCCGATCCTTAATCAGATCTCCTATACTATTTCATAGGCAAGCCATATAAAAAAAACGTGATTAGCTGGTTAAGTCATATGAACAAAAAATATTTAGTTAATTATAGAATAATCTTAACACCGGTTTCCCTTTCCATTTTTACACAACATCTCTATTCTCCTTTACGCTGCAAGCTTGATTATTTTAATTATGAAAAACCAGTTAAAAGGGGCGGGAGAAAAGTACCTGACCCAGTACTGATGGATCCGGATATGAATGTATTCAGCTTAGAGACATTGGATGAATTTAAGAATCTGCAGTCTGGATCTATTAAACATAATCGGATCTGGAACGGCAACATGCCATTTTGGATCCGACACAACCCATTTGACATGCCAACCTCCGCCTCCATTTCGAGAAACATGGCCCAAATGGGTAGCAGACCCGAATCTGTGCATGGGGTCGTCTAGACGCGGCCCCAATTAGCAGGCCTAGCTGGGATCCGTACCATACATCGAGCTATCGCTTTCTCCCTCAGCCCTCTCTCACAACCTTCGTTCTTCTTTATACTCAATACCCAGATCTAGCAGCAAGCGCGAAATTGAAGATATTTCGAAATTGGGTATGCTAGGGTTTGTGATTACTTAATCTCATTCGAATAGAGTAACAATTGGGGAAGAATCATAGGGTTGGTATATAAATTTGATACCTTTTGTATATAGCATGCTTGCCTGCTGTTTATCTATTCATCAATTGATCGATTGATCTCTCAATTATTTGGTAGGGATTTTTATTTCCAGCGGTGATGAAGGACTACTAATTCTCAGGTATGATTCTCAATGTTGCTTGTGTTTGTAGTTGATTTTTATTTTGTTGGCAGTAAAGCTTAGTTCCGTGAATTTCACTGCCCACGATATTACATAACCCCTTGCATTATTTGAAATGCACAAATGATCTGTAAGGGGCTGTAACCCATAAAATTTGGAAGTACATCACACAACCTCCCTATGCGTCAAATGCATGATCATCTATAGATTTGGAAGTAAATCAAATAGAAGTTAAATTTTTGGAGTATACCGCATTTACAATGATACAAGATACCCCTCTAATTTTTTTGAGTGTATCGCATAATCGCCCACCAGTGTTGTCAATAATAGGTTTAAAAGGCCGATTGATCACTGTTTAAGTAGTAGAGAGCCGACTGTTAACAGCCATATGAGGAAAACATCCATCTAATGGCACCTTATAACCATTTTCTCTCTTTTATGAAATCTCGTTTTATCATGTGATTAAAAGTATGGCATGTCGACCGTATCCTATTTTATCCAAAAGGCATTCAGGATGAAAATTGCAATTATATCACCAAATTGAACATAAGTACAATCACAGGGAATCACATTCCACACGAAATCCCTAGGATTCTCTTTCCCCACACCATAACAAGCAATAGAGATAAAATGGAAAAAATGGTCATTATAAAGTCTGATTATAGAGTGACAGGAAGAGCAATAAAACTTGAAGGGGTTAATGTTACCGAGTCAATATGTTTATAAGTTATCAATGAGCAATAGCTCAGTTGGTATGGCATTTCCCTTCCTGGGGCGAGTGCAGGGTTCGAACACCAGGCGGGGAAGTGGCCAGAAATTAACGTTTTTTGGGGTAAATTCACGGGTCCCTTGGGTGGGTGGGTGTGCGCACTGTGTGCTTGTGTGTACTGTGTGCGTGGGTGTGGTGTGTGCTTGGCGTGAGGCTTACGGGCCAGTTTTTAAAAAAAATTCTATATGATTCCTGATTTGGGGAAAATGAATTGTTTACAATTAACCGACATGACCAACTCTTCGTCACAGAAAAAGGCAGGGCCACATCTGAAATCCTGAGTCTAGGGGAGATTGAAATGGATGATGGATGGCCATCTTCACCTTCGGCTCAAGTCATGAACAGCCCAAGGAGAACTCTAAGCCTTTTAAGAGAGAGGAGGGCTACGGTTTCAATATCGGATCCGGATGAGAAAGCAGCTGGGTTTGCCCAACATCATGGACCCAAACCCTCTGAGGTATATGGATTCGTCGGCTCCATAACCACCGTGATTGCAACAGGTTTTTTCTCTATTATCCTTCTCTTTTGAGATGCCTGAATATTCATTGAAAGATTCGTCCCTTTGATGTTTGATGGTGCAGTGATCTATTTGGTGTGGGCGTACACTCCTGAACCCTGGCTGCATTCTTTAGGGATCACTTATTATCCGAACAAGTTTGTGATTATGTCCCCCCCTTTTTTATATCTGTTCTTACTTTTTAGTAATGTGGATATTGTTGATTTTTCTTGATAACAATTCATTGGATTTTCTAAAGAAGAAATTATCATTTAATGTCAGCCATGTTACGATTTTGTTTGGAAATAATTGGAATACATTCTGGACTGCATTATTTCTTCTCAATTGTTGATTTCTGTCTTTATAGAATGGGCAATGAGCTCATGATATACTTAGTTTATGATTTACGTCAGTTTCTATTTTCCTGGCCATCAATTTGGCAGTAATTAAGTGAGGAATCGGATTGATGTCAGTGACGGCCAGTTGATAAAACTTAGTCCAATATTTCAGGGGCTCCTTCTTCACAGCCGGCATCATTTTAGTGAGTGAAGGCTTAGCAGATGACGACGACGACGACGAACATTGGTGGCTTATTAGTTTATAAATTTGCTAACTGAGACTTGAAAGTCAAGCTCAAGGAAGTGCCACTGCCAATTCCCCTTATAAATTTTTAAATACGAGGCTTTTCTTTTGATGTTACAATAATTGTGTATTAGATTTGGAGAAAAAAACAAAAACTCTCCTTATAAATTATCTGAGTACATCCACTTGGTTTCCTAATCTTCTTAAATAAACTATTCCTCAAAATACGCTTCTTATGCGATGGTCTAACCATTATATTCTTGTTTCTTAAAATACGACAAGAATGTTTCACTCGACACGTGCGTAAACGTTGTTTGCTAATAAAGAAAATTATCACATATATTTGCGTAACACGGAGAAAATTATCACATATGTTTGCTAATAAAGAACCTTCTTTCATTTTCTTCTGGAAACATGACCTCTTGATTGAGACGTTTCTGTGACACTTATATGATCTTCTTAGAATATATGATTGCATAACACGGAGAAAATGATGCCCAAAAGCAAGGAAAAAAGTTTCTTTCTTACCCTTACATCTTGAGAACAACCCCTGAATTCAATCAAAAACATGCCTTTTGTTAGAGTTTAGAGCATTTAAAGCTGAGAGAGCGATGGACTTTTTAATAGGTACACATTGGCCTTTGATATAAGTAGGTTTCAACAATAAGACTCAAGCCTTGTTGAGGCGTCACCCATTTTATATTTTATACCCATTTGTTTCTTTTGTTGTTTCCAATATGGGACTATCTTTGATGTCCCATCATTTGTTTTTGTTTTTTTACTTTCTACACCCCCTCACATGCAGCCATCACTTTTTTCTTTGGTGTGGTTGTCACGTAGAAAGTACAATACTCGGTAGTATTGTCGAGTTGAGTTTGGATCGAGTCATTGGCTCTGATACCATATTAGAGTTTAAGAGTATTTAAAGTTGAGGGAGCGATGGGATTTTTTATAGGTACACATGAGCCTTTGATATAAGCGGGTTCCAACAATAAGACTCAAGCATTGTTGAGGTATGACCCATTTTATATTTTATACCCATGTGTTTATTTTGTTGTTTTCAATATGGGACTATCTTTAAAGTCCCATCATTTGTTGTTGTTTTTTTTTACTTTCAACACCTTTCACCTACTTTTAATATGTTGCAAATTGCAGTTAATTGGAATTTTATATTATATTCAAACACTAGTTTTTATGAGCTTTTTAATGTAGTCATCTTTTAGAAAACATTGTAAATGAAATGGGCATTTCTCTACTGTCTCTGCTGTCAGGTACTGGGCGTTGGTAATTCCAGCTTTTGCCGTGGTAACAGTGTTTCTGGGGATGATATTTTACCTGGGTTTGAATTTCATGGTCACCCCTCCTCCAACTTCCTTTTACACAATGTTTGGTACGTATTTTGCGGTTGATTAACGATTTTTATTATACTCATGAAAATTATGGTTATAACAGTTATTTGTAAATTATCTTAGAAATGAGCTAATTGAGTGTTATAGGAGAACTAGATCATCATGACTCTAGAAATTTCCTGTTGTTTTGTCAATGCATTCTTATATAGTTAGTGTTTCTTGCTAGCAAAAAGAGTAAATAGGTTGGGCTAGGATCGAATTCATAAACAATCATATAACCTTACTAAAGCTGGACTCAAAATAGGAATCTCTTACACCTGCTGATTTTTCAACAGATGCCTACTTTCTCCCTGAAATTGGCTTCAATTTCTGTCTATAGAAAAATTCTTTCATTTATTGGGTGCATGTGCCCGGTCATTAGAGTGAAAGAAATAAAGATATGGGCCCCACAAAACTGCCTGAAGATGCCCGGAATATCCCATCTCTTTCTCTCTCCTGTCCGGATGCATTGCATTTGGTTGTAGAGTGTTTTTCGCCATCCTATTGAGATAAGAATGCGTTTTCTTGTCAAGCGCAATACAGATCCCCTCTGTCCTGGGTAGGCAAGGGTTTATTGATTATGTGGATCCTAATCTCTGGCAGACGCGGATAAAGCTGCCGTTAATTACCCCCGAAGCGAGAGAACCTCCGATTATCGGGTCGTGCCAATCATGCGAACTCAATATAGAGCGTTTATGCTTGGAAATAAATGTAATTGCATGTTCATTTCATTGTTATTTTCGTTCTTTTATTTACATTTTATCATGTTTTTATTTTTGTTATTTTGTTAGTTTATTTAAGTCTTGCTCTCATTTATTCAAACATATTTTTTATTTTACTTTATTTTCTTATTGTTACGTTTTCCTTCTTTTTTTAATTTATATTTTTTTTATTTGGGGGACCCCCCCCTTTGGGGTCCCCGAAGGAAAGGCAGGGGACCTATTGGGGGAGGGGTTCTTGAGCCTTCGAGAACTCCTTTTAGGGAGGGTCCTCCGGGCCTTTGGGGGCCACCCATGAAGGTTCAGAGACATCCTCTTTGGGAGAAGTCCCTGAAACCATATTCATTTTTTGACAGAACAAGGAATGAAAAGAATATTATTTTTGAGCGGAGATCTCTCCGCTTGGGGGTTCCCGACAGTTGGGTATCCCTTTGGGTACCCAAGACGACGACTTCCATTTATATGTTATCTATTATTTTCTTTTTCTTTATTCATTTTCTGTTTAATTTTGTAAATGAGGCTATGTATACGGATTTTGACAAAATTTTGGCAGCATGACTGTTAAACTCGTCGGTTTATCGTATGAAAGGGTGAGGTACGGAAAAATCCACTCTCACCAAAAAGGGATACGGACCGAAATCCACATTCTCGAGGGTTTTCTCTAAGGGAAAAGCCCGAAGAATTTCCCTTTGATAGGGTCACCCTCAATCGTCTCCGATTGGGTCCCAAAAAAATCTTTCTTGATTTTTTTTGACTTTGGATCCGGATCTTGTGTAAAAATATCTTTACTCCCTTTGAGATGCGTCCCCTTTGCCTTCTCTCCTTTTTTTTTGCTCTTTTTTAATTTTTATGAACAGGGAGGGGAAAGATTAAGAGATGCATATGTACTTCAAAAAAAAATTTAAAAGGAGGAAGAAGAAGCTTTCCTAAAAATATTTACAGCGGGGTTTGAGTCAAAATATTACCAGTGGAGAAAAAAGAAAGCTTTCTCAAAATTTTTTTAGAGAAGCAGAGAGAAATAAAAGACGACACAAAACCCTAGAATTGATAGAGAGAATAATCTCTTGATTTCATCATGGGGTTGGTTTTTATAACCTTTTACACTATACACTCAGTCCTTTGGGCTTTACAACTTTGGAGTTTTGCCCAATTATTTTACATTTATTCCCAAAAAATTACATTTTATTTATTTGCTAAATAATTCTTTTCTTTTCTTCGGTGGTCGGCTTCGCTTGGGCTGGAGGCAGTTTAGGCATAGGCCCAGCTGCTCGGAGTCGGGTCCGGGTTATTTGACCCGGGTCCATTTGGGCGTCGACTTTGACTTGTTGACATTGACTTTGAATTTTTGACCTTTAATTTCTGATTTTTAATTTTGGTAAATGAGGTGCAAATTTTGACCCCAACAAAGTGCCCCCTATCAATAAATGCACACTACGTGTATGGATCTTATCCATGAAATTGATGGATCTTCTTTCATGGATAGGTTGACTTGGTTCCCTTTTAGTGGCGTGGAGGTCGATGTCCCGAGGTGGAGCATGATTTCGACGCGGGTGTATATATTCCGTGACGGAGCTTGATTCCGACGGGGAGGTAGATGATTGGTTTGGTCCTGAGGCGAAGCTTGATTCCGGTGCAGGAGTTGATTTTCCGAGACGGAGCTTGATTCCGACGCATAGTTTGATTTTCCGAGACGGAGCTTGATTCCGACGCATAGTTTGATTTTCCGAGATGGAGCTTGATTCTGACACATGTTGATTTCGAGATGGAGCTTGATTCCGACACAGAGTTTGACTTTACAAGACGAATCTTGATTCCGACGCGAAGGTTGATTTTGAGACGGAGCTTGATTCCTACGCAGAGTCTTTTGAGATGGAGCTTAATTCCGGCACAGAGGTTGATTTTGAGACGAAGTTTGATTCCGACGTGGAGGTTGATTTTGAAACGGAGCTTGGTTCCGATGCGGAGGGTGATGTTCCGAGACGGAGCTTGATTCCGACACAGAGATTGATTTTGAGACGGAGCTTGATTCCGACACGGAGTTTGACTTTCCGAGACGAAACTTGATTCCGACGCGGAGGGTGATGGTTAATTTGATCCTGAGACGGAGCTTGATTTCGGTGCAGGAGTTGATTATGAGATGGAGCTTGATTCCAATGCAGAGTTTGATTTTTTGAGACGAAACTTGATTCCGACGCGGAGGTTGATTTTGAGATAGAGCTTAACTCCGACGCAGAGTTTGAATTTCCGAGACGAACCTTGATTCCGACGCAGAGAGTGATGGTTAATTCGATCATGAGACGAACCTTGATTCCGGCGCAGGGGTTGGCTCCGAGACGAAGCTTGATTTTGACAGGGAAAACAAATACTCCAAGATGAGGCTTGATCCTGACGGGGAGGCAGATATTCCAAGGCGGGGCTTGATTCCGACGGGAGAGGCAGTTGGTTGACTTGATAATTTGATTTGTTTGGAAATTTCCTATCTGTCCAGCGGGACTATTGAGCTTGGAAGCATCGCTGGGTGGGATTTTTATTTGATTTGTTTGATCCGTGCCTTGTTCGGTGGGATTTTCTGAGCTCAGTGGCGCTTGTTAAGTGGGACTTTTTTTTGAAGTTGGTAGGATTTGAATCTGGGTTAAAAGTTGGAATTTAGACTATGTGGACTGAAATTCGAGGATTTTGAATAGAATTTATATTAGAAATTGGGGTTGGAATCCGAATTTTGAAGTCTGGGCTGACATCAGCGTTGCTAACATTGGAGCTTGTGTGCCAGGAGCAATTCATCATCTGTCATTGGGAAATTTGGGGGTTTGAAATTTTGTTGGCATCTGCATCGCTACACTGGAATGATATCAGGAGCGACTCATCATTCGTCATTAGAGGATTTGGAATTTTGGTTGGCGTCTGCATCGCTACCATGGAATGGTAACAGAAGCGACTCATCATTTGCCATTGAAGTTTTTTTTGAGGCATTTGTGCCCGTGTGGGTTTTCACAAGCTCGCGGGTGGTCTTGCTATTTTTACTCATGAAACTTTTTTAGGTTTTCATCCATGCCCTTTTTGCTTGTGGACCAACTCTTTTTTATCTCTCAGTTTAACGACTTGGGGGTTGATGGAGCGCTTATTCTCTATTTGGCCTTATTAGCGCTTTGTTGCAAAATTGACGGGCGAGGCTATAGGCTTCACTTGATTCTTTCGTCCGACCTTAGGCTTTCCTTTAAAAAGCCCCAGTATTTTCTGATTCTTTAGGACAAGCAAACGTCCCACGAAAGATGTTGCAGACTTGAGTCCTTTCTTGAAGTGAATGATTAAGTTTGCTCCTGAAAGATTTCGGTTTTTGTTTGTACATCATTGGCCGTTGCGGCTTTGATTGTTCGCCAGCTCATCGGAAGACAGCAAGATTTTCCCAGTCTTGTATTGGTCTTCGATCCGGTCCTTAAAAATGTAACAGTCTTCAATAACATGCCCCAACACTTTATGATATGCACAGTAATTAGGATTTCGGTCATCGTTGCTTTCCACGGTCTTTTTAACTCCGGCATTCGTAGACCGTTGTTGAGGCCGTTCTCGAATATTTTGTGGACTTTGTCCTTCCTGAAGGAGTAAATTTTATTAGTTCTCTCGGTCAGAGTCGGTGTTCTTCCTAACACTGGTCTTTGAGGCCTATTGGCGTTTGATTCGTTCGTTACTTGCTTACCCCGGTCAGTAGACATATTGATAAGTTGGTATCGTTGGAACTTTCGTATTTGGCTGTGTATGGCCTCCCATTAGCGGTACGACCTTTCTATACTTTAGCTACCAATGACTTGACTTTGATTTTGTCATGTGTTAACTTGCCGCAGTCATGCGTCAGAACTTCCCTGAAGGCTGGCCGCGGTTGACTTTCGTGAAGAAGCTTTGCTCTTGGTCTGGAGGGAAGAGCTATTGGCTGCTTCGGGATGTCAATCTCTGGTTCATGGACCGAACTTTGATTTTGTTGTAACTGCATTCGAACGACTTGGGTTGTGAGATTTGCCACGATAGTCTCCAGATTGTCGACTTTAGAACATGCCTGGACCAATTCCTTGTCTCTATCCTGAAGCTGCTTTTTGAAACCATTGGAATAATACTTGTTCTATAGTTTTGGGGATAACAACTGGGCTACCCTCACCGTCTGAGCTTGATTCTCCAGGAACCTGGGGCTTCTTTTGCTTAGCAGCATGAGCAAGGTCTTCATCATCATCTGAACTGAGCCGGGATTAGGTAACGGCAGCCATATCATTACCATGATTGCTAAGTGCATGGGGATTTGTTCTTTCAGGTCCCACCATGTAGACCATGTGGATTGTGTATCCGTCCTTGCCTTCTCATTTGTAATGCTGAGCTTTTGGATTGTTGCCTTAGTCCACTCCTTTCAAAGAAGGACAAATAGCTAAGAGCAATCGGTTTCCAAAGAGTTTCGGTCTGTCTGTATGAAATTGACGGTCGCCGCTTGATTGTTCGCTAACACGTCTTTGGGCAGTTCTATTTCTCCTGCATTGTATTGTTTCTTGACCTAATCTTTGAAAACATAGTAGTTCTCGATCGCATGACTCACATATAGGCAATACAGAGGATTGTCGGTCATCTTTCCTTCGTTCGGTCTTTTCGACTCTATCAGTTGCAAACCATTCTTTAGAGCGCCCTTGAATATTTTACGGACCTTGTCTCTTCTGAAGGAGTATACTTTATTCAACTTCTCTTTCAGGGGCAATTCTCTTCCTTTTCTCAACACTGATTTTCAAAGCTGGTTGGCATTAGGCTCGCCTGTCCCTCGCTTGCTTCGGTCGGCGGGCGTGTTAAGGGATTCAGTGTGGTTGAGATTTCCACCTTTACGACTATCGTCTTTCCGGTTCTTCTAGGGTTTATTGTTACCTTGGGGGTCCGAAGTGAACTCGTGTTTTGAGCATTCTAACATTTGAACCTTTTTTGTCAGCTCCTGGAATGTTTTGAGACCCGCTGTGCACAGGAAAGGAGTCATTCAGTTGCCGTGATTTCCTATGAGGCTGACGGATTGGTTATGCTTTGATGGCGGTTCACACTTGACGGTGAGATTATGCCATTGGGCTATGAAATCCGTGTTGTTTTCGTTGCGCTCTGGCTTGGTCATCACAAGGTCAGCAATGGTAATTTTATCGTTGACACTCATGAATCTTTGCCTAAACAGATACTCCATTTGAGTGAACGCTGTAACAGAGCTATCCGGTATGCTTGTGTACCAGTCGAAAGCAATATCGGTCAACATATTAACGAACTGACGGAGGAGAAGTGCATCATTGCCTTCAGTATTTCCACACGATATTTTAAAGTGGGTAATGTGTTAGTTTGCATTTCCCGTCCCATCGAACCTTTCGAATTTGGGGACAACGTAGCCGCTGAGAAACTCCACGAGATCATATTGTGCAGGATACGGTCTCTATCGCTGCCGATTTCTTTCTACGTTTCGGCTTTGGCCACCAATGTTTTGACTTTATTGGCGATCAAATTCATGATCCGATCTTGCGTTAGTGGGCTACTTTCGTCGAGAGTCAAGACATTCCCTGAAGCGGAATGTGGTCGATTTTCATGTGGCTGACCTATCTTTAGACTTAAGGGAACATGCGTCGGCTGCTTCGAGCCGTTGTCACACGACTCATGAGTAGAGCCTTATACTTGATTGGACGGTGGCCGAGCAACTTGGGTTATGAGTTGCGTTATGACGTTTGTCAAATTATCAATTTTGGAGTAAAGCTTAGTCATCTTCTTGTCTTTGCTCCTAAATTGTTTCCGGAGTTCTTGGAGCAGCTCCTGTTCCGCGGTCCTGGAGCAGAAAGTCGGCTCCTGTTCACTGGCCGAGCTTGACTCATGAATTGAGGGATCTTTTTCCCTAGCATTCTCACCGATAGGGTTTTCATCGTCTTCCGGAGGAAGCTAGACCTGAGAAGTGCCAGCCACATTCAAACCAGATTGGACATGAGAAGTGACGGCCTCATCTTTGCTCTTGCTGCGAAGGTTATCACCGGGGCGTGTGCCTGCCATGTAGATAGTGTGGACCACGCCACCGGTCATCCCTTCATTGTTGGCGGTCGGTCTTTCGAACTGTTGTCGTGGCCCGTCCTCTTCAGGAAAGGACAAGCGGCTGAAAACAGTCGGCTTAGTTGAGTTCTTGGGTGGCACTGGTACTCCTTTCTGAATTTCCCCATTACTTTCACGCGGTTAAGAGCGCTCGATAAACCTTTGAGGAGATGGTGTCACGCTTTCTGTATTGAGCCTTAAACACATCTTTTTGCAGCACTGTACGAATCGCCGTCTTCTTGATTTTTACGGTCATGGCATTTTTCTGAACCCACTTCAAGGGTTCAAATGAACTGTTGATTTTCACGGCTGATCGCGGGGTAATCCTGTTCTTGGAATCTCACGAAGTTCAACTTAGTAGGAGCCCTAGCCTTTTTATTGGTTCATATCCGAGTCGCTTCTCTCTTAACTTTTCGGTCTTGAGGGCTTGATGGGCATCTGCTTTCCTGGAAGCTGCCGTAGGCCGATTGACGGGAAGTTTAGAGGAGACATCCGATCGTGCTCTTGTCAAGGGCACCATCTGAGCTTGCCTGAGATGCCTCATAGCTTTCTTGGTGTTGAGTGCCTTTTCCCCAGCTGGAGCAAAAGAGAACCGTTTAAAGGCAGACTTGCGTTTGGACTGGGGCGTCCTCGTGACCACGACATTTGGCCTCCTACATCTTGAGGCTGGTTTGGCCATCTTGCTTGCTGGAGCCTCTGTAGTAAGAGCATTGAAACCTGACGAAAATTGGATGGAGCTGAATTGTAGCGGCAGTTCCTCCCATTAGCGTCTAAGGTTCGACGGGAGAATCAATCGAGCATTTGTCTTGATGGGTATGCGATTGGGGCTGCATCGAGAGCCGAGTTCGTCTTTGGAGACATTGTCGTGTTTCAAATTGCAGTTGAAAGTTGCTAATCTGCATAAAGGAGTATGATTTCAGTACAAATAACAATATATATGTTGAATGAGTTCGCATGATTGTTTGACCCGAAATATGGAGGGAGATAAGTTCCACCGGACGTGCCAGAATCTGTAGTGTATTTTCGCCTCCCTATTGAGATAAGAACGCGTTTGCTTGTCGGGCGCTATACATATCCCCCGTACAGGGTTGGCATTGGTTTATAAATTGTGGGGATCCTAATTTCCGGCAGCCACGGACAGAGCTGTCGTTAATTATCTCTTGCCCCGAAGCGAGAGAACCTCCAATTAGCGGGACGTGTGAATCATGCGAACTCAACATACGTTTGTGCTTGAAAATAAATATAAATGCGTGTTCATTTCATTGTTATTTTCGTTCATTTATTTACATTTTATCATGTTTTTATTTTTGTTATTTTGTTTGTTTATTTAAGTCTTGCTCTCATTTATTCATATATTTTTTTTATTTTACTATACTTTATTTTCTTATTGTTTTTATTGTTATGTTTCCTTATTTTTTTAATTTATATATTTTTTATTTGGGGGACCCCTCTTTGGGGGGTCCCCATAGGAAAGGGAGGGGACCTCCCTGGGGGAGGGGTTCCCGAGCCTTCAGGGGCCTCCCCCTCAAGGAGTGTCCCCGAAGGTTAGGGACTTCTCCTTTCTTGGAATCACATTTATTTTTTTTGATAGAATAAGAAATGAAAAGAAAATATTTTTTGAGCAGGGACCTCTCTGCTGTAGGGGGTCCCTGACGGTTGGGTATCCCTTTGGGTATCCAAGGTGGCGACTTTCATTTATATGTTATTTATTCTTTTCTTTTTCTTTATTCATTTTCTGTTTAATTTTGTAAACGAGGCTAGGTATACGGGTTTTGACAAATTTTGGCAGCATGAATGCTGAACTCGTCAGTTTATTGTATGAAAGGGTGAGGTACAGAAAAATATGCACCCACCGAAAAGGGAAATACGGACCGAAATCCATATTCTCGAGGGTTTCCCCAAGAGAAAAGCCTGAAAGCTTTCCCTTTGATGGGGTCAACCTCAATCATCTCCAATTGGGTCCCCAAAAAAATCTTTCTTGAATCTTCGAGACTTTGGATTCAGATCTTGTAAAAAAAATGTCTTTACTCCCTTTGAGATGCATCCCGTCTGCCTTCTCTCTCTCTCTCTCTCTCTCTCTCTCTCTCTCTCTCTCTCTCTCTTACCTTTTAAAAAAAATTTTATGAACAGGGTGGGGAAAGATTAAGAGATACCTCTATACTTCTAAAATTACTTTAAAAGAAAAAGAGGCAGAAGTTTTCCCAAAAATATTTGCAGTGGGTTTTGAGTCCAAAAATATTTGTAGTGGAGGGGGGAAAAAAGAAAAGGCTTTCTCAAAAAAAAATTTAGAGTAAGAAGAACCTGCGAGAGAAGCAGAGAGAAAAATAAAAGACGACACAAAACCCTAGGATTGATTGAGGGAGAATAATCTCTTGATTTCATCGTGATGTTGGTGTTTATAGTCTTTACACTTTACACTTGTCCCTTGGGCTTTACAACTTTGGCTTTTTGCACAATTCTTTTACATTTATTCCCAAAAAATTACAGTCTTATTTATTCACTACATAATTCTTTTCTTTTCTTCTTCGGTGGTCGGTTTCGCTTGGGCTGGAGGCAGTTTGGGCATGGGTCCAGCTGCTTGGAGTCGGGTCCGGGTCCACTTAGGCGTTGACTTGTTTGCCTTGACTTTGACATTTTAACCTTTAATTTCTGATTTTTAATTTGGCAGATGGGGTGTAAATTTTGACCCCAACACCGGTGTTCCGAATAACCTTCTCTTTTTTGAGGTTTGGTTGATGTTTTGGAAATGGCATGGGCTAATTAAGGTATATTGCATTGGGGAATCTTTTGAAGCAATCCTAAGTTGCAACTCCTTGGTGGGCTGTGGGGCTCATAGCCTTAGGTTGGTGTGTGGGGGAAGGATTGCATTCAGCTGTCCTGGGACCCGCCAGCTAAACAAAAAGTGCAAATTGGTAAAATGGTTAAAAGAAAGAAGGGTAGAAACTAAAAATTTACAGAAAGTCATTTCACTAATTTCAACTTTATAAATAGCCTTGTTTATAATATACTGGATGAGAAATTAAATTATTAAAAGTCATTTTGGATCATTTAACATTATGATGAATGAGAAATTTCAATATCTGGACCCCCTAAAACTATGAGGTGAACGAGAAATTTCAAAATCCAATTTGAACATTAAATCCATATGTCCTTTAACTTTCAAATTTCTGGATAATAACTTATGATTTCTCATTTGCTATGTGACCCTATTGATTAGACATTGGAGTTACAAAAATAATTTGTATTTACTTTGTAAAAATTATCGATAAGAAGACTAGATAGTAAAAATTTAATCTTCTGCCTATTTGGATTTCTTATTTATACAGTCTTCTCATTCTTGTACATATACTTATGCGAACCATTTTATCGTCTTTTAATTTTTTTTTCCATCTCATAAAATTTATCGGTATAACAGTTTCTTAAATAGTTGTTCTATGTTGAATTTTAAATACCATTCAAACAGCTCTCTGTGAACCCACGCATTGCGTGGTGTCGCTAGTTTACCCCCAGTACACACCTAACCCAATATGAAAATGATTGTACATGATCCCAAATCAGTTCTTGTAAGCACAACACCACTCGAATTTGATCATACCCAATGAGAAAATCAGGTTCTGGTTCCAGCTGTGTTTTTAGCAGATTAAATCAGGAGTTGAAAGATTAAGGGGAAGGCTTCCATTCTATTATGAACAGTTAAATTGGTGAGAATGTGAAGACCTGTGTAACCAACAATTTAACTTATCATGATCTCATGACACCAAGGAAATTTTTTAAATATATTAAGTTTAAGGGGGAAAATAATTTGCCTACTTAGGACTTCACAACATGACTTCAGTTGAAAAGAATCAAATACCATTTTGTGCAAAAATAGTTGCTGTGCAAAAATAGTTGTGATGCAAAATTTGTCAAATTTGCCTTTTATCTAATTTCCAAGATGGGGTGAGATGGGAAAAGTAGTAGAACTGTAGAATGTAGAAAATAAAGAAGAAATAGATAGGATGATGAAGGGAGATTAAATTTATTAGATTTAGATAGATCTTTTTTCCTTTCTTCTAAAAGATTTTGAAACATATTCCTCTTAGGAGCTAAATGTATCCGTATGCCTATCCTAGAGACAATCTCTTTGGTGGTCTTCCATTGTAGGTGACATAAACATCTAGGTATGAGCCCACTTGTTTTATGGACACAGAAATGAATAGAATTTAGTTGGATTAGGATTATTACTCCAAGCTTTACTCCTAGTTGTCCTGAGTACTGGTGCTCTTCATCCAAAGCACTGTTGATGGAGAGATGATGATATGCTTGAATTTATAAAGAAGGCGTAAAAAATAAATGTTTGTAGAATAAATGAATTATCTTTTACTCAATAGGAATATTTTTGGCTTTGAGTTCTTCAATTGCACTCTATATCCTAAAGAGTGATTCAGGTACTGCTCTGAAAATTTGCTTCTACTTCAGTTCAGGTTAGCGTGTCTCACTAACAACCCAATTACCAACTATTGTTGCAAATTCAATCGATCTTTTGAATGAGCCTTCCAGTTGCATGTTGCAAAAGTGATAATGAAGTCAATGATGTTCACAAATAAGGCACTTATCATTGCACATTTCTCCAACAATCTTAGAATGTTGGATCAATATTATAAACTGGTCATGAACATCAAGACATGTAAATGATGTGATATTAAACTATGTTCCTGTTGCTTGACTTGGTGTCGTAATGGCTGAAAACTCATTAATTTGCATATCCAAAGATTTACTGAATGTATGTATCTTGTAATTAGCAGTTGTACTTTGACATCATGAAAGTAAGTATGTGTAGGATTTATCAACACCACATTTATTAGCATTCAACCAAACCGCTAGTTCATTAGTTTATTGGATATTAGAGAATAGTTGCCTTAGGAAATGGTTTCATCCTTTTTGAAGGGTTGACTATCATGTGCCTTTTTTTTTTCTGTGCATTCAATCACTCAGCATAATTTCAACTTGCTTCTGAGATATTCCGTTGGTATAATTGGGTTTTGATAAATTCATGGGGCATGATGTTTAACAATTCTGAAATCATCCAACATAATCTAACAATGTACTACAACTGGGTATTGAATCCATATTCTTCTTCTTCTGCTTGTAGTCATGATTTCTTTCTTTTTGTCTGTCTTTTTTTCCTCCGTGGACTTTTGGACTGATTTTTTAGGTTATGCAGTTTTCATATTTCACAATACCGGAGACACAAATTAACCTCGGAAAACGATTCTTACATTGCTCTTGTTTCCTTTTCAGATGAGTACAGTAGAGAGCGTGCAATATTTGTACCTTCAGAAGAATGGGCAGAGCACCCTATTGAACCCATTTCCGACATTGGCATCGATCGAATAAATGATCTAATGTTTGGGCAACAATCATGATCCGCTTTCAGCTTTATTTTTGTCTCGACGCACATCGGAAGAACTACAGCAGATTTTTTATTTTTTATTTTGATGATAGATTTAAACTGTTATTACTCAACTGTACCGGTGAGAATTCAGCTCAGCCATATTTGTCGGGGTTTATTACGGGGGTTGCTCTTGTAAAGATATGGTTTATGTCAAGTTACATCTAAGGCAGCCCTTTAAGATAAATATTCTTGGTGAATGCTGTCCCACAAGATTGTTTTAAAGTTGTTTTTATGTAACTTGCCATGTTTCAAGTAAACATAGTGCTTAGTACCGTTGCTTCCTTCAACAATAGTTTTCTGAGACATGCAACAATTGAAAAGGATGAAAGTACAAAACATGTTGCATTGCTTGCTTATTAGAGTTTGTAACTGTAATTTTTTCCTTTTTTCATTCTTAAGAGCTTATTTGCAAATCAAAAAAAGAAGAATAAATGCAAACTTATCCGTTAACGCAATGCTACACATATTGGAGGGTGCAATGTATTGCTATTGCTACACGACATATAAAACAGACCATAATTTCACATTTCAGAAAATAAAAATAAAAATGCAAGACTCGAAATATAAAATAGCAGAATGACACAATTCTTGCTAGCCAATCATAAGATTTCTAGTTGCCCAGAACTTGAACAAATTGCTTTATAGCCTCAAACACTGTAGTAGTCGAACCAATGCTGATATATTACTCTTTGCGTAGGAAAGGAAAAAAGGATTATTATCCTAGAATTTAATGACCGCTACTTGATTTCATTTACAATACATATATCACAAGAAACTGTTGCAACCCGAAAACTTGCAGCAATACAAATATTGCCACTTCTATTTTTCCTCGATCTCGATATCGATAATGTCAGAATCCGAAGCTTTAGAGGAAGATCGGCCTTCTCCTTTGGAAGAATCATTCCCTGGTTGCCATACAATATTTCTGCATCCGCTGCATCGAATCACTTGGTTGCGGTAGCCCACAAACCGTCTCTTACATGCTGGGCATGAGCCCTGTTCATAAAAATTCCAAAATAACTCGCTAAGCAAAGTAGAATTATACGATTGAGAGGGAATAAAAGGCATGGAAAATTGTTTGATATTTGAGGTAACAAAATAGTGGTAATTGTATGTTTCATAATTACATAAAACACCGTTCAAAAGTAGAGCATTAAACACCACTCCAATGGTGGTAGATGTAATTTTTTTTTGAAGTTCAATAGCGTTTTTTCAGAAAACTGGAAGAACTAAATGGCGTTTTATGTAATTTACCCAATTTACGAACATAGAATAGCATAATTTAATAGACGAGAACTGACAATATAAATGTGAACCGCTTATTTGGATTCATTAATTGTGTGGGAACACGAATACTAGTTATAATGTACTAGTTATAATGCAATTATCGTATTGGTGTTTTGTTTATGCAGTATACACACATGGGAAGGAGAAGACAGGTGTAAAGGCCATGGGATATGAGAAGATCGGTTTTTTTAAGAATTGAAGAATAATTCAACTTAGCAAAATAAATGGTTACCTCAATAGCAAAATAAATAGTTACCTCAATAGCAAAATTTTTGGCAAATGTCCCAATAAGAAGAGGGGCGGCAAATGGGAGTACCCAAGTTGCTAAGATGAAGAACCTGAATAACCAACCGGATAATGCAAACCAAAGGAAGAAGATTGTCTGCAAAAAGATAGCAAGAGTTGGTGCATTTAATAGAAATGATGTACATTAGAACTTTTATGAATCCAAAAAGAATCTAATGAAAATTTTGCTTTTATATAGTTTCAATGAATACAACAAACTGAAAAAATGTAACATAGAATTTAAGCTCTAGTAAACAAAACCGTTTTGATTTTATGCAGTATCATTTACTACAAAAGTGATTTCTTCCACTACTAACACATTAGCTGTACTGAAAGCAATTTCCCAAAAAACATGAGCAACCCGGAATATAATATCAAGTGGTTACCATAACCATCGTGTCAAGTGTTACCAAAACTTTAATGTCAAGTGGTTACCATCGGCTTTCAATGATATAAATCTCATAGTTTGCCAATAACTCGGATGTAAATTGCAATATCTAACCAACGCCCATAAGTTCCACGGTACCAAGCACTCCTGGTTTTCCAGGATTCATGACAAGATGGCCATTCAATTTAGAGAACAATCTTTCACCACCATATGTAGAAGTACGAAGAATTGGCCAAAAGAATTTGAAGATTCTGAACTAATTAGACGGCGAATGCGATGAGAGAAATTCCATGGTTCCAGTAGTCAGTGTGTATGTATAGGATAGGTGCATAGCTTCGGTTGATTTAAGTAAATAAACAAGGACTAGTCTAGACAAAGAATATGGTACCAGACACTAATAATAAAAACAAAATTAAATAAGGTACTCAAAGGACCCTTGCCCAACTATTCTAATCTTCCACTATTTCGACGGCATAAGAATTTCTTAAAGATTCCTCAGTCAGTATCCATTAAGTTATCATACTTGCACTTCAAGCATGGATGACATGCAGACTAGCATTTGGGTCATAAAATTTAGTTAAGTTCAAACGAGCCATTGTTCCTATTATATGGCATTCTGGTAATTGATCATTCATTAAATCATTTTCATACAGGACTAGAGCAGCTAGACTGGATAGCAGGGAAACTTCTTGACACATGGAAGTTGAATGAAGATTCGACTATAATGATATCATGTGAATCATCATAACACATAACACCTCCCACTGAAATGCCGTCAGATAAAACCCATTATTCTCCTACTCTTCTCTATGTAATAGTTGAACATCTCAGTGGATTGCAACCAGTTATAATTGGAAGCAAGTCCACATCGAGTTGTTGCACTTTGAGTTGGTTCAGTAGCAGCAGGAACTTTGTGTCATCCATGGAGACGAGGTTTCATGAACACGGTGATTTCTCATGCAATAACTACTTGATAAAAGATATATATTATTACAGAATTAAAGAAAATACAGATGTAAAAACTAGATGAAATCAATTTAGGGGTTGGAGTAAGATGTGTACATGGGCAAGCAAATTCTACTATCATATCATATGTTAGATACACCGTATTATCATATATCCCTTCCTTTTCCTTCCCTTCTCTTTGACACTTTCTGATAAACTAGGTAACAGGTCTCTTATCACCTAATCCCCATAGCTTCAGTCTTATCACCTATAGCCCTCCATGTACATCACCAGTTAAAAGCTGGATATTGTTATAATTTTGATGTGAGAAACTAAAGGTCCCCTAAATCAGTCAATTTGGTTCTTCCATTAACAAGTCTAGCCAGAAAAGGAAGTCTCTATAGCTGTGAATAAAGATGGTATATTGATGATGCTCAATATCAGCAAAGGACACGTGGCAGATAACATGTCCCAAGACCCAGAGGAAAGGGCCCACAGAGGCCGACCAGGCCACCCTTGTACCCGACCTGCAAGCACAAGCTGGCCCTCCTTGGGGCTCCCTACAAATTGGCCTCCTCGGCCCTCTTGCTCGTCTCCGAGCTCCCCAGCCGAGGCCGTCTTCCTCGGTCCCTCCGACCGACCAACTCCACCACTCACAGGCGTAACCGCCGCTTCGCAAATCTCGCCATGCGCAAATTCTCCGCCAGCAACGTCCACGCCATCACAATCCCCATTAATGGACGACCCGCTTTTTACGCGGGCGTGACGTCGGGAGCGTAACTGCCGGCGAGATTCTCGCGCCTGCTGCCGCTATATAATCCCCCATCACAGAGGAGTCAAGTAAGCCATTTTTATTCCACTTACCCGTTACTCTGCTCGGGTCTAGCACTAACTTGATCGTCGGAGGTCCTCGGTGGTACCAAACCACCCCGGGACTTCTTTGCAGGAACTCGGCGCTAAACTCCTCAAATCACCAATCTCCTCAAACCCATTGAGACCCACACGCAACAGGAGATCGTCTCCAAAATCCACCGAGAGATCGACGGAAGACAACATCTGAAGGAGGCCCGAAAAGGACATCCATCAGTTGGCGCCGTCTGTGGGAAACGAAACTCCACAAAAACAAAAGTTGGCCTTCCGATCTCCGTCCACATGGCGTGCGATCACCCTGAAGATCTAGGTACCAGCCGCCGCCTCCCCCTCATCGGAGGCGCAGATGAACCTCCTCCGGCGACCGTCATCAACACCCTCGCCGGCCGATAGACCGACTAAAGTCCAAACGGCCAGGCCAGGGCCCCAGATCGCCGCCCCTGCCTCCATAAGACTCTGCCCTCATCGGCACGGCTGGCCACCGGCAGGTTGCGTCTTATGGCCACAGAGCTCACGGGCCGATACTCGTCCGCTGGGCGATCATTGAGCCTCCTCTGGCGGAATCGAAACGACGCGACCCTGGCGCTTCGCCTCCCTGCACAATCGATGCGCGTGCTACGCGCACGTTCACCGTGACCGTTCCTGTTCCCCATACCTGCAAATGGATGGTCGGGCGAAACCTCATGAAGAATCAACCTAGCAGCTACCCTGCTCGGTTATCCCTGGCCGGTAGCTTCCCTACTCGCAACGCCAGAGATCAAAGTCCTCCGTAGAGACAGCCGAGCAGCTTCCCTACTCGCAACGCCAGGGATGAAAGGCTTCGCCAAGAGGCAACCCAGCAGCTACCCTGCTCGGTTATCCCTGGCGGGTGTTGAAGTCGAAAATTGCATCCCGGTCGACCAAGTCAAAGTCAAGGTCAACCCCAAGCCAAGTGGGCCCAAGCCCGGATCAAGTGGGCTCATGCCCAGGTCGAGTCCGAACATGAAGCGGTCGGCCCTCCTCCATGCCAAAATGAAATCATGTAATAAATAATTTTTATGTAATTTTTTATGCATGAATGTAAACAAAATGGGTATAAAGCCAAATTTTTGTAAGCCCATGGCTTATGTGCAAAAAGAAATAGCACATGAGACATGAGATGGGCAAAATGCCATTTTGTAAAGCCCAAAAGGCTATATGTAAATATGTAAGCCTATATAAGGCAACATGATGATGAATAAAGAAAGCCACTTTTCATTCTCTCAAAAACCTAGGGTTTGCCTCTTTCCCCCTTCTGAAGGTTCCAAACCTTCTTCTTTCTTTTGAATTAAATCAAGAGTTTTACTCTTTCTTTTCCAAAACTAAATAGTTTTTCACCACAAAACCCACAAAGGGGAACTTGGATCTGTCATTAGATCTCAAAAAGAAGAGATTTTTAAAATCTCACATCTCTTGATCTTCAAGATCCGGCCAAACGACAGGAAGAAGAAAGAGACCCATCTCCAGAAACCCCACTTTGGGGAAGAACTAAGGCTCAAGGGGAGAAGCCCCTTCATCAGCTTCAAAACATCCTAGGAGTTTAACTGCTCATATATATATATACAGAGAGAGAATAATAAGTGCTCCTTTCTGGGAGTACAACTCCCATTGCAGGGACCAAGTCCCTTTTGCTGCTCGAGCGTCCATATGCTGACACGTGGCGCGCTAGCGCTCTTGCGCTCGGAGCGCTAGCGTCCAAAACGCGAGCGTCCGAGCGCCCACGTGCTGATATGTGGTGCGCTAGCGCTCTTGCGTTCAGAGCGCTAACGCCCAAAGCGTAGCGTCCGGACGCCCACGTGCTGACACGTGGCTCGCTAGCGCTCAAAGCGCTAGCGCTCTTGCGCTCGGAGCGCTAGCGCCCGAGCGCCCACGTGCTGACACGTGGCGTGCTAGCGCTAACGCTCTTGCACTCAGAGCGCTAGCGCCCGAACGCCCACGTGCTGACACGTGGTGCGCTAGCACTCTCACGCTCAAAGCGCTGGCCCCACGCATCCTTTGGATGCCTTTCCCCCCTTTATATATATATATATACATATATATACATATGTATACATATATACACACACACATACTCTACAACACTATCCCCTCAAAAAAAATTTGGGCCGGGACGCTGCCCCGCACCCCGCAAGGGGGCTGCTAGCCCCCTTGACCCCCAGCCCGATATTCGGGTAGCGGGACCCCCGTAAAATCTCTGCGTGGCTCCCGATATACCCAAGCCCCCTCCAAAACAAAACACACGTACGCTGCACATTGAGTTCGCATGACCAGTTTAACCCATTAATCGGAGGTTCCCTTGCTCCAAAGGCGAGGGGTAATTAACGGCAGCTTAGTCCGCGGCTGCCGGAGATTCGGATCCCCACAATCAATAAACCCCTGCCTATCCTAGGTAGGGGGAACCTGTAATGCGCCTGACAAGCGCGCGCGTATTCCCATCTCAATAGGGTGACGAAAAAACCCTACAGATCTGGCACGTCCGGTGGGACTTTTCTCTCCTCCCATATTTCGGATTAAACGTTCATGCGAACTCAATCAATATACATATCGATTGCCTATACTGAAATAATGTTTCTATTTGCAGGGGTTAACAATTTCCAATAGCCATCTTCGAACGCAAGTCGGTATTTGAACGGTTTTCCTTAGCCCCAGCTGAGGGCAAGGCCATCAACACCGACAATCTAATAAAGCATCTCATGCAAGCTCCAGCGGTGCCCTGACAACTGGTCAATCAGGTATCTTCTCTAAGCTCCCCGTCAGATGACCACCACGTCATGAAACTGGAAACAGATGACCACCACGTCGTTAAACTGGAAACAGATGACCTCGATGTCGTTAAACTGGAAACAGATGACCTCGATGTCGTTAAACTGGAGACAGATGACCACCAAGTCGTTAAACTGGAGACAGATGAGCTCTACGTCGTTAAACTGGAAACAGTCGACCTCTAAATCGTTAAACTGGGAATGTAAAAAAAATGTGTAAATAAATAAATAAAAAAGAAAAGCCGAAATGATGGGGCAACTCGCAATAAAAATTAGCGAGTAAAATAAAGATGAAAAATAAAGCTGAAATGATAGGGCAACCGCGAATAAAAAGCCGAAACGATAGGGCAATCGCGACCTTCGCGATGAGAAAAGCTGAAATGATAGAGCAATCGCGATAAAACAAAAAAAAAACAACAAAAACAAAAACAAAAAAAACAAAAAGTGGCGAATGATGAGTCGCTCCTGGTACCATATTCCAGTGCAGCGATACAGACGCCAACCAAAATTCAAATTCCCAAAATTCTCCCAGCCCTACGGCCAGTCCCCTAGTTGACTACCGTATACAATCCAAGGGCTCAAATAATTCTCATCATACTCATGCCCCACCGTAATCACCAGTTACGCGGCTGGTCTCCGTCCTTGGAATTATGCTCCATTGGGAAGACCCACTCATGTGTCCTCATGATGCATGAGGAGAACAAACCTTCGTGGGATCCTTATGACTCACAAAGGAAGAACACACTTGGGGGTCCTCATGACTCCTAATGAGAAAATGCACTTACAGGATCCTTACGACTCGTAGGGAGAAAATGCTTTTATGGGACCCTTACGGCCCATAAAATTGAAAAGCCTTAGGTGATAGGGATCTAAACCTGTCTCCTAAGCCATCGCTCCCCAATCCCCAAGTGGCAGTGCAGCGATGCAGACGCCAACAAAGTCCGGAAATTTTTTTCGGCCCTACGGTCTGGATCATACATCCTGCAAAACCGTATACAATCCACGGGCGTAAAACGATCCCAATCTCTCCCAGGTCCTACTGGTGAGACCACATTCAAAGTCCTAAAAAAACGGTATGTCCACAAGCAGAACGGGCACGGATGAAAACCCGAAAGGGCTCCGTGAGTAAAAACAGCAGGACTGCCGGCGAGTTTGTGAAAACCCGAAAAGGCGCAAACTCGTGAAAAAAAGAAATGAAATGCACTCGCAAAGTCCTCTCGACTTTGGGATGAGAAAATTCCCGTGTGAGAACCTTACGACTCACAAAAGATCCACACACTTAGGAGTCCCCACGACTCCTAAGAAGAAAAAACACCTACGAGATCCTTTCGCCTCGTAGGGAGAAAATGCTTTTATGGGACCCTTACGGCCCATAAAATTGGAAAGCCTTAGATGATAGGGATCTAAACATGTCTCCTAAGCCACCAATTCCCAAATCCTTCCGGGGCAAATGATGAGTTGCTCCTGGCATTATTCCAGTGCAGCAATGCAGATGCCAAACAAAAAAAAAACAATTCCCAAATCCTCTCAAAGACAGATGATGATTCGCTCCTGGTACTATATTCTAGTATAGCGATGCTGATGTCAACTCAAATCAAACAAATCAAACCAACAATCTCTGCGGCGGAATCATGCTTCGTCCCAGAATATACCCTGTGTCGAAATCATGCTTCGCCTCAGGCATATCTGCCTTCCATGTCGGAATTATGCTTCGACCCGGAATCAACTAGCGACACTCCGTGCCGGGGACAAGTCGAACAGCGACACTCCGTGCCGGGGACAAGTCGATCCGCGACACTCCGCGCCGGGGACAAGTTGAACCGCGACACTCCGTGCCGGGGACAAGCCGAACCGCGACAAGCCGAACCGCGACACTCCGCGCTGGGGAAAAGTCGATCCGCGACACTCCGCGCCGGGGACAAGTCGAACAGCGACACTCCGCGCCGGGGACAAATCGATCCGCGACACTCCGTGCCGGGGACAAGTCGATCAGCGACACTCCGTGCCGGGGGCAAGTCGAAGGGGCAAGTCGATCCGCGACACTCCGTGCCGGGGACAAGTCGAACAGCGACACTCCGCGCCGGGGACAAGTCGAACAGCGACACTCCGTGCCGGGGATAAGTCGATCAGCGACACTCCGTGCCGGGGACAGGTCGAAAAGCGACACTCCGTGCCGGGGACAGGTCGATCAGCGACACTCCGTGCCGGGGACAAGTTGAACAACCAGCGACACTCAGTGCCGTCGACCGTCCATGTCGCAAAAAGGGCAGTGCAGGCTTCCTACAAAGTGGGAACCATATCGCTCCGGGTCAGGGAAACGTCTACCACGGACACTCCGTCTCGAAGGCGTGTCAAGCGTCGACCGTCCATGTCGCAAAAAGGGCAGTGCAGGCTTCCTACAAAGCAGGAACCAGATCACTCTGGGCCAGGAAAAGTCTACCATGGACATTCCGTCTCGAAGACGCGTCAAGCGTCGACCGTCCATGTCGTAAAAAAGGCAGTGCGTCCCAAAAGTGGGAACCAAAGCAAGTCGCCCTCCACGCGAAAGAAGATCCATCAATTTCATGCACACGACTCACATATGTGGTGTTGCATTTATTGATGGGGGCACTTTGTTGAAGTCGAAAATTACACCCCGGTTGACCAAGTCAAAGTCAAGATCAAGCCTAAGCCAAGTGGGCCCAAGCCCGGATCAAGTGGGCTCATGCCCAGGTCGAGTCCGAACATGAAGCGGCCAGCCCTCCTCCATGCCAAAATGAAATCATGTAATAAATAATTTTTATGTAATTTTTTATGCATGAATGTAAACAAAATGGGCATAAAGCCAAATTTTTGTAAGCTCATAGCTTATGTGCAAAAAGAAATAGCACATGAGACATGGGATGAGCAAAATGCCATTTTGTAAAGCCCAAGGGGCTATATGTAAATATGTAAGCCTATATAAGACAACATGATGATGAATAAAGAAAGACACTTTTCATTCTCTCAAAAACCTAGGGTTTGTGTCTCTTTCCCTCTTCTGAACGTTCCAAACCTTCTTCTTTCTTTTGAATTAAATCAAGAGTTTTACTCTTCCTTTTCCAAAACTAAATAGTTTTTCACCACAAAACCTACAAAGGGGAACTTGGATCTATCATTAGATCTCAAAAAGATTTTTAAAATCTCACATCTCTTGATCTTCAAGATCCGGCCAAACGACAGGAAGAAGGAGACCCATCTCCAGAAACCCCACTTTGGGGAAGAACTAGGGCTCAAGGGGAGAAGCCCCTTCATCAGCTTCAAAACATCCTAGGAGTTTAACTCCTCATATATATATATATATATATATATAGAGAGAGAGAGAGAGAGAATAATAAATGCTCCTTTCTGGGAGTACAATTCCCATTGCAGGGACCAAGTCTCTTTTGCTGCTCGAGCGCCAATGTACTGACACGTGGCGCGCTAGCGCTCCGAGCGCTAGCGCCCACATGCTGACACGTGGTGCGCTAGCGCTCTTGCGTTCGGAGCGCTAGCGCCCGAGCGCCCACATGCTGACACGTGGCGCGCTAGCGCTAGCGCCCAAGCGCCCACGTGCTAACACGTGGTGCGCTCTTGCGCTGGCCCCATGCATCCTTTGGATGCCTTTCCCCCTTTTTATATATATATATATACACATATGTATACATATATACACACACATACTCTACAACACTATACCCCTCAAAAAAAATTTTGGGCCGGGGCGCTGCCCCGCACCCCGCAAGGGGGCAGCTAGCCCCCTTGACCCCCACCCCGCTATCCGGGCAGCGGGACCCCCGTAAAAACTCTGCGTGGCTCCCGATATACCCAAACCCCCTCCAAAACAAAACACACGTACGCTGCACATTGAGTTCGCATGACCAGTTTAACCCGTTAATCGAAGGTTCCCTCGCTCCAAAGGCGAGGGGTAATTAATGGCAGCGTAGTCTGCGGCTGCCGGAGATTCGGATCCCCACAATCATTAAACCCCTGTCTACCTTAGGTAGGGGGAATCTGTAATGCGCCTGACAAGCGCATGCGTATTCCCATCTTAATGGGGTGACGAAAAACACCCTACAGCGGGTAGCTTTCCTACCGCAACGCCAGGGATCAGAAAGCCCTCCCAGAGGCAGTCGAGCCCGAGAATCCCTCGCTCGGCTATCCTTCAGGACAAAAGCCCTCGCCAAGAGGCACCGGGCAGTAACCCTGCCCGGCCAAGGGTCCTTGGTAGGCTTCTTACAGCCCCTCCCGGGCCAAGGACCAAAGTCCTCCCAAAGGCGGTCGAGTCCTTGCTCGGCTATCCCCGGCTGGTAGCTTCCTACCACAACCGACAGGGATCAAAGTCCCCACCAAGAGGCACTGGGCAGTAACCCTGCTCGGTCCCCGTCCTGAAGGATCAAATACAATTATGGAATCATTTATTACTGTATTCCAGTACAATTTTGAAGATATTTTTTTAAGGCTTCGCAAAACGATCAATAAAGAATGGATACAGTTCGATTGCTGAATCGATTACTCAATTAGTATTAGTAGTGCCTTCAGCCCTAGAGTCCACTCCTTCCCCATACTACAAGTGAAAGGGAAAATGTAAAGACTACCATTAAAGCAGCCCAAGCAAGACTTACTATATCCATGTGAATTATGTCCCCTATTTCTATGAATGAATTATTCTATTATTGATTAATAATCATAGTTGAATCAACGGCGCAGAGTCAAAATTGTTAAAAATGACAAGTTCTTCATTACCCAGAATAAAATAAGCACTTGGAATAGCAAAACATATTATATTTGTCGACAAATGCAAAATGATATGGAGATTATATTCGTTGTGTGTTTTGACCAATTGTATCGTTTCCTTGTGTATTCCTATACGAAACTTTTGTATACGTGTCTCGGGGTATTCCTTTATCATTTCGTCCAATAAGAATAGTTCTTCTAATTCTAGGAATTTTTCTAGAACATTTTTCTCTTGAATATCATTCAAAAAAGTTAAAGCCCTCGCAAGAGGCAACCGAGCAGCTACCCTGCTCGGTCATCTCCGGCTGGTAGCTTCCTACCCATGACGCCAGGGATCGAAGCCGTCGCAAGAGGCATCCGGACGGCTACCCTGCTCGGTCATTCCAGGCTGGTAGTTGCCTACCCACGACGCCAGAGATCAAAACCCTCGCCAAGAGACAACCGCGCAGCTTCACTGTCCGGTCATCCTTAGTGGGCTTCTTACAGCCCCTCGAACGCTAAGGATCAAAGCCTTCGCTAAGAGGCACCGAGCAGCTATCCTGCTCGGTCATCCCTGGCTGGTAGGTCCCTACCCACGATGCCAGGGATCCAAGCCCTCGCCGAAAGGCATCGAGCAGCTACCCTGCTTGGTCATCACCGGCTGGTAGGTCCCTACCCACGACGCCAGGGATCCAAGCCCTCGCCAAGTGGCACCGAGTAGCTACCCTGTTCGGCCATCCTTAGCAGGCCTCTCACAGCCCCCTCACGCTAAGGATCGAAGCCTTCATCTGAGGCCGCCGAGATCCTTCTCGCTCGGCGCATCCCCGGCGGGCATCCTCCTGCCCATCAGACGTTGAGGATCTCAAACCCTCACCACGAGGCAGCCGAGATCCTTCTCGCTTGGTGCATCCCCAGCGGGCATCCTCCTGCCCATCAGACGCTGAGGATCTCAAGCCCTCACCATAAGGCCGCCGAGATCCTTCTCGCTCGGCGCAGCCCCAGCGGGCATCCTCCTGCCCATCAGACGCTGAGGATCTTAAGCCCTCACCACGAGGCCGCCGAGATCCTTCTTGCTCGGCGCAGCCCCAGCGGGCATCCTTGTGCCTATCAGACGCTGAGGGTCTGAAGCCCTCACCGCGAGGCCGCCAAGTTCCTTCTGCTCGGCGCATCCCCGACGGGCATCCTCCTGCCCATCAGACGCTGAGGATCTTAAGCCCTCACCACGAAGCCGCCGAGATCCTTTCTGTTCGGTGCATCCCAGCGGGCATCCTCCTGCCCATCAGACGCTGAGGGTCTGAAGCCCTCATTGCGAGGCCGCCGAGATCTTTCTTGCTCGACACATCCCCAACGGGCATCCTCCTGTCCATCAGACGCTGAGCATCTAAAGACCTCTCCGCGAGGCCGTCGAGCCCCATTCTGCTCGGCGCATCCCAGCGGGTAGCTTCCTACCCAACAAAGACAAGGATCAAAGTCCTCCTTAGAGGCAGCCGAACGGCTTCTCTGCTCGGCTATCCCTGGCCGGTAGCTTCCCTACCCGCAACGCCAGGGATCAAAGCCCTCACAAGAGGCATATGAGTGGCTACCCCGCTCGGTCATCCCAGGCTGGCGGTTGCCTACCCACGACGCCAGAGATCTTGCCCTAATTCGCTGGCAGAAAAGACAGCTGACAGTTCGGGGACGCGTCCCGACGAAACCTTAGGAGGGAGCTTACCCCGGGCGCCCCGGCAGTCCACTCCTGACTTGACCCGCTAGCTGGTCGGGACAAAGAGTGGGGGGCTAATGATGATGCTCAATATCAGCAAAAGACACGTGGCAGATGACATGTCCCAAGACCCAGAGGAAAGGGCCCACAGAGGCCGACCAGGCCACCCTTATACCCGACCTGCAAGCACAAGCTGGCCCTCCTTGGCCCCCCTGCAGATTGGCCTCCTCGGCCCCTCAGCTCGCCCCGAGCTGCCACAGGACCAAGACTCCTCGGCCCTCTTGCTCGTCTCCGAGCTCCCCAGCCGAGGCCGTCTTCCTCGGTCCCTCCGTCCGACCAACTCCACCACTCACAGGCGTAACCGCCGCTCCGCAAATCTCGCCATGCGCAGATTCTCCGCCAGCAACGTCCACGCCATCACGATCCCCATTAATGGGCGATCCGCTTTTTACGCAGGCGTGACGTTGGGAGCGTAACTGCCGGCGAGATTCTCGCGCCTGCTGCTGCGTGCTGCCGCCGCTATATAAACCCCCATCACAGTAGGGTCAAGTAAGCCATTTTTATTCCACTTAGTCGTTACTCTGCTCGGGTCTAGCACTAACTTGATCGTCGGAGGGTCCTCGGTGGTACCAAACCACCCTGGGACTTCTTTGCAGGAACTCGACGCTAAACTCCTCAAATCACCAATCTCCTCAAACCCATTGAGACCCACATGCGACAGGAGATCGTCTCCAAAATCCACCGGGAGATCGACGGAAGACAACATCTGAAGGAGGCCCGAAAAGGACATCAATCATATATGAACCACAAAACTGACATTTTCATACAGAAAAAAAAGGCCAAAGGGTTGAACTAAGGTAAACCAAGCGAGGATAGTTAAAATGAGCGACCACAAATGACAAATCTATCTCCAACTGCCTAAAACGAACAAGGAAATTCCAAGGTATTCTGTCTCCTTAAATCCATAGGGAGGAGAAAACATAAAGAATAGAACGACTGAGTGTTGATTCTCATTTCTAACTCTAACCAATTCCCAAAACTTTTTGAATCTGGTCGGCTACTGTTGGTTATTTAGATGTTTATGCAATGTGCTGCAAGTAGATAACTTGGCGGCATATGGAGGTCCTTACTCCTTAGTTGGAGGAAGCATCATGTAACCGGCATGAAAATGGTGATATGTGTATCATGGAAGCTTCCAACATTAAGATGCTATAGCCTGATAGTAAACAATTGGTTTGTTTCACACATTCCATGGGCGTCTAATCATACACATTTTTGGTTACTATAAATCAAGCTTATATCTTAAATAATGTAGACGAGTGTTACTCTTATATGACTGAAGAGGTGGTTCATTGCTAGAAACAACTCCAATGTCTGCAAGGAGGAGGTAAAAGCTTGTTCAGTATTGTTCACATACACAGTGGGAACTTTTGATGCGTGGAAGCACACCATTACCAACAGATCCAAGAACAATGGTCAAAATCAATTGAACTTCAGAGGAATAAAAGATAACACTTCCTAGTTCCCACTATTAAAATTGCTTCACACTTCAACGGGTGAGGTTAAATGGTGCTTGACTAGTGAGATATTTCTTTTCTCCTTTTATATTTTTTCACTCGAATGCTATTTCCTTTAACACCTTGATCATGAGGTGTAATGTTACCAGCTTTGCCTCCATGATTTGAATAAAATTAATGATATGATTGATGTAACCTTAGAACTGATATCTACTGTTGTTTGCCTATTCTATTGTTGCTCGAGTTCTCCTACATGATTTTAAATGTTTGGCATGCTGTGGATTTCATTTAGAAATTCTAATAAATAACCTTGTCTCCACTTCGTGATTAGTTATGGATACTCTAGTTTGTAGCTCTAGAATCTGGCAGCAAGGAAAGCCACTGCAATTATAGAATGTCCTATGATCACATAATTTAGCATCCCCTAAAGAGTTATTTAGACTTTTGACAATACGAACTCTATAGTAGGTCATATTATATATATCCTTTAAAGAAGAATCAACCTTCAATGATTGCAAGAATTTTGTGGTAAACTATTCAAAATAATACTTATAATTATAGAATGTTATTGTAGGTTCAATGTTCATCGGTTCAATGACTTCAATAGAACTATGAATGCAGTCCCTATGACTCATATCCTGGGCCTGATCAATTGAAAAGATCATGTATATCCTAGTGCTAAATGATTAGCATATCCATTGAAGAATTTTTAGCACACAATTGAGCTTCAAGCTGTAGTAATAGACTTGAATGGATCTGCCTCACCAAGAAATGACAACAATGACAAGAGAAACTGGTATCATGTAGTGATAAACAAGTTGGATTCTTTATATATATATATATATATATATATATATATATATATATAGAGGGAGAGAGAGAGAGGGGGGGGGGGGCATAGGAGGGAATTTCCTCCTATGACGTCGAAAAATACAACCTCCATTTTGTCTGACGATCGAAACCCATCATCATCATCGTTATCATCTAAGATGTGCATACACCAAATTTCATGTGATTCCACAACTTTTTCACCGTTGAATTAGCAATGTAAAAAGTACTATTGTCGGTAAACCATTAATTCTGCACCAACTAAATCAACGGTGAAAAAATGGTATAATCACATGAAATTTGGTGTATCCACGTCTTAGATGATAAAGATGGAGGTGATGTATGCCGATCGTCGAAAAAAATCATGGAGGATGCATTTTTCCGACGCCATAGGAGGAAATTCCCTCCTGTGGCAACTTTCCTCCATTAACCTCATATATATATATATATATATATAGAGAGAGAGAGAGAGAGAGAGAGAAAGAGAGAGAGAGAATAATGGAGGAAAGAGGCCACAAGAGGGAATTTCCTCCTATGGCGTCGAAAAAATACAACCTCCACCATTTTTTTCCGACAATCGGCACCCATCATCATCATTGTTATCATCTAAGATGTACATATCCCAAATTTTATGTGATTCCACCACTTTTTCACCGTTGAATTAACAATGTAAAAAGTTCTATTGTCGGTAAACCATTAATTTTGCATCAACTAAATCAACGGTGAAAAAATGGTATAATCACATGAAATTTGGTGTATCCACATCTTAGATGATAAAGATGGAAGTGATGTATCCTGGTCGTCGAAAAAATAATCACAGAGGATGTATTTTTCCGACAGGAAATTCCCTCCTATGACACCTTTCCTCCATTAACCTCATATATATATATATATATATATATATATATATATATATATATATATATATATATATATAAGCAATCAACCTTACATAAAATGTATGCATCTCTAATCAAAACACCCAATAACCTATATGGACAAAAACTCAGTAGGGTAGAAGAAACTCACAGCAAATCCTCTGCCAAGAGGGGTTTCAAGAAAATCACTCAGCTCCTTCCTGTACTGCAAAAGCACCAATAAACGAACACGATATTAACTAGTAGAAGCGAGGAAAAAACAAAATTTTAAGAATGGATTGGGCACAAAACCCTAACCCTAGGCAAATTTCTGGAAAAATCAAGCGAGAACGTCCTCCAACGCTGCCCAATCCCAAGCTCCTGATCAATCTCACGTGCCCTGACCGACGCCGAACGGGCAAAGGAGTCCAAACGGCGAGAAACTGCGAATCGCCGATCGATTCGCTCAGCAGCTCGTCTCGCTTCGAAGGCGATGAGCTCGATCCCATCGTTGGCGCTTCGCCACGCGTCCTTCAGCGCCTCGCCGGACGCCACGCGGCGAGCGAAGCCGTCGAAATCGCTGCGGCGGAAAGCTCTGATCGGTTGAGCGAGAGAGATTTGACCATGGCGATGGGGATGGCGAGGCCTGTGAGAGATGAAGAGAGGGGGGTGGTGATGAAGATGCCATCGTATGCTCGCCGCCGCCATGGAATTTTTTGGCCACGGGGGGGGGGGGGGGGGGGGGGGGGCGCTGTGGATTGTTTTTGTTTGGGGGAAAGTGAAGGTAAAAGGAATTCAGGCGTTCGTTGTGATTCTGGTGCATTGAACTGAACTACTGTGTGTGATGACTCTAGAAGTTACAGCATATGTGAAATCCTCGTTGGTGTAACTTTTTCTTTCCCATGATGGCCGGATCAATTCTCGTTGAGCTCGCGTACAAAAAAACAAAAAAAAAATATGTATATGAAATTCTTGTTGGACGGTGTGAACCGGTTGCCTACTGTTCACAGTACAATCCAAGTCTGATAAAAAGAAAATATTAGGTTAAAACTAAAAATTGATTCTTTTCATTTTTTTTATTTATGCCGGTCGTGTCGTGTAGGCTGGTTGGCGCTCACGCGGCTGTATCACAGGTTGCGTCACATGTGTACATGACTGTTGAGCTATCGGGTGGTTTGAGCTGACTGTAATGGAGACTGTTAGACTACCCATTGGTTACTTGGGATGTGAAACTGGTGAGGCCCTTGGGCCGGATCTGAGCACTCTATATAAGAGGCTCAGGCCAAAGGGCTAAGGTTAGAGAGAGAAGATATGGTCATAGAACACAGAGAATATTACAAAATATTATGTAAATCCCCTGTTCTTAGTATTTTTCCGTATTTCTTTCTAAATATTTTCCTCCCAAATTTTCTTTCTAATTCTATTTTTTCTATTTCTATTTATAACCTAACCCTAATTAAAAACCCTAACCCAATTCCTAACCCTAAGCTAAACCCTATCCCCGACCCAAGCCCATTAACCCAAGCCCCAAACCCACACCCAAGCACCCACGATTTTCCCTCTCCCCATTCTTCTTCTTCTTCTCATTTTTCTTTCTTTTCTTTCAATAAAAAAACCTAACGGCTAGCTCCTCCTTCCTCGCAACCATCCCATCTCGACCCGCTCCAAGTCGTCGCCGCTCGTCCCCAACTGCATCCCGAGATCCCCTCCTCCAAATCCTTCATCTCTCTCAACCGATATCTCTTCATATCTCCTTTCTTTTTATCTCTCTCTCTCTCTCCTTCACAAGCACAGCCGTCGGCATCCCTAACCACCGCCGACGAGACCCTCTTCATCGCCGGCTCCACCTCCACTGTAATACCACCACCCCAACCGAACACCATTCCCACTCCTATCTCCTCAAACCCAACTCCAAGCTCAACCCAACCCTCACTACTGCATCACCGGCTGACCACCCTCACCGCCGACGATGACACCCACTCAATCTCCCCCCACTATCAAGCAACCAAATACTTCCACTTCCTCCTCGTCTCCTCCACCCAACAGCAACCAGAGGTCCTATTGCACACCCGACCACTGCAACCGTCGCATGCAACCGGCCGCTGTCGAGACCACAGCCATCACCGCCGTCGAGACCACAGCCATCACCGCCGTCGATCAGCAACCCATCGTCCGCGACCATCGCCACCTCGCTGTAACAACCCTAAACTTTTTGTACATAATTTTTTTCAAAATACAGAAAGGAACACCTAAGCCTAAGCACAAGTTATAAATTAAATTTGCTTTTGAACAGCAAAAAACAACTTGTAGCTCACTGGTAAAGCCTCTACACTGCTGGGACGTATCCTCTGTGTTCGAATCCCATCAGCCACATATTATTTTTATTGTATTTTTCTTTTAATCTTTTAGAAGCTCAAAAGTTTGCACGTGCACAACACGCAAAATGAAAAGTCATAAATAAAACAAATATGTGCACTGAGATATACCAAACGACACCAACACGTGACAAGCATCCCATTCCCATCCCACCGGTTTTGGCCGGCGAGATATGCATAGGGGGCCGGCACCGCCGGGTAAGCCCGTAGGTAATGCTCTGAAATTTTTACCCCTGAACCCCTTCGTCTACCCCACTACCCCCATGTTGTTTGTTTACGAAAACATCCAGAGAGTGATTATTCCTCTCTTTAATTCATTTTTAATGCACATTTTAATTCCATTCTTCATTACCCCAAACCTTAATTTTTCCTATAAATACCACACTCTATTTCACCCCTTCTTATTCAGAATTCCATTATAAAAACTCTCTAAAATTTCCAAGTCCCAAGTTGTGCAAGTGGAGTTAGCAAAGGATAAGGTTCCGGCAACGAAACGACTCCCCAACGATTCCGATAGCTTCCCCTATCTCTTCTCTTGTTTTTCAACCTGTAAGTTCCCATTCCCCTCCTCCATCTATATTCTAAAACAATCTATTTTCAAAACTCGTCGGAAGCGGAGTTATTCCGACTTCCGATTCGTTTTTCTTTAAAAACTCTATTTTTTGTAAACAATAAAACACCATATTCCCTCATAATGATCAACAAATATAAACAAACACATTAGAATAAGTTTCATCTCAAAAGAATCTATTATGCAACTTTTATCGCATTTTTACGGTTAAATACCATATACTTCACTTTCAACACAATTCAACATATTCCCTTGTATTACCTTTAGAAAACTCACGAGGTAATGACCTATCTCATCACCACACACATTTTTGACATAGCACGATAACTCTTGGGATAATAGTTTATGGGAAAATACGAGTTTACGATTAAATACCTTAAACATTCAAAAACCGTTTTCTTTAAAAGTGTGTTACTTAATTCCTTACAAATACGCCTCTACAACCTATTTTGGAGAACCCCGATCATGATGGTGCGGGTTATCGCACATTCTCGGGCCTAATAGAGCGAGATGCAGACCTCCGCAAGGTGCATTCGATCTCGATAGAATTTTTAATGCAATTTTTAAGAAAAATGTGATTTCTATTTAATAAATAAATTCTATTTTCTTATACACACACACACACACACACACACACTACCAAAATATATATTTTAAGTATACAATATATATATTCCATGTTTTCTAAATCAAAAGAATCACAAATTTCATGAAACTATCTTTACAATTCAATACAATTCCAAGATTACACTAAAATACCATATACAATGAAAACTAGGTTATATTTACTAGAATATTTCAGTTTATAAAAATTACAATTATGAAAACCCTAAAGACGATAATTAAATACTTGAGATGTATTTTGAAAATATATATTTAAAAACTATTTTTCATAAAACCCTCTCAAGTTATATTAATTTACAATAAGGACCCTAGTAAACATAGGTTTAAGCGGGACCAGTTCTCTTGAGCCTCAGGGAGCTAGAGAATATGTGTGCTTGCCTGTTTAAGGTAGACAACCTAACAACGGTGTTATCATACGGTAATTGTCTTTGAAAAAGACACAAATCCTGCCGTCCATGTGTAGCAATTACCGATAACTCCAAAAGAATCAGGACTTCAATTCTGTTTAAAAGTCTGACTCAGTTCGAGTCATGGTCAAATCTGAATACAATCTGAATTGAATCCAATTCAAGTATTGTTTTTTCAAAAGAAAATAAAAGAATATTTCGGTTCCTATACAATTCTTATGTATTTGAATGTGAATTTTTCTTAGTGTTTATTCGTAAACAATGTTTTTATTTACGATTAATATCTTCTGGAACTTTTATTGAGCGAACACATTTCTATAGAAAAATAGAACATCTTCACACTGCTTACCCCAAGATTCTTTGACTAATTATCATATCTTGAAACGGGTACAAAAGATCAACCTGTATGAGGTTTGTACTAGCGTCTTGTATGTATTACCATACCGTGGATCAATCAAAAATCAGTGGACACTTAGGAACACCAAGGTACACAAAAGATTAGTAATGGAGATAATGTAAGGTATCAAAAAAGGGTATTTTGTATAAAACTTTGGATAAAACGAATCATAATGAGGACTTTAAGTTGGTAGAAATGACCAAGCAGTACTTCCCCGCGATTCCGATCTAGAGTATACTCCTATTCACTGATTAAAGAAATGACTATTAAAAACGAATTAATCCTTTATTTTTTTTTCAGAATACTTTCCCCTCCTCTGAGAAAGAAGAACAAGAACAAAAGAAATAGAATTCTTATCATGAATTTTGAATGAATTCAAAATTCTTTCTTTATATTTATTGATAGAACATATTTATTGATATAACGAGTATTTTATCGAAGGAATGGGATTCCAACTCAGCACCTTTTGAGATTTTGAGAAGAGTTGCTCTTTGGAGAGCACAGTACGATGAAAGTTGTAAGCTGTGTTCGGGGGGGAGTTATTGTCTATCGTTGGCCTCTCTCAGCCACATGGATAGTTCAATACAACATGAATCCGTTTATACCAGAATTCCATCTATATCAATAGGACTCGACCGAACCGAACCATGGATATACTCTGAATACATGACTATCCATTTATATCCATTCCGTTTACTGATATCATGGTTTCGGCAAGTCTTTCATTTACTACAAGACAATACAATACAATCAATACAAACAATACAATCAATACAAGAAACATTACGGGGTTTATAAAAGGGTAGACTGGTACGGAACATGTTAAAGGTGGCACGAGGTGGTCACTAAAAGACGTAATTACATCCATGCCGTTGTTCCGTGGTATTATCGACGGAGCCTTGTACTACGGGTTACCAAAGTCCACGGTGTAAGTTAGACTCCTCTCGTATACACTGGCATATTCTGTACCAAGCTACAATAACTACGTTAGTATAACAAATATAACATTATCTACTTCACCTGTTCTATTATCTGTTTATTCTTCTCCTTCTTTCTTTGGGATTTATCGAGCGATTGTTCGCTGATGACATTCCTATTTCTCTTCTTCTTTAGAATTTTGTCAGGAGGACCCGACTCTGAGGAGTTCGAGACCAGCCAGGAGCACTCGGAGCAGTTCACAGAAGACCCTGAGTATTGACTTTACTTGTACTTATTTTATTTTCAGTTCATGCCATTGTTTAGGCATTGCATTCCAGACTTGTATTTATATTTCCAGTTGTATTGTACAGAAATATTGAATAAATAAAAGTTGTTGTTCATTTACATTCATGTCTTTTGTGTATATTTTACTTTATATTGCTTAGATACGCTTAGCGTGCTTACTTCTGAGTAAATACGTCCGTGACCCGTCACGTCTCCTTATCCGTACATCGGGAAGCAGGGCATGACACTCGCCGAGCACACCCATCCCTACGCCGACACCTCCCTGTCTCGATCCTCATCCAGTAAGCAGCCGAGCTCACCACTGCTACCCGTGATCGTGCCGTGCTCATGCTATTTGTCGTCGTGATCGTCGCCGGGTAAGTGGAAACATTTCACTTGCTACCCATGCTAATTAATCAAAATTAATACAATTAATTGAACGTATATGCATAATTATATATATGCGTATTTATATTTACATCGTGAATATTTACTCGAATAATTACTTTGTGAACTATGGTTTGTAACTGTTGTGATTGGAACCCGATTCAGGTTTGCTATCGCGTAACGATATGGTTTAATATATATAAGTGATTTAAAGTTCGTTTTATCGGTTAAAAAAACCCAACATTTTCGTGTGGCAAATGCCATAATAATTGCTAGTTGATATGTATATCAAAACCCTAATGAAAATACTCCTATCTCTCATATATAAATTCACTTGCACGTTAACTAATATTTTGTGGAATTTGAGCTCATAATATCACCGTTTAGATCATGAAATGCCGTAAGCACAATACGATGTTAAAACTGGATTTCACCGTATCTGTCACGTTACAAAAATCGTTATAAAGCATAGAAAAATTGGACCGTAGCGTTCTTAGGCTCGCTATGAAGAAGACTGGATGACCTATGAATATACCGTGACTTTTACTGAATATCGTGTCATTTAGATAGCGAAAACTGAAGAGATTTATGGCCCTGGAATACAGTCCAGAACAGAAATCTCTACAAATACCTGAAATTAAGCACCTGTAACTCACTGTTCAAATGCGCAAATGTGCGGAACCCCATATAGATACGTATGAAATTGAGTTATCTTTCTTAATCCACTAGTTCCACTGAATTACATCGCTGTTTGATATTTTTAACATAATTTATATAACCAATGTATACGGCCGATTTATACCGTATTTCATGTTGATACTTGAATTTAATCGCCTGTACATCCATACACAAAACTAAAAATATACGGAATCCTATATCGTCACATAGATAATTTATTTAGCTAACTTATTGTTTTGGTCTCATTAAATTTTGCTTTCATTTGATATTTTAGATATATTTTAGATCGTCAACATGTCCTGCAGCTTTCTGCAGTGATGGTTTATACACCTTGATACTAAACTGAACATATATCCTAATGTACAGAGGCTATTACTGATCCTCTTAATGCGCTAGAAACCTAACAGATAGAGCTAGGTTTTATTCAACTGGAGAAACACTTAAATCTAAACACAATCTGCAGTAAACTGTGCATGAAGTTACACTTCCAGTTCTGAAACTGAAATTCCAGCAACTAATCGCTGGTTTAAAAAGATGATAAATCCTTAACCTAAATTCCTATTGATATGAAACTAAGTTTAATACTTAGATAATCAAGTATATATCGTATGCTTTTAATATTGTTTTGGCCGATTCTGCACGTGTGATTTATGGTGAATTTTGCAAGTCATATGGCGCCGGCTGTCATAATTTAGTGAACATCTGTTTAGTGCATTTTTACCTTATTTTGTGATTGCTTTATACCCAGTGCACAGTGATTGTTTACTTTGAAACCCAGCGATTGATTTGTATTGTCGATAGATAAGGGTTAGTGACTGGGTTGTGACAAGTACGATAATGAACCAATAATTGAAAGTGATTTAATAAGTGATAGCGTGATTGAAAGTGAAAGCGACATGTACTTGTTCACAATCTATTTAATACTTGAACACGTACTATAACCTGGGGAAATAGGGAAATCAAGATGGAATCGAACTCGTATTTAGCGAGGTATAGTGACTCAAAGGATGATTCGATATATATATAGGTCGTAGGCCTAGCGGCACGGCTGCAGGGTTATGTCCCGGATAACAGCGGACCGTAATCTCGGGCATACACAAGACCCTTGTTAAACACAAGTATCTTTTTCCACTAATTGATTTCAATTGACTTAGTGACCGATAGGTAGTGACACACACTGCATGGATTGTTGATATGATACATATACTATTGTTCACATATACCTGATATTCTATATCCTCATTTTACTAGTTCATGCCGTTTTTTCTGCTTATCATCGCAAACACTATATATATTGCTATATGTGTCGCCCTGACGACCTGAGTGTGTATGCTCAAAGGATGTAGTGGACCCAGCTCAAGAGCAGGACCTGCCATTCGAGATCACGGAGATTTAGACCGCGACACCCGCATCATCGCTTTCTGCTTGAAATAAAGACTTTGTTATTTCCTTGGTTAGTTGTTTCTTTCATGCAAATAATTGTACCTTGAATTCTGTTGATTAGATGTAATAAAGTTGAGAATTGTGATTTCCTTTACTTTTGTGTTGTGTTTACTGATTACCATGTAATGCTAGAAACCGAAGTGTGACTATGTCGAGATTATTCCTTGACCGTAATAGCATGGCTGGCCTAGTCATCCATCGTATTCCGTATTTTGGGAAGTAGGGCGTGACATGGTTTTGTTGATATCAGAGCACCAGGTTTAGAATGAAATTACAGTTCCGTCAAGGGATCCCTAAACTGAGTTACACCCTTGAATTATACTTTATTATATTGCATTTCCACTTCTTACAATCCTTGTTGAATCATCATATAATCCTTACTTGTATCTGATCCTTTCCCTTGATCATCTTTCAGCAAGCCTCTTCAGGCAACTCCTCAAGTGCCGGTCCCCACGATCATACAGAGAAGATCTTCGGCACACTGACGACCCTAGTAGAGGCTCAGGAAAGAAAGACCGATCACTTGGCTGAGGGATTGAAAGCGGTGCAAGAGACTGCAATTACCGCTTTGGGGAGATCTACAACTATCCCTGCCTCCCCCGAGGGCGCTCTCGTACCAGCTACACATGCTAGAGCTGGTACCGTTTCTGATTTCAAGAGACTTCACCCAGCTGTATTCACGGGAGTACCAGATCCACTTGAGGCCGAGCAATGGCTAATCAATGTGTAGAATCTTTTGACGGCCACTCGGGTCCCTGATGCTGATAAAGCGTGGTGAAGATTCAGCTAGAGAACGAGGTCCGCACATGGTGGTCCGTAGAGGAAAGCAGGCTAAAGAAGCCTATCAGATGGGACACATTCTCTGCGTGTTTTCTAGATCACTATTTTTCGGCTACTGCCAAGGCCGACATGGAAGAGAAATTTATCACGCTGAAGCAAAATGGTCGACCGGTGGATGTTTACGCCTCAGAGTTTAACAGGCTTAATCGCTTTGCATCATACATGGTAGCCACCGAAGCCGCAAGGGCTAGACGGTTTCAGCAGGGGCTTGATATCGAGCAGCAGCAACTTATCGCATCTCTCGACCTACAGACCTTCACGCAGGTGTTGAACGCTGCCCGAGTACAGGAAAAGTTGGCAGATAAGGCCAAGGGCCAGCGATCAGTGGATATGAGGCCCCATGTAGTTTCGTCACGAGCCGCCGCTTCTTCTCATGGAGCAATCCCAGTTCACAGGCCAAGGGTAATGCAGATGAAGAGTTCCTTCTCACCTCAGCATCCGCAATGGAGGGCGCTAGCTTGCGATTATTGCTAGAGGCCAAGGCACATGCAGATAGATTGTCGCAGAGCCAAAGGACATTGTCTGATTTGCGGATCCGGCGAGCACAGGGTCAGCGGGTGTCCTTAGAGATCCCAGCTACAGGGAGGGTCCGGACAATAGCAACAGTTGTTCGATACTTCAGCCCAAAGGGGTCCACCTCTGATATCTTAGCGGCGATTATTTGATCAAAGGAAGACTGGTACAGGTCGGAATTAGGGGAGGGCTTGCACCCTGACTGCCGAGCAGGCGGAAGCTTCTGGAGAAGTGGTTGCAGGTACTCTTTTTGTTCATTCTGTACCAGCTAGAGTTGTATTTGATTCGGGTGCTTCATATTGCTTTATTTCTGCACGGTTTGTTGACATATACTCTATACCTCATGAGTCGTTGATCAAGGTCTGGGAGATACATACTGGTAATGGAATTATTGTGTACAGCCAAGAGTGGAGGTTGTGTCCTATAGTACTTTGTGGCAGAGAGTTTTATGCAAGCTTTCTTTTCATTGGGACTGATAGCTATGATGCCATTCTGGGGATGGATTGGCTGAGCACATTCCATGCTGTTATCAACTGCCAAGTTAGGAGTGTGACTTTTTGCATTCCTAATCATTCAGAGTTCATATTTGTGGGCGGTAGCGAGTCTTTAGAGCCAACTAAGTTTCGAGCAAAGCCAAAGACCATGACCGCTATGGAGATAGACAAGAAGCCAGCACCGGAGGTAGTTCAAGAGTTTCTTGATGTGTTCCCCGAAGATCTACCTGGTTTACCCCCGCCTCGCATATTGGGCTTTTCGATTGACCTGATTCCAGGTACGGCGCCAGTTTCTTAGGCTCCATACAGGATGGCGCCAATTGAGTTGGCTGAATTGAAGAAGCAGATAGAAGATCTTCTGGACAAGAGATTTATACGTCCATGTGCTTCCCTGTGGGGTGCTCCTGTGTTATTGGAGAAGAAGAAAAATGGTTCTTTGCGCATGTGCATCGATTACCGTGAGTTGAACGGGGTGACTGTCAAGAACAAGTATCCCATTCCACGCATCGACGACTTGTTTGATCAGCTAGACGGTGCTCGGGTATTTTCTAAGCTGGACCTTTCAGGGTATCACCAAATCAGAATCAAGGCAGAGGATGCATGCAAGATGGCTTTTTGGACCTGATATGGCCACTATGAGTTTCTTGTGATGCCGTTCGGTGTTACCAATACACCAGCCATATTTATGGACTTGATGAACATGGTTTTCTCTAAATATTTGGACTAGTTTGTCGTTGTATTCATCGACGATATTCTAGTCTACTCCAGGAGTTGAGAGGAGTTTGCCGAGCATCTTGCAGATTCTGCAGGAGGAGAAGCTTTATGCTAAGCTAAGTAAGTGTGAGTTTTGCCTCGATAAGGTGTAATTTCTGGGGCAAGTCGTTTTGAGTGACGGCATTTCGGTGGATCCGGCGAAAATAGAATCTATCAAAGACTGGTCAACACCGAAACCAATAGCTGAGATTGTCACGCCCCACTTCCCAATAGATGGAAACGGTGACGTGGTAAGCCCGGAACGTATTTACTATGAAAATACGTTAAGCGTAAGTAAGCAATATAACAAGGTGCAAGAATAACAAGAGTAATAAAATAAAACAACAACTTTATTTACATTCAACTTTAAATACAACTGGAATAAAAGAAACAATGATAAAAAATAAATGCCTAAATAATGGCATACTGAAAGTAAGTGCAGGTAGGAACTAGTAATCAGGCTAAGCAGCAAACTGGTCTAAGTCCTCCGGGCTTGGTTCTATCTACTCGGAGTCCGGTCCTCCTGACGAACATTCCAAAGAAAAGAAACAGAGAGGAATGACACCAGCGAACTAGCGCTCGGTAAGTCCCCAAAAAAAGTAAAAGGAGATGACTGAAAGGTTTATAAAGTGAATAGAAACCAAATAATTTGAACAGGTAAGATTGTAAAAGCGAGTATCTAAGCATGATCATTTAGGTATAAGATTTGCTATTCTAACGTGGTTGTTTGTAGTTTGATACAGAAGGGATTCATGTATATGAGAGAAGTCCATCTTACCCCGTGGACTATGGTAACATGCAGTATAAGGCTCCGTTATAACCCATGGAACAACGGCACGTGAATTCATATAGGTGTCTTTTAAAGTGACCTCTCGTGTCACGATATATGTTCCGTACCAATCTACCCCTTATCCCCGCGTATTATATTGTATAGTTCAAGTTTACAGGTCTTGGCCAAATCTATGAATATAAAGATTATAAGTTCATATTCAAGTTGTAATCATGTATTCATATCAAGTTCATGTCAAGTTATATTCATGGTTCGGTCAAGTCAAGTCAAGTATTCAAGTTCAAGGGTTCAAGTTTGGATATTCAATTTCAAGGGTCCAGGTTCAAGATCAAGTGTTCAAGTTTGGATTTGAATTTGGACTTGAGTTCGAGTTTAAAGTCAAGCTTAGGTTCGAGTCTGCATTCGAATTATAAACAATTATTGTGAATGAATTTAACTGTTGGAATTCTTAAGTTCGGCAGTAATCGAACAACTGTTGCACATGGACGACAGGATATGTGTCTTTTTTCAAGACAATTGCCATTGATTATTCCGTTAATTTGTAGTGTTATCTAATTTAAATAGGTAAGCACTCACTTTCTCCGGCTCCCTGGGGCTCAATAGAAATGATACCGCCTAAACTTATATTAATTTAAAGTCCTTAAAGATTTATTCTAGTTTGTTTACGTTGTTTTCATTTCTCCAAGGGGTTTTATGAAAAATACTTTAATATTGTTTAAAAATAAGCCTCGAGAGTGATTTATAATTTTAAGATTTTTTTAAAAATTTATTTTAGTTTAGGTGGTATTTTAGTGACGAAACCTAACTTTTAAAAGTTTATGGTATTTTTCTGTAAACTACTATTTTAGGAACTTGGTGGTATTTTATTAAAAATAATCTTTCAATTTTTAAATATAGCTTTTATAATTTGTTTTCATTGAAAATACGGATTTATAATTCTATATAATTTTCCAAAGTTTAATTTGTTTTTAAAAAGTCGTGTTCTTTTAAATCGTATTTTTATTTCCATTTGAGACCGAATTCTCCGTGTGGAGTTCTGTTTCCCACTCTACTATCCTAAAGACGTGCGATAATCCACACCATCTGTAAACGAGTTCCCCTAAAAGGACCGTAGAGGCGCAATTGCAAAAGATTTTAAAAATATCGATTAAAAACATTTATTTGTAGAAGCAAAGGTATTTTATTATAAAACGTATTCTTTAAATTAAACATACATCTAAAACTTCGTGCTATGAAACCATAGTGTATGTGATGAGGTAGGTCGTTACCCCGTGAGTTTCCTAAAGGGATATATTCTAGCTATCGATAAAAGGGTTGTATTTAAAATTCATGGTATTTATATGAAATTGTTCGATTTATGTGGTTATTCAACAAAATTTTTTAATGACATGAAAAGGTAAATGATGTGAATAATATGTTAAGGTGATATGATAGATTTAGAGTGAAATATTAAACATAGCAAAAGTGACAAAAAATGTTTAAAAGAAAATATAATGAGTTAACTCCACTTTGTCGATATTGTTTTAGAGATTGTTTTGAGGTGAATTGAGAGAGAGAGAGAGAGAGAAAGAGAGAGGAAGGGACTTACGGTTTTAGAGCGTTGAGAAAAAGAGAAGAAGAAGGGGAGGGGTCTTGTAGAGTCATGGAACCGTCGATTAGTCGCTCCAGCCGTTGAAATTGAATCGCTACTCCTCTTGGCTCGCTTAACTTCACTTGTACTTTAAAAATTTTGGAGAATTTTTGCTATGGATTTCAGAATAGGTGAGAGCTAGGGGATTGGGTAGTATTTATAATGATATTGAGAGTATGAGAATTAAAAAATTGAATTAAAAAGAATTAAAATGATATTAATGGGGGAATTGAAGTGCCTTTTTATGAATGCAGAGTAATCAAATAGGAAAATGGGGTAGTGGGGAGTCAAAGGGACGCGTGAGCGAAGCACGAAAGCATTTGGGGCTAGATCAACAGTCGGCGGCGGCCAAAAGGTGGATTTGGGCGGTCGGATCTTGGCCATCTGCCTCGAGATTCATGCCATGTGTTTTAATCTATGTTTACACCTTATTTATCATGTTTGATTTTTCTGAAACTTTTCGATTTTCCGTGTATTGCATGTGGAACTCTAGGGCTTCCGAAAAGTTAAAAGGAAAAATATTAAAAATAATTGGGACTAATGGGATTCGAACACACAGGCTATGTCACAATAGTATAGAGACTTAACCAGTGAGCTATAAGTTGTTTCTTGTTTTTATTGAACAATATTAACTTATAACTCCTAATCAGGCTGAAATACCATTTCTATATATTGAACAAGTTAGATTTGTACAGGGATTTCAGAGTCGTTACATTCTACCCTCCTTATAAAAATTTCGTCCTCGAAATTTACACAAAGACTAATTTTCAAAAAGGTGAGGGTATCGTGCACGCATATCGTCTTCTCACTCCTAAGTTGATTCTCCCGGTGAATCCTTTCTCCACATCACTCGGACTAAGTTCACCTCCTTGTCCCGCAGTGTCTTCACCTTTCGATCCAAGATCTCGACTGGCTGCTGCTCGCAAGTCGGTCTGTACAGTGAGCTCTAAGTGATCAAGTATGTGGCTGGGGTCGCTCATATATCCTCGTAGCTAGGATATGTGGAGCACATTGTGTACTCCTTCTAATAAGGGCGGTAGTGCCAAACGGTACGCCATTTCTCTAACTTGTTCAAGTATGTCGAACGGTCAGATGTATCTTGGACTAAGCTTACCCTTCTTGCCAAAACGTATCACTCCTCTGTTCGGAGAGATCTTCAGAAACACATGTTCTCCGGGTTGGAACTCCAGGTGTCTACGCTTTGCATCTGCTCAATACTTCTGTCAGTCCTGAACTATGCGCATCTTTTCCCTGATCGTGTGAACTACATCCACCGTTGCCACGATCATCTCTGACCCAAAGAGTTCACGATCTCCAATGTTGTCCTAACTTAGCGGGGAATGAAACTTACATCCATAAAGTGTTGCGAAAAGTGCCATCCCAATACTTGCCTGGTAGCTGTTGTTATAAGGAAAACTCCATGAGATGTAGGCGATCTTCTGATGAACATCCGAAATCTAACATACAGGCTCTCAGCATGTCTTCTAGGATCTAAATAGTCCTCTCGGACTGTTCGTCTATTTGGGGATTGTTCCTCGCCGAAACACGGAGACGGGACCGCGCAGGTCCGTCTCGCCTGAATTTGGGGGTGGATGCTAATTGGTGCTATCCGTCCACCTCTCCGAAAATGCCAAGTTGATTTATGACATCATATATCGGAGGTTTAAACGGATGCGGCCGATATAGCAGACTTCATCAGATTCCCCCTCGTTGAGGGGTTTTTGATTGTGGAGACGCTCTTCCCTGCAGGCGCAAGCCCCTGCAGTTAATTATGCTATCGCATCGCGGTAACCACTTTCTCCTTCTCTAGATGGTCACTTCGTATCGTGGGTGTTTGTTTTATTTTTGGTTGCCCGTGGATTGTATACGGAGACTAATTTATGTTGTCTCCCGTAGGGCGTGAATTAGTCCAAATCCGTATTTTCTTAGATTTGGGTTTGGGGTTGGGTTTAAGGATACGTTAGTCTCATTTGAGACTAAGATCAACTTAAACGTATGTCAACGATACATTAGTACAATTTCAGACTAAGATCAACTCAATGGGATCGTTTAGATCCAACAAAAGAGCATTTGGGCTCTATTGTTTAGTTTAAAGATATTGCGGTCGATTACCAGTTTAAGGACATGGTGGTCCATCGTTAGTTTGAGGACATTACGGTCCAATATTAGTTTAAGGACATCTCTGTCCAATGTTAGTTTAAGGACATTTTGGTCTAAGGTTAAGGAGATCATAGTCTGTGAGTTTAAGGACCCTACAGTCCAGTTTAAAGACGTCATAGTCTATGAAATGTATGGTTGCCGGGACCCGTCACCTCTCTGAAGATGTTGAAGGATTACAACGACATATATCAGAGGGGGTCAGAGATGTACCCTTGAACCAATTTTGGTTGAAAGATCTATAGTCCAATTTGGGGTTAGGATCTGTTAAAAGATTTACGAGCATATGGGCTCAGTTAATCTGAATTTGAGGACTTATGGCCAATCTTGGGCTAAGTCCAATCAAATTAAAATGTTTAACATTTATTTTGGGTTTTGGAGCATTTATTTGGGTTTGGCCCTGACAGTGTTTTTGTCTTTTACTGAATGCTGAGCATTCATCAGAGCTCTAGGCTTTGTTAAAGAACAATTTATGTTCTATCAGCGCAGCACATGGTGCGCTTGGTGCTTTGTGCCAAAAAGCGCAGTGCGCTTCTGCCGAGTAGCGCACACGTGAGGGACACGTGTCGCGCTTGGCGCTAAGCGCCAGATGATGGGCGCATTGCGCCAGTTCATGAGCGCAGAGCGCTAGTTTATGAGCGCATTGCGCTATTAGTTCAGTGGCGCACACGTGGAGCGCCAGCCCATGAGCGCGGTACGCTAGTTCAAGAGCGCAAAGCACTAGCTGTTAAGAGCGCATACGTGAGGGACATGTGTCGCGCTTGGCGTTGAGCGCCAGTCCAAGAGCGCAGAAGCGCAGTTCACGAGCGCAAAGCGCATCTGATCAATTTTATGATCTGAGAAATAAATTTATGTTCTTTTAAAAGAGACTTTGTCTCAAGATCTAAGAACAACAGTTCTTATTTTGTAGGAGATGTTTCCAATCTCTTATGTTGATGAAAGGCTTTGCCTTTATAGATTTATGATCTTTAAGAGAATTGAACTATTCTCCCCCTCTTCTTATAATGAGACGTATTGATCTCATTTTGTAAAAGACCTTAGTCTTGTAGATCTATGATCTATGAGAAGATTTATATTCTTATTTTTATTTTATGATGGGATCTTTTGATCTCTTTTTGAAAGACCTTGGTCTTTGTAGATCTATGATCTTTTAAAGAAGTGAATTCTTCTTTTGAAATTAATTATGAGATGATTTCATCTCTCTGTTCATCATCATTCTTTTTTTACCTTGAAGAATCTTCTTTCTCTGAGAGCTTGGCTCTTCTCTCAATTTTCTCAAAGTTTTATGGGGGAGGTTCTTCTCTATGCTTCTCTCCCTCTGAGACTTGGAGTCTAGGGGCCTTTTTATAGGGCAAGCTGATTTGTTCAATAAGTTAAGAAGATCTTTTCTCCAATTGATTTGGAGATTTTCCCATCGTTGGATCTTTGATTCAAAGGCTTCTGATTTACAGAAAGTAATTTTCTTGTTTTTAACAAAGATTGGGAAATCTTCTAAACAGAATTTATTCTGTATTTTTTGTGATTTTTAATCACCATTGGATCATTGATCCAACGGTGCTCTGATTTACAGAGCACAATCTTGTTATTTGGAAAGATTTTGAGAAATCTTTTCTTAACAGAATTTAATTCTGATTAATTAATGATTTATCATTATTATTAGATTTTTGATCTAACGGTGGGGAGCTTTTAGTTCCAGCGCTAGCGCACCCGTGCTTTGCATGTGGTGCGCTGCTCAGAGTGCAGCGCACTTAGCGCTAGCGCACCCGTGCTTTGCACGTGGTGCGCTGCTCAGAGCGCAGCGCACTTAGCGCTAGCGCATCCGTGTTTTGCACATGGTGCGCTGCTGAGAGCGCAGCGCACCTAGCGCTAGCGCACACGTGCTTTGCACGTGGTGCGCTGCTTAGGGCGCAGTGATTAGTCGAAAATATTGTATATTTTAGCCGGCAATTTCCTAATCATTTGCATTCATATAGAAGTGTTTGGCATTCATATTTCACATATTAGCAAAACTGTCGCAAAATATCAGATTGCATGTATTAGACTCTGAAACCGACACTATAAAGGAAATTGACCACATTTCATGGTATCGCATCATCCCTACATTTGCGCAACACTTGTTTTGAGATATGTGCAGGAAAATCCAGAAGAAAGGCCAAAATGTACATGGTACCGATCAAACATGACGCCAACTCAATGATTTCAATTCTGGTATCAATACAAAGGGACAAATAAAATTCAACATATCAGATAAAGCCCAAAATGGCATTCCAAGACCACACCAGAGAGACCATAGCCCAAGCTTCCAACATGGCCGCGGAACCGCGGTGGTATTGCCCCTTCATCACCTCAATTTTGGTGCACAATGTCAATCTAAGCTCCCACACTTCAGAAAACCTATGCAAATTCCAGAAGACTCCAGAGACTTCTGCCAGATCAGCAAGCTTTGGGATCAACACTAAACTACCCTATCATTCTAGAAACTTCTTCCTAAACCCTAGCTTAAACCTTAAGCTAAGCCTAACAAACTCTTTCTAGAAGTCTTTCAATAAACTTTTGGAGGGAACTCAAAGGCTTAGGGTTTGGGATGCTCTATAAATAAGACCCTAGGCTCACTTGTAAATCATCTTGGAACCTTGGAAAGATCAATCCATTAGTTCATTTTAGAGCCATTCTATCTCTTTCTTCATCTTCTTCTTCCACAAGTCTCGTGAGAGGACTTGTGTGAAACCCTAACCCTAAATTCCAATCAAAAGCCAAGATCCCGAGTACCCATCAAGCAAGAAGCCTTGCAACCTTTTATGAGCCGAGCCGATCTTCAACAGAGCAAGTGGTCCAAGCCGATCCACGACTCACGGAGCCGAGCAACGCCAAATCGACAATTTAGTTCTTCCTCTTGTAGTTCTTGAGCGACTGTAATCAAATTGTTGATATAAATAAAAGGTGATATTCTTTTATCTTGTTTTCTTTAAATTCTTGCATCATGATTCAATCTAAATTTCTAGTTGTAATTCTTATTGTGATGTTTGAGTAATACTCCGCTCGTCGAGGAGTCGAGACGATCAATAGAATGATGATGTAATATATCTGAAAACGATTCTTGATTCCTACGAGTTTTGTAAACCCTAGCAAGTTCAAGAATCGACGACCCAATTCGTTGCGATGCTTTCTTGATTGATATCGCTCGAGATTGGGGTGTTACGATCGTTTCTTGAAATTGTTAGAGGCTAGAATGCAAATGATATCAACGAAAGAACAAGGGTTAAAAAGATGAAACCCTAGTTTCATCAAGAAAGCCCTAACTCTCGTCGATCATCATCAATCTAGTATCAATCCTTCGAAGGACAAGAACACGAAATCTTGAATTCCATCACGTCTATAGATCCGATCGATTCCTACGAGCCTCATTTAGATTCTTGACATTTTGGTTGGAAATATCATCGAAACACCGATTCTTGATTTGTTTATCAGTTTCTTGATTCTTGATTAAACATCGTGACACCTGAATCAATCGATAAATTCTTGAATCATGTTTTCTTTCCTTTTCGATTAACTTTTCGATTCAAACAAATTAAATACAGAAACGAATCGCACAATCCCTGTGGACGATCCGCACTCGCTTACGATCTACAACTGACACCGTAGTTGATTGCGGTCAAATATAATTTTTTTTATTGTGATTTCTTTATACAATTTTCTAAATACCTATACAAGATACTGTTATCGATCAAATGAAACCGACATCGGGAAACAATTGATTCGATACTTGCTTTTACTTACACAATCGGGAATCAAACAAATCAAATGGCGCCATTGCCGGGGATCGCGCGCTAATTCGTTTCATATTATAGTTTGAATTGAAAGAATTATTCCATTGTTATTTTGAGATCAAAATTCGTGCAAACCCTAAACGATTTGTTGTGGTTCATTGTAAGGAAATCTGGAGCTGTTTGGCAATTGAAGAAATTTTTTGGAAAATACCAGAGAGCAGAGGGAGTCTACAGAAGCTCCCTGAAGAATTTTTGTGGGGTGATCTCATCAAGATACCGCGGAAGCGGCCTAAGTGCCCATATGCGGCGGAACCGCGACAATCTTGGGGGGTCTCTGTGCAATTTTTGCTTCAGGTGATTTCTTACCTTCTCCTCTCTCCTCTTTCAGCTCCAACTAACAAACTTCTGCAGGATTCTTTGCAAATAATCGCAGCGCCACAAAAGCAAAAATTAAATTTGTGCGTGATTTTGATTTCTTGGTTGTTTGCATTCTAAATACGGAAATTAAGGGGCATGGCCAAATCCAAATTAGATGGGGATTTCATTACCCTTCCTAGGCCCCGAAAACCATAAAACTTGCATCCGCATTGACCCACATTAACTAAAAGAAATCTAGAGATGACTCTAAGGACTGTCGTGCTCAATTAGGACAAGAGAAGGCCGTGGGTAATTCATTGCTTATCCGCGTTTTCTTGTGGTGCCTAAGGCGAGCGTGTCTAAGGCTAGTGGTTTTTAATTAGGCCCACTACTTACGTAGTGGAGTACCTTCCCACTTACCTGGCACTTATCCGGCCACAGGGGGACAAAGAGGCAGTGGAGGATTCTATCCTGCGACTTGTCTTTTGGCAGTTAGGAGCGGTCTAGAGCCGGACCTAGGTGACCACTAGATTCTAGGGTTTGTGTGCTGCATTTGTTTTGTCGCATCATTTTTTTTAAAAAAAAAAAAAAATCCGTCCCTTTTTCAAAGCAAGCACCGCATTCATTCATTACCCCTAATTATAAGTCAACGCTGCCACTTGTACTAACCCTTTTTAGTGCAAGATAGGCTGGACACGGGATTCTAGTGCCCGTTTAGTCCGCGTACCCTTTATCGACTCCGAAGTCGATATTTCTCCATTTACCGTTCCTTTACCTACTACCACACCCACACCGATGGATCCGAATCCATCAAACTTCTTTAACCCTAATCTGCCGCCGTCCGTTGGTGCGCAGAATCCACCCCGCATCTCTCTCCAGGAGAGGTGCTATCCTATTCGAGGTCCTCTTTCGACCTGCTTATCCACACCACCAGCCAATGGGGATAACTTTGAGATTAAGCCCCAGTATATCAATCTTTTACCCAAATTCCACGGACTCGAGACTGAGGACGCTTACGTTTTCATTACCAAATTTGAAAATGTATGCGCAATGATGGGTACGTCACAACTTTCAGTGGATGCAATGCGTCTACGACTTCTTCCATTTACATTGTGCGATATAGCCGAGAAGTGGCTATATAACACTACCGCACATTCTATTACGAATTGGGAAGAATTCGTCGCTGCATTCCTTAAGAAATTTTACCCAATACAAAAGACAGCTCGAATCCGCAGCGAACTGAATCAATTTGCCTAGCTCCCTACTGAACCATTTTCAAAATGCTTTGAACGTTTCAAGGATCTATTGGTTCAGTGTCCTCATCACGGCATCCCGAGATGGGAATTGTGCCGAATCATTTATGAGGGCATTAACCCAAACACTAAACAGAGCCTTGAAAACATGTGTCAAGGTACTTTTATGACCAAAGATGATGGGGAAGCTTGGAAGTACTTAGAAGAGTTCGCTGAAAAATCACTACAGTGGGAGAGTGGAACCCAACCATTGAATAGGGGTGGCGTACACCAAATAGATGTGTCTATAGGTGTTCGAGCTGAAATGGCAGCAATGCAAAAGAAGCTCGACGCTATGGAACACAAATTTGCAGCAGCCTCCCTAAATCCAGTGTCACTCCCCAAAACTGTTTGTGGGTGCTGTTCTGATCCGTCTCATCTAACGGAAGAATGTCCATTAAACTCTGCGTTTCAAGGTCATGAGCATTCTAATGCCGCATTCCAACGACCTACAAACGATCCATATTCTTCCACGTACAATCAGGGTTGGAGGAATCACCCGAATTTCGCTTGGAACCAAAACCAATCTCAAAACACGGTTCCAAACACGAATAATTTTCAAAGGGCTCTTCCTCCACCACAACAACAACCTCTTCAACTCACTCAGCATCCCTATCAGTCATAAAATTTCCAAAACCAGGGCAACACTCCTGCACAGTCTAATCCTATGCAGTCCTGTTCTGACGAGTTCTCTCAATTCACCCAAACCATGAAATCACTTTTGTCAAATTTCATAGAGGTTTCGACTGAGGTTAGATCTTCTGTCAGTGAGATAAAGAAAAACTCAGCGTCCCAAGCTGAGAGTATCAGATCGATGGAAGCTGAAATTGCACGCCTAAAAGCCGAAATGAGTGCGAGAGAAAAAGGGAAACTTCCCTCTCAACCCCTACAGAATCCTGGACATTACAATGTAAATGCCGTCACAACGTTGAGATCGGGAAGAGTGCTGAACAATCATGTCGGGGAAGGTATTGATGATATTGAAAATCATATCAACACCCCGGCTGAGACCTTTCCACACACACACACTTCTCCTTCTGATCCTTCTTCTTCTACCTCACCATCTTCTCGCGAGCCTATTCTCCATTTCCCATTAGGCTCGACATCTTCTCCCAACCCTTATAGTTCTCCACAGACGGTCCCCACACCTCTTTTGGGACCACGTCTACCCCCTCTTCCTTCTCCTGTGATGGACCCTGCGCTTATTGCGAAAGCTCCTTACCCGAACCGGTTAAGGGCTAATAGAACGAGTCCTCATATGGAGAAAATTTTGGAAATGTTCAAACAGGTTAACATCAATATCCCTCTCCTAGATGCGATTCAACAAGTCCCCGCTTATGCGAAAATTCTTAAGGACTTGTGCACTAGGAAGAGGAAGACTCAAGTGCCGAAGAAGGTCTTCATGTCTAATAATATTAGCACTGCTTTTATTCCCCAGCTACCAATGAAACGAAAGGACCCAGGATGTCCTACAATATCGATTTCGATTGGGGGTAAAAACATAAATCGTGCTCTTTTAGACCTTGGCGCAAGTGTTAACCTGCTCCCTTATTCTGTCTATGAGCAATTAGGGATTGGAGAGCTGAAACCTGCTCATTGCACTCTCCAGATGGCAGACCGATCTATCACCAAACCAAGGGGTGAATTAGAGGATGTATTGATAAAGGTCGGGGAATTTTTTTTCCCTGTAGACTTCATTGTGCTCGACACACATCCTGTAGCAAACCCCCGGGGCCAAATTCCGGTGATTCTGGGTCGTCCTTTCCTTGCCACTTCCAACGCTGTTATAAACTGTAGAAATGGTTCAATGAACTTATCATTTGGAAATATGACCATTGAACTAAATATCTACAAAGTTGGAAGTCAGCCATCAGAACCCTCTGCTCATATTTTAGATGTGTGCTCTGTCCATGAGATCGCTCCCGATAGTTGTGGAGCCGAGGAACTTTGCTTTACTGATCTCGATGACATTACCACATCTCTGTTTGATTTCACACATGATCTTAGTGAGGACACTTTACCTACACTTGAGTCCTGCACACCTGAGTCTGTATCCTTCACAGGCTCTGAGCTTCTGTGTAAATCCAAAAATCACTCAATGATCCCTCCTTCTATCATTTCTCCGCCTGAGTTAGATCTCAAAATTTTACCTTCTCACCTTAAATATGCATATCTAGGTGAGAATGAGTCTTTACCGGTTATCATATTCGCTTCTCTTGCATCAGAGCAAGAGAATGCCCTTTTATCGGTATTGAGATCTAACAAAGAGGCGTTTGGTTGGAGTATGGCGGACATCAAAGGGATTAGTCCCTTGATATTTGAACATCATATACATGTGATGGATGATGCCAGACCGACCCGAGAACCACAGAGACGGTTGAATCCCGTCATGAAGGAAGCGGTCATGAAAGAGATCGTCAAATGCTTAGATAATGGTATTATATACCCCATCTCCGATAGCCAGTGGGTGAGTCCTATACATGTCGTTCCTAAGAAATCTGGCATCACTGTTATAACCAATGAGGCAAATGAGTTGATTCAGACACGCGCCCAAACTGGGTGGCGTGTATGTATTGATTATAGAAAACTCAATGCTGCCACGAAGAAAGACCACTTTCCTCTACCATTCATTGATCAGATGCTGGAACGCTTAGCGGGACGAGAGTATTATTGTTTTATGGACGGATACTCAGGCTATAATCAGGTCCCCATCGCCAAAAAGGATCAAGATAAAACCACTTTTACTTGTCCTTTTGGTACCTTTGCTTACAGTCGCATGCCCTTTGGGTTATGCAATGCTCCCGCTACCTTTCAGCGGTGTATGATGGGGATATTCTCTGATATGGTAGAGAATTTTCTGGAGATCTTTATGGACGATTTCTCGATTTTTGGAGACTCTTTTTCTGATTGCCTAGCGAATCTTGACGCTGTTCTTACTCGTTGCAAAGAGAAGAACTTGACTTTGAACTGGGAAAAATGCCATTTTATGGTCCAAGAAGGAATTGTTCTTGGACATGTCATTTCACAGAAAGGCATTGAGGTCGACAGAGCTAAGATAGATGTCATTCAAAATCTCCCTCATCCCAAAAGCGTCAAAGATATTCGATCTTTCCTTGGCCATGCGGGCTTTTATAGGAGATTCATTAAGGACTTTAGCAAAATTGCTAGACCTTTAACTCTTCTCCTGGCCAAGGATACGACCTTCCATTTTGACTCGGACTGCGAGACAGCTTTCGACTCACTTAAACACTCACTCACTTCAGCCCCCGTTTTATCATCACCAAATTGGGACTACCCCTTTGAGCTGATGTGTGACGCATCTGATTTTGCAGTAGGTGCAGTCTTAGGACAGCACATCGAAAAGATGCCACACGTGATTTACTATGCTAGTAAGACTCTGAATGATGCACAAATCAATTATACAACCACCGAAAAGGAACTTTTAGTGGTGGTATTTGCATTAGAAAAATTCAGGCCTTACTTAATTGGCTCACCTATAGTTGTGTATACTGACCATTCCGCTTTAAAACATCTTCTGGCGAAGAAAGATGCAAAAGGTCGACTAATACGTTGGATCCTACTGTTACAAGAATTTGATCTTGTTATCAAAGATAAGAAAGGATGTGAAAACGTAGTAGCTGACCATCTTTCACGCATCATTTCTTCCCCTGTGACCCTGCCGATTAATGACTCGTTCCCTGACGAACAACTCTTGAGCGTATCCGCTGAACCATGGTTCAGGGATATTGTGAACTATCATGCCACGGGACTAATACCGAGCGATTGGTCAAAACAGGACAAATATCGCTTTCTATCCCAAGTAAAACACTTTTACTGGGACGAGCCCTATTTGTTTAAATATTGTCCTGATCAGATCATTCGCCGGTGTGTCCCGAATGAAGAATTCAAGAGTGTTCTTTCATTTTGTCATGATCAGGCCTGTAGGGGTCATTTTGGTCCTAGAAAGACAGCGGAAAAGGTTTTGCAATGTGGATTTTATTGGCCGACCTTATTCAAGGACGCATTTGAGTATTGCAAAACCTGTACACAATGTCAGTATACGGGTAGAATATCCCAGAGAAATGAAATGCCTCAGCAACCCATCTTGGTTGTTGAAATATTTGATGTTTGGGGTATTGATTTTATGGGTCCCTTTCCCAACTCCTTTGGGAATTTGTACATACTGCTGGCGGTTGATTATGTCTCAAAGTGGGTAGAAGCCATTCCATGTCGCACTAATGATAAGAAAGTTGTCATTAAGTTCTTGAAAGAGAATATCTTTTCACGATTTGGACACCCACGCGCTATTATTAGTGATAATGGGACACATTTCTGCAACAGGTCTTTCGAGACTCTGATGCGAAAATACTCAATCAACCACCGACTTTCTACACCCTATCATCCCCAAACAAGCGGGCAGGCTGAAATCTCAAACAGACAAATCAAACTTATCCTGGAGAAAACTGTTGCTAAGAATAGAAAAGACCGGTCGACCAAACTGACGGATGCTCTTTGGGCATTCAGGACTGCATATAAAACCGACCTAGGAATGTCTCCATATAGGATAGTGTTTGGAAAAGCATGTCATTTACCCGTCGAGATAGAGCATAAAGCATTGTGGGCTATAAAAGAAATAAATTTTGATCTAAACCTTGCTTGCAACTTTCGGAAGCTGCAACTTAATGAGCTAAGCGAACTCCGCGATGAAGCTTATGATAACGCTGTAATCACAAAGAATAGGACTAAGGTTTTTCACGATAAAAACATTTTGAGGAAAACATTTTCACCTGGTCAACGAGTCCTTCTTTATGATTCACGATTACACCTTCACGCGGGTAAGCTCCGATCTCGATGGAAGGGACCTTTTGTTATGCGGTCTGTATACCCGCACGGGGCAGTAGAAGTAGAAAATGTTAAAAACGGCACCTTTTTCAAAGTGAATGGACATAGACTTAAGCCGTATTTTTCCACTGACCCCACGGAGGAGCTCTTGTTCTTACAAGAGCCAGTTTATTTGGATTAAAATTCCTCCGTCTCACCTTCATATCCAGTATATCACTGCATCATCTTTTGAATGAAGGTGAGTAAAAAGAGTAAGTTTGGGGGAAGTTCTTCACTTATATATTTTGCCCCCACTAATAATCCCCCCCAGACTTACAGTTTTTGTAGGTATAGCGGTTGGCAGTGAGGACACTGTTGAAAACAAGTTCGGGGGAGGTTTGTGCTTATTTTTGCATCATTTGCATATCATTTGCATAAGCACAAAACATAAAAATCTATAAAAAATTGAAATTTTTTCAAAACCCATAAAAATATAAAAATTTCCAAGTATAAAAATAATTTTAATATTTACACTTTTTTGTACATAAATAAGATAATGAAAGTTTAGATAGTGAACAATTACATCCATGAGATTAGAAAAATTTAAGAAAACTAAAAAAATTAGAAGTTTTCTTATACGAACTAGTAATAAGTAGTTATGAGCCGTTGTCCCAAGGGTTAGTAAGATGAAGGACGTCACTAATCTGAGGATAAAACTAAGTCTGAAAAATAGTTTCTATTCTAGAAGCCAAACATTTTGATCGTTGCTACCCTGCTATTCGCACTTATACACGTCTTGAAACCTGGGATAGTAGAGGATACCTTGAAATGCTCTTGTCTTAAAGCCAAAAGTATGAAGGAAATAAAAAGAAAAAAAATGAAAAATATAAAGTGGTGAGAAAAATGAACACTGGTTTTGTTATCACCGAGGGCAATAAAAAATTTATAGCGAGGGTGCCTTTTCACCTAGTGCCCTAAGGCCAACTGGTCTGGGAGTCACTGCTATGCCTGAGGTGGTGCAAGACGAGGAAAATACACCAAATAAGCAAGCACATGAGTAATCGGTCGGTTAGTACCTCAAGAAGTATTAACGGTCGCATGAAAGTTTGTGAGCAATCCTAAATATTCATTAATTAAAAAGTACTGAGGCTGATGGGCAAGAGTATGATAGCTTGAATTGAATTCTCCGGGTGTAGGGATGTCTTTACACACACGCAGGGTTATATGATCGATGTTTGGAAGAAAGACATGAATGAAGAATAAGACGATGTTTTATTATGGGAGGACGTGATTTCTAACATCTTTTCATGACCATTAAGATAGGGCTCATGACAACCGAAAAGCTAGCTTAGTTGGAAACCCTAATTTTCAAAGCTTTTCTTTTACAATTCTTTTCTTTAAATGTAATATTCATGATCTTTCTTTTATTATGGGATTTTGTGGGTGCAATCCGCTGAAAACCCTCAGGAGACAACACTCCTCCTACTAGGGACACCTAGAGGTTTAAAGGCTTGTTGCACATGCTCAGTGCAATCGTGTTGCCTTCGAAAGTGTGCTAGTTAGTTTTTCTCTTTCTTTATTTTCTCCTTCTCTTTTTAATAAAACAGTTCGCTCGAGACGATCGAAATTAAGTTTGGGGGAATTTGATTAGTCGAAAATATTGTATATTTTAGCCGGCAATTTCCTAATCATTTGCATTCATATAGAAGTGTTCGGCATTCATATTTCACATATTAGCAAAACTGTCGCAAAATATCAGATTGCATGTATTAGACTCTGAAACCGACACTATAAAGGAAATTGACCACATTTCATGGCATCGCATCATCCCTACATTTGCGCAACACTTGTTTTGAGATCTGTGCAGGAAAATCCAGAAGAAAGGCCAAAATGTACATGGTACCGATCAAACATGACGCCAACTCAATGATTTCAATTCTGGTATCAATACAAAGAGACAAATAAAATTCAACATATCAGATAAAGCCCAAAATGGCATTCCAAGACCACACCAGAGAGACCATAGCCCAAGCTTCCAACATGGCCGCGGAACCGCGGCCGGAGCTTGCTTGCGCCGCGGTTCCGCGGTGGTATTGCCCCTTCATCACCTCAATTTTGGTGCACAATGTCAATCTCAGCTCCCACACTTCAGAAAACCTATGCAAATTCCAGAAGACTCCAGAGACTTCTGCCAGATCAGCAAGCTTTGGGATCAACACTAAACTAGCCTATCATTCTAGAAACTTCTTCCTAAACCCTAGCTTAAACCCTAAGCTAAGCCTAACAAACTTTTTCTAGAAGTCTTTCAACAAACTTTTGGAGGGAACTCAAAGGTTTAGGATTTGGGATGCTCTATAAATAAGACCCTAGGCTCACTTGTAAATCATCTTGGAACCTTGGAAAGATCAATCCATTAGTTCATTTTAGAGCCATTCTATCTCTTTCTTCATCTTCTTCTTCCACAAGTCTCGTGAGAGGACTTGTGTGAAACCCTAACCCTAAATTCCAATCAAAAGCCAAGATCCCGAGTACCCATCAAGCAAGAAGCCTTGCAACCTTTTATGAGCCGAGCCGATCTTCAACAGAGCAAGTGGTCCAAGCCGATCCACGACTCACGGAGCCGAGCGATGCCAAATCGACAATTTAGTTCTTCCTCTTGTAGTTCTTGAGCGACTGTAATCAAATTGTTGATATAAATAAAAGGTGATATTCTTTTATCTTGTTTTCTTTAAATTCTTGCATCATGATTCAATCTAAATTTCTAGTTGTAATTCTTGTTGTGATGTTTGAGTAATACTCCGCTCGTCGAGGAGTCGAGACGATCAATAGAATGATGATGTAATATATCTGAAAACGATTCTTGATTCCTACGAGTTTTGTAAACCCTAGCAAGTTCAAGAATCGACGACCCAATTCATAGCGATGCTTTCTTGATTGATATCGCTCGAGATTGGGGAGTTACGATCATTTCTTGAAATTGTTAGAGGCTAGAATGCAAATGATATCAACGAAAGAACAAGGGTTTAAAAGATGAAACCCTAGTTTCATCAAGAAATCCCTAACTCTCGTCGATCATCATCAATCTAGTATCAATCCTTCGAAGGAGAAGAACACGAAATCTTGAATTGCATCACGTCTATAGATCCGATCGATTCCTACGAGCCTCATTTAGATTCTTGACATTTTGGTTGGAAATATCATCGAAACACCGATTCTTGATTTGTTTATCAGTTTCTTGATTCTTGATTAAACATCGTGACACCTGAATCAATCGATAAATTCTTGAATCATGTTTTCTTTCCTTTTCGATTAACTTTTCGATTCAAACAAATTAAATACAGAAATGAATCGCACAATCCCTGTGGACGATCCGCACTCGCTTACGATCTACAACTGACACCGTAGTTGATTGCGGTCAAATATAATTTTTTTTTATTGTGATTTCTTTATACAATTTTCTAAATACCTATACAAGATACTGTTATCGATCAAATGAAACCGACATCGGGAAACAATTGATTCGATACTTGCTTTTACTTACACAATCGGGAATCAAACAAATCAAATGGCGCCGTTGCCGGGGATCGCGCGCTAATTCGTTTCATATTATAGTTTGAATTGAAAGAATTATTCCATTGTTATTTTGAGATCAAAATTCGTGCAAACCCTAAACGATTTGTTGTGGTTCGTTGTAAGGAAATCTGGAGCTGTTTGGCAATTGAAGAAAATTTTTGGAAAATACCAGAGAGCAGAGGGAGTCTACAGAAGCTCCCTGAAGATTTTTTGTGGGGTGATCTCATCAAGATACCGCGGAAGCGCGGCCTAAGTGCCCATATGCGGCGGAACCGCGGCAATCTTGGGGGGACTCTGTGCAATTTTTGCTTCAGGTGATTTCTTACCTTCTCCTCTCTCCTCTTTTAGCTCCAACTAACAAACTTCTGCAGGATTCTTTGCAAATAATCGCAGCGCCGCAAAAGCAAAAATTAAATTTGTGCGTGATTTTGATTTCTTGGTTGTTTGCATTCTAAATACGGAAATTAAGGGGCACGGCCAAATCCAAATTAGGTGGGGATTTCATTACCCTTCCTAGGCCCCGAAAACCACAAAACTTGCATCCGCATTGACCCACATTAACTAAAAGAAATCTAGAGATGACTCTAAGGACTGTCGCGCTCAATTAGGACAAGAGAAGGCCGTGGGTAATTCATTGCTTATCCGCGTTTTCTTGTGGTGCCTAAGGCGAGCGTGTCTAAGGCTAGTGGTTTTTAATTAGGCCCACTACTTACGTAGTGGAGTACCTTCCCACTTACCTGGCACTTATCCGGCCACAGGGGGACAAAGAGGCAGTGGAGGATTCTATCCTGCGACTTGTCTTTTGGCAGTTAGGAGCGGTCTAGAGCCGGACCTAGGTGACCACTAGATTCTAGGGTTTGTGTGCTGCATTTGTTTTGTCGCATCATTTTTTTCAAAAAAAAAAAATCCGTCCCTTTTTCAAAGCAAGGACCGCATTCATTCATTACCCCTAATTATAAGTCAACGCTGCCACTTGTACTAACCCTTTTTAGTGCAAGATAGGCTGGACACGGGATTCTATTGCCCGTTTAGTCCGCGTACCCTTTATCGACTCCGAAGTCAATATTTCTCCATTTACCTTTCCTTTACCTACTACCACACCCACACCGATAGATCCGAATCCATCAAACTTCTTTAACCCTAATCTGCCGCCGTCCGTTGGTGCGCAGAATCCATCCCGCATCTCTCTCCAGGAGAGGTGCTACCCTATTCGAGGTCCTCTTTCGACCTGCTTATCCACACCACCAGCCAATGGGGATAACTTTGAGATTAAGCCCCAGTATATCAATCTTTTACCCAAATTCCACGGACTCGAGACTGAGGACGCTTACGTTTTCATTACCAAATTTGAAAACGTATGCGCAATGATGGGTACGTCACAACTTTCAGTGGATGCAATGCGTCTACGACTTCTTCCATTTACATTGTGCGATATAGCCGAGAAGTGGCTATATAACACTACCGCACATTCTATTACGAATTGGGAAGAATTCGTCGCTGCATTCCTTAAGAAATTTTACCCAATACAAAAGACAGCTCGAATCCGCAGCGAACTGAATCAATTTGCCTAGCTCCCTACTGAACCATTTTCAAAATGCTTTGAACGTTTCAAGGATCTATTAGTTCAGTGTCCTCATCACGGCATCCCGAGATGGGAATTGTGCCGAATCATTTATGAGGGCATTAACCCAAACACTAAACAGAGCCTTGAAAACATGTGTCAAGGTACTTTTATGACCAAAGATGATGGGGAAGCTTGGAAGTACTTAGAAGAGTTCGCTGAAAAATCACTACAGTGGGAGAGTGGAACCCAACCATTGAATAGGGATGGCGTACACCAAATAGATGTGTCCATAGGTGTTCGAGCTGAAATGGCAGCAATGCAAAAGAAGCTCGACGCTATGGAACACAAATTTGCAGCAGCCTCCCTAAATCCAGTGTCACTCCCCAAAACTGTTTGTGGGTGCTGTTCTGATCCGTCTCATCTAACGGAAGAATGTCCATTAAACTCTGCGTTTCAAGATCACGAGCATTCTAATGCCGCATTCCAACGACCTAGAAACGATCCATATTCTTCCACGTACAATCAGGGTTGGAGGAATCACCCGAATTTCGCTTGGAACCAAAACCAATCTCAAAACACGGTTCCAAACACGAATAATTTTCAAAGGGCTCTTCCTCCACCACAACAGCAACCTCTTCAACTCACTCAGCACCCCTATCAGTTACAAAATTTCCAAAACCAGGGCAACACTCCTGCACAGTCTAATCCTATGCAGTCCTGTTCTGACGAGTTCTCTCAATTCACTCAAATCATGAAATCACTTTTATCAAATTTCATAGAGGTTTTTACTGAGGTTAGATCTTCCGTCAGTGAGATAAAGAAAAACTCAGCGTCCCAAGCTGAGAGTATCAGATCGATGGAAGCTGAAATTGCACGCCTAAAAGCCGAAATGAGTGCGAGAGAAAAAGGGAAACTTCCCTCTCAACCCCTACAGAATCCTGGGCATTACAATGTAATGCCGTCACAACGTTGAGATCGGGAAGAGTGCTGAACAATCATGTCGGGGAAGGTATTGATGATACTGAAAATCATATCAATACCCCGGCTGAGACCTTTCCACACACACACACTTCTCCTTCTGATCCTTCTTCTTCTACCTCACCATCTTCTCGCGAGCCTATTCTCCATTTCCCATTAGGCTCGACACCTTCTCCCAACCCTTATAGTTCTCCACAGACGGTCCCCACACCTCTTTTGGGACCACGTCTACCCCCTCTTCCTTCTCCTGTGATGGACCCTGCGCTTATTGCGAAAGCTCCTTACCCGAACCGGTTAAGGGCTAATAGAACGAGTCCTCATATGGAGAAAATTTTGGAAATGTTCAAACAGGTTAACATCAATATCCCTCTCCTAGATGCGATTCAACAAGTCCCCGCTTATGCGAAAATTCTTAAGGACTTGTGCACTAGGAAGAGGAAGACTCAAGTGCCGAAGAAGGTCTTCATGTCTAATAATATTAGCACTGCTTTTATTCCCCAGCTACCAAAGAAACGAAAGGACCCAGGATGTCCTACAATATCGATTTCGATTGGGGGTAAAAACATAAATCGTGCTCTTTTAGACCTTGGCGCAAGTGTTAACCTGCTCCCTTATTCTGTCTATGAGCAATTAGGGATTGGAGAGCTGAAACCTGCTCATTGCACTCTCCAGATGGCAGACCGATCTATCACCAAACCAAGGGGTGAATTAGAGGATGTATTGATAAAGGTCGGGGAATTTGTTTTCCCTGTAGACTTCATTGTGCTCGACACACATCCTGTAGCAAACCCCCGGGGCCAAATTCCGGTGATTCTGGGTCGTCCTTTCCTTGCCACTTTCAACGCTGTTATAAACTGTAGAAATGGTTCAATGAACTTATCATTTGGAAATATGACCATTGAACTAAATATCTACAAAGTTGGAAGTCAGCCATCAGAACCCTCTGCTCATATTTTAGATGTGTGCTCTGTCCACGAGATCGCTCCCGATAGTTGTGGAGCCGAGGAACTTTGCTTTACTGATCTCGATGACATTACCACATCTCTGTTTGATTTCACACATGATCTTAGTGAGGACACTTTACCTACACTTGAGTCCTGCTCACCTGAGTCTGTATCCTTCACAGGCTCTGAGCTTCTGTGTAAATCCAAAAATCACTCAATGATCCCTCCTTCTATCATTTCTCCGCCTGAGTTAGATCTCAAAATTTTACCTTCTCACCTTAAATATGCATATCTAGGTGAGAATGAGTCTTTACCGGTTATCATATCCGCTTCTCTTGCATCAGAGCAAGAGAATGCCCTTTTATCGGTATTGAGATCTAACAAAGAGGCGTTTGGTTGGAGTATGGCGGAGATCAAAGGGATTAGTCCCTTGATAGTTGAACATCATATACATGTGATGGATGATGCCAGACCGACCCGAGAACCACAGAGACGGTTGAATCCCGTCATGAAGGAAGCGGTCATGAAAGAGATCGTCAAATGCTCAGATAATGGTATTATATACCCCATCTCCGATAGCCAGTGGGTGAGTCCTATACATGTCGTTCCTAAGAAATCTGGCATTACTGTTATAACCAATGAGGCAAATGAGTTGATTCAGACACGTGCCCAAACTGTGTGGCGTGTATGTATTGATTATAGAAAACTCAATGCTGCCACGAGGAAAGACCACTTTCCTCTACCATTCATTGATCAGATGCTGGAACGCTTAGCGGGACGAGAGTATTATTGTTTTATGGACGGATACTCAGGCTATAATCAGGTCCCCATCGCCAAAAAGGATCAAGATAAAACCACTTTTACTTGTCCTTTTGGTACCTTTGCTTACAGTCGCATGCCCTTTGGGTTATGCAATGCTCCCGCTACCTTTCAGCGGTGTATGATGGGGATATTCTCTGATATGGTAGAGAATTTTCTGGAGATCTTTATGGACGATTTCTCGATTTTTGGAGACTCTTTTTCTGATTGCCTAGCGAATCTTGACGCTGTTCTTACTCATTGCAAAGAGAAGAACTTGACTTTGAACTGGGAAAAATGCCATTTTATGGTCCAAGAAGGAATTGTTCTTGGACATGTCATTTCACAGAAAGGCATTGAGGTCGACAGAGCTAAGATAGATGTCATTCAAAACCTCCCTCATCCCAAAAGCGTTAAAGATATTCGATCTTTCCTTGGCCATGCGGGCTTTTATAGGAGATTCATTAAGGACTTTAGCAAAATTGCTAGACCTTTAACTCTTCTCCTGGCCAAGGATACGACCTTCCATTTTGACTCGGACTGCGAGACAGCTTTCGACTCACTTAAACACTCACTCACTTCAGCCCCCGTTTTATCATCACCAAATTGGGACTACCCCTTTGAGCTGATGTGTGACGCATCTGATTTTGCAGTAGGTGCAGTCTTAGGACAGCACATCGAAAAGATGCCACACGTGATTTACTATGCTAGTAAGACTCTGAATGATGCACAAATCAATTATACAACCACCGAAAAGGAACTTTTAGCGGTGGTATTTGCATTAGAAAAATTCAGGCCTTACTTAATTGGCTCACCTATAGTTGTGTATACTGACCATTCCGCTTTAAAACATCTTCTGGCGAAGAAAGATGCAAAAGGTCGACTAATACGTTGGATCCTACTGTTACAAGAATTTGATCTTGTTATCAAAGATAAGAAAGGATGTGAAAACGTAGTAGCTGACCATCTTTCACGCATCATTTCTTCCCCTGTGACCCTGCCGATTAATGACTCGTTCCCTGACGAACAACTCTTGAGCGTATCCGCTGAACCATGGTTCAGGGATATTGTGAACTATCATGCCACGGGACTAATACCGAGCGATTGGTCAAAACAGGACAAATATCGCTTTCTATCCCAAGTAAAACACTTTTACTGGGACGAGCCCTATTTGTTTAAATATTGTCCTGATCAGATCATTCGCCGGTGTGTCCCAAATGAAGAATTCAAGAGTGTTCTTTCATTTTGTCATGATCAGGCCTGTGGGGGTCATTTTGGTCCTAGAAAGACAGCGGAAAAGGTTTTGCAATGTGGATTTTATTGGCCGACCTTATTCAAGGACGCATTTGAGTATTGCAAAACCTGTACACAATGTCAGTATACGGGTAGAATATCCCAGAGAAATGAAATGCCTCAGCAACCCATCTTGGTTGTTGAAATATTTGATGTTTGGGGCATTGATTTTATGGGTCCCTTTCCCAACTCCTTTGGGAATTTGTACATACTGCTGGCGGTTGATTATGTCTCAAAGTGGGTAGAAGCCATTCCATGTCGCACTAATGATAAGAAAGTTGTCATTAAGATCTTGAAAGAGAATATCTTTTCGCGATTTGGACACCCACGCGCTATTATTAGTGATAATGGGACACATTTCTGCAACAGGTCTTTCGAGACTCTGATGCGAAAATACTCAATCAACCACCGACTTTCTACACCCTATCATCCCCAAACAAGCGGGCAGGCTGAAATCTCAAACAGACAAATCAAACTTATCCTGGAGAAAACTGTTGCTAAGAATAGAAAAGACCGGTCGACCAAACTGACGGATGCTCTTTGGGCATTCAGGACTGCATATAAAACCGACCTAGGAATGTCTCCATATAGGATAGTGTTTGGAAAAGCATGTCATTTACCCGTCGAGATAGAGCATAAAGCATTGTGGGCTATAAAAGAAATAAATTTTGATCTAAACCTTGCTTGCAACTTTCGGAAGCTGCAACTTAATGAGCTAAGCGAACTCCGCGATGAAGCTTATGATAACGCTGTAATCACAAAGAATAGGACTAAGGTTTTTCACGATAAAAACATTTTGAGGAAAACATTTTCACCTGGTCAACGAGTCCTTCTTTATGATTCACGATTACACCTTCACGCGGGTAAGCTCCGATCTCGATGGAAGGGACCTTTTGTTGTGCGGTCTGTATACCCGCACGGGGCAGTAGAAGTAGAAAATGTTAAAAACGGCACCTTTTTCAAAGTGAATGGACATAGACTTAAGCCGTATTTTTCCACTGACCCCACGGAGGAGCTCTTGTTCTTACAAGAGCCAGTTTATTTGGATTAAAATTCCTCCGTCTCACCTTCATATCCAGTATATCACTGCATCATCTTTTGAATGAAGGTGAGTAAAAAGAGTAAGTTTGGGGGAAGTTCTTCACTTATATATTTTGCCCCCACTAATAATTCCCCCCAGGCTTACAGTTTTTATAGGTATAGCGGTTGGCAACAGTGAGGACACTGTTGAAAACAAGTTCGGGGGAGGTTTGTGCTTATTTTTGCATCATTTGCATATCATTTGCATAAGCACAAAACATAAAAATCTATAAAAAATTGAAAAATTTTCAAAACCCATAAAAATATAAAAATTTCCAAGTATAAAAATAATTTTAATATTTACACTTTTTTGTACATAAATAAGATAATGAAAGTTTAGATAGTGAACAATTACATCCATGAGATTAGAAAAATTTAAGAAAACTAAGAAAATTAGAAGTTTTCTTATACGAACTAGTAATAAGTAGTTATGAGCCGTTGTCCCAAGGGTTAGTAAGATGAAGGACGTCACTAATCTGAGGATAAAACTAAGTCTGAAAAATAGTTTCTATTCTAGAAGCCAAACATTTTGATCGTTGCTACCCTGCTATTCGCACTTATACACGTCTTGAAACCTGGGATAGTAGAGGATACCTTGAAATGCTCTTGTCTTAAAGCCAAAAGTATGAAGGAAATAAAAAGAAAAAAATGAAAAATATAAAGTGATGAGAAAAATGAACACTGGTTTTGTTATCACCGAGGGCAATAAAAAATTTATAGCGAGGGTGCCTTTTCACCTAGTGCCCTAAGACCAACTGGTCTGGGAGTCACTGCTATGCCTGAGGTGGTGCAAGACGAGGAAAATACACCAAATAAGCAAGCACATGAGTAATCGGTCGGTTAGTACCTCAAGAAGTATTAACGGTCGCATGAAAGTTTGTGAGCAATCCTAAATATTCATTAATTAAAAAGTACTGAGGCTGATGGGCAAGAGTATGATAGCTTGAATTGAATTCTCCGGGTGTAGGGATGTCTTTACACACACGCAGGGTTATATGATCGATGTTTGGAAGAAAGACATGAATGAAGAATAAGACGATGTTTTATTGTCGGAGGACGTGATTTCTAACATCTTTTCATGACCATTAAGATAGGGCTCATGACAACCGAAAAGCTAGCTTAGTTGGAAACCCTAATTTTCAAAGCTTTTCTTTTACAATTCTTTTCTTTAAATGTAATATTTATGATCTTTCTTTTATTATGGGATTTTGTGGGTGCAATCCGCTGAAAACCCTCAGGAGACAACACTCCTCCTACTAGGGACACCTAGAGGTTTAAAGGCTTGTTGCACATGCTCAGTGAAATAGTGTTGCCTACGAAAGTGTGCTAGTTAGTTTTTCTCTTTTTTTATTTTCTCCTTCTCTTTTTAATAAAACAGTTCGCTCGAGACGATCGAAATTAAGTTTGGGGGAATTTGATTAGTCGAAAATATTGTATATTTTAGCCGGCAATTTCCTAATCATTTGCATTCATATAGAAGTGTTCGGCATTCATATTTCACATATTAGCAAAACTGTCACAAAATATCAGATTGCATGTATTAGACTCTGAAACCGACACTATAAAGGAAATTGACCACATTTCATGGCATCGCATCATCCCTACATTTGCGCAACACTTGTTTTGAGATCTGTGCAGGAAAATCCAGAAGAAAGGCCAAAATGTACATGGTACCGATCAAACATGACGCCAACTCAATGATTTCAATTCTGGTATCAATACAAAGAGACAAATAAAATTCAACATATCAGATAAAGCCCAAAATGGCATTCCAAGACCACACCAGAGAGACCATAGCCCAAGCTTCCAACATGGCCGCGGAACCGCGGCCGGAGCTTGCTTGCGCCGCGGTTCCGCGGTGGTATTGCCCCTTCATCACCTCAATTTTGGTGCACAATGTCAATCTCAGCTCCCACACTTCAGAAAACCTATGCAAATTCCAGAAGACTCCAGAGACTTCTGCCAGATCAGCAAGCTTTGGGATCAACACTAAACTAGCCTATCATTCTAGAAACTTCTTCCTAAACCCTAGCTTAAACCCTAAGCTAAGCCTAACAAACTTTTTCTAGAAGTCTTTCAACAAACTTTTGGAGGGAACTCAAAGGTTTAGGATTTGGGATGCTCTATAAATAAGACCCTAGGCTCACTTGTAAATCATCTTGGAACCTTGGAAAGATCAATCCATTAGTTCATTTTAGAGCCATTCTATCTCTTTCTTCATCTTCTTCTTCCACAAGTCTCGTGAGAGGACTTGTGTGAAACCCTAACCCTAAATTCCAATCAAAAGCCAAGATCCCGAGTACCCATCAAGCAAGAAGCCTTGCAACCTTTTATGAGCCGAGCCGATCTTCAACAGAGCAAGTGGTCCAAGCCGATCCACGACTCACGGAGCCGAGCGATGCCAAATCGACAATTTAGTTCTTCCTCTTGTAGTTCTTGAGCGACTGTAATCAAATTGTTGATATAAATAAAAGGTGATATTCTTTTATCTTGTTTTCTTTAAATTCTTGCATCATGATTCAATCTAAATTTCTAGTTGTAATTCTTGTTGTGATGTTTGAGTAATACTCCGCTCGTCGAGGAGTCGAGACGATCAATAGAATGATGATGTAATATATCTGAAAACGATTCTTGATTCCTACGAGTTTTGTAAACCCTAGCAAGTTCAAGAATCGACGACCCAATTCATTGCGATGCTTTCTTGATTGATATCGCTCGAGATTGGGGAGTTACGATCATTTCTTGAAATTGTTAGAGGCTAGAATGCAAATGATATCAACGAAAGAACAAGGGTTTAAAAGATGAAACCCTAGTTTCATCAAGAAATCCCTAACTCTCGTCGATCATCATCAATCTAGTATCAATCCTTCGAAGGAGAAGAACACGAAATCTTGAATTGCATCACGTCTATAGATCCGATCGATTCCTACGAGCCTCATTTAGATTCTTGACATTTTGGTTGGAAATATCATCGAAACACCGATTCTTGATTTGTTTATCAGTTTCTTGATTCTTGATTAAACATCGTGACACCTGAATCAATCGATAAATTCTTGAATCATGTTTTCTTTCCTTTTCGATTAACTTTTCGATTCAAACAAATTAAATACAGAAATGAATCGCACAATCCCTGTGGACGATCCGCACTCGCTTACGATCTACAACTGACACCGTAGTTGATTGCGGTCAAATATAATTTTTTTTTATTGTGATTTCTTTATACAATTTTCTAAATACCTATACAAGATACTGTTATCGATCAAATGAAACCGACATCGGGAAACAATTGATTCGATACTTGCTTTTACTTACACAATCGGGAATCAAACAAATCAAATGGCGCCGTTGCCGGGGATCGCGCGCTAATTCGTTTCATATTATAGTTTGAATTGAAAGAATTATTCCATTGTTATTTTGAGATCAAAATTCGTGCAAACCCTAAACGATTTGTTGTGGTTCGTTGTAAGGAAATCTGGAGCTGTTTGGCAATTGAAGAAAATTTTTGGAAAATACCAGAGAGCAGAGGGAGTCTACAGAAGCTCCCTGAAGATTTTTTGTGGGGTGATCTCATCAAGATACCGCGGAAGCGCGGCCTAAGTGCCCATATGCGGCGGAACCGCGGCAATCTTGGGGGGACTCTGTGCAATTTTTGCTTCAGGTGATTTCTTACCTTCTCCTCTCTCCTCTTTTAGCTCCAACTAACAAACTTCTGCAGGATTCTTTGCAAATAATCGCAGCGCCGCAAAAGCAAAAATTAAATTTGTGCGTGATTTTGATTTCTTGGTTGTTTGCATTCTAAATACGGAAATTAAGGGGCACGGCCAAATCCAAATTAGGTGGGGATTTCATTACCCTTCCTAGGCCCCGAAAACCACAAAACTTGCATCCGCATTGACCCACATTAACTAAAAGAAATCTAGAGATGACTCTAAGGACTGTCGCGCTCAATTAGGACAAGAGAAGGCCGTGGGTAATTCATTGCTTATCCGCGTTTTCTTGTGGTGCCTAAGGCGAGCGTGTCTAAGGCTAGTGGTTTTTAATTAGGCCCACTACTTACGTAGTGGAGTACCTTCCCACTTACCTGGCACTTATCCGGCCACAGGGGGACAAAGAGGCAGTGGAGGATTCTATCCTGCGACTTGTCTTTTGGCAGTTAGGAGCGGTCTAGAGCCGGACCTAGGTGACCACTAGATTCTAGGGTTTGTGTGCTGCATTTGTTTTGTCGCATCATTTTTTTCAAAAAAAAAAAATCCGTCCCTTTTTCAAAGCAAGGACCGCATTCATTCATTACCCCTAATTATAAGTCAACGCTGCCACTTGTACTAACCCTTTTTAGTGCAAGATAGGCTGGACACGGGATTCTATTGCCCGTTTAGTCCGCGTACCCTTTATCGACTCCGAAGTCAATATTTCTCCATTTACCTTTCCTTTACCTACTACCACACCCACACCGATAGATCCGAATCCATCAAACTTCTTTAACCCTAATCTGCCGCCGTCCGTTGGTGCGCAGAATCCATCCCGCATCTCTCTCCAGGAGAGGTGCTACCCTATTCGAGGTCCTCTTTCGACCTGCTTATCCACACCACCAGCCAATGGGGATAACTTTGAGATTAAGCCCCAGTATATCAATCTTTTACCCAAATTCCACGGACTCGAGACTGAGGACGCTTACGTTTTCATTACCAAATTTGAAAACGTATGCGCAATGATGGGTACGTCACAACTTTCAGTGGATGCAATGCGTCTACGACTTCTTCCATTTACATTGTGCGATATAGCCGAGAAGTGGCTATATAACACTACCGCACATTCTATTACGAATTGGGAAGAATTCGTCGCTGCATTCCTTAAGAAATTTTACCCAATACAAAAGACAGCTCGAATCCGCAGCGAACTGAATCAATTTGCCTAGCTCCCTACTGAACCATTTTCAAAATGCTTTGAACGTTTCAAGGATCTATTAGTTCAGTGTCCTCATCACGGCATCCCGAGATGGGAATTGTGCCGAATCATTTATGAGGGCATTAACCCAAACACTAAACAGAGCCTTGAAAACATGTGTCAAGGTACTTTTATGACCAAAGATGATGGGGAAGCTTGGAAGTACTTAGAAGAGTTCGCTGAAAAATCACTACAGTGGGAGAGTGGAACCCAACCATTGAATAGGGATGGCGTACACCAAATAGATGTGTCCATAGGTGTTCGAGCTGAAATGGCAGCAATGCAAAAGAAGCTCGACGCTATGGAACACAAATTTGCAGCAGCCTCCCTAAATCCAGTGTCACTCCCCAAAACTGTTTGTGGGTGCTGTTCTGATCCGTCTCATCTAACGGAAGAATGTCCATTAAACTCTGCGTTTCAAGATCACGAGCATTCTAATGCCGCATTCCAACGACCTAGAAACGATCCATATTCTTCCACGTACAATCAGGGTTGGAGGAATCACCCGAATTTCGCTTGGAACCAAAACCAATCTCAAAACACGGTTCCAAACACGAATAATTTTCAAAGGGCTCTTCCTCCACCACAACAGCAACCTCTTCAACTCACTCAGCACCCCTATCAGTTACAAAATTTCCAAAACCAGGGCAACACTCCTGCACAGTCTAATCCTATGCAGTCCTGTTCTGACGAGTTCTCTCAATTCACTCAAATCATGAAATCACTTTTATCAAATTTCATAGAGGTTTCGACTGAGGTTAGATCTTCCGTCAGTGAGATAAAGAAAAACTCAGCGTCCCAAGCTGAGAGTATCAGATCGATGGAAGCTGAAATTGCACGCCTAAAAGTCGAAATGAGTGCGAGAGAAAAAGGGAAACTTCCCTCTCAACCCCTACAGAATCCTGGGCATTACAATGTAATGCCGTCACAACGTTGAGATCGGGAAGAGTGCTGAACAATCATGTCGGGGAAGGTATTGATGATACTGAAAATCATATCAATACCCTGGCTGAGACCTTTCCACACACACACACTTCTCCTTCTGATCCTTCTTCTTCTACCTCACCATCTTCTCGCGAGCCTATTCTCCATTTCCCATTAGGCTCGACACCTTCTCCCAACCCTTATAGTTCTCCACAGATGGTCCCCACACCTCTTTTGGGACCACGTCTACCCCCTCTTCCTTCTCCTGTGATGGACCCTGCGCTTATTGCGAAAGCTCCTTACCCGAACCGGTTAAGGGCTAATAGAACGAGTCCTCATATGGAGAAAATTTTGGAAATGTTCAAACAGGTTAACATCAATATCCCTCTCCTAGATGCGATTCAACAAGTCCCCGCTTATGCGAAAATTCTTAAGGACTTGTGCACTAGGAAGAGGAAGACTCAAGTGCCGAAGAAGGTCTTCATGTCTAATAATATTAGCACTGCTTTTATTCCCCAGCTACCAAAGAAACGAAAGGACCCAGGATGTCCTACAATATCGATTTCGATTGGGGGTAAAAACATAAATCGTGCTCTTTTAGACCTTGGCGCAAGTGTTAACCTGCTCCCTTATTCTGTCTATGAGCAATTAGGGATTGGAGAGCTGAAACCTGCTCATTGCACTCTCCAGATGGCAGACCGATCTATCACCAAACCAAGGGGTGAATTAGAGGATGTATTGATAAAGGTCGGGGAATTTGTTTTCCCTGTAGACTTCATTGTGCTCGACACACATCCTGTAGCAAACCCCCGGGGCCAAATTCCGGTGATTCTGGGTCGTCCTTTCCTTGCCACTTTCAACGCTGTTATAAACTGTAGAAATGGTTCAATGAACTTATCATTTGGAAATATGACCATTGAACTAAATATCTACAAAGTTGGAAGTCAGCCATCAGAACCCTCTGCTCATATTTTAGATGTGTGCTCTGTCCACGAGATCGCTCCCGATAGTTGTGGAGCCGAGGAACTTTGCTTTACTGATCTCGATGACATTATCACATCTCTGTTTGATTTCACACATGATCTTAGTGAGGACACTTTACCTACACTTGAGTCCTGCTCACCTGAGTCTGTATCCTTCACAGGCTCTGAGCTTCTGTGTAAATCCAAAAATCACTCAATGATCCCTCCTTCTATCATTTCTCCGCCTGAGTTAGATCTCAAAATTTTACCTTCTCACCTTAAATATGCATATCTAGGTGAGAATGAGTCTTTACCGGTTATCATATCCGCTTCTCTTGCATCAGAGCAAGAGAATGCCCTTTTATCGGTATTGAGATCTAACAAAGAGGCGTTTGGTTGGAGTATGGCGGAGATCAAAGGGATTAGTCCCTTGATAGTTGAACATCATATACATGTGATGGATGATGCCAGACCGACCCGAGAACCACAGAGACGGTTGAATCCCGTCATGAAGGAAGCGGTCATGAAAGAGATCGTCAAATGCTCAGATAATGGTATTATATACCCCATCTCCGATAGCCAGTGGGTGAGTCCTATACATGTCGTTCCTAAGAAATCTGGCATTACTGTTATAACCAATGAGGCAAATGAGTTGATTCAGACACGTGCCCAAACTGGGTGGCGTGTATGTATTGATTATAGAAAACTCAATGCTGCCACGAGGAAAGACCACTTTCCTCTACCATTCATTGATCAGATGCTGGAACGCTTAGCGGGACGAGAGTATTATTGTTTTATGGACGGATACTCAGGCTATAATCAGGTCCCCATCGCCAAAAAGGATCAAGATAAAACCACTTTTACTTGTCCTTTTGGTACCTTTGCTTACAGTCGCATGCCCTTTGGGTTATGCAATGCTCCCGCTACCTTTCAGCGGTGTATGATGGGGATATTCTCTGATATGGTAGAGAATTTTCTGGAGATCTTTATGGACGATTTCTCGATTTTTGGAGACTCTTTTTCTGATTGCCTAGCGAATCTTGACGCTGTTCTTACTCATTGCAAAGAGAAGAACTTGACTTTGAACTGGGAAAAATGCCATTTTATGGTCCAAGAAGGAATTGTTCTTGGACATGTCATTTCACAGAAAGGCATTGAGGTCGACAGAGCTAAGATAGATGTCATTCAAAACCTCCCTCATCCCAAAAGCGTTAAAGATATTCGATCTTTCCTTGGCCATGCGGGCTTTTATAGGAGATTCATTAAGGACTTTAGCAAAATTGCTAGACCTTTAACTCTTCTCCTGGCCAAGGATACGACCTTCCATTTTGACTCGGACTGCGAGACAGCTTTCGACTCACTTAAACACTCACTCACTTCAGCCCCCGTTTTATCATCACCAAATTGGGACTACCCCTTTGAGCTGATGTGTGACGCATCTGATTTTGCAGTAGGTGCAGTCTTAGGACAGCACATCGAAAAGATGCCACACGTGATTTACTATGCTAGTAAGACTCTGAATGATGCACAAATCAATTATACAACCACCGAAAAGGAACTTTTAGCGGTGGTATTTGCATTAGAAAAATTCAGGCCTTACTTAATTGGCTCACCTATAGTTGTGTATACTGACCATTCCGCTTTAAAACATCTTCTGGCGAAGAAAGATGCAAAAGGTCGACTAATACGTTGGATCCTACTGTTACAAGAATTTGATCTTGTTATCAAAGATAAGAAAGGATGTGAAAACGTAGTAGCTGACCATCTTTCACGCATCATTTCTTCCCCTGTGACCCTGCCGATTAATGACTCGTTCCCTGACGAACAACTCTTGAGCGTATCCGCTGAACCATGGTTCAGGGATATTGTGAACTATCATGCCACGGGACTAATACCGAGCGATTGGTCAAAACAGGACAAATATCGCTTTCTATCCCAAGTAAAACACTTTTACTGGGACGAGCCCTATTTGTTTAAATATTGTCCTGATCAGATCATTCGCCGGTGTGTCCCAAATGAAGAATTCAAGAGTGTTCTTTCATTTTGTCATGATCAGGCCTGTGGGGGTCATTTTGGTCCTAGAAAGACAGCGGAAAAGGTTTTGCAATGTGGATTTTATTGGCCGACCTTATTCAAGGACGCATTTGAGTATTGCAAAACCTGTACACAATGTCAGTATACGGGTAGAATATCCCAGAGAAATGAAATGCCTCAGCAACCCATCTTGGTTGTTGAAATATTTGATGTTTGGGGCATTGATTTTATGGGTCCCTTTCCCAACTCCTTTGGGAATTTGTACATACTGCTGGCGGTTGATTATGTCTCAAAGTGGGTAGAAGCCATTCCATGTCGCACTAATGATAAGAAAGTTGTCATTAAGTTCTTGAAAGAGAATATCTTTTCGCGATTTGGACACCCACGCGCTATTATTAGTGATAATGGGACACATTTCTGCAACAGGTCTTTCGAGACTCTGATGCGAAAATACTCAATCAACCACCGACTTTCTACACCCTATCATCCCCAAACAAGCGGGCAGGCTGAAATCTCAAACAGACAAATCAAACTTATCCTGGAGAAAACTGTTGCTAAGAATAGAAAAGACCGGTCGACCAAACTGACGGATGCTCTTTGGGCATTCAGGACTGCATATAAAACCGACCTAGGAATGTCTCCATATAGGATAGTGTTTGGAAAAGCATGTCATTTACCCGTCGAGATAGAGCATAAAGCATTGTGGGCTATAAAAGAAATAAATTTTGATCTAAACCTTGCTTGCAACTTTCGGAAGCTGCAACTTAATGAGCTAAGCGAACTCCGCGATGAAGCTTATGATAACGCTGTAATCACAAAGAATAGGACTAAGGTTTTTCACGATAAAAACATTTTGAGGAAAACATTTTCACCTGGTCAACGAGTCCTTCTTTATGATTCACGATTACACCTTCACGCGGGTAAGCTCCGATCTCGATGGAAGGGACCTTTTGTTGTGCGGTCTGTATACCCGCACGGGGCAGTAGAAGTAGAAAATGTTAAAAACGGCACCTTTTTCAAAGTGAATGGACATAGACTTAAGCCGTATTTTTCCACTGACCCCACGGAGGAGCTCTTGTTCTTACAAGAGCCAGTTTATTTGGATTAAAATTCCTCCGTCTCACCTTCATATCCAGTATATCACTGCATCATCTTTTGAATGAAGGTGAGTAAAAAGAGTAAGTTTGGGGGAAGTTCTTCACTTATATATTTTGCCCCCACTAATAATTCCCCCCAGGCTTACAGTTTTTATAGGTATAGCGGTTGGCAACAGTGAGGACACTGTTGAAAACAAGTTCGGGGGAGGTTTGTGTTTATTTTTGCATCATTTGCATATCATTTGCATAAGCACAAAACATAAAAATCTATAAAAAATTGAAAATTTTTCAAAACCCATAAAAATATAAAAATTTCCAAGTATAAAAATAATTTTAATATTTACACTTTTTTGTACATAAATAAGATAATGAAAGTTTAGATAGTGAACAATTACATCCATGAGATTAGAAAAATTTAAGAAAACTAAGAAAATTAGAAGTTTTCTTATACGAACTAGTAATAAGTAGTTATGAGCCGTTGTCCCAAGGGTTAGTAAGATGAAGGACGTCACTAATCTGAGGATAAAACTAAGTCTGAAAAATAGTTTCTATTCTAGAAGCCAAACATTTTGATCGTTGCTACCCTGCTATTCGCACTTATACACGTCTTGAAACCTGGGATAGTAGAGGATACCTTGAAATGCTCTTGTCTTAAAGCCAAAAGTATGAAGGAAATAAAAAGAAAAAAAATGAAAAATATAAAGTGGTGAGAAAAATGAACACTGGTTTTGTTATCACCGAGGGCAATAAAAAATTTATAGCGAGGGTGCCTTTTCACCTAGTGCCCTAAGGCCAACTGGTCTGGGAGTCACTGCTATGCCTGAGGTGGTGCAAGACGAGGAAAATACACCAAATAAGCAAGCACATGAGTAATCGGTCGGTTAGTACCTCAAGAAGTATTAACGGTCGCATGAAAGTTTGTGAGCAATCCTAAATATTCATTAATTAAAAAGTACTGAGGCTGATGGGCAAGAGTATGATAGCTTGAATTGAATTCTCCGGGTGTAGGGATGTCTTTACACACACGCAGGGTTATATGATCGATGTTTGGAAGAAAGACATGAATGAAGAATAAGACGATGTTTTATTATGGGAGGACGTGATTTCTAACATCTTTTCATGACCATTAAGATAGGGCTCATGACAACCGAAAAGCTAGCTTAGTTGGAAACCCTAATTTTCAAAGCTTTTCTTTTACAATTCTTTTCTTTAAATGTAATATTCATGATCTTTCTTTTATTATGGGATTTTGTGGGTGCAATCCGCTGAAAACCCTCAGGAGACAACACTCCTCCTACTAGGGACACCTAGAGGTTTAAAGGCTTGTTGCACATGCTCAGTGCAATCGTGTTGCCTTCGAAAGTGTGCTAGTTAGTTTTTCTCTTTCTTTATTTTCTCCTTCTCTTTTTAATAAAACAGTTCGCTCGAGACGATCGAAATTAAGTTTGGGGGAATTTGATTAGTCGAAAATATTGTATATTTTAGCCGGCAATTTCCTAATCATTTGCATTCATATAGAAGTGTTCGGCATTCATATTTCACATATTAGCAAAACTGTCGCAAAATATCAGATTGCATGTATTAGACTCTGAAACCGACACTATAAAGGAAATTGACCACATTTCATGGCATCGCATCATCCCTACATTTGCGCAACACTTGTTTTGAGATCTGTGCAGGAAAATCCAGAAGAAAGGCCAAAATGTACATGGTACCGATCAAACATGACGCCAACTCAATGATTTCAATTCTGGTATCAATACAAAGAGACAAATAAAATTTAACATATCAGATAAAGCCCAAAATGGCATTACAAGACCACACCAGAGAGACCATAGCCCAAGCTTCCAACATGGCCGCGGAACCGCGGCCGGAGCTTGCTAGCGCCGCGGTTCCGCGGTGGTATTGCCCCTTCATCACCTCAATTTTGGTGCACAATGTCAATCTCAGCTCCCACACTTCAGAAAACCTATGCAAATTCCAGAAGACTCCAGAGACTTCTGCCAGATCAGCAAGCTTTGGGATCAACACTAAACTAGCCTATCATTCTAGAAACTTCTTCCTAAACCCTAGCTTAAACCCTAAGCTAAGCCTAACAAACTCTTTCTAGAAGTCTTTCAACAAACTTTTGGAGGGAACTCAAAGGTTTAGGATTTGGGATGCTCTATAAATAAGACCCTAGGCTCACTTGTAAATCATCTTGGAACCTTGGAAAGATCAATCCATTAGTTCATTTTAGAGCCATTCTATCTCTTTCTTCATCTTCTTCTTCCACAAGTCTCGTGAGAGGACTTGTGTGAAACCCTAACCCTAAATTCCAATCAAAAGCCAAGATCCCGAGTACCCATCAAGCAAGAAGCCTTGCAACCTTTTATGAGCCGAGCCGATCTTCAATAGAGCAAGTGGTCCAAGCCGATCCACGACTCACGGAGCCGAGCGACGCCAAATCGACAATTTAGTTCTTCCTCTTGTAGTTCTTGAGCGACTGTAATCAAATTGTTGATATAAATAAAAGGTGATATTCTTTTATCTTGTTTTCTTTAAATTCTTGCATCATGATTCAATCTAAATTTCTAGTTGTAATTCTTGTTGTGATGTTTGAGTAATACTCCGCTCGTCGAGGAGTCGAGACGATCAATAGAATGATGATGTAATATATCTGAAAACGATTCTTGATTCCTACGAGTTTTGTAAACCCTAGCAAGTTCAAGAATCGACGACCCAATTCGTTGCGATGCTTTCTTGATTGATATCGCTCGAGATTGGGGAGTTACGATCGTTTCTTGAAATTGTTAGAGGCTAGAATGCAAATGATATCAACGAAAGAACAAGGGTTTAAAAGATGAAACCCTAGTTTCATCAAGAAAGCCCTAACTCTCGTCGATCATCATCAATCTAGTATCAATCTTTCGAAGGATAAGAACACGAAATCTTGAATTCCATCGCGTCTATAGATCCGATCGATTCCTACGAGCCTCATTTAGATTCTTGACATTTTGGTTGGAAATATCATCGAAACACCGATTCTTGATTTGTTTATCAGTTTCTTGATTCTTGATTAAACATCGTGACACCTGAATCAATCGATAAATTCTTGAATCATGTTTTCTTTCCTTTTCGATTAACTTTTCGATTCAAACAAATTAAATACAGAAACGAATCGCACAATCCCTGTGGACGATCCGCACTCGCTTACGATCTACAACTGACACCGTAGTTGATTGCGGTCAAATATAATTTTTTTTTGATTGTGATTTCTTTATACAATTTTCTAAATACCTATACAAGATACTGTTATCGATCAAATGAAACCGACATCGGGAAACAATTGATTCGATACTTGCTTTTACTTACACAATCGGGAATCAAACAAATCACGCAGCGCACTTGGCGCTGCATCTGAATCGTTGCTTTATTTCAAAATTTGAATTTTGAACAGAGCTTTGCTCTGATTGGGGGAAACAAATGCCCCCACCGTTGCGGTCACGTAGCCCACATGTGAGTGCAGCGATGGCAGCATCTGCGCCCTTGGATCAACTCAGAAGTTGAAAAGGCATCTCAGTGCCTATAGATAGGACCCTTTGCCCTTAGGATGATTTCTGTTCATCTTCCTCCTTCTGAGAATTTTATTCTCTTGCAGAGTATATCTCTTTAGCTTAAGAACTCTCTTAAGGACAGAACTCTGTCAAAATTTTTAGGTAAAGATTAAATCTTTTAAAGAACCTTTTAATAATCTAGGATTTCACCCATTAAAAGAGCTTTGCTCTTCATAGATCTTTGATCTAAAGAAAACCCTTTTAGGGTTTCATCAACGGAGCTTTGCTCTCTTGAACCCATAGATCTAAAGAGATCTTTTCTTGGGGTTTCTTAGCTCATGAACAGAGCTTTGCTCATAAAGAACTCTTAGAGTTTGTTCATAGATCTTGAAGATCTCAGAATTTTTCATTCATATATAAAAATTGATTTCAATTTTTCTGATGGATTATTCCATCATTTTTTCATAGCAGGGCTCTTGAGGAATTTTTTTGTTCCTTCATCATTAGAACTTGACAGGTGTCATTCTGTCACAGAGCACTGCTCTCAAGGGGAGATTTACTCCTTAGCCCGAGGGATTTCTCATTAAATGAGAATCAATTGAGGATTTCATCATTTAATTGACAGTCTCATCAAATGATGAGGCAGTTTTATTAATGATGAACTGTCATCTAGATTTTGCGGGTCCCCTTTGGTCCTCTTTTTACTACATTGCAGTGCGGTACGAATTTTAAAGTACCAAGTACCAGAATTTAAATTATAGCACTGACGGTTGACTTTTGTTCTTTTTCCCGCAGGTGACATGTCTTTCGACACTTCTTTTCCGTTCGTTCGCTCAGAAGGCGGATTTCCTAAAGCGCCCGTAGACCTGGAGGTTATTGCGCTGATCAAAGACCATGACCCGGAACACAAGAATCTTCATTTGTGGGGAACATGGTATAACCAGATCATCATGGGTCGACGCAGCTTCTCTTGCGCAACACCTTCAGAGGCTATATCGGTGATTCACTATGCTGATGTACCCCTGATGAACTATGCTGTGGAGGTGGTTAACTGGACTTCAGAGGGTTGTCTTCAGCCCTCTATAGCTGCAATACCTGTACAACCGCCGATGGCTTTGGACATTCTAGGGCGGCGTATATACCAAGGTGAGTCGCGCCCTTAGGGACAACCATACAATATAGGTCTGACTCCCCGTCACTCGGCTGGATACCTGCAGTGGGCCCGATATATCCTATCGGCAAAGAAGTCAGAACTGCTGAAGCTTGGGTTGTATCCTGCGATTTATGCTTCTCTGTTCCAGTATTCCACACCTCTCGCATGGTGGTTCAAAGCCTTCTTGGAACAATGGAACGTTGCAACTCATACCTTATGCTAGATCGGGAAGTTTCCATCTCTCTGGAAGAGTTTGCGGATATCTCCGGCTTGCCTGTCAGAGGGGAGCATTATGAGGAGATCTTCCCCCTGATGAATATGTTTTCGCTACCTGACTGGTGATGATGGGTCTAAACCCAGAGAATGCCATTCAGCACCGATTCCCTAGCTTGATCAAGGTGCTAAACATTTATGAAGGCCTATTTCTTGAATATGGAAGCCATGGGGTTAGCTTTGTGGACTTCATTGCCCGTTTTCTTCGCCTCAGAAGTTTTATCGCGACAAGGTGAAAAGTTTGCCAAACTCGATGATCCTTTCGGCTTTGGCTTAAATCGCCGGCCAATATTGGAAGCTGATCAAAAGGGATTCTTTCTTCCAAACGTCGCGATCGTCCCTTTTTCAGAAATTGCTGCTCCGGGAATCGATGAGGAAGCGTTCTTTTTAGGATTCCTCGGTTTGTGGTTAAGCTGGTTTGCGCTTCCCATGCATCCTCGCTACATGAGGCTGTCAGTCTTCTACCCAGCTTATCGGATGGTTGAAGGGAGACAAGTTGCTGTTGGAATTGCCGGGCTGGCTCATTTGTATCACGTCCTTAGTTCGGCGGCCGATACCACTCAGCCGGGGGTGCAGCCTGTGAACTTCCCGATGCATTATTTTATCTCATGACTTGAATTGCATGCCTTTGGAATGCACAAGCGGCCTCATTTCTATGAAACTTGCAATTTTCCACGGATCATGCGGCTGGTCAATGCTTCCATTATGGAGCCAAGTCAGCGGGAGGCTCGGGGTTTAATCCTTCACCCACGTACCGTTGGGGACGGCATGACCTTTGTTGACAAGGTTATGACCATCGGTAAGGAGTCCGCTAAGATGGTGCGGCCGCTGCGAGACACCTTTAAGGATGGAGCTTCTACCCTGAAAGCTCGGGAAATTCTCCATCTATACTCCAACAGGCCGAGATATTTGGTGTTCAGGCAGAACGATTCAGCTCTGTTCATGAGATATAATCCCCACCGTTTTGCCCCAGCAATCAAGTTATAATCAGGGCGTCCCGCTCGAGGCATTCCTGGCAGAACCAGTTTATATTGAGGAGGGTATCCGGAGCGCTTTGCACCACTTCGTGCGCTTAAACACAGGGTCCAATTGCTTCATTAGTGAACCAAGTTGTGTTCCTAGGGCCCTAAATGTATACGTGGCGTGGTATCAACACGCAATGGGTGCCGTTATCAGGGAGGAAAAGAAATTGTTGCTCGACCGCAAGGGTGCACCCCCTGCTGGTAATCTAAACGTCCCTCTGAAGCGACGGACGATCGTCCGTCCTCCCTTAAGAGAGGTTGCTGCGGTTGAGGTTCCGCATGATAGGCCCGAACTACCGATACCCCGTGCTCCAGTGGAAGCGGTGACCGTAGCGTCCCCCGAGTCTGGCGTGGGCTCAGATATCGGGACTCGTCGTCCCAAGGTGCCCACCAAGCGTAAACTTGTACTAGCGGCGATCGGTGCTCGCTCGCAGAAGAGGAAGAGAAAGTCGATCCTCTCTGCTGACGTTGTATTTGGTCAGGAGCCTCATGCTCCTTATAGTGAGGGCTTGGGCAAATATGGGACCAACGAGGGTCTATTCACAGCGCCAGACGATACTGATCTGGAGGTTTCTATTGCAGCTTCTGTGCGATCAGCAAGTCACAAAGCGGGACTGGCCATCCTCGCGCAATCAAGTAAACATCAGCCGTACCTTTTGTCATTGCATTATATTTTTATTATCATGTTTTGACTGACACTTTTCTTTCTTTAACATGTATTTCCACTGAAGAGGCTCTCGCGGCTTCCCTTAGGACCTTTGAGGAGGAGGAGAGGATTCGCGCTTCGCTGGGCGTTGGTATATTTTGGCTCATTGCGCCTTCATTCGCCTTTCTTATGGACAATCTGACTCCTTTTATCTTATCGCAGAGACTACAATGCCAATCCCACAGGATGATGCGGAGATGCTTCCAGGGCCGGCTATCGAAGTCCCGGCCTCCTCAGCACTGCCAAAAGAGGCTTTACTTAAGCGACCGATGACGGATGCCATAACGGCTCCAGAGGTAACCCTTGGCACGGACGATGACGTCCTCTTGACGGAGGTCTTGAGAAGATCAGCTCTCACGGCCCGGGTGGAAAGAAAGCGCAGAATGCGAGCAGCAAGGGAGCGTAGCGCCGCCTTGGCCGCGGGTGCAGGCTCGAGCGCTTCTACCCCTGCCTCTACTCCTTCAGAGGGTGCTTTGGCCGCCTTGTCTACCGCTCACTGACAGGCAGCACATGCGGCCCGGGGAGCAGTTGAAGGACTGACCCAAGGTAACGTAATATTGAGTTCCTTTGTCAAAGTTTTAATCTTCAGATTCTTATATATCTTATCCTGCAGGGCCAAGTCTTGATGAGGTAGCGGTAGGTGAGATGGCGGTAATCGCCGAGCCTGAGGTAGCCACTCTTTCTCAAGAGTCTGGCACTGCCCCAATCGCTACTCTTTCCCCTTGCTGTTCCTTGCCGTTACCGGGCGCTGAAAGTATCACGACAATTCTCGTGGAGTTGGGGGATGAGGCTACGGGTGGCAAAACCATTCCGGTGGAGGAGGGTGAAGCAGTCGCTGCATCTAGTGACGCCCTTATCGCGGTTTCAACCGGCGACTCACCAGGTAGATTTTGGGTCATTGCTTTCTTTTTTATTCTGCAATCCCTTTCAATCTCTTCTGACAGTACTTCTCTTGTTTCTAATGCAGGTGTGGTGAGCGTTGAGGTTGTGCCACCCGAGGAAGCATCACCAGTTGCTGATTTGACGGTGGCCGCCCCTTTGCCTTCTCGCATATCCTCTCAAATGCTGGAAGGTACGGATTTGTGACCTATCGGTTTCATTATAGGTAGTATACTTTATGTACTGACATTGCATTATTTCATCCTTGCAGGAGTCCTTTTTGATCACCTGTATCAGGTGCTGCACCCACATTTCTCCTTCCAGTCAGAGATTGTCTCATCTAGTGGTCCTGGTGAGTACAGCCTTTAGCTAATGTCTTTTCTTTTCTTTCACGGGCAGCCAAATCGTTTCTAATTCTTCTTTGTTTTGACTGCAGCACTACAGATTGAAGGAGGAGACGAAGGAACAGTTGCACCACCGGTACTCCCGGCCTTGCCACCTGCCGTAGCCGTATAGTAAACTCCATTGTTCATGTAGCTTCTCCATTTCTTGAACCGTTATTTGACTACGATTTGTTTTGCAGCAGTGACACCGACTTCAGCTCCATTCGAGTCTCGAGTCATAATGCCAGCAGGCCCCTTTTCTCGACGTCTCTCTTCAAAAGGCGCTGTGAATAGTCTGCGCATGTTGAGCGATTATATCGAGAAGCTTGACGTGGAGACCCCTGCCCTTGCTGCAGATTTTGCCGCCGAGGTTAATCCTATGCTGGCGACGCTCGTGAACTTTCATAGTGAGGGCGCCGTTGAGTCTTGGGTTAATCACTGCAGGAGCATCGAGACTTGTCTGCATGAGCTCGAGGTCGGACGTCCTGCTCCCGAAGTCCTGGCTGTGACCTCTCAACGAGCTGCATGGGTCGAGCAGAACACTCCCTACTTCCGCCATCTTGAACAAGAAGCGGTTTTAAAGCGTAAGGAGTGTGAAGAGACTTCAAGCGAATCTGCCCGATTGCATGCTCAGGTTGATGCAAACGCTGTACAGCTGAAAGCTATCTTTGAGGGCCTTCTACGATGTATTTCTGACGGGCTAACGCTGAGGCAAAAGCTCGACCTCATCGAACGAGACGCGCAAAGTCATGAGGTAGCTCAGCGGTTCGTTGATGAGCAACTTTCATCTTATCTGCAGCAACGGGCTCAGGTTGAAGCGGAGCAGGCCGCGGCAGCTGACCGTGAAAAGGGGTTAAGGGGAGTGTGCAAACAACTGATTGTCCTATTGAAAACGCTTCCCTCCCAATAGTTGTTCTTGTACCAATTTGTAAATTTTGAATAACATGTATCCATCTTTTATTCTTTCATATGATATATTTTGTACCCAATTGAATTTATGAATAAAAGATACATTTCTTTCGTACTATCTTGTATTATCTCTTGCTTTCTTCTCTTTTCTTTGTTACCGGCATGTTACCTTAGTAAGCGTAGCCTGCAGATGATAGAGAACATTCCGTCTTGGATTCTTCGAAAGGTAGTGATGGCTTAGGAAGCAGGTTCAGATCTGCTGCCTAAGGCTTTTCAACTTTATGAGTCGTGAGGGTCTCATAAAGACTTTTCTCCCTACGAGTCGAGAGGATCTTGTAGGTGTATTTTCTTCTTAGGAATCGTGAGGATTCCTAAGTGCGTTTTCTCTTGGGAGTCGTAAGGATCTCACAAAAGAGTTTTCTCCCTTACGAGTCGTGAGGACCCATAAGTGATGGATGAGGTTGCTCTGGCCATTTCCCACGGGGTCAAGATTGACTTTAACCGTGTTCTATAGGACCAGGATTTGCTCTGGGTGCTTCCCACGGGGTTAGGATTGACATAGCCGTGTTCCGCAAGGACCAGGTTTCGCTCTGGACGCTTCCCACGGGGTCAGGATTGACATAGGCAGTGTTCCACGAAACCAGGATTTGCTTTGGATGCTTCCTACGGGGTCAGAATTGACATAGGCCGTATTCCGCAAGGACCAGGATCCGCTCTGGATGTTTCCCACGGGGTCAGGATAGACATAGGCCGTGTTCCACGAAACCAAGATTTGCTCTGGATGCTTCCCACGGGGTCAGGATTGACATAGGCCGTGTTCTGCAATGATTAGGATCCACTCTGGACGTTTCCCACGGGGTCAGGATTGACATAGTCCGGGTTCCACGAAATCAGGATTTGCTCTGGATGCTTCCCACGGGGTCAGGATTGACATAGGCCGTATTTCGCAAGGACCAGGATCCGCTCTGGACGTTTCCCACGGGGTCAGGATTGACATAGGCCGTGTTCCACGAAACCAGGATTTGCTCTGGATGTTTCCCACGGGTCAGAATTGACATAGGCCGTGTTCCGCAAGGACCAGGATCCGCTCTGGACATTTCCCACGGGGTCAGGATTGACATAGGCCGTGTTTCACGAACCAGGATTTGCTCTGGATGCTTCCCACGAGGTCATGATTGACATAGGCCGTGTTCTGCAAGGACCAGGATCCGCTCTGGACGTTTCCCACGGGGTCAGGATTGACATAAGCCATGTTCCACGAAGCCAGGATTTGCTCTGGATGCTTCCCACGGGGTCAGTATTGACATAGGCCGTGTTCCGCAAGGATCAGGATCCGCTCTGGACGTTTCCTGCGGGGTCAGGATTGACATAGGCCGTGTTCCACGAAACCAGGATTTGCTCTGGATGCTTCCCATGGGGTCAGAATTGACATAGGCCGTGTTCCGCAAGGACCAGGATCCGCTCTGGACGTTTCCCACGGGGTCAGGATTGACATAGGCCATGTTCCACGAAACCAGGATTTGCTCTGGATGCTTCCCATGGGGTCAGGATTGACATAGCCGTGTTCCGCAAGGACCAGGAAGGGTTGATTTTATCCGCATTTCACGGAGTCAGGGGTTGACTCTCGGTTGTCTGTGCACCGCCGAGTCATGGAACTGGGAATTGCCATGGTTCCGCTTTGCTGATGCTGCGTCTGCTGTAATGAGACGAATGTTGAGATGATCCCCAGGCTGTTTGTGAACCGTCGAGACTTGGCTCTCTTTCGGATGGAGCCTGGAGGGAAGGTATGGTTTCTTCTTTGTTTGTGTCCCTGGATTGTATACAGGGATCGATGTGACCTCACCTGTAGGGCAAAAAGTTTCATTTTATATATTTTTCTTTCCGCGATGCTCTATCATTTCAGCTTTTTATATCGTGAAAGTCGCGATTGCCCAATCATTTCGGCTATTTTTCGCGGTGCCCAATCATTTCGGCTATTTGTTTTATTTACTCGCTGCCTTTTATTGCGAGTTGCCCAATCATTTCGGCTATTTTGTATGCATACACTTTTACTTGCCGATTTTGTTGCAAGTTGTCCCATCATTTCGGCTATTTCATATGCATTTGTGGCTTGCTGGCTTTTCACCGTGCATTTAGGATTTGACACTGATTTCGGCATCAGTATCGCTACAACTGGAATATTGTCAGGAGCAAATCATCATTTGCCTCTGTCGATGTCGAACAAAGGTGGCTTAGTGAACAGGGTTGGGATCCTGTCGACTAAAGCTTTTAACTTTACAAGCCGTAAGGGTCTCATAAAGGTATTTCTCCCTACGAGTCGTGAGGATCTCGTATATACGTTTTCTCCTTAAGAATCGTGAGGAGTCTTAAGCGTATGGTCTCTTGTAAATCGTAAGGATCTTACAAGAGTATTTTCTCCTTATAAGTCGAAAGGACTTATAAGTGTCGTTTGTTGTGCGAGCATATCTCCATTCTCTGGTAGGACTTTGTTAGGGAAATGTTTATTCGCGCCCGTGGATTGTATACAAGGGTCGATATTGAGACGCTTGTAGGGCAACATTGGAGATTGTGATGGCTTAAGAACAGGTTCAGATCCCTGTAGCTTAAGGCTTTTGAACCCTATGAGCCGTGAGGGTCTCAAAAGGGAATTCTCCTTACGAGTCGTGAGGATCTCGCAAGTGTAATTTCTCCTTAGGAATCGTAAGGATCCCTAAGTGTGTTGCTCCCTTATGAGTCGTAAGGATCTCACGCAGGTGGTTTCTCCTCACAAGGTCGAGAGGACCTTGCAAGTGTCTTTTAACGAGGTTGCGTCCTTTCGGATTTTCACAAAAACTCGCCGGTAGCCCTGTTGTTTTTACTCACGGAGCCCCTTCGGGTTTTCATCCGTGCTCATTTTGCTTATGGACATACCGTTTTTTTTATTTTTATTTTTATTTTTTTTGTGTCAGCCTTGGGATGCTGCGGTCTGTAGTAGTTTATCGACGTTACGGTCAACAGCTAGTTTTAGGACATAGTAGTCCATCGTTAGTTTAAGGACGTTTCGGTCTGTCGCCAGTTTTAGGACATAGTGGTCCGTCGTTAGTTTAAGAATGTTTCGGTCCGTAGCCGGCTACTACTTATAGAGTTTGGGCATAGGAAGATAGCGAGCGGACATAGGCGTCGTCATCTATCCTTCAGGACAAAAGCCCTCGCCAAGAGGCACCGGGCAGTAACCCTGCCCGGCCAAGGGTCCTTGGTAGGCTTCTTACAGCCCCTCCCGCGCCAAGGACCAAAGTCCTCCCAAAGGCGGTCGAGTCCTTGCTCGGCTATCCCCGGCTGGTAGCTTCCTACCACAACCGACAGGGATCAAAGTCCCCACCAAGAGGCACTGGGCAGTAACCCTGCTCGGTCCCCGTCCTGAAGGATCAAATACAATTATGGAATCATTTATTACTGTATTCCAGTACAATTTTGAAGATATTTTTTTTAAGGCTTCGCAAAACGATCAATAAAGAATTGATACAGTTCGATTGCTGAATCGATTACTCAATTAGTATTAGTAGTGCCTTCAGCCCTAGAGTCCACTCCTTCCCCATACTACAAGTGAAAGGGAAAATGTAAAGACTACCATTAAAGCAGCCCAAGCAAGACTTACTATATCCATGTGAATTATGTCCCCTATTTCTATGAAGGAATTATTCTATTATTGATTAATAATCATAGTTGAATCAACGGCGCAGAGTCAAAATTGTTAAAAATGACAAGTTCTTCATTACCCAGAATAAAATAAGCACTTAGAATAGCGAAACATATTATATTTGTCGACAAATGCAAAATGATATGGAGATTATATTCGTTATGTGTTTTGACCAATTGTATCGTTTCCTTGTGTATTCCTATACGAAACTTTTGTATACGTGTCTCGGGGTATTCCTTTATCATTTTGTCCAACAAGAATAGTTCTTCTAATTCTAGGAATTTTTCTAGAACATTTTTCTCTTGAATATCATTCAAAAAAGTTAAAGCCCTCGCAAGAGGCAACCGAGCAGCTACCCTGCTCGGTCATCATTTTAACTACGAGGTCGTCGATATAGCATTCGACAATTTCTTGTATGAGGTCATCAAAGATCTTTGTCATGGCCCTCTGATAGGTGGCACCGGCGTTCTTCAGACCAAAGGGCATCACCTTGTAGCAGAATATGCCCAAAGGGGTCTGAAAAGCGGTATGCTTCTGATCCTCAGGATGCATCTTTATCTGATTGTATCCTGATGAGCCGTCCATGAAGGAGAAAATTTCGTGAGTGGACGTATTATCTATCATCAGTTCGGTGACCGGTACTAGAAAGTCATCCTTCGGGCAAGCTTTGTTAAGATCCCGGAAGTCTACGCATATGCGCACCGTCCCATTTTTCTTCATCACTGGGACGATGTTAGCGATCCAGTCAGGATATTGAACTTCTTGGATAAATCCAGAGTCGATTAGCTTCTTGACCTCGGCGTTGATTCTCATCTCAAGCTCGAGCCGCATTCTTCTCGGTGCTTGTTTGATCGGCTTGACGTCCGGAGATATCGCCAATTTGTGGACAGCAATCTCTGGATCGAGTCCCGGCATCTCTGAATAGTTCCATGCGAAGCAGTCTTTATACTGCATGAGCACGTCTTTTAGCGTAGCCACCTTTTCTTCAGACAACAGTTTACTGACGAACGTCGGCCGTGGGTTGTTTGCCGTCCCCAAGTCGATTTTTCTGAGGTCATCTGCAGTAATATGTATCCCTTCTTCCAGCTCTTTTGGCGCTGGTGGAAATTCTGAGATTAACCCACCCTCCTTGTTTTCGAAGAACCAAGAAAGGTCATCCACATTCCCGGGTTCTTCTTCTGACAGCGTTATCGCGTGACAGGTACGAGATCGTTTCCAAGCCTGACGTTGATCCGGCTCTGCTTTCGTGGCTTTTGGTTCATGCTTCTGCGGTGGGGTTACCCTCCAACTGCTGGATAAAGCGAACTTGCCTTGTTGATACTGGTCTTCTACCCAGTCTATGAATGTGAAGCAGTCTTCGAGAGGATGTCCTATCGCTCGGTGATAGGAGCAATAGTCCGGGTGAGAGACCTCGCCTGCTTGCTCAGGGTGTTTGGACTCCGGGAGGGTAATCATCTGATGTTTTATGACAAGATCGAATATCTTCTGTGTCTTGTCTTGGGAAAAAGAATACGCCCGACTCATCTTCTTTATACGAGACGAATCTTGGTTGCTCGATTCTTGATCGCGTGGCTTCTTGGTCTCGCTTCGTCGCTGTCGAACGCTTTTTCCGTTCTTGGGTTTTTTCTGCCTTTGCGTCGGGTCTTTTGTATGACGGGCCGGCAACGGAGGGCATCGTCACTTTCCGCAGCCTGCTGGAGGAGGCGCTGCGTCCTGGCTTTCTCGTAGATGGTCATTTCGCGATTATGATCGTCTCGAACCTTTTGAACCGCTTCCCTTATAAGCTTGTCCATTTGTTCCTCGAACGACGGGCTTGGTATTTTCACGACAGGAGCTCATTTTGGTTCAGGGTTAGCATCTTCCCACAAAGCATCTCTTTCTTCATCGAAGTCATGTATGACGTAGCAGTTGCGAAATCGCTCCCGTTTCCGGGATTGAACATATCCAAGCCCGATCGTTTCCATTCTCTCGTTGGGCAACTTTCGTTGAGTTCCGGGAACATTCCAGATCCTGTTATAGAACTGGACTTGTCGAGCAGTCTGTTTGAAGGGTATGCCTTGGCGCCTCAACAGCCTCTTCAATCCTCCTGTGTAGTATCTGGGCAGTCGGATGGGCTGAAGTCTATCAAGTGTTGAGTCAGCACCATGCCAGACTTTTTTCTCCACTTTGGTTTCCCCGGATCGGTAGAATAGGATCGCCTTTTCACCTTTTCGCCTGGGAGGGACGTAGAATATCTGCAGATCCTGCACACTATAGGCATTAAGTGCATCGAGCTCTTTGTAATGCTCCCGCGGAACCATGGCGATTTGCAAACTCCGATCATCATCAGCGAAGGCTTGAATTGATGGCCGAACAGAAAATACGGCATTGACTTCATCTTCCGAGTCGCTGCCGAAGATCAACATAGGGGTGGACGGTCCCGGCTTGTTGCATTGGGGCGGCCCGGAATAGACTATCTCTTCGTCCTCCTCGGTATCGCTCTCGAAGACCGGAATTGTGGTGATAACTTTGTTCTTGTCCTCCGGTTTGCGACATCTTTTCGTGTCTTCGAAATCTGGCAGGAAGTACTTGGCATCTTCATATTTGTGGACTTCGTTCACGGAGAATGGGTTTAGTTCCCCTGTCACAGTGTACTCGAGACCATCTTTGAAGCACTTCATACACTGATGTTGTGTAGAAGGGATAATGTTGTACTCGTGTAACCAAGGCCGGCTGAGCAAAGTATTATAGCAGGTCTTAGCGTCAATGATGTGAAACTTGATGTCAGTGACTATCAGCCCAAAGCGCAGCGTCAGTATTATAGACCCGAGCGTCCGTGATGACTGGAAGTCAAACCCGGAGATAGTGATCTTATCCCGAGCGAGGTACTGAACGCTGATGCAGATTTCCTTCAACACTCTTACATTGAGAAGATTGACGGAGGACCCATTGTCGACCAGGATCTTCCCTATCTTAATATCATGGCAATATCCGGAGACATAAAGGGGACGGTTATGCCCGCACCTCCCGAGGAGGAGATCTTCATCGCCGAAGGTGATATCAGCTGTGTGCACTTCTTCCAGCTCGTCTTTCATCTTTTCTTCGGCGATGAAAGCTTGGAATTGCTCGGGCTCTTGCAGTGCCTTAATCAAAGAATCTCTCGCCTCTTTAGATAGCAAAAGGGCGTCGAGAATGCTGAGCTGTGAGGGTATTTTTCTCAGGTGTGCCAGAACGTTGCAATCCACCTTATTTTTCTTTGGATGGCCCTTGGCTGTCAGCTCTTTGACGACTTGATCATCAAGGGCGATATCCTCAGGGACCTTTTCTTTCCCCTTATCTTTTCTATTCGACCCACTGTTCGCGGGCTCGAGATTCTTTTCAGGCAGCGTACGATTGCGCGGCTGGATGTTCTCACAGGTCTTCATTTCTTCCGTTTCGGATGTGGGTTCTTTGAAGAGAGGGCCAAGGGCTATTTCTTCATCAGAATCATTCCCGAAGGTGAGAACTTGCGATCCCCCAGCGTCGACCATATGACAATTGCCGGTAGTTCTTTTGCGTTCCTCGGTCGTATTTCTTTGCTCCTGACGGGTTTTGCGTTTCATCCGCTTGAAATGTTGTTGGTGAGCAACATATCCCTGCCACCAGTTTTTAAAAGCGTTGCACTCTTCGGTGGGGTGCGCAATCTTTCGATGATATAGGCAGTAGCTAGGATGTATATCCACCTCATCAGGAGTGTTTCCTTCGGAGAGTAGCAGTTTCATTCCCATCGATATGGCTTTGGCGAACCTTTTCCTCGTCTTGAATCTGATTTTATTTGCGGCAGATGTAGTTTGATCTGGCGGGAGTGCCTCGACCCTTTCGTCCAGTCGCCGGCGTTTGGCCTTTTCAAATACGGCCATCTCGCGCTCTCGATCGGCTTTGCTTTTAAGAAGAGCTTCATTTAGGAATGCATCAATCATTTCGTCTGATCATTTCGTCTGATGGTCCTAGAAGTTCCGGCTCAGGATCTGCCCCCAGTTTCTCTGCGTAAGAAGCTTCTTCATCGTTTATTAACAAGTGAGAGATCACATGGCAGCTTGCCACATAATCTTCAGGCTCATCCGACGAGTCTCATTCATTGTCATCATCTCCGTCCTCAAGGACGTGGCTGAGAAATTCTTGGAGTGTGACTGGAGTGCGCGCCTTCTGATTATATTCTTTCAGCACGTCAATCTGCTTTTGCAGGTCCATGAGCTTGTCACCAGGCTTCACGGGCTTCTTAAATTTCTTCTTCTTCTTCGAAGACTTTGACGGCTGGGTGTGAGCGCTTTGGCTATCACCACTAATTTTTAGAGTTGGGCGCGGTTTCAGCATTCTCTCGATGATCTCGGGTCCCAGTAGATTTTTCCACCTGATCGTCGGGCATGTTTAAAGATCCTTCAGCATTCTTTTCGTCTTGGCTGAAAGAACGACCTCCTATGGAGCTTCTTCTACAAAAGAGCATGATGCCCCCGGTGTGTCTGTCTTTTTGAGAGCGTGCGGCTGCGGCGGGCTTATTTTCCAATTTTCGGACAGTGCGAACTTGCCCTGTTCGTATTGGTCTTCGATCCAGCCCTTAAAGATGAAGCAATCTTCAATTGGATGGCTTACCGCTTGATGGTAGGGGCAATAATTGGGACTATTAGCCTCAACGGGTTGCAATGAGCATTTTGGATTCGGCAAATTAATGAGCCTGTTGCGCACCGCTAGCTTGAACAATCTCTTTGTTTTGTCTTGGGGAAACAAATAAGGGCGCTTTATTTTCTCATTATAGTATCGCCGTCTCTCGTCTAGGCGATCCGTTAATTTTGGACCACCGGGCTGCTGTTGAGCATTTGCGACAAAGGTTGCTTTCCCTTTGCCCTCTTCATTCCATGGCTCCGGCTTTGAAGGAGACGGTCTATGACCCATCTGATCTATTTGGGCCAGTTTGTCAATCAAGGCCTGGAACGTGGCCGGCTTGAAGAATATCATGAATTGGGAAATAGTTGCTTGAGGGTCAAGAGTACCTACGAACATGCCCACTGCTGGCGCTTCTTCGATGCGCTGCTCACATTTCGACCACAAATTCCGCCATCGTATTGCGTATTGAACCCATGTCTCACCAGGTTTCACCCTGGCATTGATCAATGCCGTGATTGGGGTGCATTCGCTAGCACTCGCGAAATGCTGGGTGAATAGCAGCTCCATATCTGCAAAAGTTTTGACAGATCGTTGGGAAGCTCCGAATACCACTCGAATGCTGTCTCTGAGAAGCTCCAAAATTTTTGCTTTCATTTGATATTTTAGATATATTTTAGATCGTCAACATGTCCTACAGCTTTCTGCAGTGACGGTTTATACACCTTGATACTAAACTGAACATATATCCTAGTGCACAGAGGCTATTACTGATCCTCTTGATGCGATAGAAACCTAACAGATAGAGCTAGGTTTTATTCACTGGAGAAACACTTAAATCTAAACACAATCTGCAGTAAACTGTGCATGAAGTTACACTTCCAGTTCTGAAACTGGAATTCCAGCAACTAATCGCTGATTTAAAAAGATGATAAATCCTTAACCTAAATTCCTATTGATATGAAACTAAGTTTACTACTTAGATAATCAAGTATATCTCATGTGCTTTTAAAAATGTTTTGGCCGATTCTGCACGTGTGATTTTTGGTGAATTTTGCAAGTCATATGGCGCTGGCTGTCATAATTTAGTGAACATCTGTTTAGTGCATTTCTACCTTATTTTGTGATTGCTTTATACCCAGTGCACAGTGATTGTTTGCATTGAAACCCAGCGATTGATTTGCATTGTCGATAGATAAGGGTTAGTGACTGGGTTGTGACAAGTACGATAATAAACCAATAATTGAAAGTGATTTAATAAGTGATAGCGTGATTGAAAATGAAAGCGACATGTACTTGTTCACAATCTATTTAATACTTGAACACGTACTTAACCTGGGGAAATAGGGAAATCAAGATGGAATCGAACTCGTATTTAGCGAGGTACAGTGACTTAGAGGATGATTCGATATATATATATATATATATATATATATATATATATATATATATATATATATATATATGTCGTAGGCCTAGCGGCACGGCTGCAGGGTTATGTCCCGGGTAACAGCGGACCGTAATCTCGGGCATACACAAGACCCTTGTTAAACACAAGTATTCTTTTCCACTAATTGATTTCAATTGACTTAGTGACTGATAGGTAGTGACATACACACTGCATGGATTGTTGATATGATACATATACTATTGTTCACAAATACCTGATATTCTATATCCTCATTTTACTAGTTCATGCCGTTTTTTCTGCTTATCATTGCAAATACTATATATATTGCTATATGTGTCGCCCTGACGACCTGAGTGTGCATGCTCAAAGGATGTAGTGGACCCAGCTCAAGAGCAGGACCTGCCATTCGAGATCGCGGAGATTTAGACCGCGACACCCGCATCATCGCTTTCTGCTTGAAATAAAGACTTTGTTATTTCCTTGGTTAGTTGTTTCTTTCATGCAAATAGTTGTACCTTGAACTCTGTTGATTAAATGTAATAAAGTTGAGAATTGTGATTTCCTTTACTTTTGTGTTGTGTTTACTGATTACCATGTAATGCTAGAAGCCGAAGTGTGACTATGTCGAGATTATTCCTTGACCATAGTAGCATGGCTGGCCTAGTCATCCATCGTATTCCGTATTTTGGGAAGTAGGGCGTGACATGGTTTTGTTGGTATCAGAGCACCAGGTTTAGAATGAAATTACAGTTCCGTCAAGGGATCCCTAAACTGAGTTGTAGGGTGTTTTTCGTCACCCCATTGAGATGGGAATACGCGCGCACTTGTCAGGCGCACTACAGATTCCCCCCTGCCTAGGGTAGGCCGGGGTTTAATGATTGTGGGGATCCGAATCTCCGGCAGCCGCGGACTAAACTGCCGTTAATTACCCCTCGCCTTTGGAGCGAGAGAACCTCCGATTGACGGGTTAAACTGGTCATGTGAACTCAACGTGCAGTGTGCATGTGATGTGTTTTGAAAGGGGTTTTTGGATATGTCGGGAGCCACGCGGAGTTTTTACGGGGGTCCCGCTACCCGGATAGCGGGCTGGGTGTCAAGAGGGCGAGCAGCCCCCTTACGGGATGCGGGGCAGCGTCCCGTTAGAAATTTTTTTAAACAGGGACAATGTCGTGGAGTACGTGTGTGTGCAAATATGTATACATATGTATATGTATATGTATGTACATAAAAAGAGGGGGAAAAGGCATCCAAGGGATGCGTGGGGCCAGCGCCTTGAGCGCTGTACGCTTAGGTGCTGTACGCTCAGGCGCAAGCACGCCACGTGTCGACACGTGGGCGCTTTGCTCATAAGCGCTGGGCGCTCGAGCGCAAGCGCACCACGTGTCGGCACGTGGGCGCTTTGCGCTCGGGCGCAGTCCGCTGGAGCGCAAGCGCGCCACGTGTCGGCATGTGGGCGCTTTGCGCTCGGGCGCAGTGCGCTTGAGAGCAAGCGCGCCACGTGTCGGCACGTGGGCGCTTTGCGCTCGAGCGCAGGGCGCCGGAGCTCAAACGCGCCACGTGTCGGCACGTGGGCGCTTTGCGCTCAAGCGCTAGCCCGCCGGCGAGGAAAAGAGGGCTTTTAGCCTCAGAAACTCTCGAAAGAGAAATTAGAGTGGAGTTAAACTCCTAAGATGTTTTGGGGTTGATAAAAGGGGTTTTTTCTTCTTCCTCCTCTGTTGACAGGATCTTGAAGATCAAGAGATGCGGGATGTTAAAAATCTCTTCTTTTTGAGATCTGATGGTAGATCCAAGTTCCTCTTCGTGGGTTTTGTGGTGAAAAACTATTTAGTTTTGGAGAAGGAAGAGCAAAACCCTTGATTTAATTCAAAAGGAAGAAGAAGGTTTGAAACCTTCAGAAAAGGGAAAGATGTACAAATCCTAGGTTTTTGAGAGAATGGAAAAGTATTTCTTTATTCATCATCATGTTGCGTTTTATAGGCTTACATATTTACATATAGCCTCTTGGGCTTTACAAAATGGCATTTTGCCCATCCCATGGCTCATGTGCCATTTCATTTTTGCACATAAGCCATGGGCTTACAAAATATTGACTTTATGCCCATTTTGCATACATTCATGTATAAAAAATTACATAAAACTTATTTATTACATGATTTTTTGTTGGCATGGCGGAAGGCCGGACGCTTCGTGTTCGGGCTCGACCTGGGCATTGGCTCACTTGTTTGGGCTTGGGCCCACCTGGCTTGGGGTTGACCTTGATTTTGACTTGGTCAACCGGGGTGCAAATTTTGACTTCAAAAAAGTGCCCCCATCAATAAATGCACACTACATATGTGAGTCGTGTGCATGAAATTGATGGATCTTTTTTTACGTGGAGGCGACTTGCCTTGGTTCCTACTTTTTGGGATGCACTTCCCTTTTTACGACGTGGACGGTCGACGCTTGATGCGTCTCCGAGACGGAGTGTCCGTGGTAGACGTTTCCCTGGCCCGGAGTGATCTGGTTCCTGCTTTGTAGGAAGCCTGTACTGCCCTTTTTGCAAAATGGACGGTCGACGCTTGACGCATCTCCGAGACGGAGTGTCAGTGGTAGACTTTTCCCTGGCTCGGAGTGATCTGGTTCCTGCTTTGTAGGAAGCCTGCACTGCCCTTTTTATGACATGGACGGTCGACGCTCTGATCCGGAGCGATTTGGTTCCCGATTTGTGGGAAGCCTGCACTGCCCTTTTTGCGACATGGACGGTCGACGCAGTGATCCGTAGCGATTTGGTAGACGTGCCCCCTGCACAGAGTGTCGCTGGTCGACGTTTCCCCGAGGCAGAGTGTCGGCTGGCTGACGTGTCCCCGAGGCGGAGTGTCTGCTTGACGTTTCCCCGTTACTGAGTGTCTGTTGTCGATGTGCCCCCGGCACGGAGTGTCTGCTTGACGTTTCCCCGAGGCGGAGTATCGGCTGGTTGACGTATCCCCGAGACGGAGTGTCTGTTGTCGATGTGCCCCCGGCACGGAGTGTCTGCTTGACGTTTCCCCGAGGCGGAGTATCGGCTGGTTGACGTATCCCCGAGACGGAGTGTCTGTTGTCGATGTGCCCCCGGCACGGAGTGTCTACTTAACGTTTCCCCGAGGCGGAGTATCGGCTAGTTGACGTATCCCCGAGACGGAGTGTCTGTTTGACGTTTCCCCGGCACGGAGTGTCGCTGATCGACTTTTCCCCGGCGCGGAATGTCGCTGGTTGACTTTCCCCGGCACGGAGTGTCGCTGATCGACTTTTCCCCGGCGTGGAGTGTCGCTGGTTGACTTTTCCCCGACACGGAGTGTCGCTGATCGACTTTTCCCCGGCGCAGAGTATCGCTGGTTGACTTTTCCCCGGCACGGAGTGTCGCTGATCGACTTTTCCCCGGCGCGGAGTGTCTCTGATCGACTTTTCCCCGGTGCGGAGTGTCGGGTTGACTTTTCCCCGACACTCTGGAGTGTCGCTGATCGACTTTTCCCCGGCACAGAGTGTCGGGTTGACTTTTCCCCGGCACGGAGTGTCGCTGATCGAATTTTCCCCATCGCGGAGTGTCGGGTTGACTTTTCCCCGGCACGGAGTGTCGCTGATCGACTTTTTCCCGGCGCGGAGTATCGGGTTGACTTTTCCCCGGCATGGAGTGTCGCTGATCGACTTTTCCCCGGCGCGGAGTGTCGCTGGTTGACTTTTCCCCGGCACGGAGTGTCGCTGATCGACTTTTCCCCGGCGCAGAGTGTCGGGTTGACCTTTCCCCGGCACGGAGTGTCGCTGATCGACTTTTCCCCGACGCGGAGTGTCGCTGGTTGACTTTTCCGGGGCACGGAGTGTTGCTGATCGACTTTTCCCCGGCGCGGAGTGTCGGGTTGACTTTTCCTCGGCACGGAGTGTCGCTGATCGACATTTCCCCGGCGCGGAGTGTCGGGTTGACTTTTCCCGGCACGGAGTGTCGCTGATCGACTTTTCCCCGGCGCGGAGTGTCGGGTTGACTTTTCCCCGGCACGGAGTGTCGCTGATCGACTTTTCCCCGGCGCGGAGTGTCGGGTTGACTTTCCCCCGGCACGGAGTGTCGCTGATCGACTTTTCCCCGGCGCGGAGTGTCGCTGGTTGACGTTTCCCTGATGCGGATCTGTGTTGGACGTTTCCCCGATGTAGAGTGTCGCTTGTTGACGCAGAGGTCGATGTTGGAATTGGTTGGCTTGATTTGTTTGATTTGAGTCGACATCAGCATCGCTACACTGGAATATGGTACCAGGAGCGAATCATCATCCGTCTTTGAGAGGATTTGGGAATTGGGGTTTTCTGTCGGCATCTGCATTGCTGCACTGAAATAATGCCAGAAGCAACTCATCATTTGCCCCGGGAGGATTTGGGGATTGGTTTTCTTGTTTGGCATCTGCATTGCTGTACTGGAATAATGCCAGGAGCAATTCATCATTTGCCCCGGGAGGATTTGGGGATTGGTTTTCTTGTTTGGCATCTGCATTGCTGCACTGGAATAATGCCAGGAGCAACTCATCATTTGCCCCGGGAGGATTTGGAAATTGGTGGATTAGGAGACATGTTTAGATCCCTATCACTTAAGGCTTTTCAATTTTGTGAGCCGTAAGGGTCTCACAAAGCATTTTCTCCCTACGGGTTATAAGGATCCCGTAGGTGTATTTTCTCCTTAGGAGTCGTGAGGACTCACAAGTGTGTTGCTCTTTTGTGAGTCGTAAGGATCTCATGCGGGAATTTTCTCCTCACAAAGTCGAGAGGACTTTGCGAGTGCATTTCATTTCCTTTTTACGAGTTTGCGCCCTTTCGGGTTTTCATAAACTCGCCGGCAGTCCTGCTGTTTTTACTCACGGCGCTCTTTCGGGTTTTCATCCGTGCCCATTTTGCTTGTGGACATACCTTCTTTTATTTCTTCTTCTTCTTTTTCTTTTTTTTTTGAATCTTCCCTGCCGGTGGGACTTTGAATGTGGTCTCACCGGTAGGACTTGGGAGGCATTGGGATTGTTTTACGCCCGTGGATTGTATACGGTTTTGCAGGATGTATGATCCAGTCCGTAGGGCCGGAAGAATTTTGAGATTTTGTTGGGTTCTGCATCGCTGCACTGGAATATGGTACCAGGAGCGACTCATCATTCGCCACTTGGGGATTGGGATTTAGAATTTGATTGGCGTCTGCATCGCTACACTGGAATATGGTACCAGGAGCGACTCATCATTCGCCATTGGGGTATGAAATTTGGTTGGCGTCTGCATCGCTGTACTGGAATATGGTACCAGGAGCGACTCATCATTCGCCATTTGGGGGTTGGGGAGCGATGGCTTAGGAGACAGGTTTAGATCTCTATCACCTAAGACTTTTCAATTTTATGGGCCGTGAGGGTCCCATAAAAGCATTTTCTCCCGGCGAGTCGTAAGGATCTCGCATGTGTATTTTCTCCTCAGGAGTCGTGGGGACTCCTAAGTATGTTTTTCCTTCGTGAGTCGTAAGGATCCTATAAAGGTTTGTTCTCCTCATGTATCGTGAGGACACATGAGTGGGTGTTCTCAATGGAGTATAATTCCAAATGCGGAGACCAGCCGCGTAACTGATGATTACGGTAGGGCATGGGTATGATGAGAATTATTTGAGCCCGTGGATTGTATACGGTAGTCAATTTGGGGACTAACCGTAGGGCTGGGAGAATTTTGGGAATTTGAATTTTGGTTGGCGTCTGCATCGCTGCACTGGAATATGGTACCAGGAGCGACTCATCATTCGCCGTATATTTTTTTTTAATTTTTGTTTTTGTTTTTGTTGTTTTTTTTTCTTTTTTTCTTTTTACCGCGATTGCTCTATCATTTCAGCTTTTCTTATCGCGAAGATCGCGATTGCCCTATCATTTCGGCTTTTATTCGCGGTTGCCCAATCATTTTGGCTTTATTTTCATCTTTATTTTACTCGCTGATTTTTATTGCGAGCTGCCCCATTATTTCGGCTTTTCTTTATTTCTCTTTTATTTACACATTTTTTGTTTATTTACATATATATATATATATATATATATTTTTTTTACATTCCCAGTTTAATGACTTAGATGTCGTCTATTCCCAGTTTAATGACGTGGTGGTCGATTATTCCCAGTTTAAAGACTTGGTGGTCTGTTATCCCCAGTTTAATGACGTGGTGGTCAGCCGACGGGGACCTTAGAGAAGATACCCGATTGAGCAGTTGTCGAGGGCACCGCTGGAGATTGCTCAAGACGCGTTGTAGCTTTATTAGTGTTGATGGCCTTGCCCCCAGCTGGGGCCAAGGAAAGTCGTTCAGACACCGATTTGCGTTTGGGTTGGGGCGCCTTCGAGATCACCACATTTGGTCTCCTGCCTTTTGAGACAGGTCTGTCTGTTGCTGGAGCTTGAGGAGCTGGAATGGCGTTAGCTGGCATGAACAGAATTGAGCCGAACTGTAGCAGCGACTGCTCCCACTGTCGCCCAAGACTGGCCGGGAGGACCGTCCTGGAATCCATCTTCATCGTGTATGAGATGGGAGCTGAGTTCATCTTTGGAGACGTCGTTGAGAGGTGATTGCTTGAAAACCCTGCATGAAAGGGCATTATTTTAGTATAAATATCGATATGTATATTGATTGAGTTTGCATGAACGCTTAACCCGAAATATGGGAGGAGAGATAGGTCCCACCGGGCGTGCCAGAATCTGTATGGTGTTTTTCGTCACCCCATTGAGATGGGAATACGTGCGCGCTTGTCAGGCGCACTATAGATTCCTCCTGCCTAGGATAGGCCGAGGTTTAATGATTGTGGGGATCCGAAACTCCGGCAGCCGCGGACTAAACTGCCGTTAATTACCCCTCGTCTTTGGAGCGAGGGAACCTCTGATTGACGGGTTAAACTGGTTATGCGAACTCAACGTGCAGTGTGCATGTGAGGTGTTTTGAAAGGGGTTTTTGGATATGTTGGGAGCCACGCGGAGTTTTTACGGGGGGCCCGCTACCCGGATAGCGGGCTGGGGGTCAAGGGGGCTAGCAGCCCCCTTGCGGGGTGCGGGGCAGCATCCCGTTAGAAATTTTTTTCTAACAGGGACAGTGTCGTGGAGTACGTGTGTGTGCAAATATGTATACATATGTATATGTATATGTATGTACATAAAAAGAGGGGGAAAAGGCATCCAAGGGATGCGTGGGGCCAGCGCCTTGAGTGCGGTGTGCTTAGGTGCTGTACGCTCAGGCGCAAGCGCGCCACGTGTCGACACGTGCGCTTTGCGCATAAGCGCTGGGCGCTCGAGCGCAAGCGTGCCACGTGTCGGCACGTGGGCGCTTTGCGCTCGGGCGCAGAGCGCCGGAGCGCAAGCGCGCCACGTGTCGGCACCTGGGCGCTTTACGCTCGGGCGCAGTCCGCTGGAGCACAAGCGCGCCACGTGTCGGCACGTGGGCGCTTTGTGCTCGAGCGCAGTGCGCTTGAACGCAAGCGCGCCACGTATCGGCACGCGGGCGCTTTGCGCTCGAGCACAGGGTGCTGGAGCGCAAGGCTCTGGAGCGCAGGGCGCTGGAGAGCAAACGCGCCACGTGTCGGCACGTCGGCGTTTTGCGCTTGAGCGCTAGCGCGCCGGCGAGGAAAAGAGGGCTTTTAGCCCCAGAAACTCTCGAAAGAGAAATTAGAGTGGAGTTAAACTCCTGAGATGTTTTGGGGTTGATAAAAGGGGTTTTTTCTTCTTCCTCCTCTATTGACAGGATCTTGAAGATCAAGAGACGTGGGATGTTAAAAATCTCTTCTTTTTGAGATCTGATAGTAGATCCAAGTTCCTCTTCGTGGGTTTTGTGGTGAAAAACTATTTCGTTTTGGAGAAGGAAGAGCAAAACTCTTGATTTAATTCAAAAGGAAGAAGAAGGTTTGAAACCTTCAGAAAAGGGAAAGATGTACAAACCCTAGGTTTTTGAGAGAATGGAAAAGTATTTCTTTATTCATCATCATGTTGCCTTTTATAGTCTTACATATTTATATATAGCCCCTTGGGCTTTACAAAATGGCATTTTGCCCATCCCATAGCTCATGTGCCATTTCATTTTTGCACGTAAGCCATGGGCTTACAAAATATTGGCTTTATTCCCATTTTGCATACATTCATGTATAAAAAAATACATAAAAATTATTTATTACATGATTTTTTTTGTTGGCATGGCGGAAGACCGGACGCTTCGTGTTCGGGCTCGACCTGGGCATTGGCCCACTTGTTTGGGCTTGGGCCCACCTGGCTTGGGGTTGACCTTGACTTTGACTTGGTCAACCGGGGTGCAAATTTTGACTTCAACATGAGTTACACCCTTGAATTATACTTTATTATATTGCATTTCCACTTCTTACAATCCTTGTTGAATCATTATATAATCCTTACCTGTATCTGATCCTTTCCCTTGATCATCTTTCAGCAATATGGCCTCTTCAGGCAACACCTCAAGTGCCGGTCCCCAAGATCATACAGAGAAGATCTTCGGCACACTGACGACCCTAGTAGAGGCTCAGGAAAGAAAGACCAATCTCTTGGCTGAGGGATTGAAGGCGGAGCAAGCAACTGCAATTACCGCTTTGGGCAGATCTACAACTATCCCTGCCTCCCCCGAGGGCGCTCTCGTACTAGCTACACATGCTTGAGCTGGTACCGTTTCTGATTTCAAGAGACTTCATCCGGCTGTATTCACGGGAGTACCAGATCCACTTGAGGCCGAGCAATGGCTAATCAATGTATAGAATCTTTTGACGGCCACTCGGGTCCCTGATGCTGATAAAGCGTGGTGAAGATTCAGCTAGAGAACGAGGTCCGCACATGGTGGTCCGTAGAGGAAAGCAGGCTAAAGAAGCCTATCAGATGGGACACATTCTCTGCGTGTTTTCTAGATCACTATTTTTCGGTTACTGCCAAGGCCGACAGGAGGAGAAATTTATCACGCTGAAGCAAAATGGCCGCCCGGTGGATGTTTACGCCTCAGAGTTTAACAGGCTTAATCGCTTTGCATCATACATGGTAGCCACCGAAGCCGCAAGGGCTAGACGGTTTCAGCAGGGGCTTGATATCGAGCAGCATCAACTTATCGCATCTCTCGACCTACTGACCTTCACGCAGGTGTTGAATGCTGCCCGGGTACAGGAAAAGTTGGCAGATAAGGCCAAGGGCCAATGATCAGTGGATATGAGGCCCTATGTAGTTTCGTCACGAGCCGCGGCTTCTTCTCATGGAGCAATCCCAGTTTACATGCCAGGGGTAATGTAGATGAAGAGTTCCTTCTGACTTCAGCATCCGCAATGGAGGGCGCTGGCTTGCGATTATTGCTAGAGGCCAGGGCACATGCAGATAGATTGTCGCAGAGCCAAAGGACAGTGTCTGATTTGCGGATCCGGCGAGCACAGGGTCAGCGGGTGTCCCTAGAGATCCCAGCTACAGGGAGGGTCCGGACAACAGCAACAGTTGTTCGGTACTTCAGCCCAAAGGGGTCCACCTCTGACATCTCAACGACGATTATTTGATCAAAGGAAGACTGGTACAGGTCGGAATTAGGGGCGGGCTTGCACCCTGACTGCCGAGCAGGCGGAAGTTTCTGGAGAAGTGGTTGCAGGTACTCTCTTTGTTCATTCTGTACCAGCTAGAGTTCTATTTGATTGGGTGCTTCATATTGCTCTATTTCTGCACGGTTTGTTGACATATACTCTATACCTCATGAGTCGTTGACCAAGGTCTGGGAGATACATACTGGTAACGGAATTATTATGTACAACCAAGAGTGGAGGTTGTGTCTTATGGTGCTTTGTGGCAGAGAGTTTTATGCAAGCTTTCTTTTCATTGGGACTGATAGCTATGACGCCATTCTGGGGATGGATTGGCTGAGCACATTCTATGCTGTTATCAACTGCCAAGTTAGGAGTGACTTTTTGCATTCCTAATCATTCGGAGTTCATATTTGTGGGCGGTAGCGAGTCTTTAGAGCCAGCTAAGTTTCGAGCAAAGCCGAAGACCCTGACTGCTATGGAGATAGACGAGAAGCCAGCAGCGGAGGTAGTTCAAGAGTTTCTTGATGTGTTCCCCGAAGATCTACCTGGTTTACCCCCGCCTCGCATATTGGGCTTTTCGATCGACCTGATTCCAGGTACGGCGCCAGTTTCTTAGGCTCCATACGGGATGGCGCCAATTGAGTTGGCTGAATTGAAGAAGCAGATAGAAGATCGTCTGGACAAGAGATTTATACGTCCAAGTGCTTCCCTGTGGGGTGCTCCTGTGTTATTGGCGAAGAAGAAAAATGGTTCTTTGCGCATGTGCATCGATTACCATGAGTTGAACGGGGTGACTGTAAAGAACAAGTATCCCATTCCATGCATCGACGACTTGTTTGATCAGCTAGATGGTGCTCGGGTATTTTCTAAGCTGGACCTTTCAGGGAATCACAAAATCAGAGTCAAGGCAGAGGATGCATGCAAGATGGCTTTTCGGACCTGATATGGCCACTATGAGTTTCTTGTGATGCCGTTCGGTGTTACCAATACACCAGCCATATTTATGGACTTGATGAACATAGTTTTCTTTAAATATTTGGACCAGTTTGTCGTTGTATTCATCGACGACATTCTAGTCTACTCCAGGAGTTGACAGGAGTTTGCCGAGCATCTTGTAGATTCTGCAGGAGGAGAAGCTTTATGCTAAGCTAAGTAAGTGTGAGTTTTGGCTCGATAAGGTGTAATTTCTGGGGCGTGTCGTTTCGAGTAACGGCATTTCGGTGGATCCGGCGAAAATAGAATCTATCAAAGACTGGTCAACACCGAAATCAATAGCTGAGATTGTCACACCCCGCTTCCCAATAGACGGAAACGGTGACGTGGTAAGCCCGGAACATATTTACTATGAAAATACGTTAAGCGTAAGTAAGCAATATAACAAGGTGCAAGAATAACATGAGTAATAAAATAAAATTACAACTTTATTTACATTCAACTTTAAATACAACTGGAATAAAAGAAACAACGATAAAAAACAAATGCCTAAATAATGGCATACTGAAAGTAAGTGCAGGTAGGAACTAGTAATCAGGCTAAGCAGCAAACTGGTCTAAGTCCTCCGGGCTTGGCTCTATCTACTCGGAGTCCGGTTCTCCTGACGAACATTCCAAAGAGAAGAAACAGAGAGGAATGTCGCCAGCGAATTAGCGCTCGGTAAGTCCCCAAAAGAAGTAAAAGGAGATGACTGAAAGGTTTATAAAATGAATAGAAACCAAATAATTTGAACAGGTAAGATTGTAAAAGCGAGTATCTAAGCATGATCATTTAGGTATAAGATTTGCTATTCTAACGTGGTTGTTTGTAATTTGATACAGAAGGGATTCATGTATATGAGAGAAGTCCATCTTACCCCGTGGACTATGGTAACATGCAGTATAAGGCCCCGTTATAACCCATGGAACAACGTCACGTGAATTCATATAGGTGTCTTTTAAAGTGACCTCTCGTGCAACGATATACGTTCCGTACCAATCTACTCCTTATCCCCGTGTATTATAGTGTATAGTTCAAGTTTACAGGTCTTGGCCAAATCTATGAATATAAAGATTACAGGTTCATATTCAAGTTGTAATCATGTATTCATGTCAAGTTCATATCAAGTTATATTCATGGTTCGGTCAAGTCAAGTCAAGTATTCAAGTTCAAGGGTTCAAGTTTGGATATTCAATTTCAAGTGTCCAGGTTCAAGATCAAGTGTTCAAGTTTGGATTTGAGTTTGGACTTGAGTTCGAGTTTAAAGTCAAGCTTAGGTTCGAGTTTGCATTCGAATTATAAACAATTCTTGTGAATGAATTTAACTGTTGAAATTCTTAAGTTCGGCAGTAATCGAACAACTGTTGCACATGGACGGCATGATTTGTGTCTTTTTTCAAGACAATTTCCATCGATTACTCCGTTAATTTGCAGTGTTATTTAACTTAAATAGGTAAGCACTTACTTTCTTCGGCTCCCTGAGGCTCAAGAGAAATGATACCGTCTAAACTTATATTAATTTAAAGTCCTTAAAGATTTATTCTAGTTTGTTTACGTTGTTTTCATTTCTCCAAGGGGTTTTATGAAAAATACTTTAATATTGTTTAAAAATAAGCCTCGAGAGTGATTTATAATATTAAGATTTTTTATAAAAATTTATTTTAGTTTAGGTGGTATTTTAGTGACGAAACCTAACTTTTAAAAATTTATGGTATTTTTCTGAAAACTACTATTTTAGGAACTTGGTGGTATTTTATTAAAAAATTAATCTTTCAATTTTAAAATATAGCTTTCACAATTTGTTTTTATTGAAAATACGGATTTATAATTCTATATAATTTTCCAAAGTTTAATTTGTTTTTAAAAAGTCGTGTTCTTTTAAATCGTATTTTTATTTCCATTCGAGACCGAATTCTCCATATGGAGTTCTGTATCTCACTCTACTATCCTAAGGACGTGCGATAATCCACACCATCTGTAAATGAGTTCCCCTAAAAGGACTGTAGAGGCGCAATTGCAAAAGATTTTAAAAATATCGATTAAGAACATTTATTTGTAGAAGCAAAGGTATTTTATTATAAACCGTATTCTTTAAATTAAACAAACATCTAAAAATTTCGTGCTATGAAACCATAGTGCATGTGATGAGGTAGGTCATTACCCCGTGAGTTTTCTAAAGGGATATATTCTAGCTATCGATAAAAGGGTTGTATTTAAAGTTCATGGTATTTATATGAAATTGTTCGATTCATGTAGTTATTCAACAAATTTTTTTAATGACATGAAAAGGTAAATGATGTGAATAATATGTTAAGGTGATATTATAGATTTAGTGTGAAATATTAAACATAGCAAAAGTGACAAAAATTGTTTAAAAGAAAAGATAATGAGTTAACTCCACTTTGTCGATATTGTTTTAGAGATTGTTTTGAGGTGAATTGAGAGAGAGAGAGAGATAGAGAGAGAGGAAGGGACTTACGGTTTTAGAGCGTTGAGAAAAAGAGAGGAAGAAGGGAGGGGTCTTGTAGAGTCATGGAACCGTCGATTAGACACTCCAGTCGTCGAAATTGAATCGCTACTTCTCTTGGTTCGCTTAACTTCACTTGTACTTTAAAAATTTTAGAGAATTTTTGCTATGGATTTCAGAATAGGTGAGAGCTAAGGGATTGGGTGGTATTTATATTGAAATTGAGAGTATGAGAATTAAAAAATTGAATTAAAAAGAATTAAAATGATATTAATGGGGGAATTGAAGTGTCTCTTTATGAATGCAGAGTAATCAAATAGGAAAATGGGGTAGTGGGGAGTCAAAGGGATGCGTGAGCGAAGCACGGAAGCATTTGGGGCTAGATCAACCGTCGGCGGCGGCCAAAAGGTGGATTTGGGCGGTCGGATCTTGGCCATCTGCCTCGAGATTCATGCCATGTGTTTAAATCTATGTTAACTCCTCATTTATCATGTTTGATTTTTCTGAAACTTTTCGATTCTCCGTGTATCGCATGTGCAACTCTTGGGCTTCCGAAAAGTTAAAAGGAAAAATATTAAAAATAATTGGGACTGATAGGATTCGAACACCCAGGTAATGTCACAATAGTGTAGAGGTTTAACCAGTGAGCTATAAGTTGTTTCTTGCTTTTATTGAACAATATTAACTTATAACTCCTAATCAGGCTGAAATACCATTTCTATACATTGAACAAGTTAGATTTGTACAGGGATTTCAGAGTCGTTACATTCTACCCTTCTTATAAAAATTTCGTCCTTGAAATTTACACAAAGACTAATTTTCAAAATGGTGAGGGTATCGTGCACGCATATCGTCTTCTCACTCCTAAGTTGATTCTCCCGGCGAATCCTTTCTCTACATCACTCGGACTAAGTTCACCTCCTTGTCCCGCAGCGTCTTCACCTTTCGATCCAAGATCTCGACTGGCTGCTGCTCGCAAGTCGGTCTGTACAGTGAGCTCTAAGTGATCAAGTATGTGGCTGGGGTCGCTCATATATCCTCATAGCTGGGATATATGGAGCACATTGTGTACTCCTTCTAATAAGGGTGGTAGTGCCAAACGGTATGCCATTTCTCCAACTTGTTCAAGTATGTCGAACGGTTAGATGTATCTTGGACTAAGCTTACCTTTCTTGCCAAAACGTATCACTCCTCTGTTCGGAGAGATCTTCAGAAACACATGTTCTCCGGGTTGGAACTCCAGGTGTCTACGCTTTGCATCTGCCCAATACTTCTGTCGATCCTGGGCTATGCACATCTTTTTCCTGATCGTGCGAACTACATCCACCGTTGCCACAATTATCTCTGACCCAAAGAGTTCACGATCTCCAACGTTGTCCCAACTTAGCGGGGAACGGAACTTACGTCCATAAAGTGTTGCAAAAAGTGCCATCCCAATACTTGCCTGGTAGCTGTTGTTATAAGGAAAACTCCACGAGATGTAGGCGATCTTCTGATGAACATCCGAAGTCTAGCATACAGGCTCTCAGCATGTTTTCTAAGATCTAAATAGTCCGCTCGGACTGTTCGTCTATTTGGGAATTGTTCCCCGCTGAAACACGGAGACGGGACCGCGCAGGTCCGTTCGCCTGAATTTGGGGGCAGATGCTAATTGGTGCTATCCGTCCACCTCTCCGAAGATGCCAAGTTGATTTATGACATCATGTATCGGAGGTTTAAACGGATGCAGTCGATATAGCAGATTTCATCAGATTCCCCCTCGTTGAGGGGTTTTTGATTGTGGAGACGCTCTTCCCTGCAGGCGCAAGCCCCTGCAGTTAATTACGCTACCACATCGCAGTAACCACTTTCTCCTTCTCTAGATGGTCACTTCGTGTCGTGGGTGTTTGTTTTATTTTTTGTTGCCCGTGGATTGTATACGGAGACTAATTTATGTTGTCGCCCGTAGGGCGTGGATTAGTCCAAATCCGTATTTTCTTATATTTGGGTTTGGGGTTGGGTTTAAGGATACGTTAGTCTCATTTGAGACTAAGATCAACTTAAACGTATGTCAAGGATACGTTAGTCTAATTTCAAAATAAGATCAACTCAACGGGATCGTTTAGATCCAACAAAAGAGCATTTGGGTTCTATTGTTTAGTTTAGGGACATTGCGGTCAATTACCAGTTTAAGGACATGGTGGTCCATCGTTAGTTTAAGGACATTATGGTCCAATGTTAGTTTAAGGACATCTCGGTCTAATGTTAGTTTAAGGACATCTCGGTCCAAGGTTAAGGATTTCATAGTCCATGAGTTTAAGGACCCCACGGTCCAGTTTAAAGACGTCATAGTCTATGAAATGTATGGTTGCCGGGACCCATCACCTCTCTGAAGACGTTGAAGGATTACAACGACATATATCAGAGGGGGTCAGAGATGTACCCTTGAACCAATTTTGGTTGAAAGATCTGTAGTCCAATTTGGGGCTAGGATCTGTTGAAAGATTTATGAGCATATGGGCTCAGTTAATTTGAATTTGAGGACTTATGGCCAATCTTGGGCGTCCAATCAAGTTAAAATGTTTAACATTTATTTTGGGCTTTGGAGCCTTTATTTGGGCTTGGCCCTGACAGTGTTTTTGTCTTTTACTGAATGCTGAGCATTCATCAGAGCTCTGGGCTTTGTTAAAGAACAATTTATATTCTATCAGCGCAGCACATGGTGCGCTTGGCGCTTGGCGCTTTGCGCCAAAAAGCGCAGTGCGCTTCTGCCGAGTAGCGTACACATGAGGGACACGTGTCGCGCTTGGCGCTAAGCGCCAGATGATGGGCGCATTGCGCCAGTTCTTGAGTGCAGAGCGCTAGTTTATGAGCGCATTGCGCTATTAGTTCAGTGGCGCACACGTGAGTGACACGTGGTGCGCCTGGCGCTGAGCGCCAGCCCATGAGCGCAGTGCGCTAGTTCAAGAGCGCAGAGCGCTGGCTATTAAGAGCGCATACGTGAGGGACACATGTCGCGCTTGGCGCCAAGCGCCAGTCCAAGAGCGTAGAAGCGCAGTTCACGAGCGCAAAGCGCATCTGATCAATTTTATGATCTGAGAAATAAATTTATGTTCTTTTAAAAGAGACTTTGTCTCAAAATCTAAGAACAACAGTTCTTATTTTGTAGGAGATGTTTCCAATCTCTTATGTTGATGAAAGGCTTTGCCTTTATAGATCTATGATCTTTAAGAGAATTGAACTATTCCCCCCTCTTCTTATAATGAGATGTATTGATCTCATTTTGTAAAAGACCTTAGTCTTGTAGATCTATGATCTATGAGAAGATTTATATTCTTCTTTTTATTTTATGATGGGATCTTTTGATCTCTTTTTGAAAGACCTTGGTCTTTGTAGATCTATGATCTTTTAAAGAAGTGAATTCTTCTTTTGAAATTAATTATGAGATGATTTCATCTCTCTGTTCATCATCATTCTTTTTTTACCTTGAATAAAAATCTTCTTTCTCTGAGAGCTTAGCTCTTCTCTCAATTTTCTCAAAGTTTTATGGGGGAGGTTCTTCTCTATGCTTCTTTCCCTCCGAGACTTGGAGTCTAGGGGCCTTTTTATAGGGCATGCTGATTTGTTCAATCGGTTAAGAAGATCTTTTCTCCAATTGATTTGGGGATTTTCCCATCGTTGGATGTTTGATCCAAGGGCTTCTGATTTACAGAAGGTAATCTTCTTGTTTTTAACAAAGATTGGGAAATCTTCTAAACAGAATTTATTCTGTATTTTTAGTGATTTTTAATCACCATTGGATCATTGATCCAACGGTGCTCTGATTTACAGAGCACAATCTTGTTATTTGGAAAGATTTTAAGAAATCTTTCCTTAACAGAATTTAATTCTGATCAACTAATGATTTATCATTATTATTAGATCTTTGATCTAACGGTGGGGAGCTTTTAGTTCCAGCGCTAGCGCACGGTGCGCTGCTTAGAGTGCAGCGCATTTAGCGCTAGCGCACCCGTGCTTTGCTCAGAGCGCAGCGTCCTTAGTGCTAGCACATCCGTGTCTTACACGTGGTGCGCTGCTTAGAGCGCAGCGCACCTCGCGCTAGCGCACACGTGCTTTGCACGTGGTGCGCTGCTTAGGGCGCAGCGCACTTGGCGCTGCATCTGAAGCGTTGTTTCATTTTAAAATTTGAATTTTAAATAGAGCTTTGCTCTGATTGGGGGAAACAAGGATGATACGCTGTGCTAAATTTCAGACTCGTTCCTAGGCTTGCTTGATGACTCTGCCAAAACTGGTATCGGAATCTAGTATCACGATCGGTGACTATGCAAACAGGTATCCCATGTAATCTCACGATCTCCTGCATGAGTTTATGGGTATCAATAAAAGTATAGTAAATCATAAAAGTTTAAATCTTACTTTATATTTTTACTCACCTCCATGTATTTTCTTGCCAACTTCTCGGTTGATTGGCCAATTTTGAATGGGATGAAGTGAGCTGACTTGGTGAGTCGATCCAAAATAATCCAAATCGTGTCGTTACCCTTTGTGCTGCGAGGGAGAGCAGTCACGAAGTCCATTTCCATTATGGGATTGGTAACGGCTGAAATAGACCAGCAGTTCTGTGATATTCAGCCTTCACTTAATGACATATTAAACACTTTGCTATGCTCCTTGCTACTTCTCGCTTCATTCCATGCCACTAGCAGTGTTGTCGTAGATCCTTGTACATCTTCGTGCCACCTGTTCATAACAGAATATTGCATTTTATACCGCCCATTCTTACGCTCGTGTGTTTATAGGTAGGTGCTTTTAATCCGTGTTTGTTACATATTTACAGATTACAGGTTTCCAGTACAAATATTGCAAATCAAGACAAAATCTCCACAGTTACGCCAGAAGCAGAACATCTGTTGACAACAGATAAAAGCCGGGTTCCGGTCATCCATATCCGTCCAGTGCCGAGTACCAGTTCCAGAGACAAGACATATGACAGTGGTCATTCGTGTCTCGGACAGGCACAGAGCATGAGGGGGCTGCACTAGAATCAATGGGTGCGCGGAGCTCGAGGGAGATAGAAGTCAAAAGTGAAGAAAATAATGCAATCTTGGACTAAGAAATCTGAAGATATTCTGGAAGAATTTATGCTGTGTAAAGTTTTCAAACACGAGGATACATGAAACCAGGAAACCCCACCAAACCCCATGACCTAACTCACCTAGATGGCCACGGTTCCGCGGCCAATAGGGGGTCACGGCCGCGGAACCGCGGCCGTACTGGCCCCTCTCTGTGTCAACTTTCAGGGGTAGTTTGGTACTTGTATTTGGAGCCATATTCTTGCCCTAGGTTTCCAGTTCCCTTCCCATAAATACCCCGGATCTGAGCCAAGCCAAGGGTGCCCATTCTTTTAGCCACTTTAGTGTAGTTTTAGTTTCTTTCTTCTTCTTCTTCTTCATTCTTCCTCCATGGAAATGTAGTGAGAGCATTGAGTGGATGTGAATGAAGATGAGGGTTTTTGTATCATTCTTATTTGTTTAGCTTCCCCTTGAGATTTTTGCTTCCTCTTGATCTTTCAACCTCTTCATTGAGCTTGAAAGGTTAAGGGTTAGTTATTGATCTCAAGGGTTGTATTTTCTTATGGAATTAGTTCTTCATTTCACATGAGTTCTCTACCCTTCTCTTGATCTTGCAACCTCTTGATTGAGCTTGCAAGTTTAAGGGTTGACTATTGATCCCATGCTTGTCTTGAGTTCTATGTTCTTGTAATTACTTTCTTGCTTATTTCTTTCTTGCTTTTTATTACTTGCTTTACATTCATACTTTACTTTCTTGCACTTAAATTCCATGCACTTACTTAATTGTAATCTTTTCTTTTCTTTTGCTCTTTTTGGTTCTTTTTGTGAATGGTTGTAATTATTGTTGTTGTTAAGAATCAATACGATATTGTAAGTTAACATTTCTTTGCTCATTTCCTTTTCCCATTATTTTCCATTGAACTCCGCCCAAACGATACGCAAGCGCTCCGTTAGGCACCCTACCCTAACAAGGTAACGGTGATTCCTAACCGCAACCGGTTGCGTTCGGTTTGGCCGGAGGCGAAAGCAAGAGACAAGAACAGAAGGACAAGGGTAAATAAGCCGGATTCTACGAATACCGTGCTTAAATCCCCTAATCCACGTTGTTGTCGATTGCTCTAGCTTCAATTGGTCAAGACTCGGCTCAAAGGTTTTGAGTACGGATTTCTTTAGCTTACACTTTCGTATCTTTTCTTAACAACTTTATACTTGCAAATAATACACATAGGTTAGACTGAACAAACACATACAAATTCTTTATTGACTCATCTAAAACAAGAAAGGACATACAACCATCTCCCTGTGGATCGATCCGTGCTCAACCGGCTAGCTGCATAGCGACACCGTCCTGATCGTGGTTATAACTTTAGAATTTTGAACATCCGACACGCATTTGGCGTGCGATCAAATGGCGCCGTTGCCGGGGAGACGGTAGCGTATTTTCTTTCTTGTTATTCGGGTTAATATTCTTTTTGTATATATTTATAAAAAAAAAAATCTTTTTGTTATTTTTGATCAATTTTGTGGGCAAGAGTGCAGATTTTTGCGGATTTGCAAACTGCGATTGTGGGGAGCAAAGTGTACGCTCAAGGCTAAGGTGATTGTAAAGTACAGTGCCAAAGATCCGGGTAGTTTGACCCGCGCAAGCGAAATTTTCAAGCTTACCGGATTTGATTCAACGGGGGTTTCCTAACCCAAAAACTTAACGGTACGTACTTTACTAACACCTTCTTCTCAAATCCGACGCATCCAATATACTATTCTTTGCAGGATTCTTTGCAAGTTCGCTAGCAAACGCTAAAAATTGACTAACCCGTATTTGTTGCAGTGCCATGCTTAAACTAAAAAACGATTGTTTGATTCTTTATAGAATTTTTATTGAATTGCGCATTGCATACATTAATACGGACTTAAGGGCAAGCGAACCCCACAACATACGGTAAAGGATTTCATCACCTTTTCCGTGGCCCACAAATCACGAACTTGAGCATAACGTTTACCCGCACAAAATTTAAAAGAAACTAGACTTTAAGCCTTAAGGACTTCGCGCTCACTAGGAGAAGTTAACTGTGTTTAGAACCTCGCTTAACGGTATATTCTTTACGGGGTGTCTAGGAAAGTGTTAACGGCGAAACCGCCAAAAGAGAAAGGGTTATTTAATTAAGGAATTTCGCGAAAGCGTTGGAAAACCTCCCCTTATCTCTGCACTTACCTGGCCTCGTGATCAGTGTATCTTGAGCCCGTTTCTCGACACAGTTTTACTTCGACAATCAAGTTCTGGAGCAGGTCTAGTTGACCTAGGTGAACCCTAGAACGATTAGCTGTGTGGTATTTTTGTGTCGTGATTGTTTTTGTCCATATTCTTTTTGTGTGTATATTTCATTCTTTTGTTAATAACTAACTATAAAACAAAAAAAAAAATCATCACATCCTTTTTCTCCTCCTTTTCTCTGCCTTTCTTTCTTTCTCTCTTCATATCATGGGTACCCCACCTCGCAAAACTCTTGCCGAACTTTGGTACCCACAACCAGACATTACTTCTTACGGTTCTTGCTTTGGCCGGACATCGAACGACCCCTCCATGCCCAAAATGTCATTGAAAGATCGCATAGACGCGTCTAGGACAAACACTTGCCCTCCGCATTCCACTTTGTATCAACCTTTTCAACCTCCCGCACCCGCTTATGTTGATACCACTTTTGCAAGTCGTCCTTTGTCCATCGCTGAACGTATTGAACAATCTCATAGCCGATCTTTCACTTCTTTCACCACTTCAAATTCTTGGGATCAACACTTCCATTCACCTTCTTATCCAAATGTTGATCCTACTCCTGTCCAACCATTCAATTCCTACAAGTCCTACCCGACTTTTGCACCTTCCCTAGACATTGCTTATGAACCGCCATTTGGGAGTTTTCAGTATCCAAACAACTTTGAATCTTTTACTGAAACCCCTTCCCAACCCATGTCTAGTCTGGAACAGTCATTGGAAGACTTTAGGGTAGCGTCGTACCAACAGATGATGGATTTGAATGCGTCCATGGCCGCCCTCATACAACCTAGTGACCCGGTAGCTAGTTTTCAACTAGCTCCAAATTTTCCAATGTATGAAGAGGCGGTAGGACAGGCTGTGAATTTGAGTGGTGAGAGTGAGTTGTACCCCCTTCCGAATCAAGCCTACCCATTTCAACTTGAATCCCACAACTCCAGTTTTGAATGTCTATCTAGTGTTCCCAACGATTCACCGATTGAAGATAGAATGATTAATGAGTTGTGCGACTTTGTAGTGTTTGATTTACCCGATTGTGAAGGGACCTTGCCAAGTGAAACCACACCCAATCCTTTTGACCTCTACACTTCCACTCTAGAACCTGAATTGATTGATATCCATGCTTTTGTTGAGGTGTCTGAGAATATAGATTTTCACTTGATTGAGGATATTGACGCTAGGAATATTTTGGATGATGAACCCGCAGAATTGGCTGTGTTTTCCTCTCCAATTCATCATCCCGAGTCTTTAACTGTTTTTCCCGAATCCCATATGCGTCTGGATATTGATGAAATATCCATGGATGAGCTTAACTTTGAGGAGAATTTTGAAGATATTTTTGAGGATGAAACAGTTCTAGATGATGAGTCGGATTTTCCAATTCATCATGTCCCTTTCATTGACTGTGTACACCCTCCCGAACCCTTAACAGATACCCTTCCTCGATCACTTCCTTCCATCCTTTCCATCGTTCCGACCTTGCAAGAACCCGTCTCACTTTCATTTCATATGTGTGGTTTACCAAGTTCGGCGTACCCATGGTTTCTTACGAATCTTGAGGGATTTGACCCCATTACTCGACGGGTTAATAGATTAGCACAATCGCTTTTTACACATCGGTCATCACAAATTGTGCTAATTTATTCACTCCATTTTCACCCTCAAGTTCGTACTCCATTTCTTGTTCCCTGCCGCCATTCTTCTTCTTATATACCGAGACCGTATACCATTTCTATCTCCATACGGTCTCGCGTATTCTCCTTCTCTTTTCTCTACGCCTTCTTCCACCAACCTGTACATTATAGCGATAAAATCTTTGAATGGTTGGTGCTCACTTTTGGCCTGTGTAAGGCCTTGTATAGCTTGTTACTGTTCTCTTTCCCCCCTAATCCTGAATTTCAACGCTTAACAGTGGAAACACTGTTTTACTTAAGTTTGGGGGGGACTCCTTTTTTGTATATATTTTTTGTTTTCCTTTTTGTTTTGTATATAATTTGTTTCTAGGGAGCGCCGGCATTTTTGACCCTCTTGGTGTAGCCTGACAGTGAGGGCACTGTCAAGTTTAAGTTTGGGGGTGTGCTCGGTAAGCTTTCTTCCTTCGCATTCATTTATATATTTTGCATTTGCATACCTTATTAAAAACCCACAAAAATTGAAAATTTTCCAAAAAATATAAAAACTTTGTCGTCAAGTTAACTAACAGGGTAACTTAGATTTTTATTCTGAAAGTTTAGTTGATATGTTAGAAATAACTAAATTCTAGACTTAGGAATTGAAAATCCTTAAAATAACCCTCATTCTGTCTAACTTTGGTAAGTATACGTCCTTACAGTTTTTTGAGTTCAGTTCTTGAGTTAAGTCAAGATGAAGGGATAGTATTGAAGCTTTACTGGAGGATAAGTCTGAAAAATAGTTTCTTTTCTTGAGTTCAAATTTAGAAAGTATATACCCTACAAACTGCACTTACACGCACCTTGAAACTTGGGATAGTAGAGGATACCTAGAAATACTCTTGCCTGAAAGCCTGGTATGAAAGAAAAAACGGTATTTAAAGTTAAACACCAAAAGAGCATATTGAAAAATATATCCGGTCTTGAAAAAGAAAAAGAAAAAGAAAAAGAAAAATATAGAATAAAGTCAAGACCTGGAAACTGCTATTTACGCTTTAAAGTTCACACATTCAGTAATCGGTCGTTAGTGCCTCAAGAAGCATTAATAGTCGCATGAAAGGTGTGTGAGCAAATCTGTCCATCTTTAATGAAAAGAAGTAGTATTAGGTATTAGGGCAAGGGTATTATAGCTTGAATTGAATTCTTGAGTGTAGGGGTGCAAATATACACACACGTAGGGGTATACAATCGATGTTTGGATAAAAGATAGAAATAAAGAATAAGACTTGTGTTTTCTGTAAAGTTGATAAAAATCCCTGATTTGAGGCCGCGCTTTAGAAGGAAAACTCAGGAGAACCAAGATTAAATAGATAGGAGGTGTGAAAAATAAGGGTTGTATATTTCTAACTTAGGATGATAGAGTTTCTAACGTAAATACTAAACTGTAGGAGTAGAGTCGATGTTAACTTATGACACTAGCTTGACGGGATTTTGTGGGTGTAATCCGCTGAAAACCCTCAGGAGACAACACTCCTCCTACTAGGGACACCTAGAGGTTTAACGGCTTGTTGCACGTGCTCAGTGCAATCGCGTTCCCTGCGAAAGTGCGGTTAGGATTTTATTTTTGTGAATAATTGGTTTTGCTCGGGACGAGCAAAAGTTAAGTTTGGGGGTATTTGTTCATAACAGAATGTTGCATTTTATACCGCCCATTCTTACGCTCGTGTGTTTATAGGTAGGTGCTTTTAATCCGTGTTTGTTACATATTTACAGATTACAGGTTTCCAGTACAAATATTGCAAATCAAGACAAAATCTCCACAGTTACGCCAGAAGCAGAACATCTGTTGACAGCAGATAAAAGCCGGGTTCCGGTCATCCATATCCGTCCAGTGCCGAGTACCAGTTCCAGAGACAAGACATATGACAGTGGTCATTCGTGTCTCGGACAGGCACAGAGCACGAGGGGGGCTGCACTAGAATCAATGGGTGCGCGGAGCTCGAGGGAGATAGAAGTCAAAAGTGAAGAAAATAATGCAATCTTGGACTAAGAAATCTGAAGATATTCTGGAAGACTTTATGCAGTGTAAAGTTTTCAAACACGAGGATACATGAAACCAGGAAACCCCACCAAACCCTATGACCTAACTCACCTAGATGGCCGCGGTTCCGCGGCCAATAGGGGGTCTAGGCCACGGAACCGCGGTTGTACTGGCCCCTCTCTGTGTCAACTTTCAGGGGTAGTTTGGTACTTGTATTTGGAGCCATATTCTTGTCCTAGGTTTCCAGTTCCCTTCCTATAAATATCCCGGATCTGAGCCAAGCCAAGGGTGCCCATTCTTTTAGCCACTTTAGTGTAGTTTTAGTTTCTTTCTTCTTCTTCTTCTTCATTCTTCCTCCATGGAAATGTAGTGAGAGCATTGAGTGGATGTGAATGAAGATGAGGGTTTTTGTATCATTCTTATTTGTTTAGCTTCCCCTTGAGATTTTTGCTTCCTCTTGATCTTTCAACCTCTTCATTGAGCTTGAAAGGTTAAGGGTTAGTTATTGATCTCAAGGGTTGTATTTTCTTATGGAATTAGTTCTTCATTTCACATGAGTTCTCTACCCTTCTCTTGATCTTGCAACCTCTTGATTGAGCTTGCAAGTTTAAGGGTTGACTATTGATCCCATGCTTGTCTTGAGTTCTATGTTCTTGCAAGGTCAAGACTCGGCTCAAAGGTTTTGAGTACGGATTTCTTTAGCTTACACTTTCGTATCTTTTCTTAACAACTTTATACTTGCAAATAATACATATAGGTTAGACTGAACAAACACATACAAATTCTTTATTGACTCGTCTAAAACAAGAAAGGACATACAACCATCTCCCTGTGGATCGACCCGTGCTCAACCGGCTAGCTGCATAGCGACACCGTCCTGATCGCGGTTATAACTTTAGAATTTTGAACATCCGACACGCTTTTGGCATGCGATCACCGCCTGGGTGTACAGAATACGGAGAGCTGTGAACTTCTTTCATCAACTCTTCTCGATCAGGGCAGACTGGCACGCATAAACGGCTCTTATACCATAAGGATCCATCTTCATGGATGATGATGGCAGTTCGAAGACCACTTTCTACTTATTCTCGAATATTTTGTAACTTGGTATCATTTGCTTGAGCTGCCTTGATCTAATTGACAAGAGTGGACTGGACTTGTAAGTTCATTAAAGATGAGGCATTATCTGGAATAACTACTTCAATCTCCAATCCATACAGTTCTTGCTGTAATCTCCACTGAGCGGTGAGATTCATTGCTAAAGACTGGCAACTAAGGGTATCGGGAACTATGTTCATCTTTCCAGGATAATATTGTAGGTTGATGTCAAAGTCTGCCATGAGCTCTAGCCATCTTCTCCGCCGCATGTTGAGTTTCTTCTGAGCAAATATATACTTCAGACTCTTGTAGTTAGTGTATATATCCACCCACTCTCCCAAAGATAATGACGCCCTCAAGGCAATTATTGTAATCGCAGACAGGTGATTATGATGATTGATGGACGACCTATACGGGTAGAATAGTCTTACCCGAGATGATAGTATACTATCTGGTTTGTCTCTATCATCATGTACACGCATTATGTGGAATTACAGATCACTATTACATATTGATAGAGCCCATAGGATTCTTGCTTAACTACCAGTATTATGATGGCGATTATATACGTGGGAGCTGGGTGGTCTATAAGCACATCTTTAAATGTCCTTAGTCTAGGGAGTATCGAGACTGGGCATCGATACTCCGGAGTAGACTAGTGTATACTTTTCAAGACCCCGACGAGGGGCGGTGGCCGGTCTCACAAGAAATTGGTGTCAGTTAGTCACCTAAGATAGTATACAGGTGCTCATTGGGTTATGAGTTACACTGGACGAACTCGCCGGGAACATGCTAGATGATATTATACCTATTGTCAGATAGCAGTTCTCAGGTGACATGAGTACAGGTTAGTCTGTCGACTTGAGATCGTCATTTGTCTCGTATGAGTTCCCACTGTGTTTTGATTACCACCCTACCATGGCTCAAAGGAGTCGTGCAAACAGGTTTTAGTTGGGTAAATAATGAACAATAATACTAGAATACATATACTAAATATATATATATATATATAAATTATTAAATCAAAACTTGGCTATTCGTATTTTTATACGAATACGCGTATATGTATTTCGATACGTATACCGGGTTGTATTCCGTATTTATACGGAATATCATTTAGAAGATGCACACCTCATTATATGATTTTCTTTTTAGAAAATCATTTGAAATGAGGTGGAGGGTGAAGTGGCATGAGCATGGTTGGAGGTATGTAGAAAGGTATGGCCTTTGATTGTTTATTTGTAAAAACGTGTGAGATATTTTTTGCATTGTTGAAAAGTGAGGAGCCATTCTTTCTACATGCCATTCACTCTTGATTCATTTATACTCTCTTAACTCTTCATGCTTGAGAGTTCTTCTACACTTAGCTCATCTTCTTTCTTGAGTTGCTTATGTCTTGGTTTTCCTCACCTTCTCCTCATTCTTCTTTGGTTGCTCACTTGAGCATAAGAAATGAGAGAAAAAGATAGTGAAAAATTCCTACATCCTCACTCTCCATTGCTAGCGACCTTAGAGCGTTAGTTGCTTCGTTATGCGAAGCTGGAGCCTGCATCGTTTCTCTCAGGTAGATCATCTTCGGCAAAGGAGGACCGGCTTGCAACCGCTATCTGGAGCACTTGAAGAAAGCGTGAGAATGTGAGTATTCTACACATAGCAGATTATTTTAGCTCACTAGGATTTTTTTACAAGTTCTAACTATTTAGTTCGATTCTTGGTTTGGGAATTTCGGCAAATTAGAAAAATTTTGAAATCCATGTTGCCATCTCTGAAAATTAGCTTGCTAGTGTGTCTAAGTTCCCAACACTCTAGCTATCTTCTCTTCCGCATGTTGAGTTTCTTCTGAGTAAATATATACTTCATACTCTTGTAGTCAGTGTATATATCCAACCGCTTTCCTAAAAGATAATGACGCCAAATCTTGAGTGCGAAAACCACGGCCGCCAATTCCAGATCATGTGTTGGATAGTTGCGCTCATAAACCTTTAACCGTCTTGATGCAAAAACTACAACTTTTCCATGCTGATGTAGAACACATTCTAATCCTTTACCGAATGCATCACAATGCATATCGAATCCGTCAGATCAATCCGGTATTACGAGGATAGGTGCAGAGGTTAATCTCGACTTGAGTTCTACGAAAGCCTTCTCACATGTTTCTGACCACATGAATGCTTCGTCTTTACGTGTAAACTTGGTCAGGGATGCTGCGATCCTTGAGAATCTTTCAATGAAGCGTCTGTAGTATCCTGCTAAGCCCAGAAAACTTCTTATATCTTTGACGGATTTTTGTGTAGACCATTTGCTGACAGTTGACACCTTAACTAGATCTACAGAGATTCCTTCGCTTGAACCGATGTATCCGAGAAATCCAACCCGGTTTAACCAAAATTCACACTTAGTGTACTTGGTGTAGAGTTGATGCTATTGTAGTGTCTTCAGGACAATGTGTAAGTGTTCGGCATGCTCTTTCCGATTCTTTGAATACACCAGGATGTCGTCAATGAAGGTAACAACAAACATGTCTGAGTACTCTCGGAAAACTTGGTTCATCAAGTTTATAAAAATGGCTGGTGCATTTGTAACGACCCTAAAATTTCTATACCTTCGCGTATCATTTCTTTAATAAAATATTTTAATTATTTATTTTTGGTATATTTTGTTTTCTAGTAAATATATTATTTTATTACTTCATCTGATTTACCCATTTTATAATTTTTCAAAGCCCAAAACCTAAGCTAATACAATTCCATTTGATTTCTTTCTTTTCTTTTTCTAAGCCATTTTCTTTTCAAGCTACGGTATATATTTAATTCTTGTTAAATATGTGCATGAACAACTTTATATCTTATTGGTTAGGTTCTTGTATTGTTATTTCATAGATCACATGTTCAAATTTCCATTCTTGCAATTATTTTTATTATTTTTTAAACTCTCTCATGAGACCTTTCATTTTCTTTAACTCACAAATGAATGGTTATCTTTTCAATTTCTTTTAACTCTTAAAATAAATCCATCATGAATTAGAATTATGGTGAACATTATTTGTTCTCTCTCTCTCCTTCATTTTCTTCAAAACCTCCACTCATAATTCTTTCCCTTTCTTATGTGCATTACATCATTATTTATTTTCCTCCTCCTCTTCTTTTTCTCATACAAAAATATTCAGAAAAGATAAACCTTAAATAAAATTTAGCCACCTTCATTCTTAGAGCTATCATAATTCCGGCGTTTTTGGAGTACTTCCGTTCGCTAAGATTTGAGACGAGGTGAATCGAGAATTGTTACCGCTCACAATTTTTTCGTTAAAATAAATTGCTTTCCACCAAATCGAATCGGTGAGCCGGTTACTATATCGACTCACATATCCTGTAAGTCCTTTCCCTCTCCTTCGTTTCTAGTTTTCTCCTTCTTGGACCCATCACCTTGCTTTGTCGTAGTCCCTAATTATATATATATATATATATATATATATATATATATATATATATATATATATGTATGTATGTATGTATGTATGTATATATATGTATGTATGTATGTATGTATGTATGTATGTATTTAATTAAATATAGTTGTACATGTAGCAATTAGTTGTATGTTCTTTTCGTATTTTTGTGTTGTAGTTTATATCATGTTCATATTAATTTATTGATTTGTGTAAACTGTTGATATTAGCATGTTATTCATATATTCCACTGCTATTCCATAAATCACATGTTTGAAACCCCTGATCTCGTAATTATTTAATAAAATACCATAGTTTTGTCATTCTTAAATATGATCTTAAAATACCTTTATCGTTAATATAATTTTTAGAAATTAATTTCCACTTCTAGAAAATCTTGGAACATTAGGATAAAATAATAGATTGAACTACAAATTTACAGTAAATTTTTTATATCAAACCGAATAACGGTTTAGGAGTTGCGTAGTTTTTTATTCACTGTTTTAAAAACCAGAAAACTTTCATTAAGAGTCTTCTTCAAGAGACCATAACTCTGTAATCGTTGATCCAAATTAAACATTTTCAGATATTTTGAATATCTACATCAAAAGATATAGATTTTCTTAATTTTAAGTTTTTACTGAAAACTAACATAAAATATAGAAAACCGTATTACAATATTAAGCGACGAATCCGGACAAAATCTGTCCTGATTCGCACACTGTTTTTAAATTGGACATAACTTGAACTCTTAATATCCGTTCGTGACGAAATTTAGATGCGTAGATGAAAAATTGATAGAACTATAATTTTATGTATATTATATTACTTATAAACACATGAAACAGCCCGATATAGGCTTTGCAATATAACATATAGTTACTGTCCAGAAATCTGAATTTATATTTTTAACGCTGATGTTAAAATGATTATAACTAGAGTTTCAAAAATCTAAATTGTGCGAATCTTAGTGTTTTGGATAAGTACATCGAAAGACTTACAATTTTATAATAATTTTTGTAACCTGAAACCTGATGGAAATTGACCCAAACTATATTTTAAAAATGTGTGACGGTGCTGAACATATTCTGGTCTGTTTTGTGCGACGACACGAAAACGTATATATCTCCAAAACCGGTAGTCGTATTTAGGCGAGACTGGAACTCACGTGTGCATAAAATTTAAGGCTATTTTTTTGTTTATATTCTGACTTCAATTGACTTGATTAACTAGTCGTACATATCACATATTTACAACATTATTTTTGGACGTTACTTGTATACTTATTTCATATCTTGTTCTATGATTGCTTATTTATTTTTATCTATATGACTTGTGATTAAACCATTACATACTAGAATTGACTTGATCTTGAACTTGAACACTTAACTTGACTCGACCCAAGATTGCAACTGACATGACTTGCATTTTACTTGACTTACTCGACTTCATTCTTCATCTTTTGCAATCTAGGGTTTCGATCAAGACATATTATAATCAACCAAGCAAATCAACCAAGGCAATCTAACCATTATAATCTATTATACTCATGGTGTTTGGGATAGTTTCAGGTATGAATCCAATGGAATTTTAGGAGTCCTGTATTAACCTACTCGAATTCTATTTACTCGAATCTCAGTCGGGTCGACTACTCCACAGTTTGGAGTCCCGATACTAACACATGAAATGTGACCATGTTTCCTTGCTCCTAGAGCCCCACTCTTGAGCTCGTGAATACTTCTACGGTTGCGTTGATATTCACACTTGGAACTTAATGTTAACATAGTGACCATATAGACCTATAGGACATATACTCATATTCACTTCCACACACTTTTACTCATCATTTACATTACTTTATTTTATACTATACGTACCATTCTTCATATTTACCTTACCTTTGGGACTTACCGAGCGCAAGTTCACTGACGGACATTCCACCCTATTTTCTTTTCTATCTTGGGAATATTCGTCAGATGACTCAGGGATGGAGAAGATGGAACCGATAGAAGAAGAATACAACCACCTGTCATCACAGGCCGACTACTAGTTTTCTTTCAGCATTTTAGTTTTTCAATACGCTTCTTGTTTAAGGCTCTTGGTATTGTACTTTAATATCTTGTAATCAGTTGTAAACTCTTTAAAAGTAAATATATCGATGTTGAATTTTATTTCACTTGTCTATTCTTGTACATTTTATATTGCTTATAAACACTTAGCGTATTTGTTTCGAGAAAATGCCTTCTCGGAATAAATACGTCGCAGATTTGTCACATACCCATTACCGCTCTTTTGGGAAGCGGGGTGTGACAGCATTGGTCACTCCAAATGGTATTAGGAGATATTCATAATGGCCATAACGAGTCCTAAACGTCGTCTTCGGAATGTAGGACTCCTTGACCTTTACCTGATGATAACCTGAGCGAGGATTTAATTTTGAGAAAACACAAGATCCACTTAACTGATCAAAAAGGTCATCGATGCGAGCTAGCGGATACTTGTTCTTAATCATTGCTTTATTCAGTGCTCGATAATCGACGCACATCCGGTACGTTCCTTCCTTCTTCTTCACCAACAGCACCGGAGATCCCCAACTTGAGGTACTGGGTCTGATCCAACCTTTCTTCAAAGGCTCGTCTAACTGGATACGAATTTCTTTCTATCCTTCCGGACTTAGTCGATATGGAGCTTTGATTACAGGTTGTGCATCGGGTTGTAAATCAATATTGAATTCAATAGCTCTATTGGGAGGCAAACCTGATATGTCTTTAGGGAATACATCCTCGAAATCTCGAACTACTTCAGGCTTTTCTCCTTCGGCTTGTAGGGAGGAATCTTCAGCAGTCTTTGGCTTGGCATGATAGCTTCCTGGCTCCAAGGTTCCGTCTCCACTTTTGAAATAGAAGAATGGGTGATCTGGTATCTCAAATACTATCCTTCTTTGACGGCAGTCAATGGTAGCATAAAATACTCCCAGCCAATCCATTCCCAACACAACGTCGATATTTTGTATGTCCAGCACTTTGAAATTTACGTAGAATTCTCGGCCGCAAACTACAACTGGACACTGATCATATCCCAAAGTAGCCTTCAGGACTCTATTCCCGGAATTGATGTTCCAGCTTGAAATGAGTGTCTCGACAGGAATCGCGTGCGTTCTCACGAACCGTTGTGACATGAAACAATGTAAAACTCCAGTGTTGAAAAGTGTGAGTGCAGGAAGGGCGGCTACTAGTATAATACCTAAGTTGTGTGATATTGCGTTTAGGTATATGGAAAGTATAACGATGTACCGGTGTTGAAAAGTTGAAAGAATGGGGAGAATTTACCGGTGATGACTTGTCTTATGGCTTCGGCCTTTTTGACCGTCATTGTGAAAGCCTGACGCCTCGGTAAATCTCTCTACGTCGGAGGCACATTCCTTTGTCCTTAAGACACGTTTCTCCATGCTTGATGAAATTGACGCTGAGACGGTACTGGTGGTCCACGTGGAGCTGGTGCAGGAAGAGCTAGGTAGGGTGCAGATGCCTGAATTGCCGGCCTCTGCGGAGCTGGCATCGTGGGTCTAGGTGCTGGTGTTGTGTTACTTCGATATGGGCATGCTCCTATAGCGTGAGTAGATGTGCCACAAATCAAACACATGCCATTTGCATGCCTGCAGTCCTTCGCTAAGTGTCTAGTTCTCTTGCAGTAGAAACAGAAATCTGGACTGGATTCTTTAAACGATCTTCCTGGCCTCTTGGGTGCAAAAGTCGGCTTGGAAAGGGCTCCTCCTGTTATCTGGGTAGCAGGGCGTTTGATTTTGGCTGCTTACGGCTTACCTTTCTTCTTGACCACAGCTTCTGTAACACCCGGTCCCTTTTATACCGAAGTCCGTATTTTATTACTTTAGAATTCTATTTATTCTATTTACAATTTTATGTGTTTTATTTAGAAAATTATTTATTTATTAAAACCCTTTCTTTAAACCCACATCCTAATTTCTAACCTATTTTTTCCCCTCAGCCACTACCCATTTTCTTACCTAGTGTTATAAAGGACTAAGCCCCGGCCTATTTCTATCTTCTCCCTAATAGATTTCTTTTCTTTTCCCTCTGGCCTAGAATCCCCAAGCCCAGCAAATATTTTCTCAGCCATTTCTTTAGTGAGCCTTTCCTCACTTATTAGATATAAGGTTCCCTATTATTCTTAAAACCCAAACCCTATATTATCTCATTTATTTTCATCTAAAATTTTCCTTAATTTCCCTAGCCAAACTTGCCTCAGGCCAGCTCCCATTTTTCCAATTAATTTTTCTTTTCTTTTAAATCCTTTGTTTTATTTTAAGCCCACTGCCATTTTCCTTTCTTCTTTCTTTAATTTTTCCCATTTAATTCTCTCAGCCTTTCCACACAAGCCCGGCCCGCCTCCTTAATCTCCCTTTAATTGCTTTTATATTTGTGCCCAGCTCTTCAGTCCAGCAGCCCAATCCCATAAATTTCTGCTATTAATTTTTAGTCTGCAGCCTTGGCCCGGCCCCCTCTCAACTCCACTATTTTATTATTCTTTTTTATAACAACTTGGCCCGGCCCACTCCCCTACAGCAGCTCACCAACACCCGACCCGGCCCAATCCCTGTGCATCTCCCTCATCCCCAACGGTAAGAATCCCTCATTCCCGCTCGCGATCCCCTTTCCCCGCCGCCTCCTTCGCCCGCGCTTGCGCCACGCCCGCGAGCGTTACCATCATGACGCGCACCTCCTCGCCTCACCATCTCTTCCTCCTCACTTCCATGCTCTCCCTCATCCCGCTCCTCACTCGCCCCCGCCACCGAGCCTCGCCTGGAACCTCCAGCGATCGTCGATCATCCCCGATCACCACCACCATCTCGACCCTCGATCACAAGCACCCCGAACACCTCACTTCCTCCCCACTGACCACCAACTCCTCCTCTTCCCTGCAACCCCGGCGGCCATCGCCTGCAAGTTCCGACCAACCGTCGCAAGAACCTCCAGACAACCGCTGCCTCACTGCGCGCCAGCCACCGCCTCCACCATCGTGACCTCCTCGCCTCCAGCTGCTTCCCTCCGCATCCGCCACCCGTTCCCTGAGCTCCCCATCGCCTTCGACTCGAGCAGCTCTCTTGCCGTCAACCTCCTCCGGCCACGCAGCCACGTCGTCGGCGTTCAACCCTCTCTCTCGCTGTCTCTCTTCCCTTCTCACCCTCTTTCTCTCTCTCTCTCTCTCCCTCTGCCTACACACTCTCTCCCTCTCTCTCTGTCTTTCACTCTCTCTGCCTCTCTCTCTCTCTCTCACATTTCTCTCTCCCTCTCTCTTTCACTCCTTCCCTCTAACTCTCTTTCTCTCTCTAACCCTGTCTCTCTTTCTCCCCTCTACAACTTTCTCTCCGTATCCCTCGGCGTCTCTCCCCTGCTCCGGACCGCCAACGTCACTCTCCGCTGGCCAGAATAGATCGAGCTCACTCCGAGACGTTACCGTGGCCGAGCACTTGCATCCATCCCAATCGACGTTCGTCGCGCGTTCGTGACGCCGTTGCTATCGTGTGACCCGAGGCGCCCCCAGGCAAGTTTTTACTTGCTTTCATGCTATTCTATATATATTACAAATCAATATCGTGTATGAATTACGCTTTTCTTTTCCGTAAAATATTGCCACAAAACTGTTCGATGCTCGTTTTCATGGGAAATCATTATCAACTTTGACGGAACAAGATAAATTATATTGGCCCTGGTAGAGATGGTTAACATGTGCAAATTTCATCGGAAAATACGGCTGTTAACAGTTAAAACGACTACCCCCAAGTTTAACCGTAAAACTGAAATTCTTTTGTACCTGAAAACCGTTAAATTCACCATAAATCATATACACACTGAATTGGTGCGTTCGAGGGCTCAAATCGAAGTCAACTCGACGAACTTTAACCCTACACTAGTTTCCAGACATTCCTGTACTTAAACCATGATGATATTTGGTTTGGAGTGCGACTCTGGACTGCAGTCCAGAGCGACTCCAGTTATTGGTTGCTGTTCCGTAATGGGTACTACAGGATTTACATAACTCTTAGGTTGCGGAACTCCGCTGTTTATTGTAGATAAACCTGTTATCTAAACAACATAATTGATTTCACGCTGTTTCGTTACCATTTGTTATTTATTCTGTAATTTAAAAGATCGGGACGCATAACAGTCCCAACAGAATCAGAACTGACATATTAATGTTAAATAGAGTATAACTCCTGACGTGCAGATGCGATCGAAGATCCGTCTGTTGCGTTGAAAACCTTACTGAAAACCCTAGAATTCATCCAACTGTAGCGTCGCTAAAATCTGATCCCCACAGGGATTAAAATGCGTTGCGAAATGGATTCCTGATTCTGAAACCGGATTTCCAGCCGCGTGCGCTTAAAATGAAACAGTTATAACTAATGATCCTGAAACCCGATTGGCTCGAAACCAAATTAGATGGATAGCTAACTGAACATATTAATTACTACCTGTTTATCATTTCACTAAATTTTATACATATGTTTCAGGATAAATCGTGCAAGTGATAGACTGTTGTTTTATGATACCTTAGTTGTGCTTCTTATACTGTTCATGCATCATATCATACTTATATCATTATAGTGATAACCTAGTGACATCGTGCATTTACCCAATGTTAGATTTTAGTGGTGATTGTGGCAAGTACGTCAGTGTTCGTGTATCCGTGATTAAGTGAAAGTGATACGTACTTGTGCACAATCAGTGTCCCTTTTATTCTATTGCATTGTCGACGTCTGTGGGATGTGTGTACGTGTGACTATAAGTGGTATGGGACACTTATGGAAGCACTTGCACGGATGTCACAGATAAGGCATCCGACACTGCCATTTATCTTCGGTATTGGTCGGGACGTGCTTGATGGAGGTCCTGCCTCCAGTTCTCGCGCAGACTTGTCACGGATCGATTAATATTTAGGGTGATGGTTAGCGTTTGATATAGACCACGGGGTGTGGGGTAGTTTAAGTGTGAGTTCAACAGAATCTCGGGAGTCCCATGCCGGCTTATATATTTAGGGAGTTATATGGAGATTTACAGGGTACGTGATATATACACCGTGATATTCTTGTTACATGTTGGGCCCGTGGTCCCTTGCCCTTGGGTTCTACCCTTGGGTGGAGGACACTCGCGAGTGGTTGACTCTCACACTTGGACTGACGATAGGCTTATTGACCTGTGTAGTGAGACTTAGAGACTGATAGGGTTACTGTCATTTACATTCCTTATATACTGTGTTGACAAACATGACATATCGTTATAATGCTTTACTGCTCCGCTGCATTGATTACTGCACATTCATATTCATGCTGTCTTACCGTTATTCACATCTACTACTACTGCTAGAACTGTCACTTAATTCTATACATATTATATTGCTATTGTGTCGCTCTGACGACCTGAGTATGCATGCTCAGCGTGAGGAGAAGATTTAGCCTGGACCAGTGCAATACAGACTACTTGACTTGTCATTCCCGAGTTACATTCATTTGTTCCACTTCAGGTCAGTCTTTACATTGTTTTCTTCAGTTACTGCATTTCTCATTACCTGCGCATTATATACTGTTTACCATGAGAAACTAGAAGCCGAAGTGTGACTACGGCAGGACTTTTCCTTGACCGTAGGAGCATGGCTGGCCTTGTCTACCCCTCGTATTCCGTATTTTGGGAAGCGGGGCGTGACATGGTTTAGTTGGTATCAGAGCCAGGTTTTGCATCGATTGGGATTGCAGTTTTCCGTGTACAGTTTGGCAATCTAAGACATCCTTCGGTCTAGGTTGTAAACTGTCATTCTTGATTCATATTCACACCGTGCGTTCAGCTATCCATTCACTATGGTTTCAGGTGACTTGACAAGGGTGCGTGGTGGCAATTGCACTACCGTACTCTATTCAAGTGACTTAAAGTGATACAGTTGATTCCCCACTTGTAATGATATTCATCATCTCTGATATTCTTGAATCCTTGTTCTATCCATATCATATTTTGATTCATTTAGCGTGTGACTTATATCATTCTCAAAATCGTTGTCCCAGGATCATGTCTTCCAACAACTCTTCATCTGTTTCCGCTCCCCAGAATCAGACCGTTGAGATTCTGAGTGCACTGAGAGGTCTAAGGGAAGCCCAGGAGCGAACAAATGACTTGTTGACTGAAGGACTGAGAAGACATGTGAATCAGGCACCAGCGGGAGTCTCCTATCATAAAGGAATCCCTATTGGACGAGGAAAGGAGAGGAAGATGAAGCGTCAACAGAAGCATCAGAGGAACCCTTGCTGTGGATATTGTAAGAGGCCAGGACACCTTCAGAGGGATTGTCGCCGTGCCCAAGGGAAATGTCTGATATGCGGTTCCAACCAACACCTCATCAACGGCTGCCCAGAAAGGAAAGAACTGCAAGGAAGAAACTCGTCCACACTCCCCACTTCTGCCAAGTGAGGATTACCGCGTAGTTCGGACTTCGACGATAAGGCGGATCAAACGCAGGATTCAACTCACGCGACGAGAATGCACTGTTATAGCAGACGAAGAATGATTTTTCATGTTATCTACTTTCAGTAATAATATTGTCACTTTATGAATATTTCTTTCCGTTTGAAATCTTGTATCCTTTGAACTTTTAGTTGAATGCAATAAAATTTGAATCATAATATATGTATCATTCTCACGCTCTCTCTATGGCAAATCCTATTAATTATCACAGTGTTTCCATTTTGATCTTTCAGTTCCTGCAACCGCATATTTTCCTATACTTCGTACCCCTAGCTTCTTCCTCGATGTATTCCACTGTCTAATCATGACCTTTCTTTTCAGACCATGGCCACCCTGGAGCAGCGCCGCATCTAGATGAGGATACACAGTCATGCGTTTCCTTAGATCACACACTGACGAGCTCTGATGATGAGGTCAATGGTCCACAGGTCAACTTCGAAAACAATGATTCAGAGGACGAAGGAGCAGCCGCCCCAGAGTTTGGCATGATAGCTGATTCTGACGAAGAAGAAGTAGATCTTGAAGAGAACATGATAGAGGAAGACCCCGAGGAAGAACCGATGGAAGAAAACCCAGTGGAGGAAAATCCCATGGAAGAGAATCTAGAAGAAGAAAATCACATGGAATCAGATCTCGATGAAGAAGCTCTATCCGAGGAAGAAGGATCAGAAGATCAAGACCCTGTGGTGGAAGGACTTCCAATAGAGGTACCTGCGAAGCGCTATGGAAATGGACGCCCCTACCTGAGTGCGCGCGCCTACCGCAACCTGCTGAATCTCCACAACCGCGATTGACGGAATTCCTTTTTGATGTTGTTTTTCTGGCCAAATAAAATGTGTTTAGTTTAGGGCCACTTCTAGTATTGGATAATGCCTTGTTTCAAATTTTCTTGAATGAAATAAATCTTTTGAATTCGTCAACCTTTTTGATAATTGGTTTGCTTGATGTTTGTTTATTGCTTATATCCATTTATTTTCGGCTGAGATCCCTGACTGTCCACCCCTACTCGTGGTATAGTTTTCACCCTCGTTTCGATTGGAAAGTACCGCACTCTGATCCTTGGAATGAGCCACCATTCATCCTTCGTCTGCGCCCGTTTGAGATCCTGCCGGGAGGAGAACAGTTCCTGTGAAACTTCCGAGTTCACTAACTCTTCAAATTTTGATTCGTGTGTCGTATCGACTGTTGTTTCCTCCACACTTTTTCTTTTGTATTCCTTTGTTGCTCTTCCTTACTTCCTGTGCTGACCCGATCCCAATCTCCTTGATCTTCAGCCTAAAACCGACACACTCCAACCTTCTGATTGAGCCACATTTGCTTATAATCATTACCCTATCTAGCCCCGTACCTATTGGTGTTCTTCCTATTACCCTAATTATATTTAATGATGCTGTTATTCAAAAATCTAGTTTCAGTATTTTGAATTTATCGAAGAGAATGTGTTATTGATTACCCTGTTTCATGTATTTTAAGTACACTATTAGTATTCTCTTTTTCAGTAGCGCACCCGTACACCGCGCAAATTTTGTTCCATGTTTCTTAGATTCACTATACAAGTTTTCAAAAATCATTTTAAACCTATTTTCGATACATTTTCCTAAAATGTTTTAACCTACTGACTGGTTTTCACTATATTATTGTCGTTACTTTATTTTCGGGTTTGTACTTATGTTTACTATATAAATAGCTGAGCTTTATACTTTTCTGCTTGTTTTACTAAACTTAAATGTGCACATATATGGTTTCGACTTTTATCGAACACACTTTGATTATTATTGTTCGTTATTGTTACCTATGTCATCGGGTACTTATAGTTCGCCCTTATAGTTTTCCTGTATTATACCTTGTAAGCCTATTTTTGTATGTGGTTCTTATACATATGTATGTACTTTCAAAACTTTGTCCACCCGTTTTTAAGTAATTCAGCATGTATTAGTGTACGATATGATAATTCTTCGCTTATTATTTATATCTAGTTGTTTCTTTTAAATTTCGAGGACGAAATTTTTTGTAAGGGTGGTATGATGTAACACCCGGTCCCTTTTATACCGAAGTCCGTATTTTATTACTTTAGAATTCTATTTATTCTATTTACAATTTTATGTGTTTTATTTAGAAAATTATTTATTTATTAAAACCCTTTCTTTAAACCCACATCCTAATTTCTAACCTATTTTTTCCCCTCAGCCACTACCCATTTTCTTACCTAGTGTTATAAAGGACTAAGCCCCGGCCTATTTCTATCTTCTCCCTAATAGATTTCTTTTCTTTTCCCTCTGGCCTAGAATCCCCAAGCCCAGCAAATATTTTCTCAGCCATTTCTTTAGTGAGCCTTTCCTCACTTATTAGATATAAGGTTCCCTATTATTCTTAAAACCCAAATCCTATATTATCTCATTTATTTTCATCTAAAATTTTCCTTAATTTCCCTAGCCAAACTTGCCTCAGGCCAGCTCCCATTTTTCCAATTAACTTTTCTTTTCTTTTAAATCCTTTGTTTTATTTTAAGCCCACTGCCATTTTCCTTTCTTCTTTCTTTAATTTTTCCCATTTAATTCTCTCAGCCTTTCCACACAAGCCCGGCCCGCCTCCTTAATCTCCCTTTAATTGCTTTTATATTTGTGCCCAGCTCTTCAGTCCAGCAGCCCAATCCCATAAATTTCTGCTATTAATTTTTAGTCTGCAGCCTTGGCCCGGCCCCCTCTCAACTCCACTATTTTATTATTCTTTTTTATAACAACTTGGCCCGGCCCACTCCCCTACAGCAGCTCACCAACACCCGACCCGGCCCAATCCCTGTGCATCTCCCTCGTCCCCAACGGTAACAATCCCTCATTCCCGCTCGCGATCCCCTTTCCCCGCCGCCTCTTTCGCCCGCGCTTGCGCCACGCCCGCGAGCGTTACCATCATGACGCGCACCTCCTCGCCTCACCATCTCTTCCTCCTCACTTCCATGCTCTCCCTCATCCCGCTCCTCACTCGCCCCCGCCACCGAGCCTCGCCTGGAACCTCCAGCGATCGTCGATCATCCCCGATCACCACCACCATCTCCACCCTCGATCACAAGCACCCCGAACACCTCACTTCCTCCCCACTGACCACCAACTCCTCCTCTTCCCTGCAACCCCGGCGGCCATCGCCTGCAAGTTCCGACCAACCGTCGCAAGAACCTCCAGACAACCGCTGCCTCACTGCACGCCAGCCACCGCCTCCACCATCGTGACCTCCTCGCCTCCAGCTGCTTCCCTCCGCATCCGCCACCCGTTCCCTGAGCTCCCCATCGCCTTCGACTCGAGCAGCTCTCTTGCCGTCAACCTCCTCCGGCCACGCAGCCACGTCGTCGGCGTTCAACCCTCTCTCTCACTGTCTCTCTTCCCTTCTCACCCTCTTTCTCTCTCTCTCTCCCTCTGCCTACACACTCTCTCCCTCTCTCTCTGTCTTTCACTCTCTCTGCCTCTCTCTCTCTCTCACATTTCTCTCTCCCTCTCTCTTTCACTCCTTCCCTCTAACTCTCTTTCTCTCTCTAACCCTGTCTCTCTTTCTCCCCTCTACAACTTTCTCTCCGTATCCCTCGGCGTCTCTCCCCTGCTCCGGACCGCCAACGTCACTCTCCGCTGGCCAGAATAGATCGAGCTCACTCCGAGACGTTACCGTGGCCGAGCACTTGCATCCATCCCAATCGACGTTCGTCGCGCGTTCGTGACGCCGTTGCTACCGTGTGACCCGAGGCGCCCCCAGGCAAGTTTTTACTTGCTTTCATGCTATTCTATATATATTACAAATCAATATCGTGTATGAATTACGCTTTTCTTTTCCGTAAAATATTGCCACAAAACTGTTCGATGCTCGTTTTCATGGGAAATCATTATCAACTTTGACGGAACAAGATAAATTATATTGGCCCTGGTAGAGATGGTTAACATGTGCAAATTTCATCGGAAAATACGGCTGTTAACAGTTAAAACGACTACCCCCAAGTTTAACCGTAAAACTGAAATTCTTTTGTACCTGAAAACCGTTAAATTCACCATAAATCATATACACACTGAATTGGTGCGTTCGAGGGCTCAAATCGAAGTCAACTCGACGAACTTTAACCCTACACTAGTTTCCAGACATTCCTGTACTTAAACCGTGATGATATTTGGTTTGGAGTGCGACTCTGGACTGCAGTCCAGAGCGACTCCAGTTATTGGTTTCTGTTCCGTAATGGGTACTACAGGATTTACATAACTCTTAGGTTGCGGAACTCCGCTGTTTATTGTATATAAACCTGTTAGCTAAACAACATAATTGATTTCACGCTGTTTCGTTACCATTTGTTATTTATTCTGTAATTTAAAAGATCGGGACGCATAACAGTCCCAACAGAATCAGAACTGACATATTAATGTTAAATAGAGTATAACTCCTGACGTACAGACGCGATCGAAGATCCGTCTGTTGCGTTGAAAACCTTACTGAAAACCCTATAATTCATCCAACTGTAGCGTCTCTAAAATCTGATCCCCACAGGGATTAAAATGCGTTGCGAAATGGATTCCTGATTCTGAAACCGGATTTCCAGCCGCGTGCGCTTAAAATGAAACAGTTATAACTAATGATCCTGAAACCCGATTGGCTCGAAACCAAATTAGATGGATAGCTAACTGAACATATTAATTACTACCTGTTTATCATTTCACTAAATTTTATACATATGTTTCAGGATAAATCGTGTAAGTGATAGACTGTTGTTTTATGATACCTTAGTTGTGCTTCTTATACTGTTCATGCATCATATCATACTTATATCATTATAGTGATAACCTAGTGACATCGTGCATTTACCCAATGTTAGATTTTAGTGGTGATTGTGGAAAGTACGTCAGTGTTCGTGTATCCGTGATTAAGTGAAAGTGATACGTACTTGTGCACAATCAGTGTCCCTTTTATTCTATTGCATTGTCGACGTCTGTGGGATGTGTGTACGTGTGACTATAAGTGGTATGGGACACTTATGGAAGCACTTGCACGGATGTCACAGATAAGGCATCCGACACTGCCATTTATCTTCGGTATTGGTCGGGACGTGCTTGATGGAGGTCCTGCCTCCAGTTCTCGCGCAGACTTGTCACGGATCGATTAATATTTAGGGTGATGGTTAGCGTTTGATGTAGACCACAGGGTGTGGGGTAGTTTAAGTGTGAGTTCAACAGAATCTCGGGAGTCCCATGCCGGCTTATATATTTAGGGAGTTATATGGAGATTTACAGGTTACGTGATATATACACCGTGATATTCTTGTTACATGTTGGGCCCTTGGTCCCTTGCCCTTGGGTTCTACCCTTGGGTGGAGGACACTCGCGAGTGGTTGACTCTCACACTTGGACTGACGATAGGCTTATTGACCTGTGTAGTGAGACTTAGAGACTGATAGGGTTACTGTCATTTACATTCCTTATATACTGTGTTGACAAACATGACATATCGTTATAATGCTTTACTGCTCCGCTGCATTGATTACTGCACATTCATATTCATGCTGTCTTACCGTTATTCACATCTACTACTACTGCTAGAACTGTCACTTAATTCTATACATATTATATTGCTATTGTGTCGCTCTGACGACCTGAGTATGCATGCTCAGCGTGAGGAGAAGATTTAGCCTGGACCAGTGCAACACAGACTACTTGACTTGTCATTCCCGAGTTACATTCATTTGTTCCACTTCAGGTCAGTCTTTACATTGTTTTCTTCAGTTACTGCATTTCTCATTACCTGCGCATTATATACTGTTTACCATGAGAAACTAGAAGCCGAAGTGTGACTACGGCAGGACTTTTCCTTGACCGTAGGAGCATGGCTGGCCTTGTCTACCCCTCGTATTCCGTATTTTGGGAAGCGGGGCGTGACAGCTTCATAACGGCCCGCTGCCTTCAGAGTGAGTTCATGAGTCGGATAGTCGCTTATGGCTAATACCGCTTGAATCTCCGGCTCTAAGCCTTGTTGGAATCGTCCTCATCGGTAGGGATCAGATGTGCTGTGAAACTGATATGATGTTGATGTCAGGACAGTTACGTGTTTTACGGAACAAAATTTAAGACGAATTCTTACCTGCTAAGCATGATGAATTCGTCATCATATTCATTTACCGATTTTACCCATATAGAGGCTTGTTGTAGGTGGATGAACTGTTGTTCCATATCGAAATGGGCAGTCTCGGGGAAAAACTTTGCATCGAATAGGTCGCGGAACGTCTTCCACTCTATTGGTGTTCCCGCCAAAATTTTCGGCCAAGAGCTACTTGTTCCCTTATAAAAAAGGGGGGAGTCCTCAAAACAGGCCTCACATGTAAAACACGTGAGCACTCATATGCAAAGCGTATGAGCGCTGAATAAAACAATTAATGGGCAAACATGCCTCACGTGTAAAACACGTGAGCGCTCATATGTAAAACATATGAGCGCTGAACATAAACAAGCCAAAACCTACAGCAGGGGTCACGTGTTAAACACATGAGTTCTCTTGTCTCTCACATGCAAAGCATGTGAGCACCCCAATTTAAAATGTTCCTATCAAATTCTAAAATTAAATTCTATTTGGGAAATATTTTCTTGATCTTCCTTAAACTAGAAAGATCTTCTCTGTCAAACAGAGGACCCTTGGATCAAAGATCCAGCGGTGATCATATGATGGAATAAAAATCTATTATAGGAAAATATTTTCCTAATCTTATAATAAGAATAAAATTCTATGTTAACAAGATATCCATATTAAGAAAATATATTTCTGATCTTGTTAAACTAAAATGATTTGATAGAATAAAATTCTAATCTTATAAAAACTAACAAAATATTCATAATCTTGTTAAACAAACAAGAAATCTTCTCTGTTAAACAGAGAGCCTTTGGATTAAAAATCCAACGGTGAATAAAATTCACCGATTGATCTAAAAGATCCTGAAATCAATCATGATCTCTCAATGAGGGATTTTCTTAACAAATTGATTCTTTTTCTTCTCATATAAATAGGAGCAAGGAGAGGAGTAAAAATATACAGAGAGGGAAAGGGGAAGAAAAATAGAGAGAGAATTAAATTCTCTAAAGAAGAGGAACCCCTCCCAAAAGCTCCCACAAAAAGAGAATTTAATTCTCAAACCAAGAATTTAACTCTTCTCAAAGAACTTAGTTTTTCCCATGGTTAAGATCTGCAGAAGCAGATCTCCGCACAAGTTGAGAATTTAATTCTCATCGGGGAGATTCTGTCATGCAGATTCAAAACCTAAGGGAAAGAACCGAATCCAAAAGAGTTTAACTCTTACAAAACATATGAGAATTTAATTCCTCTGAAACTAGGGTTTAACCCTTTAAAAAGAATTTAATCCCTGCAAAGAACAAAAGGAGAACTTGATTCCTCAGAACCATAGAAGAACAGTCTGGTGATTCATTAGCGTTCGACGCTACATAACAAACCTCACGTGTTCCTACGTGAGCACCTCTGATGAACAAAAAGAATGACTGAGACTGAATCACATGCTCCCACGTGACCCTTTAAAGCGAGCGCTCAGCAATTACATGAAAAAGAGGAAATTCCAAAGACAACGCTCACATTTTGAAGGCGCCTCACGTGCCCGCACGTGACCGTTTGATGAACCAAGTGCTTAGCACTTATAAGTGAAAGAGGAATAAAATCCAGAGAACAGTTCCCATCTCAGGCGCCTCACATGCTCACACGTGAGCCAAGTGCTCAGCACTTTTATATATGAAAGAGGGAATAAACTCAAAGAGGCAGTGCCCAACTCTAAGCGCCTCACGTGAGCCCCCCAACTTTCAGTGTTTAACACTGCTATGGCGCCTCACGTGAGCATCTCAGATCTCAGTGTTTAACACCGCCTTAGAATATCACGTGGGAGCACGTGGGCACTGAGCATACACTAGTGTTTAACATTATAAGAGGACAGCTTCAACCCCAGATTGGCTAAATCTTTCCTGAGATTAAATCTCTAAACAAACCGAGCCTCTATGCTCAGACTCGATAACTCCTCGATTTGGAATTTGGTTCAAGGGTACATCTCTCCACACCTCTGATACATGTCGTTGTAATTCTTCAACGTCTTCAGGGAGGTGGCGGGTCCCGACAACCAACAACTTTTTGGTACATTTCCAATTCCATGGATACCCCCCTATGGACTGTAATGTCCTTAAACTAACTATGGACCGTAATGTCCTTAAACTAAACCCTCACCTCAAAATGGTGATCTTTGGACCGCAATGTCCCTAAACTAAATTCCATGGACTATGATGTCCTTAAACCTCTATGGACTATGATGTCTTTAAACATGAACTATGATGTCCTTAAAACCCAATTGACCGTAACATCCCTAAACTAAACTCTATGGACTATGAGGTCCTTAAACTCATGGACTATGAAGTCCTTAAACCCAATGGACCGCGACGTCCCTAAACTAAACTCTATAGACTATGACGTCCTTAAACTATGGACTATGATGTCCCTAAACTCCATAGACTATGATGTCCATAAACCCAATGGACCGCAACGTCCCTAAACTAAGACGATAGAGCCCAAATGCTCTGTCTTTGGATCTAAATGATCCCAAAATCCTATTGAGTAGAACTTAGTCTAAAATTAGACTAACGTATCCTCAACAAATGTTTAAGTTGATCTTAATCTCAAATGAGCTTAACGATCTTTAAATCCACCAAATCCAAATCTAAGAAAATACGGATTTGGACTAATCCCTGCCCTACAGGCGAAAACACTAATTAGTCTCCGTATACAATCCACGGGCAACCAAAAATAAAACAAACACACACGACACGAAGTGAACATCTGGAGAAGGAGAAAGTAGTTATCGCTACGCGGTAACGTAATTAACTGCAGGGGCTTGCACCTGCATGGAAGAGCGTCCCCACAATCAAAAACCCCTCGCAAACGAGGGGGAATCTGATGAAGTCTGCTACAATGGCCGCATCCGTCTAAACCTCCGAAGCACGAAGCACGGTGCTATAAATCAACTTGGCATCTTCGGAGAGGTGGATGGATAAAACCAAATAGTATCTGCCCCCAAAATTCAGGCCCGAAGTCCTAACGTCCTGGTCGTGTCTTTCGGCGGTAAACAGATTCTGGCACCCATGGTGGGACCTTTTCCTCTTTCCACTCCACACTTCGTGTGTCGTGTTTTTCTGCGATCAAATAATCGCTGTATATATGTTTGTGGTTTCCTTAGGGGAGGGGATACTGAAGCCGGCGTTTTGTCTCTATGAAGAATGGCGTTTGCTCCCACCCTAGCAACTCAGGCTCTGTCATATCCGGTGTCAAGTATGGGCCACTTGCAGCCTCAAATTTCTGCAATCCGGCTTTTCAAGAAATCGACGGGCTTCTTTTTGGGTCGATACTCACACCTCCCACCCTCGGCGCCTCAACCCCGATGGAGGAAGCCCAGAGGAAGTTTGTCTTCCACAGGCTGGTTCCCCAAGCTGCAGCTTTGCCAACATAATCAGTTCTCAAACAACTGGCACCTGCCAAGGACCAAGGGCGACGCAGGGGGCAGAATATTCAAGCTCTCAAAGGAAACATGGGGCAGATTCGGCAAAATCCTGAAGCCAATCAAATCCCGGCCGTAAGAAACAGTCGACGTCGATATTGGCATCATACAAAATGAGCTGGGGGCAGTTCTCCGTATGGTCCTGTTTCAACCCCAGTGGTGAACGTTGTTGTTCCAACTGGGAACAGCTTCAAACTGTTGCGAAGGGTCAGACAAAATTCTCCTACCGCAATATTGAAGAAATCTCCGCAGCCCATGGAGATCCCACGAGAGCAGAAACCAGTTCGCTCGCTGAGACAACTTTCCTCATCTATATAAGGTGTGGAAGCAGGTGAAGGGGACTCATCCCAAGACGGATCCTGATACGGCGGTTCCTCCCAAAACCAAAGCGGCTTTTCACAAAAAAGAGGGGCTCAATAAAGCTTAAAGTGCCCGAAGCAAACTCCAGAGGCCAAAACTCCAAACACCCCAAGCCTGGGGGCATGGTAGTTCATATAGTCTATGTGGTGAATTCCAAAGATGAAGTTCGAGCTTCTACTAGTCATCGACCTCAAACTCAGTCCCTGACAAAAGTTCAACTGTAACGTGAAAAGCTGCAGGAGATGCTCACTCAAGCGGCAGCAAACGGTAATCCATCGCCTAAGAAAAATCCCGAGGACGCACCCGAAGAAAGAATAAAGAAGGAGTTGGATATTGATTTCCTAAAGTGCGCTCTAAAAATGGAAGATGTAGAAGCGGCAGAAATGTTCGCTCAAATGAACCAGATGGCCCTTCTGATTCAGAATATAGCTGGAATGATGGTTCAATCCGAACTACTGGCAGATGAACTGCCAATAGTTGGTCTTAAAGACAAGGGTGACATTTCAAATCCTCTGCAAACCTCATCAACTGCCGAAGAGGAAATGGTTCCAAAAGCAAAGCTGGACGCATATATCGCTCAACGAATCAAAGCTCACTACGCCAGTGAAGCCGCAAATAGATGAATCAAGACTGGTCGACCGTATCCGACGTAGTACGATCAAATACAGTACCCTCCAGAGTACACACTTCCAACATTCCACATGTACAAAGGAACTGGGAATCCTTGCCAGCACATTGCACGATTCAAATCCATGTGCGGAAATACTGGAGGAAATGACATACTACTCCTCTGACAGTTCGTCAGCGGTCTGGCGGGCATCACCTTTGAATGGTATGCGGAACTCCCAAATGATTTCGTGAAGAGCTTCGACAAAATGGATATGCTCTTCTGTCAGGGATTCACTAATGAGAACGAACATACCACCGTGAAATGAAAGGGTTAGACCGAATAAGACTTGGGTTCAATATGTTATCCGATAGCGAAATCTCTGGTCAAAATGCGAGCAACGTATCGACAAAGCCGCAGCTGTGAGAATGTTCATAGCCACCCTTGACCCAAATTCAAAAGATGTTCCCATTTACGGCCCTTTTCAAGCCGACAACCTTCCAAGAACTCATGGATAAAACGGTTCGGTTGGATCAAGTGGGTCAAGACTCCTTTTCATCCGATGATGACGAGTGAAAAGCAGAGGCAAGATGGCGTTTGTTGCCTACGCTCAACAAAGAAAAGCGGCTCTAAAGCAACCTGTCGCCAAAATAGCGACGACGTGGGTACTCGTCCCCCCCGGGATATACACATGGGGCATATTTCTCACTGGCCGAAGAATCTCTATGTAGAACGGTCCTTTCTTCTCAAAAGACAGGAAGGATATTAAGGGGCCTACAAACAGGTCCTACAATCTAGTGGAATACCCCGCTAAAAAAACGGTACGTCCATAAGCAAAATGAGCAAGGATGAAAACCCGAAAGGGCGCCGTGAGTAAAAACAGCAGGACTGCCGGCGAGCTTGTGAAAACCCGGAAGGGCGCAATATCGTTTAAAAAAACGGTATGTTCGCAAGCAAGATGGGCACGGATGAAAACCCGAAAGGGCACCGTGAGTAAAAATAGCAGGACTGCCGTCGAACTTGTGAAAACCCGGAAGGGCGCAACCTCGTTAAAATAAATACACTTACGAGATTCTCATGACTCGTAAGGATAATCCCCCCTGTGAGACCCTCACGGCTCATAGGATTCAAAAGCCTTAAGTTACAGGGATCTAGATATGTTTTTAAGCCGTCATATCTCTCAAATTGCCTTACAGGCGGTCCATATTGACCCTTGTATACAATCCAGGGGTACGAATAAATATTTCTCTGCCAAGTTCCCACCAATGGCGCGAAACTTTCCCACTTGGTGAACAATACTTGTAAGTCCTCTCGACTTATAAGGAGAAAACATTCTTGTAAGATCCTTACGACTTACAAGAGATGACATCACTTAGGAATCCCCATGATTCTTAAGGAGAAAATACGCCTACGAGATCCTCACGACTCGTAGGGAGAAAACCCTTTATGAGACCCTTACGGCTTATAAAGTCAAAAGTCTTAGTCGACAGGATCCTAACCCTGTCTACTAACCCACCTTTGTCCAAATCGACATGGGCAAATGATGATTCGCTCCTGGCACTATTCCAGTTGGAGCGATGCTGATGCCTAAATCGGTATCAAATTCCGAGTCCTCTCAAGGCAAATGATGAGTCGCTCCTGGCAATATCCCAGTTGTAGCGATACAGATGCCTAAACAGGGTGTCAAACTCCAAAGTCAACTTCTCCGACAGATGCCGTCCCTACAACCATCTAATGAAGAAGGGGACCTTGTTCGTCTGGGATCAGAAATGCCAAAGTGCACGGGACAAAATCAAGCAATACCTGCAGAATCCGCTGGTACTGACCGCCCCGGTTAAAGGAAATCCCCTCATCCTGTACACAACAGCCCTTGAAGGTTCTTTAGGCGCACTGTGGGCATAAGAGAATGACCAAGGGAAAGAGAGAGCCCTCTACTATTTGAGTCGAGTTCTCCTGAGGGCAGAAAACAACTACTCCCCTATAGAAAAACATTGCCTAGCGTTAATCTTCGCAATAACGAAGCTCAGACACTATGCTTTGGCGCATGAGGTCCATCTCATATCAAAGGTGGATCCTCTCAAGTATTTGATGTCAAGATCCATACTAACAGGACGATTCGCTAAATGGGCCCTCATCTTGATGGAGTTCTCGATAAATTATCGTCCCCTTAAGGCAGTAAAAAGCCAGGCTATCGCCGACTTCCTCGCTGAGCATCCGATACCTGCTAATTCACCCCTAAATTGCGAGTTGCCGGACGAGCACGCGTTTAACACGATTGACGGGGAGAGAAGAGAAAGTGATACCCGATGGGAACTCTATTTCAACGGAGCATCTTCCATGAAGAAGCGACAACACAATACCCCTATAATCAAATCGGGGGTAGGCCTTATCCTCGTAACTCCGTAAGGAGGGATAATGCGCTTTTCCTTTTCCTTAACAGAGCCGAGGACAAACAATGAAGCAGAATATAAGGCTTTGATAGCAGGTCTTGAGATCGCTATCGACATGGGAATCGAAAACCTCTTCATAAATGGAGACTCCCAGCTGGTCGTTAGTCAAGTAAACGACGACTATCAAACGTGCAAACCAGAGTTGGTGAAGTACGGTGAGAGAGTGCAAAAATTGCTGACTCGAATCCCTTCCTACGCCTTGGAAGCATACCGTGTACAGAAAATAGCAAGGCGGATGCATTAGCCAAACTCACTAAAGAACTGGCTGACGAAAACCTCGATGACGTAAGGATCGTTGTGCAAAGCTGTCGGGTCCTGGCACCAGCGAAAATATCTCCGGAGTCGCCTGAAGAAAAGGAAGCGACCCAGCTAACAGACTTCCAAATAGAAGACCAGGAATAGGTTAAGGATTGGAGAGAAGTCTTTATAGACTACTTCAAATCCCGTCGAACACCTGAAGATGCATCCTCAAGACATCAGCTCATGAAACGAGCTCTGTCTTTTGCCTTCGTCAATGATACTCTATATAAGAGATCATTCGACTCTCTGAGGCTAAGATGCCTAGGACCGGAAGAAGCAAGGAGAGTCGTCCAAGAAACTCACGACGGACTCTGCGGCTCTCACCAAGCCGGGCCAAAGATGAAGTTGAAGATCAAAAGGATGGGCTACTATTAACCCACGATGATTCAAGACTGCCTCGAATACGCGAAACAGTGCCACTCGTGCCAGATTCACGGGGACTTCATCCACCAGCATCCAAATCTGCTACACCCAACGGTGGCTTGCCGGCCGTTCGAAATGTGGGGAACTAACATAATCGGGCCCATCAAACCAACATCATCCAGAGGACATCGGTTTATATTGGCGACAACCGATTACTTCTCCAAGTAGGCAGAAGCAGTATCGCTAAGAGAAGTGAAGACGGAGAATATTCTCCATTTCTTCAAGATACACGTCATCTATCGGTTCGGCACTCCACGACGGATTATCTCCGATAACGGGCCGGCCTACAGAAGTCACAAAATCAGCCGCTTCGCACAGCATCATAATATAGACTGGAGATACTCTTCATTCTATAATCCCCGAGCTAACGGTCTGGCTGAGGCTTTCAACAAAACCTTGACGAAGATCATGAAGAAGACGGTGTCTAAAAATAAGAAGGACTGGCACGAGAGACTGCATGAAGATCTCTGGGCTTACCGGACCACTTTCAAAACGGTCACAAATACAACGCCGTATGCATTGGTATTCGGCGCTGAAGCGGTGCTCCCCTTGGAGAGAGCTACCCTCTCTATGAGTGGCAGTTCATTATGAGCTAACGGACAAAGAGAATGCTCATCTTCGGCTCGAGGAGCTCGACGCCCTCGATGAAACTCATCTCACGGCGCAGCAAAACCTAAAAGCTTACAAAGCAAGGATGACGCGCTCATACGAAAGGCTGACTAGGCCGAGAACATTCCGCCTAGGCGAACTCTTGCTAGTCGTCAAAAGACCTATGATCCCCAATCGTGCCAAACGGGGAAAATTCGAGCCAAACTATGAAGGCCCATACATCATAAACAAGGTCTACCAAGGTGGGGCCTATCTACTCATAGATATGCATGGCAAAAGACCTTTCGGGCCAATAAACAGCCAGTTTTTGAAAAAATACTATGCCTGATGAGTCACGGCCTAGGTCAACGATAGATGACGATGCCTATGTCCGCTCGCTATCTTCCCAAGCCCAAACTTTGTAAGTAGTATCCAGCGAAACCTCGCCTCGAAAACGTGCTATGGACCGAAACGTCCCTAAACTAATAGCGGACCGAGATGTCCTAAAACTAACAACGGACCGAAATGTCCTAAAACTAACTACGGACCGAAACGTCTTTAAACTACTATGAACCCCAGCATCCTTAGGCTAACGCGGCAAAAAAAAGCGCGGCGGTACGTCCATAAGTGAAATGGGCATGGATGAAAACCCGAAAGGGCTCCGTGAGTAAAAACAGCAGGGCTACCGGCGAGTCTGTGAAAACCCGAAAGGGTGCAGACTCGTAAAAGAAATTCATGCACACTTGTAAGGTCCTCTCGACCTTGTAAGGAGAAAAATACCTGCATGAGATCCTTACGACTCACAAAGGGAAGCAACACACTTAGGGATCCTCACGATTCTTAAGAAGAAAATACACTAATGAGATCCTCACGACTCGTTAGGAGAATTCCCCCTATGAAACCCTCACGGCTCATAGGATTCAAAAGCCTTAAGCTACAGGGATCTGAACCTGTTCTTAAACCATCACATCTTCCAAATTGCCATACAAGTGGTTCAATATTGACCCTTGTATACAATCCATGAGCACAAATAAACATTTCCCCAACAGAGTCCTACCGGCAACAAGGGATATCCTCATATGGTGAACAACACTTGTAAGTCCTCTCGACTTATAAGGAGAAAATACTCTTATAAGATCCTTACGAATTACAAGAGAATACACACTTAAGAATCCTCACGATTCCTAAGGAGAAAACGCACCTGCGAGATCCTCACGACTCGTAGGGAGAAATACCTTTATGAGACCCTTACGGCTCATGAAGTCAAAAGCCTTAGTCGACAGGATCTTAACCCTATTTGCTAAGCCACCTTTGTTCGAACCGACAAAGGCAAATGATGATTTGCTCCTGGCAATATCCCAGTTGTAGCGATGCTGATGCCTAAAATCGGTATCAAAGCCCAAGTCCCTTACTCGCGACATAAAGCCAGCGAGCCATAAATGCATATGAAATAGCCGAAATGATAGGGCAACTTGCAACAAAATCAGCAAGTAAAATATATGCATTCAAAAACAGCCGAAATGATTGGGCAACTCGCAATAAAAAGCAGCGAGTAAAAAGAAGAAAAAATAGCCGAAATGATTGAGCACCGCGAAAATAGCCGAAATGATTAGGCAATCGCGAACTTCGCGATATAAAAGCTGAAATGATAGAGTATCGCGGAAAGAAAAAATGAAAGAATGAAATTTTTTGCCCGGCAGGCGGTCAATGTTGACCCTTGTATACAACCCACGGGCACAAATAAACGTCTCCCCCATCAAGTTCCACCAATAGCGTGAAAGTCCTCATTTGTGTAGGGTTCCTGGGCACTCTTGTGAAGGTTCATAAGGCATCAAACATGCCCGGATAAAAATTTAGACGTGCCGAACAACCCAAAGCCGGGATCTTTGCTAGATTATTAGGGTTAAACATGCAAGATGATAACTTTTATCTAAGTGTGAGGGATTACAACCTTTGTAGTCCGCTCCTTCACTTCACAAGCTCCGAGTAGAAGTCCCTTTGCCGCGATCCACGATCTCCCGGACTCATGAGAGGCTCCACGACTCGAACGATCCATGCTAGCTCGAAGTATTCCAAATCTCCGATGATCTACCTCGAAGTTGCAAAGACTCAAGCTTTCTCACTCTAAAGAGATGAACACACTAATCTCATGGGCTAGATGAGATGAGGATGAGAGAGTAGTATTTTTGCTTTCTTTTTATATCATTTTCTCATATTTATTCATCACTTAAAGATTTTCCAGTAAGCTTTTCAAGAGAGAAGAAGATGATAATGGAAAAATCAATAATAAGATTAATCCTTTTGTGATGAATAGAATGAAAGCTATATGATTGATTTATTAACCATGGTCAAGTATGAGTGGTCAAGATTTAGTAGAGAATAAACTAGAGTTAGGGTTTGGTTGGGTTAAAGAATGTGTCATCCTAAAATATCTTAAGAATGACAAAACAAAAAGCTTCTAGAAGGTGCATGAAGCATCTAACCCAAATCAAACCCTAACCTCAATTAATCATCCTTAAACATGTTTAACAATTAATCATATCATGTCACAATAATATATATCACATATATATTATATATTTGCAACAAAAGAAAATAATACAATTAACATATATCGCATATATATCAATGTATCATCCAGTGAGAAAATGAAATAATAAAGCGAGCCAATATTAGATAATGTAATAATATATCATATATATTATTATACATTAAATCATCGAATCAACACTTGATCCGACGATCCGGCTATATCGAATATTACCGACTAATATATCATGTACCGATTCATTGAATCAACACTTGATCCGATGTCCCGGTTCATATCCAAATATCGCGAGAATATAATACGGTATCTCATATCGCATTATTCTCGGTCCTGCACATATCACATATGTGCCTCTACTCCGTTTCGCCTGAGCCAAGAAACCTCTGTGTAGGACTCTAAAGAATCGTCAATACGCCGGTAGCAGGTGATGATCATATCAAACACCCACAAGCTGCAAGCGGTCAGCTAAACGTAACAGCCACCCAGATATTGAGCGATCAGAAGATCAACAAGCTAGCCTGTGCGTTCTCCTGTGAATCCAATCAGTAACACTCCCGTACAGTCCGGTCTGTTCGTCTGATATGTCGCATATCAAGTCTAGGGGTGGTATACGTCAGACCCCAGTAACCGATAAGTCGTGTCGATGTGTGGCTCATAACGGGTCGAGAAACTACTAGTAACACTTACCAGTAAATCTCCATATCAGCCCTGGCCAGGGACTTCCAGTTATAGCCAATCGAACACAGCACAACATCAACTCCCTATACCGGGAGAGACGAATCCCCTCCTATCGCTCATTGCCTCCATGTGATTCGGGACTGTACCCAAAAGCCACCGTTTTGCACGCCCTCTTGGACGTGGTAAGGTGGAAATCAAAGCACAGTGGGAATCACACAAGACTCTATGACGATCTCGGGTCTACAGACTACCCTGTACAAGTGTCACCGGAGAGCTGCCATCTGACGTGTGGTATATCACCATCTGGGAGTTCTCGGCGAGTCCGTCCAGTATACCCAGTCTCCACTGAGCACCCGTACACCATCTCTGATGTCTAACACCGATAGATATGGGATCATCCATCGCCCATCATATGGGTCAAGATGCGTATACGCTAGTCTACTCTGGTGTATCGATGCCCTGTCTCGATATACCCTCGACTAGGAACAGTTATAGGATGTACTCATCGACTACGATGGCCCTACTAGTATGATCTCATCATAGTCTCAGTAGTCGAGTACAGATCCTAAGGGCTTTATCAACATGTGAGAGTAAAACAGTAAACCAATACAAGTCAACATGTTAAGATAAAGTGAAACCAAATAGCATACTATCATGACGAGCAAGAAAGTCATCTCTATATATATCCAAGCATCCATTATAATATACATCATATGTACAACAATGGCCTCTAGGGCATATACATAACTAACAATCTCCCACTTGCACTAAGGCCAGCTGCTGTAGTATCTCATACCTAGCATCCCGAATAATCTCTCAAACTGTATCTGGGGAATAGCCTTCGTGAATGGATCCGCAGTGTTGTCCTTCGTATCTACTCTCCTGACCTCGATCTCCCGGCGATCAACTATCTCCCTGATCAGGTGATATCGCCTCAGAATATGTCTGGACTTTTGATGGGATCTGGGTTCCTTGGCCAATGCCACAGCTCCATTGTTATCGCAATACAAAGGTATTGGATGCTCAATGGATGGAACCACTCCAAGTTCAGTAATGAACTTCTTGATCCAGACAGCCTCTTTGGCAGCATCGTTGGCAGCGATATATTCAGCCTCCATCGTTGAGTCTGCAACGGTATCCTGTTTGGAACTCTTCCAACATACCGCCCCTCCATTGAGGGTAAAGACAAAACCCGAATGCGACTTAGAGTCATCCTTATCACTTTGGAAGCTGGAATCGGTAAAGGACTCCACCTGGAGTTCTCCGTTACCATACACCAAGAACATCTCTTTAGTCCTTCGTAAGTACTTGAGAATGTTCTTCACAGCTGTCCAGTGACTCTCTCCAGGATCTGCTTGATACCGACTCACTACACTTAGTGAGTATGCTACATCGGGTCTGGTACATAGCATCGCATACATGATAGAGCCTACTGCCGAAGCATAGGGTATCCCTTGCATGCGAGCTCTCTCCAAATCAGTCTTGGGAGACATCTCTTTGGAGAGAGTGAGTCCAGAGATCGTGGGTTGGTTCCCACGCTTAGATTCTTCCATACTAAACCTTTTTAGTATGGTGTCAATGTACCTGGATTGGGACAATCCCAGTATTCGTTTAGATCTATCTCTATAGATCATGATTCCCAATATGCAGGAGGCATCACCTAGATCTTTCATTGAGAATCTCTGTGATAAGAAGAGCTTGACTGATTGCAGCATAGGAATATCATTTCCTATCAAGAGTATGTCATCCACATACAATACGAGGAAGACAACCTTACCCTCTTCTACCTTCTTATAGATACAAGGTTCATCTATATTTTTGATGAAGTCAAACTCTTTGACTACAACATCAAAACAGATGTTCCAACTCCGCGATACTTGCTTTAACCCATAAATGGATTTAAGCAGTTTGCACACCTTTCCGCTGCTCCCACTATCTACGAAGCCCTCTAGCTGAGTCATGTACACGCTCTCTTCTAAATCACCGTTTAGAAAGGCGGTCTTAACATCCATTTGCCAGATTTCGTATTCATGGTATGCAGCAATGGCAAGTAAGATCCGGATGGACTTAAGCATAGCCACTGGAGAAAAGGTTTCGTCATAATCCACACCTGGTCGTTGACGAAATCCCTTTGCTACAAGCCTAGCTTTGAAAGTCTCAACTTTTCCATCTACACCAAATTTCTTTTTAAAAATCCACTTGCTCCCAATGGGTTTTACCCCTTCAGGAGCATTTTCCAAAATCCATACTTTATTGGTGTACATGGATTCCATCTCAGATCGCATTGCATCCAGCCATTTCACAGAGTCACCACTCGTGATGGCCTGCTCGAAACTAGTCGGTTCATCATCATCCATGATGCAATCCTCGCTTCCACCATCAATGAGAAAACCGTAGTATCTCTCAGGTGGACGAGAAACCCTACTAGATCGGCGGAGAGGCTGGGGTTCGTCGGGTACTACTGAATCCTCTGGTTCCAAATCATCAGTTATAGTCTGTGGTGCTGGAACCTCTTCCAGCTCTACCTCTTTGCCACTAATTTCTTTTGCAAGAAATTCCTTTTCTAGAAAGGTGGCATATTGAGAAATAAACACTTTTTGTTCCTCATCGTGATAGAAAATATATCCTTGAGAATTCTTAGGATATCCCACAAATTTGCAAAGAACTGATCGTGCCTCGAGTTTGTCTGGATTTTGTCTTTTGACATAGGCCGGACAACCCCATATCTTAACTCGTTTAAAATATGGTCTCTTCCCACTCCATATCTCATATGGTGTGGTAGGTACAGATTTAGATGGAACTAGATTCAATATGTATATGGCTGTCTCAAGCGCATACCCCCAAAAGGAAATAGGTAACTCAGCATCGCTCATCATAGATCGCACCATATCTAATAGGGTCCGATTCCTTCGTTCCGATACACCGTTGTGCTGTGGTGTATAAGGAGGAGTAAGCTGAGAGAGAATCCCATTCTCTTTTAGATAATCTAAAAACTCACCGCTTAAGTATTCACCTCCTCGATCAGATCGAAGAATCTTAATACTTTTGCCCGTTTGATTCTCTACTTCGTGCTTATATTCTCTGAATTTCTCAAAACCTTCAGACTTGTGTTTCATCAGGAACACATGTCCGAATCTAGAGAGATCGTCAGTGAATGTAATGAAGTAGGAAGAACCGTTCCTGGCATGCGTAGACATGGGACCGCATACATCACTATGTATTAGTCCTAAGAGTTCAGTAACTCTTTCTCCGTGTCCACTAAACGGAGCTTTGGTCATTTTTCCTTTGAGACATGAATGGCAAGTATCATAAGATGATAATTCGAACGGATTCAAATAACCATCTCTATGTAACTTAGCCAGTCATGTCGCATTGATATGACCAAGTCTACAATGCCACAAGTAGGATTCGTTCATATCTGAACTTTTCCTCTTGTGTGTGTTTTGTATATTCAGCACTGTATTCTGATTTAGAATGAATATGCCATTATGTAACGAGCCTGATGCAATCAACTTTTGATCTAGGAATATGTTCATAACATTATCCTGTACTACAAAATTATATCCCTCTTTACTCAATAAAGAAACTGATATAATGTTGCACATCATGTTCGGTATATAATAGCACTCATTTAGAATCAGTGTATTACGACTTGGCAATACAAGGTGATATTCGCCAACTGCTTTGGCTACAATACTTGCACCGTTCCCTACTTGAACGGAATGATCACCTTTTCCCAGTTCTCTACCTTTTCGCAGCCCATGTAACTGTTTACATATGTGGGATCCTGATCCGGTATCTAATACCCAGGATGTAGGGTGAACTGAGAAACAGTTTTCAATAACTAACACACCCGAAGAAAATGCATCAGCATGCATGTTCTTTTGGGCGGCGTGAGAATCTAGATATTCTCCTGTTTCCTGTTCAGTCTTATAACTCTTATAAGAAAGAATGGGTCCAACATTCCCTAGCACAGTACAATAATTGGGTTCAGTCAATACATCCATATTATTATCTTGATTATGGCCTGACATGGTCGCTACCTGGAGAGAGAGAGAAGAAAACACTTTAGCGTATGCTCTTGCAAGATTAGATTGGTTATTATCTTATCTAATCAGGATGTCTCCCACTGGTTTTATCAAATCTACCTTAAAACCCTAAAAGGTAAGATTAGCCGGGATTAATTACACCTTACAATTTCGTCAATCTTTCAGCCAGATCAGTGTCGGTACTTTGAGGGAGGTTCCCCGTGCTTTCGCACGGACCTAATTAAAGTAAACCTCATTTTCCCAGAGGCGTAACCCCGTTAACACTTTTCTAGACACCTACTTGATCGGCTAATTGTCCTGTGTAAAACTCTCCCAGGAGTAACTCTTACTCGCAGTGGGTATCGGGATCCAACTATCTTATAGGAGGTATGCAATCTCATTGCAAATTTCAACACTTGAAATTCCCGATAATATTTTGCCCCTAGCGATCTATGACCTTAACTAAGTCAACAAACCATAAATCGCAAGTCAAGTTCAACCCGTACATTTCCCGATTGAATTAAACCCACCCGTACGACCCTTAACTGAGTCAACAAGGCCGTACGAATACCCTAATCCAATCACATCTCATGTTTTAGCAGATAAACATTACTTAGCTACCGTACACTATGCCTTAACTAAGTCAACAAACATAGCACGAATACTAAATAATATCTATCTGAAATGACGGAGGGCTACGCAGGTTTTTCAGAAAACCCTGAGCGTAATGAACTTGATATCGTCGTAGAATCGAATGAAGTTTTGAAAAGGAGTGTTTTTGAGGCTTTTCTTAGTTTCGCTAAAGGGGTCACTCCCGGTGAAGGGATCGTCGGCCCTTTCCTCATCGAATAAGGTGCAGGATATATCATATATACCGCTGTGCAAAGCAAAACATTAAAAGCAATCAAAAGACAAACCGAGTTTTGTAGCATCTGCCAGTTTCGCTAAAGAGGTCACTCCCGGTGAAGGGATCGTCGGCTCTTTCCCCATCGAATAAGGTGCAGGATATATCATATATATCACTGTGCAAAGCAAAACTGTAGCTACCCTTTTTATAAAGTTTTGATTTTACAACATCTTTAGGTTTCTTTTCTTTTATTAATCTTATTAATAAAAATCCCATCAGCTTATGCTTCCTAAGCATCACAGAAGAAACGAAAGCAGTAATATTTATATATCAGCATATATATATATAGTATAAGCATTCGTCTCAGGCAGTAATATGATCTTATCGCAGAACATTGCAGCAGAAGAACATATATGAAATATTGGATATACTAGGACGTCCGTGTTTTCAATACGAGCCTGTATAAAACACGGATTCCACGGTCGCGACGAATAGCCAAACCCACATCCCAAGATCCCTACGAGAGCGGCAAGTAACACTGCCAATTCTAGGGTTAGAAGACCCGGTCTCGACTCCTCGAGATGGCCTCCCACTGGACCCTAGAACCCGGTTACTTGTGCTCCCCTCCTTGGGTCTACCTAATGCGGAAAAGTAAATAATATACACTGGTGACAGCAACCGCAACCTGGAAGTGCCCCAAATAAAAGAATATTACATTACAAATGAATTTTACATGAATGAAAATAAAAACCCTCATCTCACATAAAACCCCTGGCTATTCTGAACGCGACGATCCAATATAACATATCACAGCAACACATAATATTACATATCATCAACGTAAGTAAATATGCGCATCCCAATTGTCGTTGACATATAGCAACGAAACCGGCGATATCACATATTACACTTACGGTCATAGAAAAGAAAGTGTAAAACTACAATATTTGGAATCCACAATCACTTTAGACATCGTAAATCCGAAATATCACATACTTCGCATTTCATGCCTAACTCTATGAATTCCATATATTGTATCACATTCCAGATAAATAGACAGTATTAAACTTTCCGAACAGATAATCAAATACCCAAAATTTCCCAAAGTGCTCAACTCTTGAGCGAAGTTCAAATAATCTCAGAATATGTCACAGTACCAGTGATCCAGCCGTAGAAGGGTCAAGCCAACGCCTCACATGTGGCACGCCGTACTGCCCCAAACCCGAAGGTTTAAAAGGCAGTTCAAGACGGTCACATAATCGAGTTAAGGTTTGTTGTCTTCTAGAGGGTCCACCGCTTAACTTGTACAATTTTTCCGAAAGATTTAAACCCGATAAAAATTCAACACTTGAAAGTTTTACGTGCCGGGAAAAAGTGGGTTAATGATATCCGTTCAACTAGTTTAACAGTTTCTAAATATCCGGAAAGAAATACGAATTTAAAATTTCCGATCGAGTCTACTATTACAAAACAAACCCCAGAATTTTCAACACCTGAAACAGATTAAAAATACCCAGAAGCATCAACAAGCACCTACGGATATTACCATGAAGCCACGTGTCACAATCCCACAAATCCGCCACGGAACCGCCGCGGAACCGCCGCTCAAGCTTGCTTGCGCCGCGGTTCCGCCACCGTTTTGAGGAATTGTGGGCCCGTGTTTCATGGTAATTCTTAGAATTCCCTGCTGATTTTTTTACATATTTTTAATTCAGAAAAATCCCAAAATTTAAAAAATTTCCAGAGAGGGGTCTAATTTTGTCGTTTCGGGTTCGATCGGAGTTTTAACTTCGTAAACACATCGCCTAATGATCTAGCTAGGCTCTGATACCACTGTAGGTCAGGCAGCAACCCCATCCAATGGAGTTGCCGTGGCACCAACGGGTCCCTCAGCAGCTACTTTTTACGCATGCCCCCTCGCGAGGACTACAACCCGCCGGAACACCTTCCGGTCTCGGGACACCCTGGGGGTAAGAGCCTATGCTTCGCCACACTGTCATACAGTGAGAACCCCCCATAGGTCGACATCCAATGCCTAATAGCTCTGATACCGCTGTAGGGTTCCTAGGCACTCTTGTGAAGGTTCATAAGGCATCAAACATGCCCGGATAAAAATTTAGACGTGCCGAACAACCCAAAGCCGGGATCTTTGCTAGATTATTAGGGTTAAACATGCAAGATGATAACTTTTATCTAAGTGTGAGGGATTACAACCTTTGTAGTCCGCTCCTTCACTTCACAAGCTCCGAGTAGAAGTCCCTTTGCCGCGATCCACGATCTCCCGGACTCATGAAAGGCTCCACGACTCGAACGATCCATGCTAGCTCGAAGTATTCCAAATCTCCGATGATCTACCTCGAAGTTGCAAAGACTCAAGCTTTCTCACTCTAAAGAGATGAACACACTAATCTCATGGGCTAGATGAGATGAGGATGAGAGAGTAGTATTTTTGCTTTCTTTTTATATCATTTTCTCATATTTATTCATCACTTAAAGATTTTCTAGTAAGCTTTTCAAGAGAGAAGAAGATGATAATGGAAAAATCAATAATAAGATTAATCCTTTTGTGATGAATAGAATGAAAGCTATATGATTGATTTATTAACCATGGTCAAGGATGAGTGGTCAAGATTTAGTAGAGAATAAACTAGAGTTAGGGTTTGGTTGGGTTAAAGAATGTGTCATCCTAAAATATCTTAAGAATGACAAAACAAAAAGCTTCTAGAAGGTGCATGAAGCATCTAACCCAAATCAAACCCTAACCTCAATTAATCATCCTTAAACATGTTTAACAATTAATCATATCATGTCACAATAATATATATCACATATATATATTATATATTTGCAACAAAAGAAAATAATACAATTAACATATATCGCATATATATCAATGTATCATCCAGTGAGAAAATGAAATAATAAAGCGAGCCAATATTAGATAATGTAATAATATATCATATATATTATTATACATTAAATCATCGAATCAACACTTGATCCGACGATCCGGCTATATCGAATATTACCGACTAATATATCATGTACCGATTCATCGAATCAACACTTGATCCGATGTCCCGGTTCATATCCAAATATCGCGAGAATATAATACGGTATCTCATATCGCATTATTCTCGGTCCTGCACATATCACATATGTGCCTCTACTCCGTTTCGCCTGAGCCAAGAAACCTCTGTGTAGGACTCTAAAGAATCGTCAATACGCCGGTAGCAGGTGATGATCATATCAAACACCCACAAGCTGCAAGCGGTCAGCTAAACGTAACAGCCACCCAGGTATTGAGCGATCAGAAGATCAACAAGCTAGCCTGTGTGTTCTCCTGTGAATCCAATCAGTAACACTCCCGTACAGTCCGGTCTGTTCGTCTGATATGTCGCATATCAAGTCTAGGGGTGGTATACGTCAGACCCCAGTAACCGATAAGTCGTGTCGATGTGTAGCTCATAACGTGTCGAGAAACTACTAGTAACACTTACCAGTAAATCTCCATATCAGCCCTGGCCAGGGACTTCCAGTTATAGCCAATCGAACACAGCACAACATCAACTCCCTATACCGGGAGAGACGAATCCCCTCCTATCGCTCATTGCCTCCATGTGATTCGGGACTGTACCCAAAAGCCACCGTTTTGCACGCCCTCTTGGACGTGGTAAGGTGGAAATCAAAGCACAGTGGGAATCACACAAGACTCTATGACGATCTCGGGTCTACAGACTACCCTGTACAAGTGTCACCGGAGAACTGCCATCTGACGTGTGGTATATCACCATCTGGGAGTTCTCGGCGAGTCCGTCCAGTGTACCCAGTCTCCACTGAGCACCCGTACACCATCTCTGATGTCTAACACCGATGGATATGGGATCATCCATCGCCCATCATATGGGTCAAGATGCGTATACGCTAGTCTACTCTGGTGTATCGATGCCCTGTCTCGATATACCCTCGACTAGGAACAGTTATAGGATGTACTCATCGACTATGATGGCCCCACTAGTATGATCTCATCATAGTCCCAGTAGTCGAGTACAGATCCTAAGGGCTTTATCAACATGTGAGAGTAAAACAGTAAACCAATACAAGTCAACATGTTAAGATAAAGTGAAACCAAATAGCATAGTATCATGACAGAGCAAGAAAGTCATCTCTATATATATCCAAGCATCCATTATAATATTCATCATATGTACAACAATGGCCTCTAGGGCATATACATAACTAACAATTTGGTGAACAAACACTTGTAGATCCTCTCGACTTGTAAGGAAAAAATGCTCTTGTGAGATCCTTACAACTTATAAGAGACCATACACTTAAGAATCCTCACGATTCTTAAGGAGAAAATGCACTTTCGAGATCCTCACGACTCGTAAGGAGAAACATCTTTATGAGACCCTTACAACTCATGAAGTCAAAAGCCTTAGTCGACAGGATCTTAACCCTGTTTGCTAAGCCGTCTTTGGTCGAACCGACAAAGGGAAGTGATGATTCGCTCCTACCAATGTTCCAGTAGTAGCGATGCTGATGCCTAAATCGGTGACAAATTCCAAGCCCACAAATGGCAAAAGATGATTCGCGCCCGGCACCATATTCCGGTTCAATAATGCTGAAGTCGAATCCAAATAATGACCTCCCTGTCGTCAAGCAACGCTTCGACTCGGATACATGTCAAACCCTGACCTCCCTGTCGTAAAGCAACGCTTCGACTCGGATACATATCAACCGCTGACCTTCCTGTCGTCAAGCAACGCTTCGACTCGGATACATGTCAACCCCTGACCTCCCTGTCGTCAAGCAACGTTTCGACTCGGATACATATCAACCCCTGACCTCCCTGTCGTCAAGCAACGCTTCGACTCGGATACATGTCAACCCCTGACCTCCCTGTCGTCAAGCAACGCTTCGACTCGGATACATGTCGACCCCTGACCTCCTTGTCGTAAAGCAACCCTTCGACTCGGATACATGTCAACCCCTGACCTTCCTGTCGTAAAGCAATGCTTCGACTCGGATACATGACAACCCTTGACCTCCCTGTCGTCAAGCAACGCTATGACTCGGATACATGTCAACCCCTGACCTCCCTGTCGTCAAGCAACGTTTCGACTCGGATACATGTCAACCCTTGACCTCCCTGTCGTAAAGCAACGCTTCGACTCAGAAACATGTCAACCCCTAACCCCCGCCGGAGCAATGCTCCGTCATGGAAATACATCAATCCATGATCTCCCTGTCGTAAAGCAATGCTTTGACTCAGAAATAAGTTAACACACGAACCTATCAACCCATAAAAAGAAAGTTCTCTTGTGAGATCCTTACGACTCTCACAAGAAAATGCACTCAGGAGTCTTCACGACCCTAAGTAGAAATTGCACCTACGAGATCCTCTCGATTCATAGGAAGAAAAGTCTTTATGAGACCCTCACGGCTCGTAAAGTTGAAAAGTCTTAGGTGGCAGATCCTAACCCTGTCTCCTAAGCCATCATTGCCCTGTAGGGAGGTCAAGATAGACTATCTACGGGCTACACTCTCCGAAGTCAAACATCGACAAGGAGGGAAACAATCACTTATGAGTCCTCTCGACTTGTAAGGGGGAAAAATTCTCTCTGAGATCCTTGCGACTCTCAAAGAAAACGCACTTAGGAATCCTCACGATTCCTAAGGAGAGAATACACCTACTAGATCCTCTCGACTCATAGGGAGAAAAATCTTTATGAGACCCTCACGACTCATAAAGTTGAAAAGTCTTAGGCAGCAGACCCGAATCTGTTTCCTAAGCCATCGCTGCCCTATAAGGAGGTCAAGGTGGACTATCTACGGGCCACATTTTCCAAAGCCACATTCGCCAATGAAATAAAAAAGCTACTTACGGGACCTCACGATTCATAAGGAAGATATCCGAGTGAGATCTTTACGACTTACGGAGGCAATGAACATTTAGAAATCCTCATGATTTCTAGGGATAATTTGCACCTACGAGATCCTCTCGACTTGTAGGGAGAAAAAACCTTCTTGAGACCCTTACGGCTCATGAAGATGGAAAAAGTCTTAGGCTACAAGGACCCTAAACTTGTCTCCTAAGCCATCAATTCTACGGTCACACATTACTTTGCACTACATCACCCACATACATGCTTACGTGGGCAAAATAGTGGGGGCATTTGTTCTCGCCAAAATTTTCGGCCAAGTGCTACTTGTTCCCTTATAAAAAAGGGGGAAGTCCTCAAAACAGGCCCCACGTGTAAAACACGTGAGCGCTCATATGCAAAGCGTATGAGTGCTGAATAAAACAATTAATGGCCAAACAGGCCTCACGTGTAAAACATGTTAGCGCTCATATGCAAAGCATATGAGCGCTGAATATAAACAAGCCAAAACCCACAACAGGGGTCACGTGTTAAACACATGAGTTTTCTTGCCTCTCACATGCAAAGCACATGAGCACCCCAATTTAAAATGTTCCTATCAAATGTTAGAATTAAATTCTATTTGGGAAATATTTTCTTGATCTTCCTTAAACTAGAAAGATCTTCTCTGTCAAATAGAGGACCATTGGATCAAAGATCCAGCGGTGATCATATGATGGAATAAAAATCTATTATAGGAAAATATTTTCCTAATCTTATAACAAGAATAAAATTCTATGTTAACAAGATATCCATATTAAGAAAATATATTTCTGATCTTGTTAAACTAAAATGATTTGATAGAATAAGATTCTAATCTTATTAAAACTAACAAAATATTCATAACTTTGTTAAACAAATAAGAAATCTTCTCTGTTAAATAGAGAGCCTTTGGATTAAAAATCCAACGGTGAATAATATTCACCGATTGATCTAAAAGATCCTGAAATCAATCATGATCTCTCAATGAGAGATTTTCTTAACAAATTAATTCTTTTTCTTCTCATATAAATAGGAGCAAGGAGAGGAGAAAAACTATATAGAGAGGGAGAGGGGAAGAAAAATAGAGAGAGAATTTAATTCTCTAAAGAAGAGAAACTCCTCCCAAAAGCTCCCACAAAAAGAGAATTTAATTCTCAAACCAAGAATTTAACTCTTCTCAAAGAACTTAATTCTTCTCCTGGTTAAGATCTGCAGAAGCAGATCTCCCCACAAGTTGAGAATTTAATTCTCATCGGGGAGATTCTGTCATGCAGATTCAAAACCTAGGGGAAAGAACTGAATCCAAAAGAGTTTAACTCTTACAAAATATATGGGAATTTAATTCCTCTAAAACTAGGGTTTAACCCTTTAAAAAGAATTTAATCACTGCAAAGAACAAAATGAGAACTTGATTCCTCAGAACCATAGAAGAACAGCCTGGTGATTCATTAGCGTTCGATGCTACATAACAAAGCTCATGTGTTCCCACGTGAGCACCTCTGATGAACAAAAAGAATGACTGAGACTGAATCATGTGCTCCCAGGTGATCCTTTAAAGCGAGCGCTCAGCAATTACATGAAAAAGGGGAAATTCCAAAGACAGCGCTCACATTTTGAAGGCACCTCACATGTCCGCACGTGACCATTTGATGAACTAAGTGCTTAGCACTTATAAGTGAAGACTGAATAAAATCTAGAAAATAGTTCTCATCTCGGGCGCCTCACGTGCTCACACGTGAGCCAAGTGCTCAGCACTTTTATATATGAAAGAGGGAATAAACTCAAAGAGGCAGTGCCCAACTCTAAGCGCCTCACGTGCCACACGTGAGCCCCCCCAACTTTCAGTGTTTAACACTGCTATGGCGCCTCACGTGCCACACGTGAGCATCTCAGATCTCAATGTTTAACACTGCCTTAGAATTTCACGTGGGAGCACGTGGGCACTGAGCATACACTAGTGTTTAACATTATAAGAGGTTAACTTCAACCCCAGATTGGCTAAGTCTTTCCTGAGATTAAATCTCTAAACAAACCGAGCCTCTATGCTCAGACTCGATAACTCCTCGATTTGGAATTTGGTTCAAGGGTACATCTCTCCACACCTCTGATACATGTCGTTATAATTCTTCAACGTCTTCAGGGAGGTGGCGGGTCCCGACAACCAACAACTTTTTGGTACATTTCCAAACCCATGGATACCCCCCTATGGACCGTAATGTCCTTAAACTAACTATGGACCGTAATGTCCTTAAACTAAACCCTCACCTCAAAAATGGTGATCTTTGGACCGCAATGTCCCTAAACTAAATTCCATGGACTATGATGTCCTTAAACCTCTATGGACTATGATGTCTTTAAACATGAACTATGATGTCCTTAAAACCCAATTGACCGTAACATCCCTAAACTAAACTCTATGGACTATGAGGTCCTTAAACTCATGGACTATGATGTCCTTAAACCCAATGGACCGCGACGTCCCTAAACTAAACTCTATAGACTATGACGTCCTTAAACTATGGACTATGATGTCCCTAAACTCCATGGACTATGATGTCCCTAAACCCAATGGACCGCAACGTTCCTAAACTAAGACGATAGAGCCCAAATGCTCTGTCTTTGGATCTAAATGATCCTAAAATCCCGTTGAGTAGATCTTAGTCTAAAATTAGACTAATGTATCCTCAACAAACGTTTAAGTTGATCTTAATATCAAACGAGTTTAACGATCCTTAAATCCACCAAACCCAAATTTAAGAAAATACGGATTTGGACTAATCCCCGTCCTACGGACGACAACACTAATTAGTCTCCGTATACAATCCACGGGCAACCAAAAATAAAACAAACACACACGACACGAAGTGAACATCTAGAGAAGGAGAAAGTGGTTATGGCTACGTGGTAACGTAATTAACTACAGGGGATTGCGCCTGCAGGGAAGAGCGTCCCCACAATCAAAAACCCCTCGCAAACGAGGGGGAATCTGACGAAGTCTGCTACAACGGCCGCATCCGTCTAAACCTCCGAAGCACGATGCCATAAATCAACTTGGTATCTTCGGAGAGGTGGAAGGATAAAACCAAATAGCATCTGCCTCCAAAATTCAGGCCCAACGTCCCAACGTCCCGGTCGCGTCTTTCGGCGGTAAACAATTGGTTATGCAAGACGGCTCTCCTCGGCCTTCCACCAGAATCTTGTGTTGTCTGTGAGCTACAGTTTTGCCACACAAACCTAAGCTATATTTGGAACCAGCGCTGCTGCAAGGTCATTCTCGATCTTTTGGGCCCACTCTTCAGTCTTAAGAGGACTCTCTTCTCTGAGATGTTCTTTGGACGCAATACCTGAAATTGCTTTACTCCAGGTGCTTCGGCTTCGGGACGGTTCATAAGGATAGCAGTCCACTGTTACTGGCCCTCCAGAAGGCTTTTGATAGATTCTAGAAGCACCGTCTGTTCATTGATTGGTGCAGCAACGGGAGGGGGAGGAGGTAGGGTGGCGGTGGTGTGTTGCCATTGACGTTGGTGCCGGTGTTGTTTGGAGAATCTATCATCTTGATAGAAATGACAGATTATGATAGATTCAAGAAATTGGAAATGAAAGGAATGTATAGTTACAGATTCTTATAATTCTTATGATATATGACTTAAGACTTCATGCAGAATTGACCTGCATGGGCCACCAACAATACTTGTCACGCCCCGCTTCCTAATAGACGGAAACGGTGATGTGGAAGCCCGCGACATATTTACTATGAAAATACGTTAGGCGTAAGTAAGCAATATAAAAATATGCAAGAATAACAAGAGTAATAAAATAAAACAACAACTTTATTTATATTCAACTTTAAATACAACCATCTGGAATAAAAGATACAATGATAAAAAACAAATGCTTAAACAATGGCATACTGAAAGTAAGGGCAGGCAGGAACTAGTAATCAGGCCGAGCAGCAAACTGGTCCAAGTCCTCCGGGCTCGGCTTTATCTCCTCAGAGTCCGGTCCTCCTGACGAACATTCCAAAGAAAAGAAATAGAGAGGAATGTCGTTAGCGAACTAGCGCTCGGTAAGTCTTCTAAAGAAGTAAAAGGAGATGACTGAAAGGTATATAAAGTGAATAGAAACCAAATAATGTGAACACATAAGATTATATAAGTGAGCATCTAAGTATGATCATTTACAGGTATAAGATTTGCTATTCTAACGTGGTTGTTTGTAGTTTGACACAGAAGGGATTCATGTATACGAGAGGAGTCCATCTTACCCTGTAGACTGAGGTAATATATAGTACAAGGCCCCATTATAACCAACGGCACAATGGCATATGAATTCATGTAAGTGTCTTTTAAAGTGACATCTCGTGCCACGATATACGTTTCGTACCAATCTATCCCTTATCCCCGCGTGTTGTAGTGTATAGTTCAAGTTTATAGGTATTGGTTAAATCCATGAATATAAAGAGTACAACTTCATGTTCAAGTTGTAATCATGTATTCAGATATTCATGTCAAGTTATATTCATGGTTCAGTCAAGTTAAGTCAAGTATTCAAGTTTGGATATTTAATTTCAAGTGTTCAGGTTCAAGATCAAGTGTTCAAGTTTGGGTTTGAGTTTGAACTTGAGTTCGAGTTTAAATTCAAGCTTAGGTTCGAGTTTGCATTCGAATTATAGATAATTCTTGTGAATGGATTTAACTGTTGGAATTCTTAAGTTCGGGAGTAATCGGACAACTGCTGCACATGGACGACAGGATTTGTGTCTTTTTCCAAGACAATTGCCATTGATGACTCTGTTAATTTGTAGTATTATCTAACCTGAATAGGTAAGCACTCACTTTCTCCGGCTCCCTGGGGCTCAAGAGAAATGATACAGCTTAAACCTATATTAATCTAAAGTCCTTAAAGATTTATTCTAGTTTGTTTACATTGTTTTCATTTCTCGAGGGTTTTTTATGAAAAATACTTTAATATTGTTTAAAATTAAGCCTTGAGAGTAATTTATAATATTAAGAATTTTCATAAAAATGTATTTTTGTTTAGGTGGTATTTTAGTGATGAAATCTATCTTTTAAAAGTTTATGGTATTTTTCTGAAAACTACTATTTTAGGAACTTGGTGGTATTTTATTAAAAATATAATCTTTCAATTTTAAAATATAACTTTCACAATTTGTTTTTATTGAAAATATGGATTTATAATTTTATATAATTTTACAAAGTTTAATTTGTTCTTAAAAAGTCGTATTCTTTTAAATCGTATTTTTATTTCCTTTCGAGATCGAATTCTCCATGAGGAGTTCTGTATCTCAATCTACTATCCTAAGGACGTGCGATAAGCCGCACCATCCGTAAATGGGTTTCCTTAAATGGGTTGTAGAGGAGAAATTGCAAAGGATTTTAAAAATATCGATTAAAAATATTTATTTGTAAAAGCAAAGGTATTTTATTGTAAACCGTATTCTTTAAATTAAACATACATCTAAAAACTTTGTCCTATGAAACCATAGCGTATGTGATGGGGTAGGTTATTACCCCATGAGTTTTTTATAGGGATATATTTTAGCTATCGATAAAAGGGTTGCATTTAAAGTTCATGGTATTTATATGAAATTGTTCGATTTATGTAGTTATTCAACATGAAATTTTAATTACATGAAAAGGTAAATGACGTGAATAATATCTTAAGGTGATATTAAAGCTTTAGAGTGAAATATCAAACATAGCAAAGGTGACAAAAATTGTTTAAAGAAAAGATAACGAGTTAACTCCACTTTGTCGATATTGTTTTAGAGATTGTTTTGAGGTGAATTAAGAGAGAGAAAGGAAGGGACTTAAGGTTTTAGAGCGTTGAGAAAAAGTGAAGAAGAAGGGGATGGGTCTTATGGAGTTGTGGAACCGTTGATTAGTCGCTCCGGTCTTCGAAATTGAATCGCTACGCCTCTTGGCTTGCTTAACTCCACTTGTACTAAGAAAATTTTGGAGACTATGGATTTCAGAATGGGAGAGATCTAAGAGATAGGGTGGTATTTATAGTGAAATCGAGAGTATAAGAATTAATAAATTGAATTCAAAAGAATTAAAATGATGTTAATGGGGGAATTGAAGTGTCTTTGAATGAATGCAGAGTAATCAAATTGGAAAATGGGGTAGTGGGGAGTTAAAGGGACGCGTGAGCGAAGCACGGAAGCATTTGTGGCTAGATCAACCACCGGTGGCGGCCAAAAGGTGGATTTGGGCGGTCGGATCTTGGCCATCTGCCTCAAGATTCGTTCCATGTGTTTTAGTCTGTGTTAACCCCTCATTTATCTCGTTTGATTTTTCTGAAACTTTTCGATTCTCCGTGTATTGCACGTGCAACTCTTGGGCTTCCGAAAAGTTAAAAAGAAAAATATTAAAAATAATTAGGACTGATGGGATTGGAACACGCAGGCTATGTCACAGCAGTGTAGAGGCTTAACCAGTGAACTACAAGTTGTTTCTTGCTTTTATCGAACAATATTAACTTATAACTCCTAATCAGGCTGAAATACTATTTCTATACATTGAACAAGTTACATTTGTACAGGAATTTCAGAGTCGTTACAGGGATAAGAAGCTTTCTGGGATTGGTTAGATATTATCAGCGGTTTGTTCAAGATTTTGCTCGAGTAGCAGAACCCTTGACGAAGCTTACATGAAAGGAGGTACCTTATATTTGGTCGGAAGAGTGCACCCAGGCGTTCGACCTGTTAAAGCAAAAGTTGACCACAGCCTCAATTCTGACTGTGCCAGATAGTTCCGGTGGTTTGGTTGTTCATAGTGACGTGTTGGGAAAGGGTTTAGGCTATGTTTTGATGCGGCATGGTCGACTAGTGGTTTGCGTCTCTCGTCAGTTGAAGACCCATAAGAAGAACTACCCCACGCATGACTTGAAGTTAGCGGCCATTATGTTCTCCTTGAAGATTTGGGGGCATTACTTACTGGGTGAAAGAGTGGAGGTGTACACGGATCATAAAAGTTTGAAATACATGTTCACTCAGAAAGAGTTGAATATGAGACATCGCAAATGGCTAGAGCTGATGGCAGATTACGATATTGATCTGCAGTATCACCCGGGGAAGGTGAACGTTGTTCCTGATGCTCTCAGTCGCAGGTCGTCCTCTATGTTGTTGACTTGTCAGAAAGGGATTCTCGAAGATTTTCATAGACTCGAGCTAAAGGTAGTTACACCAGGTATGCCCAGACAGCTATGGCAGTTGCAGCTTCAGTCATCTCTTGTAGATCGCATTAAAACTGCACAGGCTGGAGTTGCAGAAGTTCAGAGAATTAGTTGAGGCTGGTTTGAGGACGAACTTGCTGATTCACGAAGATGGTTCCCTGAGATTTGGCAGTCGGCCGTGTGTTCTAAAAAGTGGTATTCGAGATGAAGTTCTAGCTGAGGTATATAGTTCTGCTTACTCAGTGCATCCGAGAGGCACTAAAATGTACATAGATTTGAGGCAGCACTTTTGGTGGAACGGAATGAAAAGAGAGATTGCTCGTTTTGTCTCCAAATGTCTAGTATGCCAATAGATGAAAGCCGAGCATCAGAGAGTAGCTGGGTTGTTGCAACCTTTTCTAGTACCGGAGTGGAAATGTGAGCACATCACCATGGATTTTCTGACTGTAAGTGATATATGCCCTAGATGCCATTATTATATCATACTGGATTGTATATTATATATTGGATACTTGGGATATATCACAGTTATAATAACAGTCTTGCTCAAAATGGTAGTATGCTACCTGGTTTGATTCTACCTCAATATGTGCATGTGTTTCTTTTAGCATATCGCTTATATATATTGGTAGAGCCCTTAGGATTTTTGCTTGACTACCAGTGTTGTAATGGCAGTCACACTTATGGGGGCTGGATAGTCTATAAGTACATCCTTATACAGGCCCCTAGTCATTGGATTATCGAGACGGGGCATCGATACTCCGGAGTAGACTAGTGTATACACTTCTCATCCTAACAGGGGATATAGTATGTCCCACAGCCATTAGTACGCCGTACTGGAGTTGGTATGCAGGTGCTCATTAAGTTATGAGTTACACTGGACATGACTCATCGGGAACTGCTGGTTGGTATTATACCTATCGTTAGGTAGCAGTTCCCAGGTGGCATGAGTACAGCTTAGTCCATTGACTTGCCATCGCTACTTCATCTCGAGTGTGTTCCCACTGCACTTTGATTACTACCCTACCACGCTCAAAGGAGTTGTGCAAACAGGTAGTAGTTGGGTGTAGTCCCGAAGCATTTGGAGACAATAGCGATCAGATAGGATTCGTCTCTCCTGGTATTGGGGGTTGATATCGCACAGTGTTCGGAAAGCCATTATACAAAGTCCCTGGCCAGGACAGTCGAGAAATACTGGTAAGGTACTCCAGTAGTTTCTCATGGTGTATTGGGCTCTCCTCCGTCACGACTTATCACGTTGTTAGGGGTCTGATGTTTACCATCCCCTAGGCAGATATGCGAGTATCTCAGATAAACAGACCGGACTGTACGGAGATTGAAGCAGATAGGATCAGTAGGAGTCCGGATGAGTCTGCTCATCGGCCTTCTTATCGACAGATACCTGGGTAGCCGTTACGTGCAGCTAGTAACGCTGACGGCTTGTGGTTAAACCCACTGCCAGCGTACTGTCGATTTTTTAGAGTCCTACACAGAGGGTTTCCCTGCTTCAGACAATTGATGTAGACGCTGTATGGTTTTACAGCAGGGCTTCAATCACATACGTGTACTTGTACACGAATGCTGATCGGGCGGATAATACTAGCGGGCTTTGGTTTAAGCCGGATCCTAGTATTTTATTGGATTGTTATCGTCTCAGTGTATCCGTATTTTTCGAAATATAGATACAGGTATGTATTGTTGGGTTATGCAAGCGCCCTGGCCATCAAACCGTGGCCGAATGCAGAACAAAATTTTTCTAAAGTGGCGCTAGAACAACCCGAAATATGGATCAACCATAAACCCTAAAGCTAGCAAACTATAAAGAAAGGAGTGAAGAATGGCTATACCGAATGATCCGTGTCCTTCGGTCTTCAACCACCTTCCCAAGCTCCTACAGGCCACCATGATCAAGCTTGGTCGCCGGTCTCCCTCCATCGAAGATGATCCACCTGAGGATTTGTATTCCGAGCTCCTACCTCAAAAGCCGAGGTAACTAGGGTACCTAGTTCGCTAAGCTAGATAGCCTAGAGGATGTAGAGTGTAGTGATGAATTAATTTATCTCATAACACCCTATGTTTCTCAACACATGAGACTTGAAGGGTGGAGGTAGAAGAAGATGCTTGAGGATGAGAGTGTGAGGCAACTCAAGAAAAATGGCTAAATGTTGTTTGTTGTGTTGTCAGCAATAATGAAGCCATCCAATTAATATCTCAAGTCTCCAAAATATCTTAAGTCCTTAAAATATCTTAAGTCTCTAAAATATCTCATAACAAAACAAAAACCAAGCATGCTAGAATAGTAACCATGAGTCACTACCAAGCCATGCTATAATAAATGCAATAAACACCTGATCCTCACCACCTCATTAACCATTTAATTCTAAATGGTTAAAACTAAATGAGGTGGCATCTTCTAGAAGCACCTTGTAAAGAATTACAAGAATACCCATCATCCGTATATACACACTCGTATCCGTATTACAAAAAATACGAATACAAAGAGACGAAAATAATCCATCAATTTAATACTAGAATCGGCTTAAACCAAAGCCCACTAGTATAATCCGTCCGCATCATAATACGTGCACAAGTGCACGTATATGATCGAACCCTACCGCAAAACCATACGGCCTCTACATCGTTTCGCCCGAAGCAGGGAAACCCTCTGTGTGGGACTCTAAAGACTCGTCAATACACTAGCAGTGGGTTTAACCATAAGCACGTTAGCAACACTAGCCGTACGTAACGGCTACCCAGGTATTGAGCGAAAGGGAGGCTGACGAGCAAACTCATCCGAACCCCTACTGAGCCTGTCCGTGACAATATCCGTCCTGTCCGGTCTGTTCGTCTAAGAGTATCGTATATCGAGTCTGGGGGGAGGATAAAGTCAAGCCCCTAATAACATGACATTTTGTGTCGATATGAAGCCCATCACCAACTGAGAAACTACCGCTTCAAATAAGTAATTCTCGACTATCTTGGCCAAGGATTTCTGGTGATGGCCACCCGTGCACTGCGCGACATGTCACGCCCCGCTTCCCAGTGTACGGGCAAGGAGACGCGACGAGACCGCTACGTATTTACTCAGAAGTAAACACGCTAAGCGTATCTAAGCAATATAAAGTAAAAGTACACAAGAGACAGGAGCGTAAATGAACAACAACTTTATTTATTTAACATTCTTTTACAGTACAACTGAAATGTAAATACATGGAATGAAAGCAATGCCTAAATAATGGCATAACAATAATGAAAATGAAATATGTACAAGTATCTAAAGCTCCGGGTCGAATGCTAACTGCTCCAAGTCCTCGGTGCTGGGCTCGATCTCCAGTGAGTCCGATTCACCTGACAACATTCCAAAGAAAGAAGAAAGGAATGTCATCATCGAACAATCGCTCGGTAAGTCCCAAATGTAAGTAGAGATAGAATAGACAGAAAAAGGATATATCTTATAATGTTTGATTATATTGTTAATGCTGTTGTTTGTAGCTTGGTATAGAAAATGCCAGTGTATACGAGAGGAGTCCCACTATTCCGGAAACTAAGGTATACGGAGTACAAGGAACCGTTCAGCCATGGTACAACGACAATGGATATTCAGGTTAGGTGTATTATGGTTACAGTCTCGTGCCACTTTTAACACCTTCCGTACCAATATACCCCTTATAAACCTCGCGATGTCTTTTGTATTGATTGTATTGTTGTGTTATATAGATGGATGACTTACCGTGATATCAGTAAATGGAATGGATATAAATGGAGAGTCATGTAGACAGAGTATATCCATGGTTCGGTTCGGTTCGGTCAATATAGATTGATGTAGATTGAATAGACGGATTCATGTTGAGTTGTCGTTTATACTTGAACCACATTCAAGTCAGATTGATTATATTGAGACCCAGTCTGAGCTAGACACTTTAAAAGAACTTGAAATCCTGAATTAGTTTTGGTGTTATCGGTAACTGCTGCACATGGACGGCAGGATTTGTATCTTTTTCCAAGACAATTACCGTGTTGATAACACCGTTTGTTAGATTGTCTACCTTAGATAGGCAAGCACCCATATCTCCAGCTCCTCGAGGCTCAAGAGACTGGTCCCGCTTAAACATATGTTTACTAGGTTCCTTATTGTAATTTAGTATAACTTGAAGAGGTTTTATGTAAAAATAGTTTGATATAATTTTCAAAATACACCTCAAGTATTTAATTATCGTCTTTAGGGTTTTCATAGATGTATATTTTATAATTATGAAATTTCTAGTGAGTAAAACCTAGTTTTCATAGTATATGGTATTTTCTTGAAATATTGGAATTGTTTTGTATTTGGATGGTATTTTCATGTAATGGTGATTCTTTTGATTTGGAAAACTTGGAATATTTATATAATATAATTAAAATAGTTATTTTGATGATATATATATATATATTTAATGAAAGTAATTTTATTTATTTTCTTGTAGAAATCTCATTTCTAAAGAAAAATGCATAAAAATTCCATCGAGATCGAATGGTCCTTTCGGAGGTCTGCATCTCGCTCTACTAGGCCTGAGAATGTGCGATAATCACACCATCCCGAATGGGGTCCCCAAAAGTGGGTTGTAGAGGCATAATTGTAAGGAATGGTTTAATACATCTTTTTATAGAAATGGCTTTGTAAGTTAAATGTATTTATTTGTAAGTCGTTTTATCCCATAACTATGTTCCCAAATTTCTATAGTGCTGTGTTAGAGATGTATGTTGTGATGAGGTAGGCCATTACCTCGTGAGTTTTCTAAGGTAAAAGGGTCAAATACAATAAGCAATGTCAAATCTAAACATAAGGGTATTTTAATGTAAAAAATGAAATAGAACTTGCTATGATTATTATTTTGATGCCAAACTTGTTTTATTATCTTTGTTGATGATTACTAAACAATATAGTAACATTTTGGAGGTTTGTTATTAAGAAAAAGTTGTATTTTTGAAGAAAAGGAAATCGGAAGTCGGATTAACTCCGTTTCCGACGAGTTTTGAAATAGAAAAGTTTTAGAATAGAAGAAGAGAGGGGAAGAAAGGACTTACTGGCTTTTAAGGTAGAGTGGAGAAGAGGGAAGAGTAGGGAAGCGCCGGTGCGTCGTTTCGTCGCCGAATACTCTTTGGATCGTCGTCGGAACTTCACCCTTTGTTAACTCCATTTGTACACAAAAGAGACTTAAAAGTTTTTGAGAGTTTTGGCAGGGAATTCTAAGTGAGGATGTGAGAAATGGGGTATGGTATTTATAGGAAACATTAGGGTTTAGGGGGTGAAAGAAATGCATTAAAATTTGCATTAAAATTGGATTAAATAGGAATTTTATTGCACTCTGGATAAATTTAGAGTAAACAAGCAATATGAGGTTAGTGGGGTAGGCCAAAGGTTGCAGGGGTGAAGAGATGGGGGCATTACCGTCAGTTTAGACCGGCGGTACCGGGCAAATTGGTCATTTCGCCGGGCCAATACCGACGGGGGGTGCTGGGGTTTAGGCCATATGTCGGGGTCGTTTGGTATTCTTCAGTGCACATGTTTAATATTCTGTAACTTAACATATTACGTGTTGTAACCGTGCAAACCCTTGGGCTTCTAAAAGATTAAAAGAAATTAAAATAAAAAGATATTGTGGTTGATGGGATTTGAACTCAGGTGCTTTGTCTCAGCAGTGCAAAGCTTTACCAGTAAGCTATAAGCTCTTTCTTGCTGTTCAAAAACAAAACAAATTCTTATAGCATTCACAGGATTTGCAAATACCCCAATTGTACATTAACTTTTAAATAATTTTCTGTACATTGAAATTAGAGTTGTTACACGACATTAACCCCTAATCCCGCGAGAGACCAATCCCCGACGATCCGTTCACTGCCTCCATGTGGCTCGGGACTGTACCCAACTAAAACATGTTTGCAAGACTCCTTTGAGCCATGGTAGGATAGTAATCAAAGCACAGTGGGAACTCACACGAGACAAATGACGATCTCAGGTCGACAGACTAACCTGTACACATGTTACCTGGGAACTGCTATATGACAATATGTATACTACCAACTAGTATGTTCCCGGCGAGTCCGTCTAGTGTACTCATAACCCAATGAGCACCTGTATACTATCTTAGGTGAACAAACTAATACCAATGGCTTGTGAGACCTGGCCACCGCCCCTTGTCGGGGTCTCAATCAGTATATACTAGTCTACTCTGGAATATCGATGCCCAGTCTCGAAACTCCCACGACTAGGGACATTTAAAAATGTGCTTATAGACCACCCAGCTCCCACGTATATGATCACCATCATAATGCTGGTAGTCAAGCAAGAATCCTATGGGCTCTATTAACATGTAATAGTGATCTGTATTACCACATAAAGTATGTACATGATGATAAAGACAAACCAGATAGCATACTATCATTTTGAGTAAGACTGTTCTATCCGTATAGGTCCTCCCTCAATCATCGCAATCGCGTGCCTACGATTCAATAATTGACTTGAGGGCACTATAGCCAACAATCTCCCACTTGCACTTAAGGCTAATTATTGCGGTGTTGCATACTCACAGCTCGTGTGATACCGAACACTTAACTTCTCTACTAATCAGTTTCGCAAAACTCGCTTGTGAAACTATTGTGTTCTAGAAATAGCCTCAGTGAGTGGATCCGCTCCAATATTTTTTTCTATATCTCTCTATATCTCAACTTCATGGAGAAAGACAATCTTCCGAAATGAGCAATACCTGTCTTAAAATTTGTCTGGATATCTGATGGGACCCAGTTCATAAATGAACTCCAAATCCAACAAACTTCTTAGACTGTATCATCCACTGAATTTAATCAGAATCCTGCGCCATACCTTCCACAGTATCACTTGGACCACCTGTCCAACATACTGTCCCTCAAAAGAGAGAAAACTATAACTCAGACAGCCACTCTGTCATCCAGGTCACCTTGAAAGTCTGAAATGATAACCGTCTCCTGAAGGAGGCTGCCAGTACCATATCCCAAGAACATCCACTTATGTTCATAACTGCTACCCAACGTTTCGCCAGGATTGGATTGATATATATGCTTATTACAGCCTGTGCAAAAACAATATCTGGTGTGGTACTTGACATCTCATGATTGACTCAATTGCCTAAGCAAGTGATATGCTTATCATGCAACTCCCTCTCCCCATCAGTCTGTAAGACATCTCTTTAGAGAGGTTGACTCCATCACCTACGGGTACACCACCATGCCAGGAGTCGTCCATTCTAAAACACCTTTAGAATAATGTCAAAGTACCCAAATTGGGACACTTCCCAAATCTAGATCTAAAACCATAGATCTAGTGATCAGAATCCCTGATATTTTATCTAGATTCCATGTGGAGAAACACTTTGTGACAACCACAATATATAACCGATCACAGTATAGGAAGATCTCTCCCTATCAAGTGCATGTCATCCATATACCAGGACATCACTCTCTACTATCTTCTTATCAGATCCATCTCTTGTTTTGATGAAGTCAAAATCTATGACTGTCACATTAAAACTAGATGATCTATCTCCGCTATACCTGCTTTAGTCTATAAATAGATATAAGTTACTCCCCCACTATGCTTTCGCTGCTCCCACTGACTACAACAACCCTCTGGCAGAGCCTTATACACGTGCACTTCTAAAGCTAGTTTAGAACGACGTTATACTCATCCTCCTGCAAGACCTCATAGTCTAGAACAGCAATTGTGGCAAGTTTGGGTAATCGTAAACCCCGCTGTCACCGTCTTTGAGGATACCGAAGTACCTCTCGAGTGCCTGAGGTTACCCACCAAATCTGCGGAGTGGCTAATGGATCGTCGAAACCAATTAAATGTTTAGGTTCTATTAAATTTTCAGTAATCGTTTGTGGTTCTGGAATTATTTCCAGTTCTACCATACTCCCACTAATGTTTTCTGAAAAGAATCCATTTTACTAAAACTGGTGGCGAATCAAGAACAATATAACTATTGATCTTCCTGATGGTAGAAAGTTAACCCTCGTCAAAGCCCGGGATAACCCACAAACTACCATTACTAAAACATGCCTAGAGTTTATCCGGATTCTGATTTTAAGCATCAGCCAGACAACTCCAGATACCTTAATATCGTTAAGATATGAATCCATTCTATATATCCAATATAGAAACAAAGGCACAAATTTAATTGGAACAAGATTCAAAATTCATGCAGCTGTTTCCAGTGCATATCAGCCAAATGGAAGAAGGCCAAACATCATTACTCATCAAGGAATGCATCCACGTATGAGTAACTTGAAAGCAAAGTTAGTTCTCAAAACCATTAGTTACAACGGAATACCTAGCACAAGTATCTACATCTTCGATCACCTTGAAGAATCCTGATACTTGCAACATATGGTTCTCTGCTTTATTCTTATACCTATAACTTCTCAAAATTTGGACCCTGTATTTCAATAAAATACTTGTCTAAAATTAGAGAAGTCATGAGTAAATAGAATATAGTACGAGTATCAACCCCTTTGTCCTAATGGACACTGAACGACATATAATACTTTGTATAAGTCCCCTAAGTTTAATAACTCAAACCATGTGCGTCGTAGGTTGAAAACTGTACTATGGTTAATATTCAGTCGAAAATATTGCAATTTTTAACATAACAATTTCCTCACTTTTCTAATCATCTAAGGGTGTTTGTTATAAATATAACACGTATTACAAGTTCGTCTGGAAAATATCAAATACCACGTGTTATACATTATAATCAACATTCTGGAAGGAAATTGTGTGTTTATCAGTTCACGCGTGATATTGTATATCTCAACATTCTTCAGTGAGATTTTGTGCAGAAAATTATTTCATCGCAAATTTCGCCGACAAAATACAGGAAATCAAAGAGTTAAAATCTGGCAGAGATTCAGAAGAGATAAAAAATATTCCAGATATCACATGAATACATATAGACCAACACCAAACTACCATGAGAAATTGAAACCACAAACTCACCAAATGGCCGCGGAACTGCGGCCGAGTCAGGCCGATCCGCCGCGGATCCGCGACCGAGTTGGGGGCTCCGGTGACGAAACTTTTCCCGAAGCTTCATCTCAACTTCTTAATTTGTTGAAGACGCTCCATTATAACAAACTTGTTCTGGAAACTTCGCTACAACAACCTAGCTTCTTAAGGAAGCTTAATAACTACCTTATTCTAGAAGTTTCCCTACAACTACCTAGCTTCTTGGGAAATATTAGCCTAGCTTCTAGTAGAAGATTGGTGAAGGACTATATAAAGGACCTAAGCCTTCATGTTGAGGGGTACACAATTTTTAGTGATGCAATTGGGTGAGACAATTTGAGAGCCAATTCAATCCAATTCAATTCCTAATCAAGATCCAAATCAAGAATCGTTGAGAACAACATCAAGCGACGACATTCGAGATCCTTTACGTGATGCCGATCATCATTAAGAGCACGAGATTCTCGACAGGTTCAAGTCTCATGAAGATCGAGCAAAGCGAAATTCGACGGAATAGTTACCTCTTTAAGGGAGCGATCGAGAGCAATTCTTGTAACCTCGGATTGAAAGAATGTGTAATTAGAAGGTGATTAATAAAGGTGATTCAATTGTTAATTCTCGTTTTCTTTACATTTTCGCATTATGAAATTTCTAATTCTTGATTCGTTTGTTTTCATGATGTATGAGTGAAAGCTCCGCTTGTAAAGGATTCGAAGGAGATCGGTAGATCAAATGGTGATGAAATCCTAAACTCGTCTTAAGTCTTATAAGAATTATGAAATTTAGGAAAAAGAATCATCAACGACCAAATTTGGAACGAGATCACCGTTCTTGATAATTTCGTTGCAATTTGGGATTAAATGAGTGATGATTCTCTTTGCTAAAGGATAGATTTGAATGATGATCAATGAAAAGACAAGGGATAGTGAAGGAGAAACCCTAGTTTCCCTAAAAGATCCCTAATCTTCATTCATCGCCATCGTTCTAGCTATAATTCATCAATAGATAAGATAAGTAATTTTTAGTATTCATCATTGCTACTAATTCCTATCGAATCCTACAAGCTATTCTTCATTTTCTTGATACTTAAAATTGATTTTGAACACTTTCTTGATTACTAAATTTTAAACTCTTTCTTGATATTTCTTGAAAATATTTCATCAACTAAATCTTCATTCATCTTCTTGAATTTTCTTTACTATTTTTTTTGACTCAACTAAAGCAAGAACAAATAAATACACGAATCTCAGTGGACAATCCGTACTCATTAACGAACTACATCGACACCGTTATTGATTGCGGCTATAAATTCTTTGATTGTGATAACACTTTTCCATCCACATCGAGAATCAGTCAATCAAATGGCGTCGTTGCCAGGGATGCGTACGTAATTTGTTCGTTCTTGCTATTTGAGTTGAAATATTATTATTCCATCAAAAATTTGAATTAAAATCGCATCGTGTGCTTAACGATTAGTTGTGAATTTGGCAAGGAAATATGGAATCACTGCAGCAGGGAGGAAATTATTCAGATCATTTCATCTAGGATAAAGGAGCAAAGGGAGCAGCAGTACAAAAAAATCGTTCAAAGAACTGTTCATATGACGGCGGAACCGCGACAAGAAGCTACAATCCGTGGCGGAACCGCGGCTCTTTTGACGATTTAGGGTTCCAGATTTCTGTAGTATATTCTATACTTTCTTATCTCTTCTCTGATCTGTCCAATAACAACTTTGCTGCAGGAATCTTTGCAAAAATTCGCCACTCAAAAAAAAAAATTTGTTGCGTATTTTGATATTGGTTGTTTTACATATTTTAATATGGAAATTAAGGGGCAAAGACCAAATTCAGATTAGGTGGGGATTTCATTACCCTTCCTAAGCCCCAAAAATCACAAAATTAGCATCTGTATCACCCTTCATTAACTAAAAAAAATATCTAGACAAGACTCTAGTGCCGCTTGCGGTCTGTGGTTAAACCCACTGCCAGCGTAGTGTCGAGTTTTTAGAGTCCCACACAGAGGGTTATTCGCCTTTGGGCAAAACAGAGTAGAGGTCTCATGGTTTTGCGACGGGGTTCGTTCACATCTGCGCACTTGTGCACGTTTGGTGTCCGGACAGTCATTACTAGCAGGCTCTGGTTTGAGCCAGATCCTAGTATATGTTTTGGGGTTAGTTTTATCTCATTGTATTCGTGTTCCTCGGAACACGAATGCGGGTGTGTATGCACAGTTGACTGAGGCAGAGGAAGAGGATTCTTTTTAGGGTTTTGGTACGGGTGTGTATGCACAGTTGACGGTTGTCATTTACCAAACCCTAATGAATATGTGAAATATCAATTAATAATATTAATTAAAGGAAATTGAGTTATGGTTAGGGTTGTTGACTTGTTGACCAAGGTTGAAAAGTTGACCATCATCATTTCAAGCAAAGATGCTCATTGATCTTTGCAAAACTCATTTAATGTGAAATGATAATGGTCATTTCAACATACCATCACCTTTTTCCTTTTTGATTAATTTTGTTAATTGATTAATTCACATATATTTGTTATGGTTGCAAAACTCATCTCATTCTCTCATTCTCATTCTCTCTCATCTTTTCCTCTTCCTCTTCCTCTTCCTCTAGCTCAAGAAAAATCCTTCTCATGAGTTGAGAACCATTTCCTTTGAGATAAAACACCAAAGCCACTCTCTACTCATCCTAAGGTTGAAGGTCTAGCAAGCCGAACACTTTAGTTTCCTCAAGTTCGAGGAAGGAGCTCAAGGTAGAGACCCTCAGGTGGATCCATCTTCGGCAAGAGAAGGCGACGAGGAGAGAACCATCCGACCACCACAAGGAGTCCAAGAGAAGGAGTTCAAGTTGAGGTATAACCCCCTAACCGGGTAGGTAAAGCTCTTGTTAGTTGCTAGTGTGTAGTTTAGCAAAGATCCGTGTTTTATAGTCCATGTTACCATAACCCTAAAAATCGTTTTTCACCGTTTCCACTAGCCCGAAAGAACCGGGAGAGGTAACGTGGACTTACACTTTTCTTGTTCATGCAGAATTTTATAGGAGATTCATTAAAAAATTTAGCAAATTTACTAGGCCCTTAACTCTTCTCTTGGCCAAGGATACAACATTTCACTTCGACTCAGACTGTGTAGCTGCTTTTGATTCACTTAAAAGATTCCTCACTACAGCCCTGTTCTATCATCTCCTGATTGTAACCACCCGTTTGAGCTTATGTGTGATGCATCAGACTTTGCTGTTGGTGCAGTCTTAGGACAACACATTGATAAGATGCCACATGTGATTTATTATGCAAGTAAGACCTTGAATGATACCCAAATTAATTATACAACCACCGAGAAAGAACTCTTGGCAGTTGTATTTGCATTAGAAAAATTCAGGCCTTACTTGATTGGCTCACCTATCATGGTTTACACTGATCACTCCGCCTTAAAACATCTTTTATCGAAGAAGGATGCTAAAGGCAGGTTAATACGTTGGATCCTATTATTACAAGAATTTGATCTTGTTATACGAGATAAGAAAAGATGTGAAAATGTAGTAGCTGACCATCTTTCGCGCATCTCTTCACCATCTGTGACCTTGCTAATTAACGACTCTTTCCCGGACGAGCAACTCTTGACTGTATCCGGCGAACCTTGGTTCGTGGATATTGTGAATTATCTTGCAACGGGACTTATTCCCAGCGAATGGTCTAAACAGGACAAACATCGATTTCTATCCCGAGTAAATCATTTTTACTGGGATGAACCTTATTTGTTTAAATATTTTCCTGACCAAATCATTCGCAAATGTGTCCCCAATGATGAATTCAAGAATATTTTGTCTTTCTGTCATGATCAGGCATGTAGAGGTCACTTTGGTCCACGTAAGACGGCGGAGAAGGTTTTGCAATGCGGTTTTTACTGGCCTACTTTATTTAAAGATGCTTTTGATCATTGCAAAACCTGTCCACAATGTCAAAACACGGGTCGGATTTCTAAAAGAAATGAGATGCCACTTCAACCGATCTTGGTTGTTGAAATTTTTGACATTTGGGGTATTGATTTTATGGGTCATTTTCCCAACTCTTTTGGGAATTTGTACATCTTGTTAGCGGTTGATTATGTCTCGAAATAGGTGGAAGCAATTCCATGTCGCATTAATGACAACAAGATTGTCATTAAGTTCCTTAAAGAAAATATCTTTTCTCGATTTGGACACCCTCACGCTATCATTAGCGACAACGGGACGCATTTCTGTAATCAGTCTTTCGAGACTTTGATGTGAAAATATGCAATCAACCACAAACTTTCCATACCCTATCATCCCCAAACAAGCGGGAAAGCTGAGATTTCCAATAGGCAAATCACACAAATTTTGGAGAAAACAGTTTCTAAAAATCGGAAAGATTGGTCAACCAAATTGATGGATGCTCTTTGGGCATTTCGTACTGCTTACAAGACCGATCTGGGTATGTCTCCTTATCGTTTAGTGTTTGGAAAGGCTTGCTACCTTCCTGTCGAGATTGAACATAAAGCAATGTGGGCCATTAAAGAACTTAACTTCGATTTAAATTAAGCATGCAACTTTCGGAAGCTGCAATTAAATGAGCTAAGCAAACTCTGCGATGAAGCTTATGATAATGCGGTGATAGTAAAGAATCGGACTAAGGTATTTCATGATAAAAATATTTTGAGAAAAACTTTTACTCCAGGTCAACGGGTCCTTCTTTACGATTCCTGTCTCCATCTCATGCGGGTAAGCTCCGATCTTGTTGGAAAGGACCATTTGGGGTGCGGTATGTCTACCCGCACGGGGCAGTTGAGGTTGAAAATAGAAAAAACGGTACAATTTTCATAGTAAATGGGCATAGATTAAAACCGTATTTTTCCACTAACCCCACGGAGGAGCTCCTGTTTTTACAGGAGCCGCTTTACAATGACTAATTTTCCTCCACCTCACCTCCATGTCTCGGTAATATTGTCTCGTCATAAGAATGGAAGTGAGTAATAAAAGAATAAGTTTGGGGGAGATTTTCACTTTCACTTATTCTTGTACCCCGTTAATAACTTTTCCTCCCAAGCCTACAGGTTTTTGAGATTTAAAAGAGACAACAGTGAGGATGCTGCTGTAAATAGGTTTGGGGGAGGTTTGTGCTTATTTATGCATCACTTTGCATTACACTTTGCATAAGCACAAAATTTTCAAAAATTTTCTTTTATAATAAAAGATTAGAAAGTGAAAGATTACATTTAAAAGATTGAAAAAATTTAAGAAAACCAAGAAAGTTAGATGTTTTCTTAAATGAAACTAGTAATAAGTAGTTATGAGCCGTTGTCCTAAGGGTTAGTAAGATGAAGAAAGTCACTAATCTGAGGATAAAAATAAGTCTGAAAAATAGTTCATATTCTGAAAGCCAAACATTTGGACGTTGATACCCTACTATACGCACTTACATACGTCTTGAAACTCGGGATAGTAGAGGATACCTTGAAATGCTCTTGTCTAAAAGCCAAAGTACGAAATAAGTAATAATTAAAGCATAAAAGTATAAAATGGTGAAGAAAAATGAACATTGGTTTTGTAATCACCAAGACAGCATAAAAAATATAGCGATGGTGCTTCATCACCTAGTGCCTTAAACCAACTGGTTTGGGAGTCACTGCTAAGCCTTAGGTGTTACAAGACAAGGAAATTGCTAATTATGCTTAATATGTGAGCACATGTAGTAATCGGTCGGTTAGTACCTCAAGAAGTATTAACGGTCGTATGAAGAATGTGTGAGCAATTCCATCTAAAATATGCACCGACTAAAAAGTACTGAGGTAGATGGACAAGAGTATGATAGCTTGAATTGAATTCTCCGAGTGTAGTGATGTCTTTTACACACACGTAGGGGTATATAATCGGTGTTTGGAAGAAAGGTAGGAATGAAGAATAAAGGCGATGTTTTATTGAGGGATGATGTGATTTCTAATATCTTTTCATGACTATTAAGATAGGGCTCATGACAACCGAAAGCTAGTGTAGTTGGAAACTCTGATTTTCAAGTTCTTTCTTTTATAATTCCTATCTTTATATGTAACTTTCACAGTCTTCCTTTTATTACAGGATTTTATGGGTGCAATTCGCTGAAAACCCTCAGGAGACAACACTCCTCCTACTAGGTCACCTAGAGGTTTAAAGGCTTGTTGCATGTGCTCAGTGCAATCGTGTTGCCTACGAAAGTGTGCTAGTTAGTTTTTCTTTTTCTTTTTATTTTCTCCTTCTCTTGAATAAAAGAAGTTTACTCAAGACGATCAAAATCAAGTTTGGGGGAATTTGTTCAGTCGAAAATATTGCAATTTTTAACATAACAATTTTCTCACTTTTCTAATCATCTAAGGGTGTTTGTTATAAATATAACACGTATTACAAGTTCGTCTGGAAAATATCAAATACCACGTGTTATACATTATATTCAACATTCTGGAAGGAAATTGTGTGTTTATCAGTTCACGCATGATATTGTATATCTCAACATTCTTCAGTGAGATTTTGTGCAGAAAATTATTTCAGTACAGATATCGGAATCGCAAATTTCGCCGACAAAATACAGAAAATCAAAGAGTTAAAATCTGGCAGAGATTCGGAAGAGATAAAAATATTCCAGATATCACCTGAATACATATAGACCAACACCAAACTACCATGAGAAATTGAAGCCACAAACTCACCAAATGGCCGCGAAACCGCGGCCGAGTCAAGCCGATCCGCCGCGGATCCGCGGCCGAGTTGGGGGCTCCGGTGACGAAACTTTTCCCGAAGCTTCATCTCAACTTCCTAACTTGTTGAAGATGCTCCATTATAACAAACTTGTTCTGGAAACTTCCCTACAACAACCTAACTTCTTGAGGAAGCTTGATAACTACCTTATTCTAGAAGTTTTCCTACAACTACCTAGTTTCTTGGGAAAGATTAACCTAGCTTCTAGTGAAAGATTGGTGAAGGTCTATATAAAGGACCTAAGCCTTCATGTTGAGGGTTACACAATTTTTAGTGACGCAATTGGGTGAGACAATTTGAGAGCCAATTCAATTCCTAATCAAGATCCAAATCAAGAATCGTTGAGAACAACATCAAGCGACGACATTCGAGATCCTTTACGTAAAGCCGATCATCATCAAGAGCGCGAGATCCTCGACAGGTCCAAGTCTCACGAAGATCGAGCAAAGCGAAATTCGACGGAATAGTTACTTCTTCAAGGGAGCGATCGAGAGCAATTCTTGTATTCTCGGATTGAAGGAATGTGTAATTAGAAGTTGATTAATAAAGGTGATACAATTGTTAATTCTTGCTTTCTTTATATTTTCGCATTATGAAATTTCTAATTCTTGATTCTTTTGTTTTCATGATGCGTGAGTGAAAACTTCGCTTGTAAAGGATTCGAAGGAGATCGGTAGATCAAATGGTGATGAAATCCTAAACTCGTCTTAAGTCTTATGAGAATTATGAAATTTAGGAAAAAGAATCATCAACGACCAAATTTGGAGCAAGATCACCGTTCTTGATAATTTCGTTGCAATTTGGGATTAAATGAGTGATGATTCTCTTTGCTAAAAGCTAGATTTGAATGATGATCAATGAAAAAAGAAGGGATAGTGAAGGAGAAATCCCAGTTTCTCCAAAAGATCCCTAATCTTATTCAACGCCATCGTTCTAGCTATGATTCATCAATAGATAAGATAAGTAATTTTTAGTATTCATCATTGCTACTAATTCCTATCGAATCCTACAAGCTATTCTTCATTTTCTTGATACTTAAAATTGATTATGGACACTTTCTTGATTACTAAATTTTAAACTCTTTCTTGATATTTCTTAAAAATATTTCATCAACTAAATCTTGATTCATCTTCTTGAATTTTCTTTACTATTTTCTTTTGACTCAACTAAAGCAAGAACGAATAAATACACGAATCTCAGTGGACGATCCGTACTCATTAACGAACTATATCGACACCGTTATTGATTGCGGCTATAAATTCTTTGATTGTGATAACACTTTTCCATCCACATCGAGAAGCGATCAATCAGTTAAGAAGAATTACACCGCTGTTGAATGCTCCTTACCTAACCACCAACTGATATAGGTAAATGTCATCGACATAATATCAAAAAGTTATATCTCACTTTATAAAATAAACGTATAGATATATCGGTTTGAAATTAGTGCATAACAATGGATATTCAAAACTAAATATTTGCCTTCAGGCAAAACCCAGGCGATTTCCTCAAATATCACCAATTACAAAGAATTCCAATATAATGTGGATATGATCACCTAATTTCTATTATTCTACTCCCACTCATCATCTGTAACGCTATAAAGATATGAGAATCAAATCTGGTAAATATATACCCTGGAGTCTGAATCAAAATGGGAAAACAATCCCAACATCTTACTCCTACTCATCATTTGTAACGCTATACAGATGTGAGAATCAAATCTAGTAAATACATATCGTTGAGTAAGGATCTAATTGGAAAAATAGTTTTCAATTAACACTGCACAGTAAAAACTGAAACATGAAAATGTTTTGAAGGGGTATCCGTGGATTCCTAGTAATGCCTCTTCCACTATTCAGATTCATGATAGTAACCGTATACATCCTTGCCCTCACTCCAATCCCTTTATATGTCTTTACTTATTACCTTATGTACACCATATTTTGGCTAATTGATTTTCTTCCTTCCCTACCCTTCAACACCAGCCTAAGGTTTGGAAGAAGACTATCCAATAAGCGCAATAGGTATACTCTCCTAATACCAGGAGTCCTCATAACCTAAGAGAAGGTGAAGAGAAAAGACAACTGAATAATCATATTCTATTTCTCCCGAACCAGAATCCATCCTCGAACTGGAACAAGTTCCTTCGAGTTCGTATGTAACTATACGATGGCATATCCAAGCAATATGGATTTTCGTAGTGATACAAAGTGTTCTAGAGAAAACCAAAGTGGATGTAGGAGTGGTAGGGGTATACACGGTTTTGTCATGAATGATAGCAGTCACAAGTTCCTTTGCCCTTACTATAATCCATTTATATGTCTTTACTTATTATCTTCTGTACACCACACTTAGGCTAATTAGTTTTCTTTCTTCCCCACCTTTCGGCACCTGCCTATGGTTTGGAAGAAAACTATCCAATAAGCGCAATAGGTGTACTCTCCTAATACTAGGAGCTCCCGTAACCCGAGAGAAGATAAAGGGAAAAGACAACCAAATAATCCTATTCGGTTGTTTCAGAACCGTAATCCATTCTCGAACTGGAACAAGTTCCTTCGAGTTCGTATGTAACTATATGATAGAATATCCAAGCTATATGGATTTTCGTAGTGATACGAATTGTTCTGAAGAAATGCAAAAGGGATGTAGGATTGGCAATGATATATGCGACTCCGTGACAATCCAAAAGCCAAAGTGTTTTTAAGAAGGTTCGGTTAACTTGGTTCATGAGTTTTAGTTTAGGGTTGGGCCATGATCGCTGCCAAAGAGAGAGAGAAAAGAAACACTCAGCGTGCACTCTAACCTAGATCAGAATGGTTAATCACTTTATCTAATCAGGATGGCTCCTACCATTTCCTCGAATTCTCCTTCAAACCCTAAAAGGTGAATTAGTCGGGATCATCTAAAATCACCCGAGAAGTGACACCTACTCATCAGTGGGAATCGTGATCCAACTATCATCGCATGATAACTTGATGGAAGCCACTCAAGTCACCACACTTCAGAAGGTATGCACATGCCTGGCAAGTTTCATGTATGTTTGAAACCCCCGATGTGGTTTTTACCCCTAGGACCCAAGTGATCTTGACAGAGTTAACAAATCAAAGAGTCCTAGTCAAGTTCAACTCGTCATTTTCTTGATTGCATTAAACCCACCCGCATGAGCCCCTGACAGAGTCAACAAGGCCGTACGACTATCCTAACCAATCGCATATTCATGCTACAAACAAGCACTACTCAGCTACCGTACATTACGCCTTGACGGAGTCAACAAACGCAGCACGAATACTAAGTACTACTCGTAGGAAATGACAGAGGGCTACAGATGGTTTTTGGCGAAAAAACGTTTAACGTAATGAACTTGATATCGTTGAAGGAATCTAAGTTGTTTTTACAAATATATAGTGGCATAAACTTTTGCTAAAGAGGTCACTCCCTGTGAAGGGATCTCGGCTCTTTTCTCGTCGAATGAGGTGCATGATATTCCAAATCGAATACCACGATGCAAAGTAAAAGAATCAACTATAATGAAGTTATTACGTTGATGCAAACTTCTGCCTAAGGGGTTACTCCCGATGAAGGGATCTCGGTCCTTGCCTCGTCAAATGAGGTGCAGGATATTCATAACCAAATATCACTGTGCAAAGCAAAATAGAACGTCTGTAATGTCAGTTTTAAAAATCTTGGTTCCAACAACATCATATAGGTTTGTTTTCCTTGCATTAATCGGAATTAATGCAGTCCCATCAATTAAACATATCACACCAGATAAAGGAACGAAAAATATAATGTACGTATATGCCATCCGCATTCGCCACTGGGCCCTGTCATCACCCGTTAGGTTACTTAACTAACGGCAGAGCAGGGGCTGGACTAGCGCGGGTGCAAAATATATACAACATCTACTAGTATATATATTAATATATATAACATACATCCCAGGTATGATATAAAGAAACATCACAGAATCTCAGCCAACAACACAGAGTGGTGGATAAGCCTGGAGCCTCGGGTTTCACTTGAGCCGCAAATGAGACCCGACATTCCCTGTCGTGTGGATAGCCTATGCAATGAAAACTTAGACCCCTACGAGCGCAGCAAGTTACCCGCCAATCCCAGAAGTGAGGCAACCCCAATCAACAACATGAGTGGGCCACCCAGCACTTCACGGAATCCGGTAACTTGGGCACCCCTCCGTGGGTCAACCTATACCCTCTACTAGTGCGGCAAATAGCCCACCAATTCTAGAGTAAGGCCCCCTCCGTCTCAACGCCATGAGATGCGGACCCATTAGCCTCTAGAACCCGGCTATTTATGCACTCCACCGCGGGGTAATCCTAGTACAGAAAAGAAAATAATATGTACAAGGGTGACATCGACTTCAACCCGGTCATGCCCCAAACAAATAATAAACAAACTGGCAGAGACGGCAGTCCACATGTCGGACGCTCGCCCCGCAATATCAAATGTACAAATGAATCTGAACTATACTACCAATGCATGACTGGCTATCCACCAACCACAACCTCAGTACAACACAGAACATCAACGTGAATGTCATGTTCGCAAACCCGTCTAAAAGAACATATAGCAGTTAAACGAGTTATACCTCTCTAATGACATTCACGGCCGCAGATAGTAATGTATGCACTGAAAAACACACAATTAAAATTTCGACCGACTAAACTTTTCCAAATTGGCCCCTAAATGCAAAACCAGCACTCAAACAAATTTGGACCAAAACAAAATATTCCAAAAATCATATTTCCATGAACTATAGCCCCAGAAAAAATTTGGGCTACTGTAGCAAAAAAAGCGCCGCGGTTTCTCGGCAAAATATACCATTTGGCTTGGGTTCCGCGGCGAAATTTTGGAGTTACGTGCCCAAATTTTTTCTTAGCTCTAGTTTTGCCTGCACATATTTTTAAGATACCCAAAAGAAATTTTTGAACAACTCTGAAATTCGACAGCAAGCAAGCTAATATAGAAATACGGTTCGGAAAAATTTGTCGATTAAGATTTTAACCTTGTGCAAACTAGCTAGTAAGGGTTTATGGGTTGGCTCTAATACCATGTTGGGTTATGCAAGCGCTCTGGCCATCAAACCGTGGCCGAATGCGGAACAAAATATTTCTAAATATGCGCTAGAAGAACCTAAAATATGGATCGACCATAAACCCTAAAGCTGGCAAACTATAAAGAAAGGAGTGAGGAATGGTTATACCGAATGATCCGTGTCCTTCGGTCTTCAACCACCTTCCCAAGCTCCTAGAGGCCACCTTGATCAAGCTTGGTCGCCGGTCTCCCTCCATCGAAGATGATCCACCTGAGGATTTGTATTTCGAGCTCTTATCTCAATATCCGAGGTAACTAGAGTACCTAGTTCACTAAACTAGATAGCCTAGAGGATGTAGAGTGTAGTGATGGATTAATTTATCTCATAACACTCTAGGTTTCTCAACACATGAGACTTGAAGGGTGGAGGTAGAAGATGATGCTTGAGAATGAGAGTGTGAGGCAACTCAAGAAAAATGGCTAAGTGTTGTTTGTTGTGTTGTGAGCAATAATGAAGCCATCCAATAAATATCTCAAGTCTCCAAAATATCTTAAGTCCTCAAAATATCTTAAGTCTCTAAAATATCTCATAACAAAACAAAAAACAAGCATGCTAGAATAGTAACCATGAGTCACTACTAAGCCATGCTACAATAAATGCAATAAGCATCCCATCCTCACCACCTCATTAACCATTTAATCCTAAATGGTTAAAACTAAATGAGGTGGCATCTTCTAGAAGCACCTTGTAAAGAATTACAAGAATACCCCTCATCCGTATATACATATTCGTATCCATATTCCGAAAAATACGAATACAAAGAGACGAAAATAATTCATCAATCCAATACTAGAATCCGGCTTAAACCAAAGCCCACTAGTATAATCCGTCCGAATCATAATACGTGCACAAGTGCACGTATATGATCGAACCCTGCCGCAAAACCATACGGCCTCTACATCGTTTCGCCCGAAGCAGAGAAACCCTCTATGTGGGACTCTAAAGACTCATCAATACGCTGGCAGTGGGTTTAACCATAAGCACGTCAGCGGCACTAGCTGTACGTAACGGCTACTCAGGTATTGAGCGAAAGGGAGGCCGATGAGCAAACTCATCCGAACCCCTACTGAGCCTGTCCGTAACAATATCCGTCCAATCCGGTCTGTTCGTCTAAGACTATTGCATATCGAGTATAAGGGGAGGATAAAGTCAGACCCCTAATAACGCGATATTTTATGTCGGTATGAAGCCCATCACCAACTGAGAAACTACTGATCCAAATGAGTAATTCTCGACTATCTTGGCCAAGGATTTCTGGTGATGGCCACCTGTGCACTGCGCGACATCAACCCCCAATATCGGGAGAGACGAATCCTCGACGATCCGCTCACTGCCTCCATGTGGCTCAGGACTGTACCCAACTAAAACCTGTTTACATGACTCCTTTGAGCCGTGGTAGGGTAGTAATCAAAGCACAGTAGAAACTCACACGAGACAAATAACGATCTCAGGTCGACAGACTAACCTATATACATGTCACCTGGAAACTGCTATCTGACAATAGGTATACTACCAACTAGCTTGTTCCCGGCGAGTCCGTCCAGTGTACTCATAACCCAATGAGCACCTGTATACTATCTTAGGTGAACAAACTAACACCAATGGCTTGTGAGACCTGGCTACCGCCCCTCATCGGGGTCTCGATAAGTATACACTAGTATACTCTGGAGTATCGATGCCCAGTCTCAAAATTCCCATGACTAGGGACATTTAAGGATGTACTTATAGACCACCCAGTTCCTACGTATATGATCGCCATCATAATGCTGGTAGTCAAGCAAGAATCCTATGGGCTCTATCAACATGTAATAGTGATCCGTAATATCACATAAAGCATGTACATGATGATAAAGACAAACCAGATAGCATACTATCATTTTGAGTAAGACTGTTCTATCCGTATAGGTCCTCCCTCAATCATCGCAATCGTGTGCCTACGATTCAATAATTGATTTGAGGGCACTGTAGCCAACATGTATATACGGTGAGGGACATTCTTGTAATTTGGCAAGGCATGCTTCTAGAAGGAGCCATCTCATTATTTAGTTTTATCAATTTTCTAAATGGATTAATGAGGTGGAAATAGAGGAGACTTTGGTGGCATGGTGAGAGGAATGGCTCATACATTATTATATTACTCTTGACTCACTATTCAAGCATAGGCAATATTTTCTATTATGAAATATTGCATGCTTGAATTATTGAGAAGAGGTATTAGCCATTTCTCTCCACACTTAGCCATTCACTACACACTTGGTTTTATTTTCTTTGGTTGCTCTCCTCTTGCTCTCTTGAGATTTCTCCATCTCCTTCTTCCTCAAACTAAACCCTAATCCTTCACATGTGTTGTGAGCCATAGGGTTTGGTGAGACACTACAATCTTTTATCATTCTCTATATCTCCTAGGCTAGTTGGATTAGCGAACCATCTACCTTAGTTATCTCATTTAGAGGTTGGGGCTTGAAGCACGTTCTCTCGCGGTGGATCATCTTTGACGCAAGGAGGCCGATGGAGCTTTCGTCATTCGATCACCGAGGAGCTATGGAGAGGAGCACTAGAAGACTCGAAGGACTCGATCTTGGAGGTATAACCATCTCACCGAGTAGTTAAACCTCTTAGATAGATTAGCTAGTTAAGGCTTTAGTAAAGATCCTGGAGTTTTAGCCGTTGTTGCATAGTAAAATATTAATCGTTTTTGAAAATTCCGCCTCCCCGCGAACCGCGGGGGGCGCGACATCGGCTAACAGTGGTATCGGAGCCTACAAAACTTTAACTAGCTAGTTAGCAAAGTCTTTAGAAATTCGATCGCGGAAAAATCCTAAAATCACGTCCGAAAAACCTTGATTCTGTCAAATTTTAAAACTGGCCAAAAAATCTTTTCAGAGGCCTTAAAAATACGTGCAGGGTTTTCTAAGATCAATGGTGAAATTTGAGCTCCTGAATCGCCAAGAACGCCTCGAAAACGAGGTAGAATAGATCGTTCTGCCGCCGTTCCACGGCCGAGTTGAGGCCGACTCGGTCCAAATTTTCATTGTGCTTCTTATTCCCTCATATAAAAAAAGAAGAAAGAAAAGGGGGGAAATTCTTCACTGTTTAAGGCTTACGTGTTAAACACGTGAGCGCCTATATGCAAAGCATATGGGCGTTACATAAGCCTCACGTGTTAAACACGTGAGCGCCTATATGCAAACCATATAGACGCTGCAATTAAAACAAATGGGCTAAAAGAGACACACATGTTAAACACGTGAGCGCCTATATGCAAAGTATATAGGCGCTGCATTTAAATAATTGGCAGGCCAAACAGACCTCACGTGTTAAACACGCGAGTTTTCTTGCTGCATTCTAATGCAAGATAGAATTAAATTCTATATGGGAAATATTTTCCCTGATCTTTCTAATATAGAAAGATTTTTCTCTAACAGAGAATTTTGGATTTAAAATCCAATTAGGATAAAATATCACCAAATGAGCTATCTGATAGAATTAAATTTTATGTGAAAATATTTTCTCGATCTTTCTCAAACCAGAAAGATCCTCTCTGTTAAATAGAGGACCCTTGGATCAACGATCCAATGGTGATTATAAAATCACCCACCGACCATCTGATAGAATAAAATTCTATTTTAGGAAAAATATTTCCTAAATCTTGTTAAACAAACAAGAAAACTTCTCTGTTAAACAGAGAACCTTTGGATTAAAAATCCAACGGTGAATGAAATTCATCAATTGATCCAAAAGATCACTTTGGGTTGATCGTGATCTCTCAATCAGAGATTCTCCTAAAAAATTGATCTTTTCTCTTCTCCTATAAATAGGAGCAAGGAGATTAAAGGGAAAAAAGAGAGGAGAGGCACGGAAAGAATCCCATACATGTTTCTGCAAAAAAAAGGCACAGTGAGATCTTGAGAGAACAAGAGAATTTAATTCTCAAAGAAGAAGGCTTTCCTCATTGAAACCAAAGGTAAAAAAAACAGAGATCATATTGTCTCTCCTTTACCTATCTAAAGGTTTAACCCTTCATTTAAGAAACTCAGTTCTTTCTCGATTGAGATTTGCAGAAGCAAATCTCCCCACAAGTTGAGAATTTAATTCTCATTGGGGAGATTTTGCTCTGCAGATTCAAAACCTGGAGGAAAAGAGTTAAGTTATAAAAAAAGAAGAGAAGAAGAACGAGAACATATAGGAATTTAATTTCTCCAAAAATTATGGTTTAACCCTACATAAAGAACTTAGTTCTTCAATATAAAAAAATAAACAAACAACAACAGTGATGATGGTCCAAGATCTTCAAAACCAAAATCATTGGTTCTTAGCACTATCTTGAAGCCTCACGTGTTTTCCAACGTGGGTGCTTCAAATGAACAAAGAGAACAACCAAAACTGCTTCATGTGTTTCCCACGTGAGTGTTAAAAAGCACCCTATGTACTTTGCATAAGAACTCTAGCCAAGTGCTTAGCACTTATATAAAAAAGAGGAAATAAAGCCATATGGGCAGCGCCCATATTTGTGGTGCCTCATGTGTTTCAAACGTGAGCACCACAAGAATCAAGTGCTTAGCACTTATATAAAAAGAGGGAGAATAAAACCTAACGGGTAGCACTCGTATTTGTAGTGCCTCACATGTTTCACATGTGAGCACCACAAAATTTTAGTGTTTAACACTAATCCAGTGCCCACGTGAAACGCACCTACTTAGCACTGTTGGGTAATTATGGAGACTCAATCTCGGTCTAAATTGGCTAAAGTTTCCTGAGGGATTCTAAAACAACCGAGCCTATATTGCTCATGTTTTCCCAAACTGACCTTAGTCTCAAAAATGACTAGTGGTGTCCCATTGATGATATCTCAAATGATATTCATCTTATATCTCCTAGAGGTAATTTAGACAGCCCTTTTCATGGATAACATTTCTTAGGTCTACAACAGCCCTTTTCTCCTCAAATACGGGATTTGGTTTATGGGTACATCTCTTCACACCTCTGATATATGTCGTTGTAATTGTTCAACATTTTCAGAGAGATGGCGGGTCCCGACAACCAACAACACGTTGATGCACTTCCAAACTGACGTGCACGCCTCAAATCGGATCATACCTTAAATTGGGTGCATTCCATATCACCATTGTTCGCTTCGTCACGTAACAAATACACGTGTGCGCAAGAATGATAACGGACCAAAATATCCCTAAACTATTATTCGCCTCCAAAATGACGATAATGGACCGAAACGTCCTTAAACTAAAATAATAGAGCCCAAACGCTCTTTTGTTGGATCCTAAATAAAAATGATCCTGAAACCTCTTTAAGTGGATCTTAGTCTTAAATTGGACTAATGTATTCTTAACAAAAACAAATCGAGCCCCAAATACTCACATACATTTAAGTTGATCTTAATCTCAAAATAGATTAACGGTCCTTAAATAAAAACCCCAAATCTAAGATATACGGATTTGGACTAATTCATGCCCTACGGGTGACAACATAAATTAGTCTTCATATACAATCCATAGGCAATCTAAACAAACAAAAACACATACGATACGAAGTGAACTTCCGGAGCAGGAGAAAGTGGTTATCGCGATGCGGTAACGTAATTAACAGTAGAGGCTTGCGCCTGCATGGAAGAGCATCCCCACAATAAAAAACCCTTTCAAAACGAGGGGGACTCTGACGAAGCCACGCTACAACGACCTCATCCGTCCAAACCTCCGATATACGGTGCCATAAATCAACTTGGTATCTTCGGAGAGGTGGACGGATAAACCCAAATAGCATCTGCCCCCAAACCCAGGCAGGACGATCCATCCCAGTCCGTCTCTATTTTCGGCGGTAAGCAGATTCTGGCACGCCCGGTGGGACATTTTCCTTTTTCCACTCCACACTTCGTGTATCGTGTTTCGCGAACAAAATCGCGGTTCATTATGGTTGCCCTTGGATTCGAGGTACTAAGATTTGATATCTTGTTCCTGTGTAGATAGAAGAAGAGAACATCAATGGCTTCCAGCTGCACAACTTGCAACAGCAACTCCTGCTCCGCCTCAACTGGAGGAGTGACTTATGGGTCCAATACGGTCTCCATCTTTTCAATGCCGGTGGGGCAAGTAACTCAAGCCACTACCGGATTGTTCTTTAGGACCATGATCCCACCAACGAGTTTCAGCGCCCAGCGCCGCAAGAAGAAGCTCCCAAGAAGTCGGTCTTCGATCGACTTGCAACCACAATAGCCCCTCTCAACGGGCTGTCCAAATCCGATGCCTCAATCTTCAACAGGCTGGGCCGAAGCTCAGACGTCTCAGTCTTCAACAAACCGAGCAAGAACTAAAACGGACCCGTAAAAAGGCTCATGATATCTGAAGGGGCTGCCCCAAAACGGATAGCCCTCCCAACTCCTCCTGCAGGTGAAGCCGTCAAAGGTGCTTCCCCTACCAGAAAGTCAGCCTTTGAAAGATTGGTCGGCCATCCTCAAACCCTGCCAAGAACATCAGTCTCAATAGGCTGACACCGGAAACAGTCCCTCATCAAAGCCAGGGACATAAAGAAGACGCATCCCAAATTGAGGTAGTCCCATTTGCAAGACAAGCTCGACGTCGCCACTGGCGCCGAGTGAGAAAATCTGGGGGAACTCCCCCTCTGGATTCACTCCGCCGGCTCCAATGGTGGAAGTTGATGCTACTGTTCCAACCGGGAACAACTTTGATCTACTTCGGAGGGTGCGAAAGAACTCTTCAACCTTGTTGCTTAAGAAATCTTCCCAGCCTGTAGAAGCCATAATGCAGACAAAGCCGGAGAACCCCCATCAACGGCTCTCCTCCCAAATTCACAGGGTCTGGCGGAAAGTCCAGGACTCCGTGATTGATCAAAACTACTATCTTTGACCGAAGAAATCGAAGGCTCGGCAAGAGAAAGACCATCCCTCCACCATACAGCGAGGGACTTCTTCCACACGGGTGCCTGTTACAATGGCTCCTTCAACTTCGACCTCCCACAAAAGGATGAGGCCGGAGAAAATCCAACCGACTGCGGCAAATTCTAAAAGCGTCGGACCCAAATGCCCCAAGTCTGGGGGCATGATCATACACACGGTTTACATAGCTTCCGGGAAAGAGGATGTTTACCGCCGAAAGCCGGGAAAGACGAACGTCTTGTCTGAATTTGGGGGTAGATGCTATTTGGTTTTATCCCTCCACCTCTCCGTAGATACCAAGTTGATTTATGGCACCGTATATCGGAGGTTTGGACGGATGCGGCCGTTGTAACAGACTTCGTCAGATTCCCCCTCGTTGGCGAGGGGTTTTTGATTGTGGGGACGCTCTTCCCTGGAGGCGCAAACCCCTGCAGTTAATTACGTTACCGCGTAGCAATAACCACTTTCTCCTGCTACAGATGTTCACTTCGTGTCGTGTGTGTTTGTTTTATTTTTGGTTGCCCGTGGATTGTATACGGAGACTAATTTATGTTGCCGCCCATAGGGCGTGGATTAGTCCAAATCCGTATATTCTTAGATTTGGGTTGGTTTAAGAATCATTAATCTCGTTTGAGATTAAGATCAACTTAAATGTTTGTTGAGAATACGTTAGTCTAGTTTTAGACTAAGATCTACTCAACAGGATTTTAGGATCATTCAGACCCAGCAAAAGAGCATTTGGGCTCTATTGCTTTAGTTTAAGGACGTTTTCGGTCCATAGCTAGTTTAAAGACGTTGCGCTCCATTATTAGTTTAAGGACGTTTCAGTCCATAGATCACTATTTTTGGTGTGAGGGTTTAGTTTAAGGACGTTGCGGTCCACAACTAGTTTAAGGACGTTGCGGTCCACAACTAGTTTAAGGACATTGCGGTTCATAGATCACCATTTGGCGGTGAGGTCGCAGTTTAAGGACATTGCGGTCCGTAGCTAGTTTGAGGACGTTGCGGTCCATAGCTAGTTTAAGGACGTTGCGGTCCATAGGGATGTGCTCATGGGTTTTGGGTTGCACCAAAGAGCTGTTGGTTGTCGGGACTCTCCACCTCTCTGAAGACGTTGAAGAATTACAACGACATGTATCAGAGGTATGGAGAGATGTACCTTTTAACCAAATTCCAGATTTGAGGGGAAAGATCATAGTGGCCCGTCCAAGAATCATTAGTCGTTTTTGAGAGACTAAGATTAACTTAGGAGATTGAGGAATCATCATCAGTTTGAGAAGTCATGAGCATAGTGGCTCGGTCTATTAGGAAATCCAAGATGTTTTAATCCTCAGGGAGACTTAGCCAATTTGGAGTTGGAGTTGGCTTCCTATAGTGTTAAACACTAATGTATACTCAGTGCTCACGTGCTCCCACGTGAGACTCCAAAGCAGTGTTAAACACTGAAATTTGGGGGAGGCTCACGTGTGGCACGCGAGGCTCTTGAAAGTTGGCGCTGTTCACTTGGGTTTATTCCCTTATTCTTTTATAAGTGCTAAGCACTATTGGGGGTCACGTGGGATCACGTGAGGCACCCCAAAAATGGGAACTATTTTGATTTATTCCCCTTTCCTTTTACAAGTGCTAAGCACTATTAGGGGGTCATGTGGGATCACGTGAGGCACCCCAAAATGGGAACTGTCTTTGATTTATTCCCTTTTTCTTTTTAAAAGTGCTAAGCACTATTAGGGGGTCACGTGGGATCGAGGTAAGGCTGTGAGGTAATAGCCAGAGCAGGACATCGACTGAACTCTTTAACGGTTAGCTGTTTAAAAAGAAAAACAGTATGTCCTCATTATAGAAGTACTTCTTTTCATTGTGAGGCGCCCCAAAATGGGAACTGTCTTTGATTTATTCCCCTTTTCCTTTTGAAAGTGCTAAGAACTATTAGAGGGTCACATGGGATCACGTGACTCGATATCAGTTGTTCCTTTTTGTTCCTCAGAGGTGCTCATGTGGAAACACGTGATCTGTTACGTAGCATTTGAACGCTAATGAATCATCAGGCTGTTCTTCTATGGTTCTGAGGAATCAAGTTCTCCTTTTGTTCTTTGTAGGGATTAAATTCTTTTTAAAGGGTTAAACCCTAGTTTCAGAGGAATTAAATTCACATACGTTTTAAAAGAGTTAAACTCTTTTGAACTCAGTTCTTTCCCCTAGGTTTTGAATCTGCATGACAGAATCTCCCCGATGAGAATTAAATTCTCAACTTGTGGGGAGATCTGCTTCTGCAGATCTTAACCAGAGGAAGAACTAAGTTCTTTGAGAAGAGTTAAACTCTTGATTTGAGAATTAAATTCTCTTTTTGTTTTGTGGGAGCTTTTGGGAGGGGTTCCTCTTCTTTCTAGAGAATTAAATTCTCTCTCTATATTTTTATTCCCCTCTCTGTGTGTGTATGTCTTCTTTTTCTTTCTCCTCTTCCCGCTCCTATTTATATGAGAAGAAAAAGAATCAATTTGTTAAGAAAATCCCTCATTGAGAGATCATAATTGATTCCATAATTTTTTAGATCAATCGGTGAATTTTATTCACCGTTGGATTTTTAATCCAAAGGCTCTCTGTTTAATAGAAAAGATTTCTTGTTTGTTTAGAAAGATTAAGAATATCTTATTAGTTTTAACAAGATCAGAATTTTATTCTATCATATATTTTAGTTTAACAAGATCAGAAATATATTTTCTTAATATAGAATTTAATTCTATCATATGGATATCTCGTTAGTTTAACATAGAATTTTATTCTTATCATATGAATATCTTGTTAGTTTAATAAGATTAGGAAAATATTTTCCTATGATAGAACTTTATTCTACCAGATGATCACCGTTGGATTTTTGATCCAAAGGTCCTCCGTTTAACAGAGAAGATTTTTCTAGTTTGAGGAAGATCAGGAAAATATTTTCCAAATAGAATTTAATTCTAGAATTTGACAGGAGTATTTTAAATTGGGGCGCTCACATGCTTTGCACGTGAGTAGCAAGAGAACTCACGTGTTTAACACGTGACCCCTAGTGTGGGTTTTAGCCTGTTTATTTTCAGCGTTCATATGCTTTACATATGAGCGCTCACGTGTTTTACACGTGAGGCCTGTTTGGTCATTAATTGTTTTATTTAGTTTATTTTCAGCGCCCATATGCTTTACATATGAGCACTCACGTGTCTAGCACGTGAGGCCTGTTTGGCCATTAGTTGTTTATGTTCAGCGCTCATACGCTTTGCATATGAGCGCTCACGAGTTTTACACATGAGGCCTAATTTTGAGGACTTTCCTCCCTTTTTGTAAGGGAACAAGTAGCTCTTGGCCGAAAATTTTGGCTGGAATAGAGGAAAGCCGTGGTTCCGTAGGTCATCGGCCGCAAACTCGGTCGTTGACAAAAGCTCAGGAGCAACAACAAAAGCTCCAGGAAATGCTGATCAAAATGTTAGCACTTACTGGGAAGAAAGAAAGCCCGGAATCGACATCTGAACAGTGTCAAGAGCAGGAGACCGATACATAGTTTCTGTGAAGGGTGCTTGAAAGGAAGGATAAGGAGGACGCGGAATAAGCCGCTAACATAAAGCAGATGGCACTTCTGTTCCAGGACATGGTTGGAATGATGATCCATCCAGAACCCCCAGCCGAGGATCCGCCGATAGTTATCGAGGATGATAGAGGAAAAACATCAAACACCCTTCCGGCTTTATCAACTGCTAAGGAGGAAACGATCTCCAAGGCTGCTCTTGATGATTATATCGCTCAACAAATACGAGCTCATCAAGCAAATGAAGCGGCCGGTCAAACTCTCAGAACTGGGCGACCGTATCCAGGCTGGTATGATCAAATCAAGTGCTCGCCGGAATATACGATCCCCAAGTTCCATGTGTACAAGGGGACAAGCAATCCACACCAGCACATCGCTCGGTTCAGAGCTTTGTGCGGCAACACTGGAGGGGACGACAAACTGCTGCTTCGCCAGTTCGTTGACAGCCTGTCAGAGACGGCTTTTGAATGGTACTCGGAGCTCCCAAATGACTCCGTAAAGACATTCACAGAGATGGAGCTGTTGTTCACACAGCGGTTCGCCAGCGCACGTGATCGCACCCGGATCACAGTTTTAATTAATGCCAAGGTAAAGTCAGGAGAAACCTGGGTCCAATACGCGATCCGGTGGCGGAACCTATGGTCAAAGTGTGAACAGCGCATCGAAGAATCCTCTGCAGTGGGCATGTTCATCGAGACTCTTGATCCTCAAACGACTGTGTCCCGGTTCATGACGTTCTTCAAGTCGACAACCTTCCAGGCTCTAATCGACAAACTGGCCCAAATGGACCAGATGGGCCACGGGCCTTCCTCCTCAAAAATGGACCCTTGAAATGCCAAGGGTAAAGGGAAAGCGGCCTTCGTTGCCAACACTTAACAGCAACCGAGTGACCTAAAACAGGTTGCTCGCCAAAACAACATGCGTCCGTGAATATCCCTGGAAGAAAGGTTAGGACGCGCTTACTCGTTTCCCCGTGACAAGACGAGGAGATTGTTCGAGCTGGCAGTGCGCAACAAACTCATTACATTGCCAGACCTGCGACGTCCACCACAACCCGGCGATGTCAACAACCCCAACTACTGCTCCAATCACAGAATGGTGAGCTACCCAACTGAGGATTGCTACGTCTTCAAGAACTGGTTCGAGGACCAGTATCAACAGGGGAAGTTCGCGCTTTCTGAGAACTGGATGGTGAACCCGCCACAGAAGCACACTCCCAAAAAGGTGGATGCACCGGGGGCATCCTGCTCGCTCATGGAAGAAGCTCCATGGGAAGTCGTTCTCTCAGCTAAAACCAAAAGAATGCTGAAGGATCTCCAGGCATGTCCGGCAGTCAGGTGGAGAAGCCCACGTGACCGGAAATCATTGAAGCGATATTAAAACCGTGTCCCATACTGAAAACTGTCGACAAAGGGCAAAATCCCCAAGTCGAGCCTTCAAAGTCTTCGAAGAAAAAGAAGAAGACCAAGAAGCATGTGCGACCTGCTGAGTATGACGACAAACGCACAAACCTACAAAGGTACATTGACACGCTAGAGGACTACAACCAGAAGGCGCGAACACCGGTCACCCTCGAAGAGTTCCTCAAGCATATTCTTGAGAACAAAGATAGTGACAACGATGAGGAAAATGACTTATCAGAAATCGAAAACTATGTAGCAAGTTGCCACATGATTTTCCATTCGTTGTTAAATGACGAAGAAGCCCTCTCAGTGGCAGAAAACAATGCAGAGGAACTGGGGGCAGGATCAGCGCCAAAATCCCCGGAAATGTCGGAAGACCCAATCGATAGGCTGTTAAACGAAGCCTTTCGAAAAAGCAAAGCTGACCGAGAACACGAAACATCCATATACGAAAAGGCTAAGCGTCGGCGTCAGGATGAACATGCTGCGGTAAGGAGGAGTTGTAAAGTACTTCGACCAGACCAAAGCACACCTGCGGCAAACAAGAGCAGAATCAGGACAAAGAAGTGGTTCGCCAAAGCCCTGTCAGTGGGAATGAAGCTACCACCTCTCAAAGGAAACACGCCCGGTGTCATAAGCCTCAATGGAGAGGACTCATATCCGAACTATTGCCTATATCATCGGAGGGTTACTCATCCCACCGAAAAATGCAATGCCTTCAAGAAGTGGTAGTAAGGATACGTTGCCCATCAACAACACTTCAAGAGGATGAAGCGTGAAGCTCATCGACAGCGAAAAAGTACGACGAATGCGCATGAGAAAATGACTGGCAACTGTCATATGGTTGATACCAGTTCGAAAAAGGAAAAACTCCAAGTTCTTACCTTCGGGGGCATTTCCGAGGAAGAAATGACCCTCGGCCCTCTCTTCAGGGACTCCACCTCCGGAAAAGAAGAGTAGGAGAAGAACTGTGAGAACATTCAGCAGCGTAACCGCACGCTGCCTGAAAAGAACCTCGGACCTACAAATAAAGGTTCGAACAAAAGAGATAAAGGGAAAGAGAAAATCCTTGAGGAAATTGCCCTCGATGATCGAGTTGTCAAAGAGCTCGCAGCCAAGGACCTACCCAAGAAAAATAAGGTGGATTACAACGTCCTGCCACATCTGAGGAAAATATCCTCACAACTGAGCATATTAGATGCTCTCCTCTTGTCCAAAGAGGCACGAGATTCTCTGATCAAGACATTACAAGAGCCCGATCAGTTCTAAGCTTTCCTTGCAGAAGAGAAGATGAAGAACGAGCTGGCAGAGGTTCACAAAGCTGACATCACATTCAGCGACGAGGATCTCCTCCTTGAAACGTGCGAGCACAACCGTCCTCTATACGTCACCGGGTATTGCCACAATATCAAGATAGGCAAAATCCTTGTCGACAATAGGTCCTCCATCAACCTCCTCAACGCGGAGGTGCTGAAAGAGATTTGCATGAACATTCAGCACCTGGCTTAGGACAAAATTACCATCTCCGGGTTCGATTCACAGTTTTCGCGGATGCTTGGGTCCGTAATTCTGACGTTACGCTTCGGCTTGCTCATCACTGACATCAAATTTCATGTCATTGATGCCAAGACTTTCTATAATGCTCTACTCGGCAGGCCTTGGTTACACGAGTATAACATCATTCCTTCTACACAATATCAGTGTATGAAGTATTTCAAAGACGGCTTGGAATACACCATTACGGGGGAACTAAACCCGTTCTCGGTAAACGAAGTCCGGAAATATGAAGACGCAAAGTACTTCCAACCAGACTTCGAGGATACGGTAAGGTGTCATAGACCGGAGGTTAAACAGAAGCCCGTTGCCACCATCCCGATTTTTCGGAGTGACACCGAGGAAGATGAAGAAATAGTCTACTCTAGGCAACCCCAAGGCAACAAGCCCGGACCATCTACTCCTATTTTGGTCTTTGGCAGTGAATCTAAGGACGAGGCCAACGTCGTGTTCTCTGTCCGCCCGTGAGCACAAACCTTTACTGAGGTCGATCAGAGTTTACAAATCACTATGGTTCCATCTCGACATTATAAGGAACTCGATTCGCTCGATACATACAGCGTGCAAGAGCTACAGACTTTCTACGTACCTCCCAGGCGAAGAGGTGAAAAGGCGATCCTCTTCTACCAATCTATGGAGACCAAAGTAGAAAAAAAAGTCTGGTACGGTGCCAATCTTGTACTCGACAGGCTCCAACCAATCCGTCTGTCAAGATACTATGTGGAGGGACTGAAAAGGCTGTTAAGATATCAAGGTGTACCCCTCGAACAAACTGATCGACAAGCCCATTTCTATAAGAATATTTAGGATATCCCTGGGACCCAGTGAAAGATGCCCAACGGGAAGATGGAGACAACCGGGCTCGGATACATTCGGTCTAAGAAACGGGAGCGATTCCGCAGCTGCCGCGTCATAAACAACTTCGGCGAAGAAGGGAATGCTCTTCCAAATAGCCGTGACGTTGAAACAGAGCAAAATCCCGCTCTAAGAATGTCAACTTCATCGTTCGAAGAACAAGTTGACAGGCTAATACAAGAAGCTTGTCAAAAGATCCGGGACGACCGCAGCCGCGAAATGGCTATCTATGAAAAGGCCGGGACGCAACACCTCAACCAACAGTCCACGGAGAAAGAAGACTACAATACCCTTCATCCTCAGCCAGCTGTACGTTCTCGCCTCGAAGGAAAATCCTGAAATAGAAGCAAAAACAAAGCAAAGAAAGCAAACAACGCCCAAAAACACCAAAACGGATCCAAGAAGCCGTACGCTCGAGGAAAAGTCAGCTGGAACCTGTCCTTTATGAAGAAGATGGGCTGGGAATACTCTTTCCCTCAAGGCAAGACAAGAAAAATATTCAACCTTATCATGAAGCACCAAATGATGACGCTTCCGGAGTCTCGGCACCCCGAATAAATAAACGAGGTCCATCATCCGGATTATTGTTCCTATCACCGAGCAATAGGCCATCCCATTGAAGACTGCTTCACCTTCAAAGACTGGGTAGAAGACCAATACCGACAAGACAGGTTCACTTTATCTGACAGCCGGAAGGTAACCCCGCCACAAAAGCATGAGCCAAAAAGGACCTGTACTGCGAGGATAGGACCAGTTCAACATCAAGAATGGAAGCGAACTCGTACCTGCCATATAATAACACTCTCAAAGGAGGAAGGGTACGAGGCTATGGATGACCTTTTCAAGTGCTTCATAAATGAAGACGAGGATGAAGTAATCTCAGAATTTCCACTTACACCAAAAGAGCTGGAAGATGGGATACACACTACGGCGGATAACCTAAGGAAAATTGACTTAGGGACGGAAAACAATCCGAGGCCGACGTTCGTCAGTGAACTGCTATCTAAAAAGCAGGTGGCCACTTTAAAAGATGTACTCATGCAGTATAAAAATTGCTTTGCATGGAACTATTCCGAAATGCCAGGTCTAGATCCAGAAGTAGCGGTACATAAACTGGCCATATCCCCGGACATAAAACAAGTCAAACAAGCGCCGAGGAGGATGCGACTCGAACTCGAGATGACTATCAATGCTGAAGTCAAGAAGCTAATCGACTCAGGCTTCATCCAGGAAGTTCAATACCCTAACTGGATCGCTAACATCATTCCGGTGATAAAGAAAAATGGGACAGTGCGCATCTGTATGGACTTTCGGAACCTCAACAAAGCTTGCCCGAAGGATGACTTCACAGTACCAGTTACCGAGCTGATGATTGATAACACGTCTACCCACGAGGTTTTCTCTTTCATGGATGGATCTGCAGGGTACAATCAAATAAAAATGCATCCTGAAGACCAAAAGCATACTGTCTTTCGGACTCCGCTGGGCATATTCTGCTACAAAGTGATGCCTTTTGGTTTAAAGGACGCTGGTACTACCTACCAGAGGGCCATGACGAAGATCTTCGATCACCTCATCCATGAGATTGTCAAATGCTACATCGACGACCTGGTGGTGAAAAGCAAGTCTTACGAGGAACATTAGGAACATATAGACATAGTGTTCCAACGTCTTCGGAAGTATAATCTGAAGATGAATCCTTTAAAATGCGCGTTTGGAGTCTCCTCAGGCAAATTCTTAGGATTCATCATACGGCATCGGGGTATCGAAATCGACCATTCGAAAATCAAGGTGATTATGGAGATGCCTATGCTAAGGACTCTCAAGCAGTTGCGATCCCTTTAAGGAAAACTCATGTATATCCGACGGTTCATAGCCAACTTCTCGGGAAAATGCCGTCCCTACAGTCATCTAATGAAGAAGGGGACCCCATTCGTCTGGGATCAAAAATGCCAGAATGCACCAGACGAGATTAAGCAGTACCTACAAAATCCACCAGTACTGACCGCCCCGGTTAGAGGAAGGCCCCTCATCCTATACACAATGGCCTTTGAAGGTTCTCTGGGTGTGCTATGGGCACAAGAGAACGACCATGGAAAGGAGAGAGCTCTGTACTATTTGAGTTGAGTTCTGCTTGGGACAGAAAATAACTACTCCCCCATCGAGAAGCATTGCCAGGCACTGATCTTCGCGATAACGAAGCTCAGACATTACGCCTTGGCACATGAGGTCCATTTCATATCAAAGGTGGATCCCCTCAAATGTCTGATGTCAAGGGCCATTCTAACAGGAAGGCTTGCCAAATAGGCCCTCCTCTTAATGGAGTTCTCGATAACGTATCGACCCCTCAAAGCAGTGAAGGGCCAAGCCATCGCCGACTTTCTTACCGAGCATCCGATACCAGCCGACTCTCCCTTAAATTGCGAGTTACCAAATGAACATGCGTTCGACACAAAGGAAGAAGAGAATGATGCCCGATAGGAACTCTACTTCGATGGAGTATCTTCCATGAAAAGGCGTAAGCACAACACCCCCATAATCAAAGCTGGGGTGGGCCTTATCTTCGTGACTCCGCAATGAGGGATACTACGCTATGCATTCTCTTTAATGGAGCCAAGGACTAATAACGAAGCTGAATATGAAGGTTTGATAGCAGGTCTCGAGATCTCTATTGACATGGGAATCAAAGACCTTCTCATATACGGAGACTCTCAGCTGATCGTTAGCCGAGTAAATGGCGACTATCAGACGTGCAAACCGGAGTTGATAAAATTCGGCAAAAGAGTGCAACAACTGCTGACGCAAATCCCCTCTTACATCTTGGAGAGCATACCGCGTGCAGAAAATAGTAAGGCGGATGCATTGGCCAAACTGGCTAAGGAATTGGCCGATGAAGACCTCGACGACGTAAGGATCACCATGCAAACCCGTAAAGTTCTCACGCCAGCAGAAATATCTTCGGAGGATTCAATAGGGCCATCCGAAGGAAAAGAAATGACCAAACAAGCAGCCCTCCAAATAGAGGACGAAGAAAAGGTCAAGGATTAGAGGGAAGTCTTCATAGACTACTTCAAATCTCAACGAACGCCCGAAAACGCGTCATCTAGACATCAGCTCATGAAACGAGCTCTGTCTTTAGCCCTCGTCAATAATATTCTATACAAGAGGTCGCTTGACTATTTGTGGTTAAGGTGCTTGGGGCCAGAAGAAGCAAAGAGAGTCGTCCAAGAAACTCACGACGGATTCTGCGGTTCTCATCAAGCCGGGCCAAAGATGAAACTGAAGATCAAAAGAATGGGTTACTATTGCCCCACAATGATACAGAACTGCCTCGAATATGCAAAGCAGTGTCACTCGTGCCAGATTCATGGGGACTTCATCCACCAATATCCAAATCCGCTATACCCAACGGTGGCTAGCTGGCCGTTCGAAATGTGGGGAACCAACATAATTAGCCCCATTTAACCAGCATCATCCAAAGAACATCGGTTCATACTAGCAACGACTGATTACTTTTCTAAGTGGGCAGAAGCAGTACCACTAAGGGAAGTGAAGACGGAGAATATTCTCCATTTCTTCAAGACACATGTTATCTACCGGTTCGGCAATCCGCGTTGGATAATCTCCGATAATGGACCAGCCTACAGGAGCCATAAAATCAGCCGCTTCGCAGAACAGCATAAAATAGACTGGAGATACTCTTCCGTCTATAATCCCCGAGCTAACGGTCTAGCTGAAGCTTTCAACAAGACCTTGACAAAGATTATAAAGAAAACGGTGTTGAGAAACAAAAAAGACTAGTATGAAGCTCTTTGGGCGTACCGAACGACGTTCAAAACAGCCATGAATACGACCCCAAATGCGTTAGTATTCGGCAAGGAAGCAGTGCTTCCTCTAGAAATAGAACTCCCTTCTCTTTGAGTAGCGGTTCGATACGAGCTGACAGATGAAGAAAACTCTCATCTCCGGCTTGAGGAGCTCGACGCCCTCGACAAAACTCGCCTTATAGCACAGCAGAACCTGGAGGCTTATAAGGCAAGGATGATGCGGTCATATGAAAAACTGACCAGACCGAGAACATTCCACCAAGGCGAACTCGTGGTAGTCGTCAAAAGACCTATGATCCCCAACCGTACAAAACGGGGGAAATTCGAGCCGAACTATGAAGGCCCGTACATCATAGACAAAGTCTACCAAGGTGGAGCCTACCTGCTTATGTATATGCATGGCGAAAGACCTTTCCGGCCAATAAACAGCCAATTCCTAAAAAATACTACGCCTAACGGGTTATGACCTGGGTCAATGATAGATGATGACACTCGTGTCCGCTCGCTATCTTCCTGAGTCAAAAACTCTGAGAGTAGTATGCAAAGAATCTTCGTCGCTTCAAACATGGCAATAACGGACCGAGATGTCCTTAAACTAAACAGCGCCTCAAGCATAGTGATAACAGACCAAGATGTCCCTAAATTAGCACATCACCTCCAAAACGGTGATGTGCTCTCTTGAGATCTATATTGCAATCAAAGTTCCAACGGCGAAGACTGCAACTCAAGTCCCACTGGCTAAACAGCTAGTCCAGCGGTGAAGTCACCCCAAAGTCACATTGGCAAACAGATGGGTCGCAAAAAAACGGTATGTCCACAAGCAAAATGGGCACGGATGAAAACCCGAAAGGGCGCCATGAGTAAAAATAGCAGGGCTACCGGCGAGCTTGTGAAAACCCGGAAGGGCGCAATCTCGTTAAAAAAAATGGTATGTCCACAAGTAAAATGGGCACGGATGAAAACCCGAAAGGGTGCCGTGAGTAAAAACAGCAGGGCTACCGGCGAGCTTGTGAAAACCCAGAAGGGCGCAATCTCGTTAAAAGAAACGGTATGTCCACAAGAAAAATGAGAACGGATGAAAACCCGAAAGGACACCGTGAGTAAAAACAACAGGGCTACCGGCGAATTTGTGAAAACCCGGAAGGGCGCAATCTTGTAAAATTTTCACTTACGAGATCCTCTTGACTCGTAAGGAGAACTCCCCCTATGAGACCCTCACGGCTTATAGGATTCAAAAGCCTTAAGCTATAGGGATCCAAACCTGTTCTTAAGTCGCATATCCCCTAAGTTGCCCTACAGGCGGTCTAATATTGGCCCTTGTATACAATCCACGGGCACAAATAAATATATCCCTCACCTAGTTCCACCAATGGCACGAAATGTCCCCATATAGTGAACGACACTTGTAAGTCCTCTCGATTTATAAGGAGAAAACACTCTTGTAAGATCCTTACGACTTGCAAAAGAGAGCACACACTTAGGAATCCCCACGATTCCTAAGAAGAAAATACACCTACGAGATCCTCACGACTCGTAGGGAGAAATAACTTCATGAGACCCTTACGGCTCATAAAGTCGAAAAGTCTTAGTCGATAGGATCCTAACTCTGTTTACTAAGACATCTTTGTTCAAATCGACAAAGGCACATGATGATTCGCTCCTGGAAATATTCCAATGGTAGCGATGCTGATGCCTAAATGGTGTCAAACTCCAAGTACTTTCACGAAAAATGATGATTCACTCCTGGAAATATTCCATATGTAGCGATGCTAATGCTAAAGTTGGTATCAGATTCCAAACTCGCAATAAAAAAAACAGCGGCGAGTAACAAAAAAATGTATACGAAATAGCTAAAATGATGGGGCAACTCGCAATAAAAATCAGCAAGCAAAAAATATGTATATAAAAACAGTCAAAATGTTTGGGCAACTCACAATAAAAAGCAGCGAGTAAAAATATAAAAATAGCCGAAATGATTGGGCACTGCGATAAATAGCCGAAATGATTGGGCAATCGCGACCTTCGCGATATGAAAAGCTGAAAAGATAAAGCATCGCGGCAATAAAAAGTAAAATAACATAAAGTTTCATTTGCCCTGCAGGTGAGTCTACACTGACCCCTGTATACAATCCATGGGCACAAATAAAAAAGGGAACCATGTTTTCCCACCAGGCTCCGTCAAAGGGAGAGCCAGATCTCGATGGTTCATATACAACTTAGAGACTACCTTGGGGTTCCTTCTCATTCCAGCAGGATGCAGGAACGACGTCAACAAAGACCCAAGCGGTCGAACAAAAAACGGAGCCATGGCAAATTCCTAGCTCCAAGTTTTGACGGTTCATATACAACCTAAAGACTCCCACGGCGTACCTTCTCATTCCATCAGGATGCAGACACGACGTCAACAAAGCCCCAAGGGTCAAATAGAAAATGGAGCCATGGCAAATTCGTAGCTCCAAGTCTTGAAGGTTCATATACGACCTAAAGTCTACTTCGGCGTTCCCTCTCATTCCATCAGGATGCAGACGTGACGTCAACAAAAGCTCCGAGCCAAATCAAAATGGAGCAACGGCAAACTCTTAGCTCCAAGTCTTGACGGTTCATATACGACCTAAAGACTACTTCGGCGTTCCCTCTCATTCCATCAGGATGCAGACGTGACGTCAACAAAGCTCCAACGAGCCAAATCAAATTGGAGCAAAAGCATATTCCTAGCTCCGAACTTCAACTGCACTACGTACATCATAGAGGTCCTACAGATGTCTACCATATTTCAGCAAAGAAACGGCATGGCATCATCAAACAAAAATGAAGCGATGGCAAATTCCTAGCTTCAGGGTCTCGACAGCAACTTATATAAAGCCTAAAAGACTATCGGGGATCATCTCACACCAGCACGGAGTGGTTATGACTTATCGGGGCTCCAAACTAAGCCTAACCTCAAGTAAAAAAAGACATGGCAAATTCCTAACGCTTGCTCTTCTGACGGTCATATAGCCTAAGGAGATTAATTGAAGACGTTTTGTCCAACCCCCGAAGGGATCAGAGACACAACGGTCGTGGGGCTACTCGAACAACGGCTTAAAGACCGCATATCGAGGAATACATCAGCCAACGCGATAGTACCACAGACCAAAACCCTAGTACCACAAAACCCTAACGGACCTCTGTCGCAAAGAATGTAGGTTATCTATATACAACATTATGACAAGTTTGCCTGTAAACCCAAAGGAGGTAAACTAAATAAACTCTGAAATGAGTACGTAAACTAGAGACTCCGAAATAAGTGAATAAAATACAAACTCCGAAACGAGTGAATAAACTATAAACTCCGAGATGAGATAAACTACTTTACGTCAAGTCAAGACAGAGAGGCGCAAGAATGAACTGAAATATGTCTTTTATTCATAAATCAAAATTAATACAAGATACAAAAGAACAAAAGAAGAAAATATACTGCGACAAAAATTTCTAAACTGGTGGGCTGTTCAATAAGCCAGAAAGTTCGTCATTCTTCCGCCGGACTTCTACTTCGAGCTCTATCAACGCCGCGAGCTGAGTCCCTGCCTGTGCCTGTTGATTTTGGTATGAAGAAAATCGACTTTTTAGCTCTTTCTCGGCAGCCTTGTGGGCCTCGACCATATCGCGTATGAAAATAACGGCTTTATCAAGAGCCACCGCCTCTGTAATGGCCTCCTGAAGAACTCGCCGAATTTCATAAGCGTGAGTAGTCTTGGCGGTAAGTTAGGCTTGAAGATCCCCTAAAGCTTTTGAAGCCAGTTCCCTCGCCGAAAACTTTCGGTTGAGTTTCTTCTCACATGACTGGAGATTGGTTGTGCATCGGTCGATCCATCCACGCAGGCTAGCCTTTACAGACAAGATGTCAAAGGGAAGGCATACGCATTCAATCCCATGTAGGTAGGCCTCCACTCGACGGCAATACTCGACCCAAATACGCACCAGTGCCTCGTCATGATAAGTGACAAGAACAAACAAAGAGGCGTTGGCTTCAACAGCGAATTCTTCAGCCGTGACAGGATTACCAGCGCGAAGATCTTCGATAAGAATCGCCAGATAATGAACGCTCTGTTTTGCCATCTTCTCAGACACGCATCGAGCGTAAGGGCCTGATGGCATGGAGATCCGGGATTCCAAGGGGGTCAGGATTCGCAAAGCTGTAAGCATACATGGATGGTTAGTTGCCTTTCTAAACATAGAACAAGTAAAAGAACGCCAATGCTAAAGTGTCACTTACCCACGGAAGGCGGGTTTGAGAAATCCCCAGGTCTGTCAAGAATTTCGACTTCATCGTCAGCTTCTAGGACTATGGTTTAAATAGAAGGCGTATCAGCATCATTATGAAAATATAAAAAGAAAAGGCAAAATCATACCAACCCTGGCTAGAAGTAAGGACTATGCTTTGTGGAGGTATCGCATGCGGGGCCGCCATGTCAAGTAAACGTTGGAAGGTTTTCCTCCAAGAAAGGTTCACAATAGAATACGCCAACTCCCGCAATTCTGAGGGAAGGAAAGGTTCAGATATATAGAGGGGTCGTTAAACAAAATGTAGATAATATTACCTTCGATACTTTGCCCGCTCTGAACTGGAGGGATGGCGGCTTCGGCAACCTCCTCTACACCCTCAGGTCACTGGAGATATGCGTGAAGTCTATGGCCGGCGTGACAGCCTCCAATAGAGGGACAAAAGCCACCGCTAGAGGCCTCGAGACAGGGACAACAGGTTCGACAATCTCCTCTACACCCTTCGGTGTATCACTAGAGATATCCATGGGGTCTATCGCCGGCGTGGCAATCTCTGCTGGAAGAATAGAAGCCATCACCGGAAGCTCCACAGCGGGGATAGTAGCTCCAGTAATCTCTTCCACACCCTCCAGTGTGTCATGGGAGATATTCATAGAATCTATGTCCATGGCGCGATCCGGGCTCGAAACTACGCCCGCTGCAGAAGTCCCTACAAAATTTTTCATAAAAATAATGCGACATGAAAGTAATATGAATCAGTTGCTGAAAGATACGACAAATATGCATACCAATACACCAGGGAGCCTGAAGTATGTCCTTTTCGAGCCGCTGCTCTTTTCTGATCAAATGCACTCGTCGGGTTTCGATCAAAAGCAAATGCCTGCCCGTCTTCAGAGCCGCCTCGTCTTTAGAAAAGGCCGAGATGAACTGTTTGAGAGCCAGTTCTTCTTCCATTGTCAGAGGACCCATTGGTAATCTAGGTAATAACGGATCAACGTCATAGAATACGACAGGGGGGAAGCCTCCCTTCTTCGGGCGCACATTTTCATTTTCATCTTGCGATCGCTTCAAGGCTTCGGCCAACTGAGCAGCTTCCTCAGCAGACGTGCCGGGAAAAAGGAGACCGTCGTCTGGTTCATGCATAAATATAGGTTCATCATGGAGGGGTTCAGACTCAAGCAAAGCATCGAGTGGACGGGCGACCGATTTCTTTCTCCTTTTAGAGCCTGAGCTAACACCAGTGGAGGGGCGCTTCTTCCCTTTTGGCACTTTTTCGCGGCGCTGCCCAACATCGCCTTCGGTATCTGCCTTTTGGGGGACCACGGCTGGTGCTTTATCAGGAGTCGTTGTCTCGGCCGTTGCATGTACCGGCATACTGGCAATACGGGGATGATTCGGCTTGTGCAGCCTTAGGAATGAGCACCGAGCCGCTGTCCCTTAGAGGAGGGCAAACAACCGATCGTGGCCGCAACGAGGCGCTGATGGCCTGAGCAGAAGCAGGGGCTCTACATTCAAAGAGGACCCTTCTCTCCTCTGCAATGATGGGACCAACCCGGTGATGATACTAGCCCTTGAAGGATCCCACGGGCCTCGGAGTCAGGCTCGGGAATCATGAAGAAGGAACCGGTACCCAATCGCATAAAGTGGTGAATGACGTCGCGAGTGACCTCCAGCGAGAGAGTGAGCTCGATTAAAAAGGCTTTGAGGGGGCCCCCTGGTTGTAACCCAGCTGCTAGGCGAAGCGATGCGGATTGTACCGCATGAAGAGAACAGTATTATTTAGGCGGAACACTAAGTATCCCGGCCTGATTGAATATAAATGCATGATCTCTTTGGGCCTCAAAGCTGAAGCTCCACTCTTCGACAAATCGAACAACTGTTGAATAGACCCAGCCGGAGCAGAAAGGACTCTGTCACTGAAAACCATCCCGCCTTCGTTTGTATACGGATTGAGTAGTACGCGCAGAGCCCCTAACTGGGTCGAATCAGGAGCAGAAGCGTCGACCAGCCTCATGACCCGCGGGAAAGTGTATGACTCATAGAAATCAGGTCGTCGATGCGCAGCAAATGCTCCCAACACATGCATCTCGATCCATGACGTGAAATAGTGGAGGGAGAAATTCACGGTGTCCGCACCCGGATTGGAAGTGTTGGCAGCAGTACTTAAACCATGGTATAAGTGTGATAATCCTGCAATGCCAACAGCCAATCGTGCTCCTTCGGCTATGCGATGAGCAGGATAGAAGACGGAAGCCTTCATAAAATGATGATGTATGGCGAACCAGCTAAGCCAGAGACCGATGAAGCTAACAAAGAAAGTTTCTTCATCCATTCCAGGGGCAGCGATCGCGTCAAAGGTTACGGCCGATGAGCTTGGAATACAAAACTGTGGCAGGTCCTCTTCTTTGGTCGGCAATTTATTCAAGCCAAATCCGAAAGGATCCTCGATCTTCGCAAATTTTGGAGCCTTCTTGGATAAGACATCTTCGCGGAGAAAGCAAGCAATGAAAGCATCAAAGGTGACACCTTGCCCTTCCGATGTCACGAACAGTTTCTCAAAAATACCCAAGACCTTGACTATACTTGGGTGCTTGTGACGAATAGCATTCTCGGTCGTCAAGCCATCAAGCATAACGAGCACTGTAGCAAATATGTACTCATCAGGAGGCAGTAATTCTTCATAATTCTCTCCCCTAATCGGCAACCCTGAAATTTCGCGAAACTCCTCCAGGGAGATAGAGACTTCGCGATCCCCAAGCAAAAATGAGTTCGTGGGAAGATTCCACTGGTTTGAGAAGGCCTTGACCCACCAGACATGGGGAGCATGATAGTAGAATAGTGACTCATACACCGCTCGGTACAACCCAACCTTCTGCAGCCGTGAGCATTGAGAGGAGAGAATGTATCGGGCCCACGGAAGGTAGCCCATTGGATTGCGTGAGTAACGCCTACCTTATACACCTGCCCCCAGGGTCGAGCTTCATCCTGACATATCCGGCATCCCAAAATATCAATGGCCATCAAGGGTTGATTGGGTATCCCGGTCGTTGACGGTTCAAGCCAGCCTATGGGGGTCCAATTAGTTGCCTCCACCGCATAAGCAGTCCGCGGGTGCTCCATCAATGACATTGAGCAGATGGGTTCGGTTGGTACTTCGCAAGTAAAGCTACGGCGGCCCCTGATAATGTGACCGCACCAACCCCCCCATAAAAGAAGGTTCGTATTGTCCTTGTCATGTGCTCTAATCATCGCCATAACCTCCTCGTCTGATGGCGACTGTGGAAAAGCGACTTCCGAGTGAGTGTAAGGAAAGTAAGGAAGTGAGGCCATTGTACCTAGAAAAAAAAACAAGGAGAGGAAAACCAATTTAATAATAAATTAATAATAAAAAACGTGATGTTTGTTTCATGGGACCACTAACTGCAAAGCCAGTGAGCCCCACGAAATCAAAATGGCGGCTCACCAATGATGAGGCAAGATAAACAATGGAGTTTAAATAACTCCTAAAATCCTCCAAAAACGAGCTCTGTTAAAATGCACAACAGATTCAAATCTGTGTCAAGGGTATTAAAACCCTAAAAAGAAAAAATGCTTAAGAACACCAGGGAATGAAATTCCTGAAAGTTTGTGGGTCTTTCAGAGCTAAGCTCTGTGATATGGAATTAAATTCCTTTAATAATGGGATTAAATCCCAGAAACCCCCACTGTGGGGAGACAAAGAAAATAGAATTAAATTCCAAGGACCCTCAAAGATCGATGATAGGGTAAACCCTAGGAGGAGAACTAACAATCCTCAAGACCCCGGTGTTTTTGGATCTCTAAGAGATCGGTTTAGGGTTAGAGCAAAGCTCTGGTGATGGATTTAAAATCCAGAGGAAAATATGGAAAAAGGGTTTCCCCTAAGAGGTAACCGTCGTTCAAGATCCTTACCCAAAAAAGGAATTTTGCAGAGTTTAACTCTGAAAGATCTAGGGCAGAGAACTAAGCTCTGAAGAGGAGAATTAAATTCTCAAGGAAAAGTTGATGAAGAAGATGAAGAAACAGTGAATCGTCTAATAAGCCAAACACCTTTTTTATAAGACGTGATGGGAGCGTTTCATCTTCCCGTTCCCCTAGGCAATCCAACGGCTGTAAGGATGGACAGCGTTGCACTCACATGCAAGCCACGTGAGAGCAACGCTGGGGGGATTTTTTCCCTCATATAAAAAAAAAGAAAAAAGAAAAGGGGAAAAAATCCTCACTGTTCAAGTCTCACGTGTTAAACACGTGAGCGCCTATATGCAAAGCATATGGGCGCTGCATAAGTCTCACATGTTAAACACGTGAGCACCTATATGCAAAGAATATAGGCACTGCATAAGCCTCACGTGTTAAACACGCGAGCACCTATATGCAAAGCATATGGGCACTGTATAAGCCTCACGTGTTAAACACGTGAGCGCTAATATGCAAAGCATATAGGCGCTGCAATTAAAACAAATGGGATAAAAGAGCCACACGTGTTAAACACGTGAGCGCCTATATGCAAAGCATATAAGCGCTGCATTTAAATAATTGGCAGGGCAAACAGGCCTCACGTGTTAAACACGTGGGTTTTCTTGCTGCATTCTAATGCAAGATAGAATTAAATTCAATATGGGAAATATTTTGCCTGATCTTTCTAATATAGAAAGATTTTTCTCTAACAGAGAATCTTGGATTTAAAATCCAATTGTGATAAAATATCACCAAATAAACTATCTGATAGAATTAAATTCTATGTGGAAATATTTCCTCAATCTTTCTCAAACTTGAAAGATTCTCTCTGTTAAGCAGAGGACCATTGGATCAACGATCCAATGGTGATTATAAAATCACCCACTGACCATTTGATAGAATAAAATTCTATCCTAGGAAAAATATTTCCTAAATCTTGTTAAGCAAACAAGAAAACTTCTCTGTTAAACAGAGAACGTTTGGATTAAAAATCCAACAGTGAATGAAATTCACCAATTGATCCAAAAGATCACTTTGGCTTGATCGTGATCTCTCAATCAGAGATTCTTCTAACAAATTGATCTTTTCTCTTCTCTTATAAATAGAAGCAAGGAGATTAAAGAAAAAAAAGAGAGGAGAGGCACAGAAAGAATCCCACACATGTTTCTGCAGAAAAAAAAGGCACAGTGAGATCTTGAGAGAACAAGAGAATTTAATTCTCAAAGAAGAAGACTTTCCCCATTGAAATCAGAGGTAAAGAAAAAACAGAGATCATATTATCCCTCCTTTACCTATCTAAGGGTTTAACCCTTCATTTAAGAAACTCAGTTCTTTCCCGGTTGAGATTTGCAGAAGTAAATCTCCCCACAAGTTGAGAATTTAATTCTCATCGGGGAGATTTTGCTCTGCAGATTCAAAACCTGGAGGAAAAGAGTTAAGTTATAAAAAAAGAGGAGAGAAGAAGAACGAGAACAAATAGGAATTTAATTCTTCCAAAAATTAGGGTTTAACCTTACATAAAGAACTTAGTTCTTCAATATAAAAAAAACAACAATGATGATGGTCCAAGATCTTCAAAACCAAAATCATTGGTGCATAGCACTTTCTTGAAGCCTCATGTGTTTTCCCTCGTGAGTGCTTCAAATGAACAAAGAGAACAATCAAAACTGCTTCACGTGTTTCCTACGTGAGTGTTAAAAAGCACCGCAGTATAAAAAAAAGAGACTGCCACGTGCTTTGCACGAGAACTCTAGCCAAGTGCTTAGCACTTATATAAAAAAGGGGGAAATAAAGCCATATGGGCAGCGCCTATATTTGTGGTGCCTCATGTGTTTCACACGTGAGCGCCACAAGAATCAAGTGCTCAGCACTTATATAAAAAAGAGGGGGAATAAAACCTAATGGGTAGCGCTCGTATTTGTGGTTCCTCACGTGTTTCACACGTGAGCATCACAACGTGAGCACCACAAAATTTTAGTGTTTAACACTAATCCAGTGCCTATGTGAAACGCACGTGCTTAGCACTGTTGGGTAATTATGGAGACTCAATCTCGGCCTAAATTGGCTAAAGTTTCCTGAGCGGTTCTAAAACAACCGAGACCATATTGCTCATGTTTTCACAAACTGACCTTAGTCTCAAAAATGACTAGTGGTACCTCATTGATGATATCTTAAATGATATTCATCTTATATCTCCTAAAGATAATTTTAGTCTCAAACATGGCTAACATTTCTTAGGTCTACAACAGTCCCTTTCTCCTTCAAATACGGGATTTAGTTTAAGAGTACATCTCTTCACACCTCTGATATATGTCGTTCTAATTGTTCAACGTCTTCAGAGAGGTGGCGGGTCCCGCCAACTAACAACACGTTGATACACTTCCAAACTGACGTGCACGCTTCAAATCGGATCGTACCCTAAATTGGGTGCATTCCATATCATCATTGTTCGCTTCGTCACATAACAAATACACATGTGCGTAAGATGGATAACGAACCGAAATGTCCCTAAACTAATATTCGCCTCCAAAACGGCGATAATGGACAGAAACGTTCTTACACTAAAATAATAGAGCCCAAACGCTCTTTTGTTGGATCCTAAATAAAAATGACCCCGAAACCTCGTTAAGTGGATCTTAGTCTCAAATTGGACTAATGTTTCCTTAACAAAAACAAATCGAGCCCTAAATGTTCATATACATTTAAGTCGATCTTAATCTCAAAATAGATTAACGGTTCTTAAATAAAACCCCAAATCTAAGATATACGGATTTGGACTAATCCACGCCCTACGGGCAACAACATAAATTAGTCTCCGTATACAATCCATGGGCAATCTAAACAAACAAAAACACACACGACACGAAGTGAACTTCCGGAGCAGGAGAAAGTGGTTATCACGATGTGGTAACGTAATTAACTACAGGGGCTTGCTCTGTGATTTGGAATTAAATTCCTTTAATAATGGGATTAAATCCCAGAAACCCCCACTGTGGGGAGACAAAGAAAATGAAATTAAATTTCAAGGACCCTCAAAGATCGATGATAGGGTAAACCCTAGGAGGAGAACTAACAATCCTCAAGACACCAGTGTTTTTGGATCTCTAAGAGATCGGTTTAGGGTTAAAGCAAAGCTCTGGTGATGGATTTAAAATCCAGAGGAAAATATGGAAAAAAGGGTTTCCTCTAAGAGGTAACCGTCGTTTAAGATCCTTACCCAAAAAAGGAATTTTGCAGAGTTTAACTCTGAAAGATCTAGGGCAGAGAACTAAGCTCTAAAGAGGAGAATTAAATTCTCAAGGAAAAGTTGATGAAAAAGATGAAGAAACAGTGAATCGTCTAATAAGCCAAACACCTCTTTTATAAGACGTAATGGGAGTGGTTCATCTTCCCGTTCCCTTAAGGAATCCAATGGCTGTAAGGGTGGACAACGTTGCACTCACGTGCAAGCCACCTGAAAACAATGCTGGGGGACATTTGTTCCCTCATATAAAAAAAGAAGAAAGAAAAGTGGAAAAATTCCCTACTGTTCAAGTCTCACATGTTAAACACGTGAGCGTCTATATGCAAAGCATATGGGCACTGTATAAGTCTCACGTGTTAAACACGTGAGCGTCTATATGCAAAGCATATAGACGCTGCATAAGCCACACGTGTTAAATACGTGAGCGCCTATATGCAAAGCATATGGGTGCTGCATAAGCCTCACGTGTTAAATACATGAGCGCCTGCAATTAAAACAAATGGGCTAAAAGAGCCACACGTGTTAACACATGAGCGCTTATATGCAAAGCATATAGGCGCTACATTTAAATAATTGGCAGGGCAAACAAGCCTCACGTGTTAAACACGTAAGTTTTCTTACTGCATTCTAATGCAAGATAGAATTAAATTCTATATGGGAAATATTTTCCCTGATCTTTCTAATATAGAGAGATTTTTCTCTAACAGAGAATCTTGGATTTAAAATCCAATTGTGATAAAATATCACCAAATGAACTATCTAATAGAATTAAATTCTATCTGGAAATATTTCCTCGATCTTTCTCAAACTAGAAAGATTCTCCCTGTTAAACAGAGGACTCTTGGATCAACGATCCAATGGTGATTATAAAATCACCCACCAACCATCTGATAGAATAAAATTCTATCCTAGGAAAAATATTTCCTAAATCTTGTTAAACAAACAAGAAAACTTCTCTGTTAAACAGAGAACCTTTGGATTAAAAATCCAACGGTGAATGAAATTCACCAATTGATCCAAAAGATCACTTTGGATTGATCATGATCTCTTAATCAGAGATTCTCCTATTCTCTTCTCTTATAAATAGGAGCAAGGAGATAAAAGGAAAAAAAGATAGTAGAGGCACGGAAAGAATCCCACACAAGCTTCTGCAAAAAAAAGGCACAGTGAGATCTTGAGAGAACAAGACAATTTAATTCTCAAAGAAGAAAACTTTCCCCATTAAAACCAGAGGTAAAAAAACAGAGATCATATTGTCTCTCCTTACCTATCTAAGGGTTTACCCCTTCATTTAAGAAACTCGGTTCTTTCCCGGTTGAGATTTGCAGAAGCAAATCTCCCCACATGTTTAAAATTTAATTCTCATCGGGGAGATTTTGCTCTGCAGATTCAAAACTTGGGGGAAAAGAGTTAAGTTATAAAAAAAAAGATGAGAGAAGAAGAACGAGAACATATAGGAATTTAATTCCTCCAAAAATTAGGGTTTAACCCTATATAAAGAACTTAGTTGTTCAATATAAAAAAAGAAACAAGCAACAATAGTGATGATGGTCCAAGATCTTTAAAACCAAAATCATTGGTGCTTAGCACTATCTTGAAGCCTCACGTGTTTTCCCACGTGAGTGTTTCAAACGAACAAAGAGAACAACCAAAACCGCTTCACGTGTTTCCCACGTGAGTGTTAAAAAGCACCCCGGTATAAAAAAAGAGACAGCTACGTGCTTTGCATGAGAACTCTAGCCAAGTTCTTAGCACTTATATAAAAAAGGGGGAAATTAAGCCATATGACTTTGCACGAGAACTCTAGCAAAGTGCTTAGCACTTATATAAAAAAAAAAGGGAAATAAAGCCATATGGGGGAAATAAAGCCACAAGAATCAAGGGCTTAGCACTTATATAAAAAGAGGGGGAATAAAACTTAATAGGTAGCGCTCGTATTTGTGGTGCCTCACGTGTTTCACACGTGAGCACCACAAAATTTTAGTGTTTAACACTAATCCAGTGCCCACGTGAAATGCACGTGCTTAGCACTGTTGGGTAATTATGGAGACTCAATCTCGGCCCAAATTGGCTAAAGTTTCCTGAGAGATTCTAAAACAGCTAAGCCTATATTGCTCATGTTTTCCCAAACTGATCTTAGTCTCAAAAATGACTAGTGGTGTCCCATTGATGATATCCCAAATGATATTCATCTTATATTTCCTAAAGATAATTTTAGTCTCAAATATGGCTAACATTTCTTAGGTCTATAACAGCCCCTTTCTCCCTCAAATACGGGATTTGGTTTAAGGGTATATCTCTTCATACCTCTGATATATGTCGTAATTCTTCAACGTCTTCAGAGAGGTGGCGGGTCCCAACAACTAACAACACGTTGATGCACTTTCAAACTGATGTGCACGCCTCAAATCGGATCGTATCCCAAATTGGGTGCATTCCATATCACCATTGTTCGCTTCGTCACGTAACAAATACACATGTGTGCAAGATGGATAACGGACCGAAATGTCCCTAAACTAATATTCGCCTACAAAATGGCGATAATGGACTGAAACGTCCTTAAACTAAAATAATAGAGCCCAAACGCTCTTTTGTTAAATCCTAAATAAAAATGATCTTGAAATCTAGTTATGTAGATCTTAGTCTTAAAATGGACTAATATATTCTTAACAAAAACAAATCGAGCCCCAAATGCTCACATATATTTAAGTCGATCTTAATCTCAAAATAGATTAACGGACCTTAAATAAAAAACCCAATTCTAAGATATACGAATTTGGACTAATTCACGCCCTACGGGCGACAACATAAATTAGTCTCCGTATACAATCCACGGGCAACCTAAACAAACAAAAACACACACGATACGAAGTGAACTTCCAGAGCAGGAGAAAGTGGTTATAGCGATGCGGTAACGTAATTAACTACAGGGGCTTGCGCTTGCATAGAAGAGCGTCCCCACAATAAGAAAAAAAATCTCGTAAAACGAGGAGGAATCTGATGAAGTCACGTTACAACGGCCGCATCCGTCCAAACCTCCGATAAACGGTGCCATAAATCAACTTGGTATCTTCGGAGAGGTGGACGGATAAACCCAAATAGCATCTGCCCCTAAACTCAGACAAGACGATCCATCCCAGTTCGTCTCTATTTTCGGCGGTAAACACTTCTATTCTGTGGATTTGTGAATTTAGGAATATTTTGTTTTCTGCCTAGATTGTTTGTGTGCAGTGTTGTACATGGGGTAGACTCAAATTTAGTTTATCGATCGAAATTCTAAGTACTTTAGCTAATCGGGTTTTCTGTGTTTGATATATGTGTTCGTAAACCTCCGCTAATTGCTATACGTCGATTAGTTGAGGGTTGCACATATCTGTGATCTGTGTTGATGGTTTGTGTATATGGAGTATTGGATCGTCGTTGATGAATAGCTGGGGGGATGTAAGAAGAGTATTTTCTTTTCTTTCATTCATGTAATTTGTAAATGTGATGTAATATTATTTTGCGGGGCACATCCGGGTTGAGGTTGTAGCCACTGTTGTATATTATTTCTTTTACTGTTTTCTGCTCCTAGAATAGACCCAAGGTGGGGTGCACTATTATACCCCGCTTCCAGGTGTACGGTAAGGGGACGCGACTGGGTCCGCTACGTATTTACTCAGAAGTAAACACGCTGAGCGTATCTAAGCAATATAAAGTAAATGTACACAAGAAAAAATGACAATAGATGTAATTGAACAACAACTTTTATTTATTAACATTTCTTTACAAGTACAACCGTAATGTAAATACATGAATGGAAAGCAATGCCTAAACAATGGCATATCTGAAATGAAAAGTATATACAAGTATCTAAATTTTGGGGTCAAAGGCTAACTGCTCCAAGTTTTCAGTACTGGGCTCGATCTCCAGTGAGTCCGATCCACCTGACAACATTCCAAAGAAGGGAAAAAAGAAATGTCGTCAGCAAACAATCACTCGGGAAGTCCTAAAGTTGAGTAGAGATAGAATAGACAGAAAGAGAGTATAATTAGTAATGTTTGATTATAATGTTAACACGGTTGTTTGTACCTTGGTACAGAATATACCAGTGTATATGAGAGGAGTCCCACTATTCCGGAGACTAAGGTATACGGAGCACAAGGAACCGTTCAGCCACGGTAAAATGGCAATGGATATTCAGGTTAGGTGTATTATGGTTACAGTCTCGTACCACTTCTAACACATTCCGTACCAATCTACCCCTTTAAAACCCCGTAATGTCTTTTGTATTGATTGTATTGTTTATTATATAGATGGATGACTTGCCAAAACCATGATATCAGTAAACGGAATGGATATAAATGAATATTCATATACACGGAGTATATCCATGGTTCGGTTCAGTCAATATAGATTGAATAGACGGATTCATGTTGAATTGTAGTTTATACTTGAATCATATTCAAGTCAGATTGATTAAATTGAGACTCAGTCTGAGTCAGACACTTTAAAAAGAAATTGAAGTCCTGAATTAGTTTTGATGTTATTGGTAACTGCTGTACATGAACGGCATGATTTGTGTCTTTTTCAAGACAATTACCTTGTTGATAACACCGTTGTTAGACTGTCTACCTTAGATAGGCAAGCACCCACTTTCTCCGGCTCCCCGAGGCTTAAGAGAACTGGTCCTGCTTAAACCTATATTTACTAGGGTCCTTATTGTAAATTAATATAACTTGAGGGGGTTTTATGTAAAAATAGTTTTGATATATTTTCAAAATACACCTAAAGTATTTAATTATCGTCTTTAGGGTTTTCATAGTTGTATATTTTATAAAAGTGAAATTTCTAGTTAGTAGAACCTAGTTTTCATTGTATATGGTATTTTATTGAAATATTGGAATTGTATTGTATTGAAATGGTACTTCCATGTAATTGTGATTCCTTTGAGTTAGAAAACATGGAATATTTGTATAATATATTTAAAATAGATCTTTTGATAATATTCATATATATATATATATATATATATATATATATATATATATATATATAATAAAAGTAAATTTTATTTATTTTGTAGAAATCTCATTTTCTTAAAAACAGCATTAAAAATTCTATCGAGATCGAATGCTCCTTGCGGAGGTCTGCATCTTGCTCTAATAGGCCCGAGGATGTGCGATAACCTGCACCATCCCAATCGGGGTTCCCCAAAATGGGTTGTAGAGGCGTAATTGTAAGGAATTAATTAACACTCCTTTTAAAAAACACGGTTTTGTAAGTTTAGGGTATTTATTCGTAAAAGCGTATTTTCCCATAATCTAGAATTCCAAAGTTCATCGTGCTATATCCAATATATGTGTTGTGATGAGGTAGGTCCTTACTTCGTGAGTTTTCTAAAGGTAATATAAATAAATATGTTGAATTATGTCGAAATGTAAAGTATATATTATTTTACCGTATAAATGCAATAAAAGTTGCATAAAAGATTCTTTTGAGATGAAACTTGTTCTAATATGTTTATTTATGTTTGTTAAATTTTATGAGAGAATATGGTATTTTGTTATTTAAGAAAAATGGAATTTTTAAGGAAAAAAGATTCGGAAGTCGGATTAATTCCGCTTCCGACGGGTTTTGAAAAATGAAAATTTTAGAATAGTAGAAGAGGAGGGGAGAGGGGACTTACTAGCTATTAAGATAGAGGGGAGAAGGGGGAAGCTTAGAAAAGCGTCGGGGCGTCGTTTCGTCGCCGGAATCTCCTTGGAACGTCGTCGGAACTTCGTCTCTTGGTAACTCCACTTGCACAACTTGGGACTTGGAAATTTTGTAGAGTTTTTGTGATGAAATTCTGAGTGAGGAGGGGTGAAATGGAGTGTGGTATTTATAGGGAAAATTAGGGTTTTGAGGGTTAAAGAATGCATTAAAATTGGATTAAAGGGTGATTTAATATTCTCTGGATAAATGCAGAGTAAACAAATAATATGGAGATAGTGGGGTAGGCGAAGAGGTGTTAGGCCAAAGAAATGGGGACCATCCCCTACGAGCGGCCCGGAGGTGCCGGCCCCTTCAATGAATCTCGCCGGTCCAATCCGGTGAGATGAGCTCTGGATTGGGGCCACGTGTTTCTGTCGCTTCATATACCCCAGAGCACATGTTTGTTTATTCTGTAACTCTTCAGTTTACGTGTAGTGCACGTGTAAAGCTTTAGGCTTCTAAAAGATTAAAAGAAAAATTAATAAAAAAATAATGTGGCTGGGGGATTCGATCACAGGGGCTACGTCACAGCAGTGCAAGGCTTTACCAACGAGCTACAAATGCTTTCTTGCTGTTCAAAAGCAAATCAAATACTTATAGTGTACACAGGATTGCAAATACTCCATTTGTACATTAACTTTTAAATAATTTTCTGTACATTGAAATTGGAGTTGTTACATTTTATCCTCCTTAAAAAAAATTTGTCCTCGAAATTTTCAGTCATTTTAAGGACTAATTTACAAACAATTGAGGGTATCTTGCACGCATGTCATTCTCACGTTCCCATGTTGATTCTCCTGGTGAATCTTTTCTCCACGTCACTCGAACTAAGTTGACTTCCTTGTTCCGAAGTGACTTCACCTTTCTATCCAGGATTTCAACAGGTTGTTGCTCACAAGATAAGTCTGGCTGTACAGTGAGCTTGGAGTGATCAAGAATATGGCTGGGGTCACTCACATACCTTCTGAGTTAGGATATGTGGAATACATTATGCACTCTTTCCAATGAAGGTGGAAGTGCCAAGCGATAAGCCACTTCTCCAACTCGTTCGAGTATGTCGAACGGTCCAATATACCTTGGACTGAGCTTACCCCGTCTTCCAAAGCGAATCACTCCACGGTTTGGATATATCTTCAGAAATACATGATCTCCTAGTTGGAACTCCAAGTGACGGCGCTTTGTATCAGCCCAGTGTTTCTGTCGATCTTGGGCTATGCGTATTTTTCCCTGATAGTGTGAACTATATCGACTGTTGCTACTATCATTTCAAGTCCAAGGAGTTCTCTATCTCCGATGTAGTCCCAACTTAATGGCGATCGACACTTCCTTCCATCAAGCGCTGCAAACGGTACCATTCCGATACTTGCTTGGTAGCTGTTGTTGTATGAAAACTCCACAAGATGTAGGTGATCTTCCCACGATCCTCCGAAGTCTAGCATACACACTCTTAGCATATCTTCTAAGATCTGAATAGTTTGCTCAGACTGACCATCTGTTTGTGGATGATAAGCTGTACTGAAGTTCAGACTTGTTCCCAAGCTAGCTTGCAGACTTTGCCAAAATTGCGATCGAAATCTGGTGTCACGATCGGAGACAATGCAAACCGGTACTCCATGTAATCTCACGATTTCCCGTATGAGTTCATGGGTATCAGAGATAGTACACATTGAAGAGTTTAAATCTTATTTAGATTCTTACCTTCATGTACTTCTTTGCTAGTGTCTCGGTAGATTGGCCAACTCGAAATGGGATGAAGTGAGCCGACTTTGTGAGTCGATCCATAATAACCCATACCGCATCGTTACCTTTTGTGCTGCAAGGAAGTGCAATCACGAAATCCATAGTGACATGTTGCCACTTCCATTCTGGGATAGGTAACGGTTGAAGTAAACCAGCTGTCCTATGATGCTCAGCTTTTACTTGCTGACACACCAAGCATTTTGCGACGCTTCGGGCTACTTAATGCTTCATTCTATGCCACCAGTAATTTTGACGCGGATCTTTGTACATCTTTGTACCTCCAGGGTGTACTGAATAAGGAGAGATGTGAGCTTCTTTCATCAACTCTTCTCGCACAGAACCTTTTGGTACACACAATCTACTGCCGTATCTCAAAGATCCATCTTCATGGATGATGAAGTTTGTTCGAAGTCCACTTTCTACTTGTTCTCTGATCTTTTGCAGCTTAGCATCACTTGCTTGAGCTGCTTTGATTCGATTGACAATGGTAGATTGAACTTGTAAGTTATTCAAACTTGAAGCGTTACCTGGCATGACCACTTCAATCTCCAGCTGATGCAAATTTTGTTGAAGCTTCCACTGTGCGGTGAGATTCAATGCTAATGGTTGACGACTAAGTGCATCAGGTACTATATTCACCTTCCATAGATGATATTGTAGGTTGATGTCGAAATCTGCCATGAGTTCTAACCATCTTCTCTGCCGCATATTCAACTCTTTCTAAGTAAACACATATTTTAGACTCATGTGATCTGTGTATATGTCTACTTGTTCACCAAGAAGATAATGGCGCCAAATTTTGAGTTCAAAGATAACGGCCGCCAACTCCAAATCATGTGTCGGATAATTGCACTCATGAATCTTCAGCTGTCTTGAAGCATAAGCTACAACTTTACCGTGCTGATGTAGAACACATCCTAATCCCTTACCGGATGCATCGCAATGCACTTCAAAACCTCCAGATTGGTCCAGTATGACGAGAATATGTGCTGATGTCAGTCTTGACTTGAGTTCTACGAAAGCTTGTTCGCATGCTTCTGACCATATGAATTCTTCATCTTTACGCATGAGCTTGGTCAGGGGTGTTGCAATCTTCGAAAATCCTTCAATAAACCTTCTGTAATATCCATCTAGACCCAAGAAACTTCGAATATCCTTCACTGACTTCGATGTCGGCCATTCGCTTACTGCTGATACTTTAGCTGGATCTATAGAGATTTCATCGCCTGATATAATATGTCCGAGAAAACCGACTTGATCTAGCCAAAATTCGCACTTGCTGTACTTGGCATAAAGTTGATACTGTCGTAAAGTCTCCAGGACAATTCGTAGGTGTTCGGCGTGTTCTTTCCGACTCTTAGAATACACGGATATCGTCGATGAAGATGACAACAAACCTGTCTAGGTACTCTTGGAAAACTTGATTCATTAGGTTCATGAATATAGCCAGTGCGTTGGTCACTCCAAACGGCATCACAAGAAATTCGTAATTTCCATAGCGAGTTCTAAATGCCGTTTTATGGATATCAGATTCTTTGACCTTCACCTGATGATAACCCGAACAAAGATCTAATTTGGAGAAAATGCAAGATCCACTTAGCTGATCGAACAGGTCGTCGATGCGCGGGAGTGGATACTTGTTCTTTATAGTTACTTCATTCAGAGCTTTATAATCAATGCGCATTCGATATGAACCTTCCTTCTTCTTCACAAGTAGAACTGGCGATCCCCAACTTGAAGTGGTGGGATGAATCCATCCTTTCGTCAATAATTCTTCCAACTGAGTACGGACTTCCTTCAAACCTTCAGGGCTTAACCAATACGGTGCTTTGATCACCGGTTGTGCTCCAGGTACTAAATCAATGCTGAATCCAAGAGCTCGATATGGAGTCAAACCTGATATGTCTTCAGGAAATACGTCGTCGAACTCTCGAACTACCTCTGGGTTCGATCCTTCTTCCGCTTGAAGTGTTGCAATCACTACCTTCTTTGGTTTTTCTTTGTATGTACTTGGCTCCAGGGTACAGTCCCCACTTTTGAAATAAAAGACCGGATGGTCTGGAATCTCGAACACCATCCTCCTTTGACGACAGTTGATGGTATCATAAAAAGTTCTGAGCCAATCCATACCCAAAACGACATCAATATTCGGTATGTCCAGTACCTTGAAGTCAGCATAGAATTCTCTGCTGCAGACGACCACTGGACACAGGTCGTATCCCATTATTGCCTTTAGAACGCCGTTCCCTAAATTGATATTCCAGCTGGATATGAGAGGTTTGACTGGAATTGCATGAGTTCGGACGAACCATTGCGACATAAAGCAATGAGATGCTCCAGTATCGAAGAGTGCTAATGCAGGAAGTGAGGCTACTAAGATTGTACCTAAGTTATGTGGGATAGGTTTTAAGTATAAAGAAAATATATGGGTATGTATATAGACTGAAAGAAAGTTTGAAAAGAAAATGTTATCAGTGATGACTTGGTCGGTGGCTTCAGCTTCTTCCACAGTCATTGTGAAAGCATGTCGCCTCGGTACATTCCTCCTTACTAGAGGAGCATTCCTCTGCCCATTCGTTTGTACTTGAGGTACGTTCCTTTGAGCTTGATGGAACTGACGAGGAGGAGGTGCAGTCGGTCCATGAGGAGGTGGAGCATGGAGAGCGAGTCGTGGAGCAGGTGCCTGGATGGCTGGGCGCTGCTGATAAGTAATTGCTAGTCTGGGTGCAGCATTTGGGTTATGTCTACGAAGACAAGACCTAATGTCATGAGTAACTGATCCACAGACTAAGCAAAGGCGATTTGCATGCCGACAGTCTTTCGCCAAATGTCCATCTCTCCTGCAGTAAGTGCAAAAGGCTGCGTTAGGCTGGTTGTTCGGTACTCCCGGTCTCCTGGGCATAAATTGTGGCCTTGAGGAGGTTCCTCCTGCCATCTGAGTGGCAGGGCACTTCATCCCGGCAGAGTGGGGTCTGCCTTTCATCTTCACCACCGCCTCATATCGGCAGGCAGCTTTCAGGGCCTGCTCGTGGGTTGGGAAATCCCCTGTAGCTAAGGCAGCTTGGATTTCCGGATCTAACCCTTACTGAAATCTTCTGAATTTGATCTCAGCAGTTGGTATTAAACGTGCCGCAAACATGTTAAGGTCTTGTGTTAGCTGTGTAGTATGTGATATTTGAAAATCGAATATTGAGACATATCTTACCTACTAAGCATGGTAAACTTAGCGTCAGATTCATCCACAGTTTTGGTCCATATAGAACCCTGTGGTAGGTGGATGAACTGCTGCTCCATGTCGAATCGGGCAGTCTCTGGAAAGTATTTCGCGTCGAACATGTCGCGAAAAGTCCTCAATTTGATAGGTTGGTCAAGACTGCTTTCTTCCGCCTTCCACCAAACTCTGGTATTGTCAGTGAGTTGCAGCTTTGCAACTCGAATCCAAGCGATCTATGGCACTTGTGCTGCTGCCAGGTCATCCTCAATACTTTGAGCCATTCCTCAGCTTCCAGAGGGCTCTCCTTTCCCGAAAATTGTTTTGGGTGCAATACCCGGAATTGCTTTACTCCGGGTGCTTCCGCATCTGGACGGTTCATCAAGATAGCAGTCTGCTGCTACTGTCCTTCCAGGAGGCTGCAGATTGCCTCAAGAAGTACCGTCTGCTCATTGATCTGAGCAGCGACGGTAGGCGTAAGCGGTAGAGGTGGTGGTGTGTTGTTGAAGTTGGTGTTGGTGTTGTTTGGAGAATCCATAACCTTGAAATAAAAATAGGGTTATGTAGTTTCAAAGTATATGAAATTGTAAGATTTAAGGAATATGAAATGTAAAGAATGTTTTTTTAGTTGCTGATTCTTGTGTTATATTGCTTAGGACTTCATGCAGAATTGACCAGCATGTCCATGCAGAACTGACCTGCATGGGCCGCCAACAAAACCTGTCACGCACCGCTTCCCGGTGTACGGCAAGGGGACACGACTGGGTCTGCTACGTATTTACTCAGAAGTAAACACTCTAAGCGTATCTAAGAAATATAAAGTAAATGTACACAAGAAAAAATGACAATAGATGTAATTGAACAACAACTTTTATTTATTAACATTTCTTTACAAGTATAATTGTAATGTAAATACATGAATGGAAAGCAATGCCTAAACAATGGCATAACTGAAATGAAAAGTATATACAAGTATCTACAGCTCGGGATCAAAGGCTAACTGCTCCAAGTCTTCAGTACTGAGCTCGATCTCCAGTGAGTCCGATCCACCTGACAACATTCCAAAGAAAGAAGAAAATGAATGTCGTCAGCGAACAATCGCTCGGTAAGTCCCAAAATTGAATAGAGATAGAATAGACAGAAACAGAGTATAATTAGTAATGTTTGAGTATAATGTTAACGCAGTTGTTTGTAGCTTGGTACATAATATGCCGGTGTATACAAGAGGAGTCCCACTATTATGGAGACTAAAGTATACGGAGCACAAGGAACCGTTCATCCACGGTACAACGACAATGGAATTTAGGTTAGGTGTATTATGGTTACAGTCTCGTGCCACTTCTAACACATTCAGTACCAATCTACCCCTTTAAAACCCCGTAATGTCTTTTGTATTGATTGTATTGTTTATTATATAAATGGATGACTTGTCGAAACCATGATATCGGTAAACGGAATGGATATAAATGGATAGTCATGTACACGGAGTATATCTATGGTTCGGTTCGATCAATATAGATTGATATAGATTGAATAGACGGATTCATATTGAATTATAGTTTATACTTGAATCATATTCAAGTCAGATTGATTAGATTGAGACTCAGTCTGAGTCAGACACTTTGAAAAGAAATTGAAGTCCTGAATTAGTTTTGATATTATCGGTAACTGATACACATGGACGGCAGGATTTGTGTATTTTTCCAAGACAATTACCGTGTTGATAACACCGTTGTTAGATTGTCTACCTTAGATAGGCAAGCACCCACTTTCTCCGGCTCCCCGAGGCTCAAGAGAACCGGTCCCGCTTAAACCTATATTTACTAGGGTCCTTATTGTAAATTAATATAACTTGAGGGGGTTTTATGTAAAAATAGTTTTGATATATTTTCAAAATACACCTAAAGTATTTAATTATCGTCTTTAGGGTTTTCATAGATATATATTTTATAAAAGTGAAATTTCTAGTGAGTAGAACCTAGTTTTCATTGTATATGGTATTTTATTGAAATATTGGAATTGTATTGTATTGAAATGGTACTTCCATGTAATTATGATTCCTTTGAGTTAGAAAACATGGAATATTTGTATAATATATTTAAAATGGATCTTTTGATAATATTCATATATATATATATATATATATATATATATATATATATATATATATATATATATATATATATATATATATATATATATATTTAATTAAAATAAATTTTATTTATTTTTTAGAAATTTCATTTTCTTAAAAACAGCATTAAAAATTCTATCGAGATCGAATGCTCCTTGCGGAGGTCTGCATATCGCTCTACTAGATCCGAGGACGTGCGATAACCAGCACCATCCCGATCGGGGTTCCCCAAAATGGGTTGTAGAGGCGTAATTGTAAGGAATTAATTAACTCTCCTTTTAAAGAACACGGTTTTGTAAGTTTAGGGTATTTATTCTTAAAAGCGTATTTTCCCATAATCTAGAATTCCAAAGTTCATCGTGCTATGTTCAATATATGTGTTGTGATGAGGTAGGTCCTTACCTCTTGAGTTTTCTAAAGGTAATACAAGTAAATATGTTGAATTATGTCGAAATGTAAAGTATATGGTATTTTACCATATAAATGCGATAAAAGTTGCATAAAAGATTGTTTTGAGATGAAACTTATTCTAATGTGTTTATTTATGTTTGTTAAACTTTATGAGAGAATATGGTATTTTGTTATTTAAGAAAAATGGAATTTTTAAGGAAAAACGAATCGGAAGTCGGATTAACTCCGCTTCCGACGAGTTTTGAAAAATGAAAGTTTTAGAATAGTAGAAGAGGAGGGGAGAGGGGACTTACTAGCTATTAAGATAGAGGGGAGAAGGGGGAAGCTTAGGAAAGTGTCGGGGTATCGTTTCGTCGCCGGAATCTCTTTGGAACGTCGTCGGAATTTCGCCTCTTGCTAACTCCACTTGCACAACTTGGGACTTGGAAATTTTGTAGAGTTTTTGTAATGAAATTCTGAGTGAGGAGGGGTGAAATGGAGTATGGTATTTATAGGCAAAATTAGGATTTTGAGACTTAAAGAATGCATTAAAATTGGATTAAAGGGTGATTTAATATTCTCTGGATGAATGCAGAGTAAACAAATAATATGGAGGTAGTGGGGTAGGCGAAAAGGTGCTAGGCCAAAGAAATGGGGACCATCCCCACGGGCGGCCCGGCGGTGCCGACCCCTTCAATGAATCTCGCTGGTCCGATCCGGTGAGATGGGCTCTGAATTGGGGCCACGTGTCTCTATCGCCTCATATACCCCAGAGCACATGTTTGTTTATTCTATAACTCTTCAGTTTACGTGTAGTGCACGTGCAAAGCTTTGGGCTTCTAAAAGATTAAAAGAAAAATTAATAAAAAAATAATGTGGCTAGGGGATTCGATCACAGGCATAGTCACAAATTCGTAGTTCGGGAATAATTCGGCGAGGTCGAAAATTCGGATTCGGAGAATTATTCGGAAAAAATCGGCAGGTATTCGGGAAAGATTCGGTAAGTGTTCGGGAAATGTTCGGGAAGGATTTCGAGCAATAAATTAATATATGAGATGCTAGGTTTTGATTTTGTGAATTATTTGCTGTTTTTTGAATTATTCGCTGTTTTTTCACATAATTCGGGAATAATTCACAAATTATTCGCGAATAATTCGTGAATTATTCGGCCAGTTCAGCAATGGCGATTAATTCGGAGATTAATTCGTCTGATCAAAAATGTGCGAATTATTCGCGAATTCGGCAAATAATTCACGAATTATGTGACTATGATCACAGGGGCTACGTCACAGCAGTGCAAGGCTTTACCAATGAACTACAAGTGCTTTCTTACTATTCAAAAGCAAATCAAATACTTATAGTGTATACAGGATTGCAAATACTCCATTTGTACATTAACTTTTAAATAATTTTCTGTATATTGAAATTGGAGTTGTTACATGCACAAACTACCGGGTTCTTTAAAGTGCTGAGTGGCCTACTCATTTTACTAAGGGAGGTTGCTTCACTTCGGGAATTTAGCGGGTAGTTTGCCGCACCCGTAGGGGTCTAGAGTGGGGTTTGGCTATTCATCACGACCGTGGAATCCGTCTTTCGATACAGGCTTAAACGAAACGCAGAATTCCTAATATATCTAATATATTCATCTGTGATCTGGAATGCCTATTATTGTGTGAGACGAACGGCTATATATATATTATATCTAGTAGGCGTTGCTTATATTTTGCACCCGTGCTAGTCCAGCCCCCGCTCTGCCGGTAGTTAAGTAACCTAACGGTGCATGACGGGGCCCCGTGGCGAATGTGGATGGCATAAGCGTACGTTGTATTTTCGTTTTTTTATGCAATGATAGGTTGTAAATGATGGGACCACATTAACATTTATTAATGCAAAGATAAAACAAACCAAAGCTTAATCGTTGGAACAATTTCAAAACCACTCGATTTTCTTCAAAAAGCAATTTTTAATGCGGAGCTTAAACCACTCCTTTTAAAAAACTATCATAGTTCCTTCGACTATATCAAGTTCACTACGTTCACGGTTTCGCCAAAACCATCCGTAGCCCTCCGTCATTTCATATGAATATTCAGTAGTATTCAAACTATGTATTTTGACCTTCGCCAAGTCATAGTGATTGGTAGCTGTTGGGTATTCATATGTGGCATAGATAGATGTGTTGGTTTGGGACAGTCGTACTACTATTTTGGCCTTCGTCAAGGGTATGCACGGGTGGGTTCAAATTAACCTAGACAATGAAGGGTAGAACTTGACATGTGATTTATGATATGTCGGCTTTCGTCAAGGTCATAAGAGTATGGGGGGAAAATTCACATCGGGAGTTTCTAAGGAAACTGAAACTTGCTAGTGTTGTATAACATTTGTAGTGTGATAATCTTGGTAGGCTTCCTTCAAGGTTATCACACAATGATATTTGGATCATGATCCTACTGTGAGTATGCGATACAATTCGGGAGATTTTTCACTAAACGATTAATGTTATAAACCAAGTAGGTGTCTAGAACGGTGTTAGCGGGGCTACGCCTCCAGGGAAAAGAGGTTATGTAATTAAGGAACTTTGCGAAAGCGTTGGAAAACCTCTCTCGAAGTACCGACACCAGCCTGGCTGAAAGGTTAAGCAAGAATTGTAAAAGTGAGATTAATCTCGACTAATTTTTCTTTTATGATTTGAGAAAGGATTCGAGGGAATAGTGGGAGCCATCCTGTTTAGATAAATTAATAACCAATCTAAACTTGCAAGAGCATCATGCTAAGTGTTTCTTCTCTCTCTCCTAATTGCAGCGACCATAATGACCGGACATAGGTTATTAGATAATAAATTGACTGGGCTAAACTATATTGATTGGCTAAGGTATGTCCAGATGGCACTTACCCATGACAAGCTGGACTACCTCCTTAGTACAAAACCCCCCGCCATCTCAGGTCCAGATTCCACCGTCGTGGTTGTTGATATCCGTCAGACATGGGAAAAGGATTGTGCGAGAGCTAAGTGCCTCGTGTTAGCCTTAATGGATTGTGAACACCGGAGGCAGCACGAGAAGATGGACTTAGCTTCCATTTTCTTCCATACCAAAGTTTTATATGGAGAGCAATCTCATATCGCAAGATATGAGACCTCGAAGATATTGCTTCAAGCGAGGTTGGCTATCGGGTCATCTGTAGGGGACCACGTCCTTATGATGTTAGCTATATTGAACAGCTCAGGGACCATGGGACTACGTTGGAGAACGAGTTGTGTATCGACTTGATTCTACAGTCCCTACCATCTACTTACGCCCAGTTTATCTTGAATTGTAAAATTCAAGGGAAGGAAGTTACACTTCCAAGTCTCCTCAACTTATTGAGGAGCTCAGAGGGAACTTTGAAAGAATCCAGGGAGACACCCGCTCTGCTTATTAGGGAATCTTCCTCTTCTAGATCCAAGACGAAAGCTAAGGGAGAGAAGAAGAATGCCTCCACCAAGCCGATAAGCGGCGTCAGTAAGATAGAGGGGAAGGGCAGGGCAAAAGTTTCGGGGCTTGTAGTAGGAAAGGAGGCATGTCTTTGTAGTCATGGGAAAGCACATAGTCAGAAGGATTGCAGGGCTTGGAAAGCTAGAAGCCAGGATTCGAAGCACGATGTGGCTTCGGCTTCGAGTGTGTTTGTAATTGAAAACTGTCTGTTAATTAACTCTACTTCCTGGATAATAGATACCGGATCAAGATCTCATATTTGTAATTCATTACAGGCTTTGAGAAACCGTAGAGTTATCAAGGTAGGTGATATGACTCTCAGAGTTGCTAACGGAATGAGCGTGGACGCTGAATCCGTAGGGGAATATCACCTAGGATTGACAAGTGGGCAGATATTGATTTTACGTAACTGTTTGTATGTACCTAGTATAGCTTATACTATCATATCTGTATCTTTACTTTCTAAGGAAGGATATGATTTTACATTTGTAAGCGATGTAGTACACATCCACCTAAATCAAAATTTGATTGGGTCAGGTATATTAGATAACGGAATATACGTATTGAATCAAGCTCAGGTTTCCAACGTCCAGAACACACTTATAAGAAAGTCTCCGGAATTAAATCAAGCTTTCTTATGGTATTGTAGACTGGGTCATATCAATGAAACACAGTTGACGAAGTTACATAAAGAGGGATATTTGGATCCGTTCGAATATCAGTCTTATGCAACTTGTCAATCATGTCTCAAAGGAAAGATGACAAAAATTCCGTTCACTGGACACAGAGAAAGAGCAAGCGAGCTCTTGGGACTCATACACAGTGATGTGTGTGGTCCAATATCTACACATGCAAGAAGTGGTTATTCCTATTTCATTATTTTTACGGACGATTTCTCAAGATATGGACATGTATTCTTGATGAAACATAAATCCGAGGCTTTTGAGAAATTCCGAAAATGGGAAAACAAACTGGAAAAGATATCAAGACACTGAGATCTGATCGAGATGGTGAATACTTAAGTGTCGAGTTCCTGGGCTACTTAAAAGAGAATGGACTTCTTTCTCAGCTTACTCCTCTATACACACCTCAGCACAATGGTGTATCAGAAAGACGGAACAGAACCCTATTGGATATGGTTCGTTCCATGATGAGTAGTGCTGAGTTACCGTGATCCTTCTGGGGCTATGCACTAGAATCAGCTGCATATCTTTTGAACAAGATTCCTACTAAGTCGGTGCCTACCACACCATATCAGATGTGGAGTGGGAAGAAACCCTATCTTAAGTACCTTAAGACATGGGGATGTCTAACTTTTGTAAAAAAGCTGCATGCAGACAAGCTCAAGGCACGCTCAGTATTGTGTAAGTTTGTGAGATACCCAAAGAACTCCAAGGGGTATCTTTTCTATTACGCAAAGGAACAACAAGTCTTTGTTTCTCGGCATGCCCACTTCTTGGAAACTAAATTTTTAGAAAATCAGATAAGTGGGAGCGCAATAGAACTGGAAAAATTCCAGAACCACAAACTATTACTGAAAGCATGCTAGAACCAGACGTTTCGAAAGAACCGGACACTCCCGCGCCACTCTGCAGAACTAGTAGATAGTCTCATTCACCCGAGAGATACTACGGTTTTCTCATAGACGGGAATAGAAAGGATTGTATCATCGACGATGATGAGCCAACTAGCTTCTAGCAAGCCATTCAGAGCAGAGACTCGGTAAAATGGCTGGATGCAATGCGGACCGAAATGGAGTTCATGTACACCAACAAAGTATGGACTTTGGACAATGCTCCAGAAGGGGTAAAACCCGTAGGCGGCAAATGGGTCTTCAAAAAGAAGATTGGTGTATATGGACAGATTGAAACCTATAAGGCTAGACTTGTTGCAAAAGGTTTTCATCAAAGACCTGGTTTGGACTATGATGAAACCTTTCCTCCAGTGGCTATACTCAAATCCATTTGGATCCTTCTTGCCATTGCTGCCTTCCACGACTATGAGATCTGGCAGATGGACGTAAAGACCGCTTTTCTAAATGGAAATTTGGAAGAGTGCGTCTATATGGATCAGCCGAAGGGTTTCATTCAGAGTAGGAGCAGCGGAAAGGTATGCAAGTTGCTTAAGTCCATTTATGGACTAAAGCAGGCATCGCAGAGTTGGAAAATCTGTTTTGATGAGACGGTCAAGAAATTTGACTTTATCAAAAATCCAGATGAACCATGCATATATAGTAAAATTGTAGCGAGAAGTGTGGTATTCCTCGTCCTGTACATGGATGATATTCTCTTGATAGGAAATGACATTCCTATGCTACAATCAGTCAAGAGATTCTTGTCACAGAGGTTCTCCATGAAGGACCTGGGTGATGCCTCCTACATTTTAGGGATCCAGATCTATCGTGATAGATCTAAACGGATGTTGGGACTTTCACAGTTAAGGTACATCGACACCATACTGAAGAGATTCGGTATGGAAGATTTAAAGCACGGTAATCTACCAGCTTGTCACGGAATCACCCTCTCCAAAGAGATGTCTCCCAAGACTGATTTGGAAAGGGCTCGCATATCTATTATACCCTATACTTCAACGGTAGGCTCTATAATGTATGCGATGTTGTGTACCAGACCAGATATAGCATACGTTCTGAACGTTGTAAGCCGGTATCAGTCAAATCCAGGGGAGAAACACTGGATAGCAGCGAAGAACATTCTCAAGTACCTGAGAAGGACCAAGGAGATGTTTTTGGTGTACGACAGGGAAGACTTCCAGATCGAGGCCTTCGCCAACTCCAGCTTCCAGAGTGACAAGGATGACTCCAAGTCCATGTCGGGTCATGTCTTTACCCTCAATAGATAGGCGGTTGTTTGGAAGAGCTCCAAACAGGAAACCGTTGCTGACTCGACTATGGAAGCGGAGTATATTGCTGCCTGTTATGCCGCGAAGGAAGCAGCCTAGATCAGGAAGTTCGTGACAGAGCTTCAGGTGGTTCCATCCATTGTTGATCCAATACCACCGTATTGTGACAACAACGGCGATATAGCTTTGGCGAAGGAACCAAGGTCCCATCAGAAGTCCAGACACATCCTGAGGCAGTTCCACCTGATCAGGGAGATCATTGATCGACGGGAGATCGAGGTGCGGAGAGTAAAGACAGAGAACAACACCGCAGATCCACTCACAAAGGCCATCTCTCAGACACAGTTCGAGCGGCTAATCGAGATGATAGGTCTGTGATATGCCAATACATGGCCTTAGTGTAAGTGGGAGATTGTTAGTGATATATGCCTCAGAGGCCATTATTGTATCATACTGGATTGTATATTACATATTGGATGCTTGAGATATTTCACAGTTATAATAACAGCCTTGCTCAAAATGGTACTATGCTACCTGGTTTGATTCTACCTCAATATGTGCATGTGTTTCTTTTAGCATATCGCTTATACATATTGGTAGAGCCCTTAGAATCTTTGCTTGACTACCAGCGTTGTGATGGCAGTCACACTTATGAGGGCTGGATAGTCTATAAGCACATCCTTATACAGGTCCCTAGTCGTTGGATTATCGAGACAGGGCATCGATACTCCGGAGTAGACTAGTGTATACGCTTCTCATCACAGCAGGGGATATGGTCTGTCCCACAGCCATTAGTACACCGTACTGGAGTTGGTATGCACGTGCTCATTAGGTTATGAGTTACACTGGACATGACTCGTTTGGAACTACTGGTTGGTATTATACCTATCGTCAGGTAGCTGTTCCCAGGTGGCATGAGTACAGCTTACTCCGTTAACTTGCCATTGCTACTTCGTCTCGAATGTGTTCCCACTGCACTTTGATTACTACCCTACCACGCTCAAAGGAGTCATGCAAATAGATTGTAGTTGGGTGTAGTCCCGAAGCACTTGGAGACAGTAGCGATCAGATAGGATTCGTCTCTCCCGGTATTGGGGGTTGATATCGCGCAGTATTCGGAAAGCCGTTACACAAAGTCTCTGGCCATGGCAGTTGAGAAATACTGGTAAGGTACTCCAGTAGTTTCTCATGGTGTATTGGGCTCTCCTCCGGCATGACTTATCACGTTGTTAGGGGTCTGACGTTTACCATCCCCCTAGGCGGATATGCGAGTATCTCAGACGAACAGACCGGACTATACGGAGATTATCACAGATAGGCTCAGTAGGAGTCTGGATGAATTTGCTCATCGTCCTTCTTATCGACAAATACCTAGGTAGCCGTTACGTGCAGCTAGTACTGCTAACGACTTGTGGTTAAACCCACTGCCAGCGTACTGTCGAGTCTTTAAAGTCCCACACAGAAGGTTTCCCTGCTTCAGGCAATTGATGTAGACACAGTATGGTTCTACAGCAGGGCTTCGATCACATACGTGTACTTGTGCATGGATGCTGATCGGGCAGACAATACTAGCGAGCTTTGGTTTAAGCCGGATCCTAGCATTGTATGGAATTGTTATCGTCTCAGTGTATCCGTATTTTTCGGAATACGGATATGGGTATGTATATACGGTGAGGGGCATTCTTGTAATTTGGTAAGGCATGCTTCTAGAAGGAGTCACCTCATTATTTAGTTTTATCCATTTTCTAAATGGATTAATGAGGTGGAAATGGAAGAGACTTTGGTGGCATGGTGAGAGGAATGGCTCATACATTATTATATTACTCTTGACTCACTATTCAAGCATGGAAAATATTTTCTATTATGAAATATTGCATGCTTAAATTATTGAGAAGAGATATTAGCCATTTCTTTCCACACTTAGCCATTCACTACACACTTGGTTTTATTTTCTTTGGTTGCTCTCCTCTTGCTCTCTTGAGATTTCTCCATCTCCTTCTTCCTCAAACTAAACCCTAATCCTTCATATGTGTTGTGAGCCATAGGATTTAGTGAGACACTACAATCCTTTAGCATTCTCTACATCTCCTAGGCTAGTTGGATTAGCGAACCATCTACCTTAGTTACCTCATTCAGAGGTTGGAGATTGAAACACATTCTCTCGCGTTGGATAATTTTTGATGCAAGGAGGTCGATGGAGCTTTCGTCATCCGATCACCGAAGAGCCATGGAGAAGAGCATTAAAAGACCCGAAGGACTCGATCTTGGAGGTATAACCATCTCACCGAGTAGTTAAATCTTTTAGATAGATTAGCTAGTTAAGGCTTTAGTAAATATCCTGGAGTTTTAGTCGGTGTTGTGTAGTCAAATATTAATCGTTTTTGAAAATTTTGCCTCCTCGTGAACGCGGGGTGCCCGACATCGGCTTACAGTGACGGCACTACCTCAAAGTCTAAGGGACAACGATGCTGTCTGGGTTATTGTTGATCGTCTCACGAAGGAAACACATTTCATATCTTTCCGAGTAGGATAATCGACGGAGTCGCTTGCAGAGAGGTATATGCAGGAGATTGTGAGGCTGCATGAAGTGCTCATTAGTATCGTGTCTGATCGAGACACCAGGTTCATTTCCCACTTCTGGAGGAGCCTGCAAGAGAGTTTGGGCACTCGTCTTAAGTTCAGCACAGCTTATCATCCGCAGACGGACGGGCAATCCAAGCGTACTATCCAGACGCTCGAGAATATGTTGAGAACATGTATACTGGATTTTCAGGGTTCTCGGGAGGATCACCTTCATCTGGTAGAGTTTTCGTATAACAACAGCTATCAAGCTAGCATCTAGATGGCACCATTCGAAGCTCTTTATGGACGGAAGTGTCAATCCCCTCTTTGTTGGGATGACGCAGGTGAGTGAAGGTTGCTGGGCCCCGAGCATATAGTTCAGACAGTGAGCAAGGTTCAGATGATCAAAGCTGCTCAGGACCGACAGAAGAGTTGGACAGATGCCAGTAGAAGGTCGTTGGAGTTTGGTGTTGGTGATCACGTATTTCTGAAGATATCACCTACTCAGGGAGTGAACAGCTTTGGTACTCATGGGAAGCTCAGTTCCCGATTCATCAGACCTTTCGAGGTGCTAGAGTGAGTAGAGGAGGTGGCTTATCAACTTGCCTTGCCTCCATCATTAGCTGGTACGCATAATACTTTCCATGTATCTCAATTGAGGTGCTACGTTCGGGATGACAACCATATCTTGGACCACTCAGAGTTGATGTTGGGCACCGATATGTCTTACGAGGAGCAGCCTACCACTATTCTCGATCGTAGGGAGAATGTGCTTAAGAATAAATTCATTCCCTTAGTTTGCGTTTCTTGGGGTGGCCGTTCTCCAGGGGAGTCTACCTGAGAATGTGAGGAGGATATCCGTTCGCGTTTTCCGCATCTTTTTGAGTAGTTGTTCATTTGTTTTCGTTTTCTAATTTCGAGGATGAAATTTTTGTAAGAGGGGGTATGATGTAAATCCTCAGTTCCTTATATTTTTCCGTATTTCTTTATAAATATTTTTTTCCAAATTTTCTTTCTAATTCTATTCTTCTGTTTCTATTTATAATCTAACCCAAATTAAAAACCCTAACCCAATTCCTAACCCTAAACTAAACTTCATCCCCGGCCCAAGCCCATTAACCCAAGCCCCAAACCCACACCCAAGCACCAACGATTTTCCTTCTCCCCATTTCTTCTTCTTGTTCTCTTTTTTTCTTTCTTTTCTTTCAATAAAAAATCCTAATGGCTATCTCCTCCTTCCTCGCAACCTCCCCATCGCGACCCGCTCCAAGTCGTCACCGCTCACCCCCAACTACACCCCGAGATCCCTTCCTCCAAATCCCTCATATCTCTCAACCGATATCTCTTCATATCTCTTCTCTTTTTATCTCTATCTTTCTCTCTCGTTTTCTCTCTCTCCTTCACAAGCACAGCCGCCGGCACCTTTAACCACCGCCGACGAGACCCTCATCACCGCCGGCTCCACCTCCACTGCAAAACCACCATTCCCACTCTTTTCTCCTCAAACCCAACTCCAAGCTCAGCCCAACCCTCACCACTGCATCACTGGCCTACCACCCTCACCGCCGCCGACGACACCCATTCAACCTCCTTCCACTATCAAGCAACCAAACGCCTCCACTTCCTCCTCGTCTCCTCCACCCAACAGCAACCAGAGCTCCTTTTGCACACCCGACCACTGCCACCGTCGCCTGCAACTAGCCATTGTCGAGGCCACAGCCATCACCGCCGTCGATCAGCAACCCATCATCGGCGACCACCGCCACTTCGCCCAGCACACCGTCCCTACGCGAGCACCTCCCTATATCGATCTTCATCCAGTAAGCAGCCGAGCTCACCGCCGCTGCCTATGATCGTGCCGTGCTTGTGCCATTTGTCGTCGTGATCATCGCCAGGCAAGTGGAAACTTTTCACTTTCTACTCATGCTAATTAATCAAAGTTAATACAATTAATTGAACGTATATGCATAATTATATATGTGTGTGTATTTATATCTACATCGTGAATATTTACTCGAATCATTACCTTGTGAACTATGGTTTGTAACTATTGTGATTGGAACCCGATTCGGTTTTGCAATCACGTAATGATATGGTTTAATATATATAAGTGATTTAAAGTTCGTTTTATCGGATAAATAAAATCGACATTTTCGTGTGGCAAATGTCATGATAATTGCTAGTTGATATGTGTATCAAAACCCTAATGAAAATACACCTATCTCTTATATATAAATTCACTTGCACGTTACCTAATATTTTGTGGAATTTGAGCTCATAATATCGCTGTTTAGATCATGAAATGTCGTAAGCACAATACGATATTAAAACTCGATTTCATCGTACCTGTCACGTTACAAAAATCGTTATAAATCATAGAAAAATTGGATCGTAGGGTTCTTAGGCTCGCTGCGAAGAGGAATAGATATCCTATGAATATACGGTGACTTTTACTGAATATCCTGTCATTTAGATAACGAAAACTGAAGGGATTTGTGGCTCTGGACTGCAGTCCAGAACAAAAATCTCTACGAATACCTGAAATCAAACATCTGTAATTCACTGTTCGAATGCGCAAATGTGCGGAACCCCATATAGATACGTAGGAAATTGAGTTAGATTTCTTAATCCACTATTTCCATTGAATTAGGTCACTGTTTGATATTTTTAACATAATTTATATTACCAATGTATACGGCCGATTTCTGCAGTTTTTCATGTTGATACTTGAATTTAATCGCTTGTACATCCCTACATAAAACTGAAAATATATGGAGTCCTATATCGTCACGTAGATAATTTAGTTAGATAACTTATAGTTCTAGTCTCATTAAATTTTGTTGTCGTTTTATATTTTAAATATATTTTAGATCGTCGACGTGTCCTGCAGTTTTTTGCAGTGACAGTTTATACACCTTTATACTAAACTAAACATATATCCTAGTGCACAAAGGCTATTAATGATTCGCTTGATACTATAGAAACCTAATAGATAGAGATAGGTTTTATTCAACTGGAGCAACACTTAAATCTAAACACGGTCTGTAGTAAACTGCGTGTGGATTTGGAATTCCAGTTCTGAAACTGGAATTCTGGCAACTAATCGCTGATTTAAAATGATGATAAAGCCTTAACTTGAATTCCTATTGATATACACTAATTTTACTGCTTAGATAATCAAGTATATCTCGTATGCCTTTTATATTGTTTTGGCCGATTCTGCACGTTTGTGTTTACCGCCGAAAACAGAGACGAACCTGGGATGGATCGTCTTGCCTGAATTTGGGGGCAGATACTATTTGAATTTATCCGTCCACCTCTCCGAAGATACCAAGTTGATTTATGGCACCATATATCGGAAGTTTGGACGGATGCGGCCGTTGTAGCGGATTTCGTCAGATTCCCCCTAGTTTTATGAAGGGTTTTTTTTATCGTGGGGACGTTCTTCCCTGCAGGCGCAAGCCCCTACAGTTAATTACGTTACCATATTGCGATAACCACTTTTTCCTGCTCCGGCAGTTCACTTCGTGTCGTGTGTATGTTTTGTTTTAGTTTTGGTTGCTCGTGGATTATATACGGAAAATTTATGTTGTCGCCCGTAGGGCGCGGGTTAGTCCAAATCCGTATATTTTAGATTTGGGCTTGGATTCATTTAAGGACCGTTAATCTAATTTGAGATTAAGATCAACTTAAATATATATGAGCATTTGGGGATCAAATTGTTTTTGACTAAGAATATGTTAGTCCAATTTGATACCAAGATCAACTTAGCGGAATTTCAAGGATCATTTTTATCTCGAGTCCAACAACAGAGCATTTGGGCTCAGCTGCAGGAAAAACTTCAGAGACCTAGCCAATTTGGGGGCTTGGCCCGCTTAGTCTTTTCTTTTACTCAAAAGTGCTAGACACTTATTTGAGCTCTGTTTGTTCAGACCCTTTCTTTATGCTAAAGTACTGAGCACGTATTTGACCTCTGGCACTCACATATATGACATGTGAAGTATTCAGTCATGGACACCGTCCAATGAGCGCTGAGCACTCAGCCATTTTAGCTGTTTGTGGAGTGCTGTGCACTTTTGTTCAGCGCCCACGTGATGAACACGTGCGGCGCTGGCCTTCTGTTTTCGGCGTTCACGTGCTTTTCACGTGAGGCGCTAGGCGCTATTACAAGAGGCGCCCACATGGGAAGCACGTGAGGCACTAGTCTTTTTCGTTTTATCATTTTTAAAGATTTAAATTTCTGTTGATATTTTCAGAGAGGTTAAACCTCTATCACTGGAGGTTTGACAATTAACGCTCGCTAAAATCACTATACTTGAGGATTTTAGGTTGATTTCTCGATTTAAAGGAACTGAGTTCCTGGAGTATCATGGACTCCGTTTAAAATTTGTTCTTTCCTGAATCTTTAATTCTCAAGAACAAGCTCTTCCCGATGAGAATTAAATTCTCAACTCGTGGAAGATTTGGCTTGTGGATCTCAGATCCAGAGAAAGAACTAAGTTCTTTGAGAAGGGTTAAACCCTTAGATATGATAGAGATATTTTGATATCTTTTCTTTACATAGGGTTTTGAAGAGGAAAGTATTCTTCCTTTGAGAATTATATTCTCTGTTCTCTCAAGAGCTCGCTGTATTTTCAGAAGCTTCTCGGGGGTTCGTTCTATCTCTTTCTCTGTGTGCGTATCTGTCTTCTCTGTGTGTCTCCTCCTTTTTTTCCTTCTCTCTCTCTCTCTATGGTTATCTCTATGTGTATATGTGAGACTTGAAGTCTCAGGTCCTTTATATAGGTAAGGCAAATTGTTGATTAGTTTTGAGAAAATCTCTTATTGAGAGATTCCAATTGATTTAATCGGCCTCAAAATTGATTTGGGGAATTTTACCCACCATTGGATCTTTGATCCAAGAACTTCTGGTTATTTTACATAATATAATTTTTGGTTTTTAACGAGATTGGGGAAATATTTTTCCTATAAAGAATTTATGCTGTAAAACGGTGATTTTTAATCACCATTGGATTTTTTAATCCAGCGGTTCTCTGTTCTACAGAGAGCAATTTTTCTTATTTAAAAAGATTGAAGGAATACATTCCAGAATAGAATTTTATTCTACAATTGGATTTTTGATCCAACTGAGAGTATTTTTCTTATTTAGAAAGATATGGGAGATATTTTCTCCTAATAGAATTTGATTCTATATCTTGATAATTTATCATCTCCGTTGGATCTTTTATCCAACGGCTCTGTTTAACAGAGAGTATCGTAGAATTTAATTCTACCTGTGCACTGGCGCTCATGTGTTGTGCACGTGGGTGACACTTAAGAATTTAATTCTTTTATAAGTAGTCACTCTTGTGCTTTACACGCCGGCGCTCACGTATGTTCCACATGAGGCGCCACTATAGAATTTAATTTTAACAGAGGCTGGCACTGGCGCTCATGTGAGAAACACGTGAGGCGCTCAAGGATTTAATCCTATCTGAAGCGATAGTTACATGCTTTGCATGTGGGTACACGTGTTTAACACGTGGAGCTTTCCCTTTATTTTTATAAGGGAACAGCAAGCTCTGAGCCAAAAAATTTTGGCGGGAACAGTGTAATTTATGGTGAATTTTGCAAGTCATATGGCGCTGGCTGTCATAATTTAGTGAACATTTGTTTAATGCATTTCTACCTTATTTTGTGACTGCTTTATACCCAGTGCATAGTGATTGTTTATATTGAAACCTAATGATTGATTTGCATTGTCGATAAATAAAGGTTAGTGATTGGGTTGTGACAATTACGATAGTGAACCAGTGATTGAAAGTGATATCGATACGTGATAGCTGATTGAAAGTGAAAGCGATACGTACTTCTTTACAATCTATCTAATACCTGAACACATACTATAATGTGAGAAAATGGGAAAATCAAGGTGGAATCGAACTTATATTTAGCGAGGTACAGTGACTTAGAAGATGATCATTCGATATTAGCGATATATATGTTAGGTCGTGGGCCTAGCGGCATGACTGCAGGGTTATGTCCTGGGCAACAGCGGATCGTAGTCTTGGACATGCATGAGACCCTTATTAAACACGAGCATTTTTTTCCACCAATTAATTTCAATTGACTTAGTGACTGATAGGTAGTGACATACACACTGTATGGATTGTTGATATGATACATATACAACTGTTCACATATACATGATATTCCATATCTTCATTTTACTCGTTCATGTCGTTTTTCTGCTTATCATTGCAAATAATATATATATTGTTATATGTGTCGCTCTGACGAGCTGAGTGTGCATGCTCAGAGGACGTAGTGGACCCAGCTCAAGAGCAGGACCTGCCATTCGAGATTGCGGAGATTTAGACCGCGACACCAGCGTTATCGCTTTTTGCTTGAAATAAAGACTTTGTTATTTCCTTAGTTGGTTGTTTCTTTCATGCGAATAATTGTATCTTGAACTCTGTTGATTAAATGTAATAAAGTTGAGAATTATGATTTCTTTTACTTTTGTGCTGTGTTTACTGATTACCATGTAATGATGGAAGCCGAAGTGTGATTACGGCATGATTATTCCTTGATTGTAGGAGTGTGGTTGGTCTAGTCATCTCTTATATTCCGTATTTTAGAAAGTGGGGCGTGACATATTATCACCTATCAAAGTCAGTGAAAGCCAAAGAGAGCACGGCTTGTGCACCACAATCCGTGGAGGATCGTCCACTGTGGTGAGATTTCAAAATTGCTGGTTAATGCACATCAGAACTCTAGTTGTTGTTTCTAGAAGTAGTACGGCTTTGGGATCCTTGCATCGGAGTAGACCAAATCTAATTTAAGTTCCTTGTTCGAAAATGCACATCAGCTCTCCAAGTTGAGCTAGCAATAGATCAACGAACCGATCCAGTAATAGATCCCCATGTCCTTTTCGATCTAGCACTAGAGCGCCGCTTTTTGATCTAGAAATAGATCTCTGAACTGATCTAGCAATAGATCATTCTAACTTGATCTACCACCAAAACTTGACAGAACAACAAATTTTTAAATTTGTCGTCCATTTTGCTTTCATACTTCAACAAAATCTTAGCTGTCATACAGGGAAATTTTCAGACATACAAAAAACCTTGGATTTTTTTAAGCTCCTTGCTAATGGATCTAAATGTGTACAATGCCAGTGTAGCAAACAATTAGTTTTGCCTCCAAAAAACCATGTAAATGGTAGGAATTTTGGTGTACATGGATTTTAGAACATGTAGATTAACATAAAATAGCGTTGATCATCCTTCCGAAATATGAAAAATGGAGATTTTGATCCAAATTACTTCTAGCGTGCAGCTGAAATTCGGATTTCTCAAATAACAAATAAATGGCTTAATCAGAAATTAAATCGATCATGTTCTATCATATATACTAAGCTTTATTCGGCATGTAAGTGACATTTTTTAGCAAACAAAAAAGAAAACAAATCAACGAGTTGCAATTTTTTTTGCTCGTCATCATCACGTGGGTCACATGAAGCACACAACAAATTGTGCCCAACTAAAAATTCGCATCTAAAAGAAAAACCCGAGTTGTTGGAAAAGGAACGGTCGCTAGCGAGACACATCTGCATTATTTATGCTTTTAAAACACTTGGCATACGTACCCTTGTAAATTTAAGAAATTGCATATGCCATTGTAGGTTTACATGTTTATAAACTATTTACAAATAAACTTTTTTATTCTCCATGTCACAAGATAAAGATACCTGCCCAGCAAATATTTTATATCTTACAAAGGTTAAGTTTGTTGATTAATTTGTTGGTTAATCAATAAAAGATGTTTATAAAGAATAAGAAAAGTAAATTGAGCATATCAAAGATTTACGGTTAACATAAGTTTGTTAAATGGAGTTAGATTTACACAGACATGAGACATGAGACATGAACAATAAAAAGATAGCTATAGTGGTTTGTAAGTCTCTCGAACCCCCACCACCACCAGGAAGTAAAATAAAGGGTTTTAAAATTATTAAAATAATATCATTTAAATTTTATTTAGTAGAGTAGGACGGTTCCCCAACCTATCCGCACAGAGAGTGGGTTGCTAGAACCCGCCCCCACCCTCATAGAGGATGGGGGCGGATTCTGTAACAACCCTAAATTCCTTTTACAACTTTCTATGCAAATTTTTCAAAATTTAAAGAAAGAGATATTTTTGTCTGAACACAAGTTAAATATTTGTTTTGCTTATTAATTACAAGAAGGAGCTTGTAGCTCATTTGTAATACCTTGCACTGCTGAACCAAGCCACCAGAGTTCAAATTTCATACCCACATAATTTTTTAATATTGTTTTATTTTGGATTTTTAGAATACCAAGAGTTTACACGTGTATATCTCACAAAACCCCCCACTACACCCTGAAAAGTAAATGTTTCAGTGAGCTAATAAACCGTCAGGGGACTTTCCGCAAAAATGTTGGCTCTTGGCCTTCCCACTACTCCTGCACACTTCAATTCTTTGGATCGGTTCCAGAGACACATTAAAACATCATTTACTCTATTTTTTAACTTTTCATCTACCCTTACTCTAGCCTAATCTTATAAATACAACCCCTAAACACTACCCCACCCCAAAATTCTGAGCAAACTCTCAAGAAATTCCTAGAAACCCTAGTGTGCATTTGAAGTGAACAAAGAGGCGAAGTTCCGGCGAATTTTCCAGCGACAACCCTACGAGTTTCCGGCGACGAAACGACGCACCGGCGATTTGCCTCTCTACCTCTATCCTCCCTCTTTCTTGTTAACCCGTAAGTCCCACCTTCCCCCTTCTCTACTCTTTCTGAAAATACGAAATTCTAAAACCCGACGGAATCGGAGCAAATCCGATTTCCGATTCGGTTTTTCCTAAAATCTCACTTTTCCTTTAATACAATCTTATTAAACCATTACATGTTGACTATTAAACACTAACTATTCATATTGAACAACTTCCATATCAAAAAAAATTGTTATTTCCATTTTACCGTATTTTTTCAATTAAATACCATATAGTTTCATTTCGACATTTAAACCATCATAAACTTGCTATAATTTTAAGTAGATCACGAGGAAATGACCTACCTCCTCACAACACTCATATGAAGTATAACACAATACTTCTGGGCATATAGAATACGGGAAATGAACCATTACAAATAAATACCATGAATTAATAAAACCATTTTCTAAAGGATTAAGTATTTTACACAAATCTTTGCAAAACGCCGCTACAACCTAATTTGGGCGGGCTTAGTAGTGCGAGATTCAGACCTCCACAAGGAGCATTCGGTCTCGAGAGATTTAAAATACGACATCTTAAGAAAATGAGATTTTTAGAAATATAAAATATATATTAAAATTATTTTTATATAATTATGTATATATGAAACATTAAAATGCCTATTTTGAAATAATATAAATATTCCAACTCTTTTCAAAAATCACAAGAATCACTTTATATTAATATACCATGAATTTCATACAAGTCAATATTACAAATAAATATCATTTATTATAAATTTAGGATATTTTCACTAGAAATATCACAATTATAAAATCTACATTCATGATAAATCTAAAAACGATAACTAAATACTGGGGGAGTATTTTGAAAATTATACAAAAGTATTTTTACATAAATCTCCCTCAAGTTCTATAAATTACCTTAAGGACCCTAGTAAACACAAGTTTAAGCGAGACCAATCTCTTGGGCCTCAGGGAGCCGGAGAAGTGGGTGCTTGCCTATCTAAGGTAAAGTGGGTGCTTGCCTATCTAAGGTAGAAAACTTAACAACGGTGTTATCAATACGGTAATCGTTTTTGAAAAAAACACAAATCCTGTCGCCCATGTGCAGCGGTTACCGATAACATCAAAACCATCAGGACTTCAATTTACTTTTCTAATTGTCTAACTCAGACCGAGTCTCATTAATAAACTGACTTGAATATGATTCAAATACAATCTACAATTTACAATCTGCAATATTACAATTCAACATGAATTCATTCAATCTATATTGACTGAACCGAACTATGGATATAGTTCCATTTACATGATTATCCAGTTACATCCATTTACATGATTCTTCAATTACATCCATTTACTGATATCATGGTTTCGGTAAGTCACCCAATTATACAATTTATACAGTTTACAATACAAGACAATACAATACAACTATACAAACAAGACATCTCGGGATTTAAGGGGTAGATTGGTATGGAAGGTGTTAAAAGTGGCACGGGACTGCAAGATTAAGACGTAATTACATCCATTTCGTTGTTCCGTAGTATTATCGACGGAGCCTCGTACTTTCAGTTTGCCCTAATCTTTAGCATATAGAGACTCTTCTCGTATACACTAGCATCCTTCTGTACCAAGCTACAAACAACAGCGTTAACACTAAATACAATTATAATAATATAATACAACTTTAAAAACTACCTTCTTATTCTTTCTATTCTATTTCTCCCTTATCTTTGGGACTTACTGAGCGATCTGTTTGCTGACGACATTCTCTTCTTTCTTCTTTGAATGTCGTCAGGTGATCTGGACACGTCAGAGATCGAGCCCAACGCTGAAGACCTAGACCATTTCGTTGAAGACCAAGAGTTTTAGTTCATTGTACACATTTATTTCAGTACCTTTTCTTTTCTGTTATGTCATTGTTTAGGCATTGCTTATTTTAGTTGTATTTACATTTCCATGCATTGTAAAGAAAGAATGTGAATAAATAAAATTGTTGTTTTATTATATCTTGTCTCTTGTGCATTTACTTTTATATTGCTTAGATACGCTTAGCGTATTTATTTCACAGTAAATACGTAGTGGTCTCGTCGCGTTCTCTGCCCGTATACTGGGAAGCGGGACGTGACAGGTTCTAGAAACCCGTCCTCTCCTTTATAAAGGAGAGGGCGGGTTCTAAGAACCCGCCATATTTAAATTTTTATTAAAAAAATAAATTAAAAATATAATTTAAAAAATCTCGTTTTAAAAAAACCTGAATAAATAATAAGATTGTTGTTTTTGTAACGGACGGGTGACAAGTGTTATTACAGTTCATATAGAATTACTATAAATATGAATCTTGTATACACTTCATTAACAAAATGAATCCGTCAAAATAATAATACAAAAAAATCATATCATACTAAAATGTAAATTGTATAAGTTTCTTTACAAGCGCTAACCGATTTTCCTCCCGTGCACTTGTCACGATCTCGAAGGTCCCGTCCCTATTGACTGTCCTGTACATCTGGTCCTATAACGACCTGGTTGTTTGCATAGGCTACATCTGTCGTACCTTTGTTGAGGATCAGCATCTATTGTCATTCGATCTAGACGCAGCTTAGGTCTTCCGGGTCCTATATTTTTGTCTGGCGGTAATACAGTCGGTGTTTGTATGTTCCCAGTATAATAGTGCCAATAGTGACTGTCTGGTATAGGATGAAATTTTGGATCGTATGCGCCTTGGTAATTGGAAACTGTATAGTAACGGGAAGCAAAATTGTAATGTGAGTCATGCATGCTGCTCGCAGCAGCAATTGCGTGGGCACAAGGTAAATGTTGTTGCTGGAAAACACTGCATGTGCACGAAAAGATCCCTTCATCTCTAAAATTTACGGTATATTGATTCCCATTACTCCACGTAACTTGAAACTCCGCTGTGTCAAACCTTTCAGATCTGTAGTATTGTGATCTGCGCTCTCTTTTCCGGAATATATCTTCATAATACGCGGTGAGTGGAGTCTCCATCACCAAAGACTTTTCCCTTCTTTGCACAAAGTAAGTATTCACTCTGAAAAAGGTTCGAACAATCAACTCATGTATCGGTAAGCCTCTAACATCTTTAAGAACCCCGTTGAAACTTTCAGACATATTAGTGGTCATTAGTAGATATCTGCATCTATTATCATATGCTTATGACCACATGCGTACTGGATACTCATCTAACCACATTTTCGCTGCTTGACTCATCTCTCCAATTTGCGTCATGTACATGTCATGAATATTAAGGTCAGACGCTTTACCGGCTTTGTACATAAGCTTATATAGATCTGAATTTTTGAATTTTCTATCAAAATTTTGTCTGAAGTGCCGCAGGCAAAACCTATGTGGGGTCGTTGGAAACACAGCTCTCATTACAGCTAGTATTCCTAGATGTCTATCAGATATGATGCATAAATCTGTTTTATCAATAACAATGGAATACTTTTGAGTTGACGAAAAAACTCAGGATGATGTATTTTCACACTCGACAATAGAAAATCTCAACGGAAATATACCGTTATTAGCATCAACACCTGTAGCAATTAACATGCAATCTTTGTACTTACCATATAGATACGTCCCATCCACGCACAATACCGGCCGCAGTGTGTGAAACCAGCCGCACAAGGAACAAAACACCAGAAAATTCTTTGAAACCTATCACAGCCATCGACGTCTGTTTCTGTGGTTTTTAATCGGTATACGGACTCGGATTTGATGCTTTCATGGCTTTCATAAAAGGGACTAGTGGGTTGTATGAGCTTTCCCAATCCCCAAATATCTTGCATAATGCCTTTCTACGAGCATCCCATGCCTTCACATACGAAATCTGAATTTTGTGCTCTCCGCTGACGTAGAGCCGTATCTTTCGGGGAGTCATCGCCACATCTGTACGGATTAGTGGCGTGATTAGTGAGCAAATGTAAGATGAAGTGCAATTCCTGTGATCTTTTAACATAATAGAATTGATACAAGTATGTTCTTGGTTGTATTTCGTGACCTTCCAAGCTTTGGCTCTTTTGGAATAACATGCATGCAATTTCCACTTACATTCAGGAGCTTTTGTACATACCACGGTATAATATGTCTTATTTGACTCTTCGGTTTTAAATGTAACATTTTTTTGAATAGCCCACGACTTCAGTTTACAAATAAGATCTCTTTTTTCCTAAAACATATCTCCAACAGTGACGCAATCTTCGCTTTCTATAGTCGCTTTCAAATAGGGTTCAGTATTTACTTCTGCCACGGCTAAGTCTACCCAACTATCATCTTCCAGCGGATCGAGACCGAGATCTTCTAGTTTAACAAAATCATTATTCGCAGCCATGTCATCAATCAATACTACTTCATTCAATCCAGCGGCATAATCCACGCTATCCTCCCCTTGATGATCTTCACCAGTTTCATCATCATCACTGTCACCCATATCAATGTCATCCGTAGCAACATAAGGCTCGGGTGCAATATATGATAGTTGAGGTCGGTATAATGTGGATGGTTCGGGGTAAAAAGACCGAAAATATGTGGACAGACATACTTGGAATGCGCTACTTGGATCGTGTTGGAATGATGCGGAGATATGGGAAAATCTGCGTTTAGTATATAAATTGTTCTTATATAATTTTTCCTTAATATTTTCGTATTACGAAGAATATAAACATAATCACCACTTGTTTCAGATTGATTTACCTTTGGAAGGTTGTATATGGTAATCTTTGTTGTTCTTCAGGGGTGCATGCAACTGCAGCAGTCAATTGGGAAAATCTGTATTTAATATATAAAATATATTAGTATTTTGGCATTACAAAAAGTGGATTTATAAAATGTTTACCCTTGAGTTTGAAGGTTTGAATAATGATGTGTATAGTCGTATCCACTGAGACAAACGGTATCATCGTTAACCATGGGATCGTATCCCCAGAAACTACCTCCAGCATTACCATCAAAATTACCCGTTAGAGCGACATCTGATACTTCCAATTGTTCCTTCTGAACTAAAAATTCAAAAGAATGCTGGGTGTTTGCCAGACCGAAGTCTATCATCGAAGATATTGGTGCATCGTCTATAATTTCAACCAATGCATTTCTACTAAACATAGGCCATGTACAACTTAATTTAAGCTTAATTTTACGGGGGTCGTATTTCGTGATTTTAAACACTTTATTCTCGATTTCATTGTAAGTCGATAATTCTAATCGCATAATTCTTGCGCACCTGCCCATATACTCGGGACCTTGTGCACTTGTCACAATCTGGCCATCGTATTTACATACAATAAATAAACTTGAACTTGTCATTATCTGCATCAAACAATATCAACCCAACAATAAAAAAAACATTAACAACTTATATAATGATTATATTCATTGAAAAATAAATAAACGTTAAATTAAATTTACATACATTTTTTAAAGTAAGATTTGACAACACACTTGAGAATATGTTTTAAGAAAAAAAACAAAAGCATGATTTGATAACACACTTGACATTATGTTTTAAGAAAAAACAGAAGCTTTCTGTGGGCAAAGGTGAGGGCGGGTTCTTAAAACACGTCCTCCTTTCCCTATAAAACCCCGCCCTCTTCGCTCTGATTTTCACTATTTCTATCCAAATTCTCTTCTAAACCCACCAACTGTCTCAATCTTTCAGTAATTGTAATATCAAAATAATTTCAATGAAGAATCAACTATTCGACAAATCACTGCTCGTAAATCAAAACGCCATAGATCTTTCAGTATATTACACAGGGAGGAAATATTTAAAACTTATTAAATTTGTTTCAATACCCCCATTTCTTTTAATTCTAATAGTTAAAAATAATATGATTAAATTTTGCAGGGTGGAGATAATCTTACAGTCGTCAGTCATAATTCTGACAAGTGGCAAATTACTGATTATCGTATAATCGAGCGGATTCGAAGAGCCGGATTTTATGAAGCTTCATTGCTTCGTCATATCCAAATCGACCACAGTCTTGTTATCTCTCTTGTTGAGCGTTGGAGAAAAAAGACTCACACTTTTCATCGTAAATAGGGTGAGACCACTATCACACTCCAGGATATTAGTCTTTTACTTGGTTTACGGGTGAATGGCCTTGGATTGGTCGGAGGTACATTTGTGGGTCCAGATACCGAGCACCCATATTGGGATACATATATTGAGTCTGCTCTCGGACATGTAAAATTCGTAATTTTTTTAATCAAAAGTTTAAGTATGTTACAGTGATATTAATTAACAATTATTTGTAAAGTTTAGGTACCAGGAGGGTATACTAAGGGGTATAAGATCAGTTTAAACCGGCTCAAAAATACATTTACTAATATCCCTGATGAAGCTACCAATGATGTCTTGGATAGACATGTACGTGCCTACATTCTGTACATGATCGGTTCTTGGTTGATACCGGACCAATCGGCAATGCATGTCCATCCTTTATACCTTGGGTTTCTTACGGAGTTTGATGTGTGTGGCCAGTATGCTTGGAGAGTAGGGGTCCTGGCCTATCTTTATAAGGAACTAGATAAGCCATGTTCTCCTACGAAGAATAAAATTTGTGGCCGCATTACATTACTGCAGGTACATAATATTTTTTAACAGCTAGACATTTGCAAAATTGTAATATTAGTTCTTTCTCTTATCATCTGACACTTTATATATAGATTTGGTCATGGGAGCATATGTATATGGGAAGACCAGATCGCATTAATATTTCTACCGTGGATACTCCTGGAAAGGCTCTCGGCTCTTGGTGGAGTGGCAAGAAATCTTATAAGGCTCCTCGTCGGGTACTTAAGTATTATAGAGATGAGTTGGATCGCATGGAGGCGACTCAGGTAACCATACATTAGGTAATTAATTTTGTTTAAAAATTTTAAATTAGCTTCATTACAATTTTTGTACTATGTTATTTGCGCAGTTCACGTGGACGTCTTATACAACAGATTGTCTGCAAGGATTACCCGGCATCTGTATCGAAGGAGATCCAGTTTGGCGGGCTCGATGCCCATTACTATGCATTAATATCGTGGTTATGCACCTACCGGACCGGGTGTTGCGACAGTTCAGTAGATTGCAACATATTTCTGTTCCGCTGTCTGCGCCTATGACAATAGAGGGAGATATGCGAGGAGGAAAGGCGGAGCGTGATTGGAGAGAGCGTCATCATCAATATTTGCTGAGGTGTGAGGATAGACAGCGTAATATTGCCTTACAGCAAATAGGTGACCAAACAACCACCGACGCTACAGAAACATATCTATAATGGTATAAGCGTGTCACTGTAAGATATCTTTCAGCTCCCCCTAACGACTTTCCAAACATCCGGCAGTACGAGCCTAGAGGCCACGTGGAACGAGAAATGGTAAGTTAAATTCTTTAAATTATATTAGTTTTTATGATCTGGCGGTATGAGTCAATAATTATATCATATTTTTAATGTAACGACGGGCTCGTGGGTTGCATCATATACAATTATCGATACAGGATCCATATCCGACTGATGCTGGTCCAGATACTAAGGCTTTATTTTCTACTGTAAACTCATATATTGGTGGTATATTTAGTTCATATAATATGCTTCCACATATATCGCCATCGCTAGAGCAGCAGCATGAGCCGACATCAGAGCCGCAGCATCAGGAAGATCCAGAGCAGCGGAACAGTGGTTCGGAACACTATACTGTCAGGAGCAACCCTGGCATATTGAACAAGCGCAACAACCGGAGCAACAACAGTTTTGGGGGACAGGTTTTGCGCAACAACAACAGTCTTGGGGGTCGGGTTTTGCGCAACAACAACAGTCTTGGGGAACAGGTTTTGCGCAACCATGGGGGCCAGGTTTTATGCAACAGCAGTAGTATGAAAGTAGGATAGTTTATTCGCAACAACAGCCCGGTTAGGAGACGGATTTTTCGTCCTACATACAGTTGTTGGGAGGCAGCACGTATCCGACATCTATACCACATTCAGAATTTGCGGAACAACAGCCTGTCCAAGACGATGCTGAAGATGAAGCAGAAGAGCAGACGCCGCCGCCGTATACCCAAGAAATAGGAGGGTCGTTCAGTCATCTCAAGAGCCATAGGCTTATATCAAGCCTTCTCGGATTGGGAAAGGGAAATGGAAAGGAAAAGCGATAATTGTATATTTTTACAAATGGATGTCTAATTATATTATTATTTTGACGGATTCATTTTGTTAATGAAGTGTATACAAGATTCATATTTATAGTAATTCTATATGAACTGTAATAACACTTGTCACCCGTCCGTAACAAAAACAACAATCTTATTATTTATTCAGGTTTTTAAAATGAGACTTTTTAAATTATATTTTTAATTTATTTTTTAAAAAAAAATTAAATATGACGGGTTCTAGAAACCTGCTCTCTCCTTTTATAAAGGAGAGGGCGGGTAAGGAGAGGGCGGGTTCCTAGAACCCGCCCCCACCCTCTAAGAGAAGAGGGCGGGTTCCTCTCCTTTATAAAGGCGCCCTCTTCTCTACGAGGATGGGGGCGGGTTCTAGTAACCCGCTCTCTGTGCGGGTGAGGGGGGAACCGTCCTACTCTGTTAAATATAATTTAAATGATATTATTTTAATAATTTTAATATCGATACACCCTATTTCGAAAAAAAACACCCTTAAATAAAATATAAAACAAACCATGAGTTTTCAAGCTGCGGGAGGCAAATGTGATCTCTGACCATCTTAGACGGAAGCGCTCGTGCAAGCAACTGTGGATGAAGGAGAAGCGAGAACGTCAACAATATTCTAATGCCATAAAATTCCAAGGGTTCCTCTGCAAGTCTCATAAACGGAGGAGGGGGAGTTAGGCCCTAAGAATATGTAAGAGACGACTTAAAATAATTACGTAAAGTGGAAGGACTTGTATGCTAAAACTCCGAATATCCCTTTTTTTGGCATTGAACGCAACTTTTCGCAAGGTCGAAGGAGCCTGTATCTTTCCTAATGCACTATGTGCCATTCAAATTCTAGAGAGAGAGAGAAGAACCAAAACGTATACTCTCTCTCTCTCTCAATATAAATGTTGGTTATTGTTTAGATTACCAAAAGTTAACAATAAATATATTCATCTTTTCTCAGATCTCAACAGCAACAAGAAGGAAGCCCTGGTCTCTTTGTTTTAGATTCAACTGCTCCAATTATGCCAATCGAAAGGTATTATTTGTTATTCCAATTAATTATTTTGTTTTTTTAGTGGAATTTTATTTGTCTTCAATTTTAGTAATAAAATTATTCATCAGAATCATGTCGAGATAAAAAGATCTTGTTGAAATTCCAATGGAGCATGTGCTATATAGACTTGTTTTTACTTTGATGGGGAAAAGCTTAGACGAAGACGAAGACGATGACGATTATGATGAGATTTCATGAATGTATTTCGTCTCGCTTTAGGGCTTTAGATATGTCTTAGAGTTGAACATAATTTCTTTTAGCAAATTTATCGCAGTTCCTCTTCTTCTTTTTTCAAATTTTATTTTAAGGCTTATCATTTAGGATTGCGGCAAGTCTAGGAATTTGGTAATGATTAAGAGAGAGTCGGAAACGACGATAGTAATACATTGTTGAGTCTTTCATGTTGAGCTTTGCTTCATAGCCGATCCCAATTTTGATGTTTAAAATAAAAACCAAATTCTTGAGTATTTCTTTTTTTCCCAAATAAGAGAACACGAAAATATGATGACAAAGGTATACTACGCTTTAGGACTGGGAACCTCTGCTATTTTGGCTGCTAACAATAGATAGATCCTGGGCCACACATCACTGATAAAAAACCATTAACCTATGGTTCCCTTTGTTTTTACTCACTGTTGGATCTAATAGTTCCTAATAGCAGACTTTGAATTTGAATCCTACATGTTAGACCCTATTCAAAAAGTGGAATAAGAGGGTAATAGGACTTTTACTTTTAATACCATTCAGAAACTCAAATTTTGCTTGGTTTTAATATACGTCTTAGACACAAGGCTGGAATTATACCCAAATTTTTGGCAACAAGACATACGGAAAGGAACATGGAAATTGCTGATGGTGGGAAAAGAATACATCTAGTTTTAGTGGAAGAATACTGATGTTGATGGAAGAATGGCTAGTGGGCTGCCTTTAATAACGATTTGAGAGGAAAAAATGCAAGAGAATTAGAGATAAAGATGGGAACAAGGATCCTATGTCTTAGAATATAAAATATATTCTCTCAACCCTCATCATAATTTCGGAGTTTTGGTGCAGTGGAAGGGACATTTCACATGGTATCAGCAATCCAGGTTCGATTCCCATCGGGCTCGTATGCGTATTAAATATGAATTTATTATTGAAAATACCATTGCATAGAAACCCAGGTTTCGGCTCAAAGAGTCTTCGACCTGCAGGGCGTGTTAGAATATAAATATTCTCTCAAACCTCATCATAATTTTGGAGTTTTGATGCGGTGGAAGTGACATTTCACGCTATGAAACATAATCAAAGTGAATGATGCGGCACTTATGTGGATGTTTGAGATGATTTGGCTACCCGTGTACTAGTCATTGACTAAGTAGCATAGATTCAGGTAAGGGTACGGGACACTATACAAAATTGATTCTCGATTATTATTTTTGGGGGGCCACATGCTAAGGATACAATATGTTGGAATATGCTAAGTATTTGTTGCATGTGTACAATATGTTGGGATATGCTAAGTATTTGTTGCATGTGTGTGTGTGTATACATATACATAATAACAAATAATTATAATATCAACAAATCTGAACTAAAATAGGAATGATGTGTTAGCAATTGTGCATAGATAGTTGAGCGTTTAGTCATTCAACATTCAAACACATTTGATACATATAGAACATAATATAAGTCTTAGGGATGTTTGTGTTAATACGTGTCCAAAGTGATGTTCCAGCTGTTAGAAATTGTGGAACATCCTTGAGGTTAGACGTCTAAAGCAGAAAGAACGTAAGACGTATGAAGGTGTAAGCATCTTCACCTCAGTCATCAGGCCAAATCAAGTTCAGACATCTGATATCTATACGAGAAACAATAGAGCAGAGGCAGACGCCTGCAGTTCATCGGGGTAGACGTCTGCAGGAGCCATGAAATCCAATCCAAGACGGAGGCAGGCGTCTGCCAAAGTGAACTGCAGACGTCTGCCCTTAACGAATTCTGGTGATAACTAACTTTGGAAAGTTTTTTTATTTCATAGTATTGTTGGGATTAGAGTTTGCCTATAAAGGAACCCCTCACATATATTATTTACAGCCAATCTGTAAGAGATCATTGCATGAGAAGTTGACGGCTAGGGCTAGAGAATTTTGAGAGAAAATTCGTAGGGTTTGCTCGTGTAATTGATTCGAAAATTATAGTGGAGACTTTGCAGATTCTGCTCTGTCGGAGACTAGCCATACGGTAGGTGCATCCCGTTAACAAATCTCGTGCCTCTTTGCGTTTGATTTCATATTTTATTCTCGCATATTTATATCGTTCTTTCGTCGTTTAATTGCGTAATTGTGTTTGCGTGATTTGGGTATTGTCGCGAGCATTGTTCCACGTCTTGATCTCTCCCCGTCGATCCCAAACAACTGGTACCAGAGCCGGAGTTGCGTTTATCTGATACCAACAACTGGTATCAGAGCTTCGTTAAGAAACATAGGGTTCTTCAAATCTACGATTTAGGTCAACGGTGTCTAACGACAACTACGTCTTCTTTTCCATTTTCTTAGATCGTCGTTTTAAAGGCATTGGTTCAGTTCAAGAGAGAAGTCAAGCTTGCTGCGACATAGACGAAAGATGTCGGAGGATAAAGTAAGTATTGAAAAGTTCAATGGTCAAAATTTTGATTGGTGACGCATGCAGATGGATGACTACTTATATCAAAAAGACTTGTTTCTTCCGTTTAGAGAAAATCCTGAGAAGATGGCCAATGAGAGATGGAACCTTTTGGATAGAAAAGCCGTGACGACAATCCGATTGTTATTGACTCCGCAGGTGGCTTTTAATATCTTGAAGGAGAAAACAACCAACGCGCTAATGGTGACGTTAGTGAAGTTGTATGAGAAGGCTTCTATATCAAACAAAATCTTCTTTATGAAGAAGTTTTTCAACATGAAGATGGCTGAAAATGGTTCGGTGATGGAGCACCTGAATGAGTTCAACAGCGTGATGAGCCAACTCGAATCTGTGGAAATCATCTTTGAAGACGAGATTCGAGCACTGCTATTCCTATGTTCGTTGCCGAAGAATTGGGAGAACCTAGTAATGGCATTAGCAACTCGATTTCGGGGACTCTCACGTTTAATGATGCAGCGAGTTGCATATTAAACGATGAGATACGGAGAAAGTCCGGGAGTGGAAGTTCAAGAACTTCCGCACTTTCGGTGGAGAATCGTGGTAGAACGATGGAAAGGAGGAAAGGGAAAAGGGGAAAGTCTAAAAGCCGAGAAAAATCACAAGGAAAAAATCCAGGACGTATGTTCGAATTGTTGGAAGAAGGGTCACAGGAAATGTCTGTAAAGCTCCAAAGAAAAACTTGAATGAGAAGGCAGATGGAAAGAAAGTTAATGTGGTGTCTACACAAGAACATGGGGAACAAGGTTTTTGTTTATCGGCGAGCGAGAATACAAAGGCGGATACTTGGTTCCTTGATTCGGAGGCATCTTTCCATTGTATTTTGGGGCGGCATCACTTCAGCGAGTATGTTCAGGATGACCTTAGGCATGTGACGGCAGGAAACGGTCAGCCGTTTAAGATCGTTGGAAATGTGACGATCATCTTGCAACCGTCAGGAGGTGGTTAACTAAAATTGAAAAATACTCGTCATATTCCATATTTGAAGAAGTGCCTGATTTCTACTAGTCAGCTTGACAATGAAGGTTTTATTATGACGTTTGGGAATTCGCAGTGGAAGTTTACCAAAGGGTCGTTGGTGGTTGCTAGGGGAAAGTTGAGCGGTTCGTTGTATTCATTCGGTGAGAGTAGCGGGGGTTCGGTTGAATTGGCAACGGGTTCGGAGTTAAATTCGGAGACTTCATTGTGGCATAGACGATTGGGGCACCTTAGCGAGAAGACCATGAAAATTCTTCAAGGAAGGGGGCTTCTTTCAGGGCTGAAAATGGTGAAGTTGGGGTTGTACGAGAGTTGTGTTCGTGGGAAGCAAAACGCGCTCAAATTTCAGATTGGAGGCGTATCAAAGAAGACCAAGAAGCCGGAGATGGTGCATATGGACGTATGGGGTTCAGCTTCGGTGGAGTCTTATGGAGGTAATCGGTACTTTATGACATTCATCGACTATACAAGCAGAAAGACATGGGTGTATGCGATGAAGAAGAAGTCCGATATGTTTGGTATTTTCAAACACTGGATTACACAGGTGGAGAACCAAACGGGGCTGAAGGTTAAATGCCTAAAGTCCGATAATGAAGGGGAATACCGCACACAAGAGTTCAAGCCATTTTGCTCGCAGAAGGGTATTCGTTGGTTGAAAACGGTACTGGGAATGCCACAGCAAAATGGCATTGCCGAAAGGATGAGCAGGACGATCTTAGAGCGAGTGCGAAGCATGACCTTGGACGTGGATGTGCCAAAGTTTCTATGGGCAGCGTCGGTTGATGCTGTTGTGTACTTGATCAACAGAAGCCCGGCAAGTGCGCTTAATGGAGCCATTCTGGAAAAACAATTGGTCAGATAAACCGGTTGATTATTCGCACTTAAAAGTATTTGGTTGCGTTGCATATTCTTTGGTTGATAAGGCGGAAAGGAGTAAACTTGACTCCAAGTCTAGGAAGTGCACTTTTATCGGATATAATGGGAATGCGTTCGGATATAGGCTATGGGATTATACAAGCAAGAAAGTAATGCGAAACCGAAACGTCATCTTTGATAAGAAGCACTTGTACAAAGAAGAAAAGCAAGCTAAGGAAGGTGCAGTTCGTGGGTTTGTTGAGCTAGACAGAACTTAAGAGAGCATTCAGATACCTACAGGTGGTGATCAGAACGTGGATGAAGCCGCAGTGCAGGATCAGGTTCAAGAATGGGATGGTGACCATGTTCAGCAACCGGATGTGCCAGTTTTGAGAAGATCAACGAGAGAAAGGAGGATATCTGAAAGACTTGTGACCGACTTCGTTTTGTACACAGATGCGGGAAAGCCCGAATCCCTTGAAGCAATAAATGATGGTGTTAGCAAACGGTGAGAGCAAGTTATGGACGAGGAGAAGGAATCTTTGAAGAAGAATCATACATTGGACCTAGTGAAGCTACCCAAGAATCGGAAAGTGTTGCTTAATATGTGGGTGTACAAGATTAAAGATGAGGCCGATGGTGTGAAGCGGTACAAGACTCGTTTCGCAGTCAAGGGATACTCAAAAAACAAGGTATTGACTATCAAGAGATTTTTTCCCCTGTGGTAAAGATGATATCTATTCAGACGATCCTTAATATTGTGGTGGTGGAGGATTTGCACCTAGAGCAGCTAGATGTCAAGATTGTTCCTTCATGGGGTTTTAGAAGAGAAGATTTATATGATGCAATCACCGGGATACGAGATGAAAAGGATGTAGAATATGGTGTATAAGTTGCGAAAGAGCTTATATGGCCTCAAGCAAGCTCTTAGGCAATGGTATCTTAAGTTCGATCAGTTCATGCTAGAGACAGGATTTGTGCAGAATGAATCAGATCACTGTGTCTACGTTCAAACTTTCAAGGACGGAGACTACATTATTTTGTCATTGTATGTGGATGACATGTTGGTAGTAGGTCCGAATTTTGAAAAGATTCAAATTTTGAAGAAAATGATGGCCGAGAAATTCTTTATGAAGAATTTGGGAGCGGCAAAGTAAATCTTGGACATGAAAATCGTTCGAGATATAAAGTATCGAAAGCTGTGGTTATTGCAAAGGACTACATTGAGAAGGTTTTGAAGTTGTTCAACATGGACAAGTCAAAACCGATGAGTACACCCTTAGTGAGTCATTTCGAACTCATGAAGGAGTTGTGCCCGACAACTCAAGATCAGAAGGACGAGATGACAATAGTACCATATGCTTCTGTAGTGGGGAGTTTGATGTATGCGATGGTAAGTACGAGACCTGATATTGCACATGCGGTGGGAGTTGTTAGCTGGTATATGCAAAATCCGGAGAAGGAGCATTGGAATGCGGTGGAGTGGATTCTAAGATATCTTAGCGGTACAGTCACTGTTTATGCTTCGGGGGTGACTCTCTAGAGGTGCAAGGGTACGTTGATATAGACTATTCGGTAGATCGAGATAGTGGGAAGAGCACAACATGGTATATATTTACGGTTGGGAGAACAACGGTTAGTTGGGTCTCTCAATTACAAAAGGTGATGGTCTTGTTAACTACAGAGGCAAAGTATGTAGCGATCACGGAATCTAGCAAGGAGATGGTATGATTGCAAGGGTTGCTTGAAGAATTGGGCAAAAACAAGATTTCAACATCTTGTAGAGTGACAGCCAAAGTGCGATAAACTTGGCGAAAAATCCAGCATATCACTCTTGGACGAAGCACATCAAAGTGTGGTACCACTTCATTCGTATAGCGGTTGAAGAAGAGTTGACATTGCAGAAAATCGCTGGAGAGAAGAATCCGGCGGATATGTTCAACAACATCATAGACAGAGATAAGTTGAACTCCATGAAAATCTGATGAGGAGAGCGTAGAGCGGAGTCGTGTGAAGTCCACTAGCGTCGAGAATCAAGGCTGAAGAATTTCCAAGTGGGAGAATATTAGAAATTATGGAATATCCTTCAGATCAAACGTCTGAAGCAGAAAGAACAGCAGTCATCTGAAGGTGTAAGTATCTTCACTTCAGACGTTAGGCCAAATCAAGTTCCGACGTCTGGTATCTACATGAGAAACAACAGAGCGGAGGCAAACGTCTATAGTTCATCGGGGCAGACGTCTGCAGGAGCCACGAAACCCAATCCAAGACAGAGGCAAACGTCTGCCAAAGTGAACTGCAGACATCTGCCCTCAACGAATTCTGGTGATAACTAATTTTGGAAAGTTTGTTTATTTCCTAGTATTGTTGGGATTAGGGCTTGCCTATATAAAGGAACCCCTCACATGTATTATTTACAGCCAATCTGTGAGAGATCATTGTATGAGAAGATGACGGCTAGGGCTAGAGAATTTTGAGAGAAAATTCATAAGGTTTGCTCGTGTAATTGATTCGATGATTATAGTGGAAACTTTGCAGATCCCGCTCTGCCGGGGACTAGCCATACGGCAGGTGGACCCCGTTAACAAATCTCGTGCCTCTCTGTGTTCGATTTCCTATTTTATTCTCGCATAGTTATATTGTTCTTTCGTCGTTTAATTGCGTAATTGTGTTTGCGTGGTTTGGATGTTGTCACGAGCATTGTTCCGCATTTTGATATCTCCCCATCGATCCCCAACACCAGCAACATTGTTAAGAACACAAGCGAGCTGCTTATATCCTCGAAGGAAGGAAATTAGTTTAATGGATACAATTGCTCTATTATTTTCTCAGTATTCTCAGTATTATCTTGTGTTACTTATGATTTAAGTTGCATTAACCAATTTCTTCTTGTCAAAGTGCAGACTTCTGCATTAGTACCTATAAATCATTGGACGCTTCTCTATTTCTTGGAACTTCACTGAATGATTCCTTAAAATAACTCCCACCAAACAATTTTATCATGAATCTTTTGGTATTCTACAAATTCTCCCAAAAAACAATATACTAGTTATTATAAAGTTTGTCAATTTATTCATGGTTTTTTCATGCAATTATATCACAAAAATTCGGATAAGGATGCTGTAATAGTTGGCGGATATAGACTATATTCCTTAAGATATGTCATAAAATTCATTGCATATCCCAGATTCAATATGAATAAGCAACTACTGCATGAAATCTAAAGCTTGATATCCTATTTGTTTTGTAGATGCTTCTAAATAAAGAATATTACTGTTTAGAATATTATTGATTTAAACCTCTGAAATGTGCTCCATGGCATTTAACTTGTGTTGTTCTAATAACTGCTTTAGCCTATTCTTGTTACGCGCAGATGTGTTTTTGCATGTTGGAGACATGCCCCTCCCCCACCATATGTTTGCTAATCAACTTAACATACTGATTCAGGAAATGCATGCTCATCAAAGTCGAATGTGCTTGAGAGAAAAATTGAATATAAGAAATATAAAATAAACACGCAGCCTCGAAATATTCCATGTTGTAATCTGTCTGTAGTAGGCAGTATACAGCTAGGTAATGAACAACTGTAGCAGCATTCCCGAGTTTCCGAGAATTAGCAGCAAAACAATGGTGCATAACCAACACATGGTTTTGAATTTTTTACAGCAAAAGCTCTTTATCTCAGCTTGCTCCACTGGAAGCTGTACTATTTGATATTGATGGAACTCTATGCGATTCAGATCCTATTCATTGCCGTGCTTTTCGTGAAATGCTACTGGAGGTTGATACTTTCAACTAACTTTATATACCTTATGTTCTGAATATCAAGTTGTTTATGTCAATTGTAATTCATAACAAATGAATTATAAATTGTTGCCAGATTGGATACAATAATGGAGTTCCCATAACTGAGGAATTCTTTATTGAGAAAATTAGTGGAAAGCATAACCCTGATATTGCCGGATTACTATTTCCTGACTGGGATCGCGAAAAGGCCTTGAAATGGATGGATGACAAGGAAGCTACATTTCGAAGGTAATAAACTCATTATCCGTGCTGATTTTGTTTCAGCTTCAAATAATTGAAGGGTTTTATTTGACATTATTCATAAATTGTGATTTCTGCCTACATTAGTTAAAGTCGAAGCTTTCATCTTGTACTAAGTATGATGTATCTGGACCAGAATAAAAACCATTAAGAATAATTAGATAAATTGGTTGCCCGCTAACTACGGTTGCAATAAACATGGACATATAAAAACACTAATAAATTGGAGAAAAGGGCGTGTATTCTTTTTTATGTTTCTGAAAGTGTATATAGACCTTATAAGAAATTTACCATTATCTCAAATCACAACAAACTTGGGTCTTCATCTTATTTGAAAACCAAACAAGTGCGAACTTATCATAAATTACATGTGGCATGATTGAGGAGCAAAGTTTGAGCGAGCCTAAAAGAGGGGAGGAATGCCTGAATCCTGGGCGGAGAAATGTGTTTTTACTGAGTTATATGAGGGCTTCATTTTAAGTAACTGGGTCTCCTAGCTTATTTCTTTACATTCTAGCAGTTTCTTATTGCACAAAACACCCCTGTGGTTTACCTCGTATAGAACCTATACCCCCTCAAAAAATTTATTAGTGCAAATTTCCCTCTGTTCATCAACGAAAATATCAAGAATCAGTCAGATTATACTCTTTAAGTTGTTTAGAGCTGAGATAGAGTGTTTTTAGCTTTTGGTCATGAGTAGAGAGGATGTTTGTTTTGAGCTATAAGGGCTTTTGTACAATTAACCTTTTTTCCCCCATATAGTTTGCTTTCTGAAATTATTCATTTTGTTCGTCCAAATGGAAACTGAGAGATAATTAAAATTTGCAGGTTCGCAGCTGAGCAATTGGAACCAGTAAGCGGTCTTTTAAAGCTATGTAAGTGGATAGAGGAGCGAGGCCTGAAACATGCTGCTGTTACCAATGCTCCAAGGCCTAATGCGGAGCTAATGCTCTCCAAAATGGGACTCACTGGTTTTTTCCGTCACCTTGTGATTGGGAGCGAATGTGAAAGGGCTAAACCATTTCCCGATCCTTATTTGAAAGGACTTGAATTGCTCGAGGCATCTCCAGAACATACATTCATCTTTGAGGTTTGAATTCCTACTTAGTGATGTTGGTGTTTTGAATTTTTATTTTTTTTGGCTATCTGTCCCTTTTTTTTGGCCGGGGTGGCTTACTTAAAGCTTAAAAGCTTGTTTGGTTGCATTTAGATGAAGCCGCAATATATTTCCAATTGCATGCAGATCCAACTACTGTAGTTGGAGATACAAGGTTTTTCTAACTTGGGTAGATATGCTTTTTTTGGGAAAGCATATATTTGGTCATTTGTAGGTATTGTTGGATGTGATACAAAGAAGGGCCAATAAATTTTTCGGGACATTGGGATCGATGGAACATAAGCAACCATTGACGGTCTTTTTTTGGCAGCAGTTTTTCATGCCATTTAAAATACTTCATTGAAGTGATATTAGTGTTTGCTGCCATATATCTGCAATATTAGATCACTAAACACACGATTTTAGTTTTCTGCATGGTACTTTATTTGTTTTTCTTTCTTTATTAAACTTTTTCATGTCTTCTAAACTTACGTCCTTGATACTATTTGTGTTCTCGTGTCTTTAAGGACTCGGTTTCGGGGATCAAAGCTGGTGTTGCAGCTGGAATGCCTGTAGTCGGTCTGACAACAAGAAACCCAGGGCAGTCACTGATGGATGCAGGTGCCGCCTTCATTATCAAGGATTACGAAGATCCAAAGCTTTGGGAGGCCCTTGAAGAGCTAGATCTAAAGCATTGAATTTTTATTTTTCTGAAGTAATAATTTGTTCTTTATGTGACCAATATTAGGTATTATAAGAAGAAAAGAAACTGAAGTAAATTTCTAGTGATCTTATACTAATTTAAGAATCATATGATTTTTGTTGTAAGGCTGAAATACCTTTCTCGGCTGGGGACAGAAATCAAATATTTGAATTTTCGCCATTTGATCGACTGCGGATGAACAAAAAATAACTTTACGGTCTTGATGAATTTGAATTTGAAGTGCAAAAGAGAAATAACGGTATCAACTATGTTAGAATATAAAATATATTCACTCAACCCTCATCATAACTTAGGAGTTCTAATGCAGTGGAAGAGACATTTCACCGACTGGTACAATACATTATGTGTTTCCTGGGCTGTGCTTTGAGAAATTTGCAAGCATATATGGTGAGATGAAAATTGCAGGTATATCTGGAAACTTGCAAGTGTTGCTAGCTGATAGAGTTTGTGGACACCTTGTATTTTGCATGCTGCTGTATGCTAAGATGTAAACACAACAAGCGATACGAAGACCTGCAATGCATCTGCTATGCTCATGCCAGCTGACTCCTAGTCTTCGTCAGAGATAAAATGCAATAATAAGAAAACTGGAACCAAATGCAGTCAATTGAGTCACTAATACCTACCAACAAACTGATGATAGCAGCAAACTTGTAAGAATGAAATATAAATTATCAATTTCTTTAAAACAAGTAACATTCTGAAAAACAACGAAGCGAAGCTGTGACAAACATTCTGAAAAACAACGAAGCGAAGCTGTGACAGCTACCAGAAAGAAAATTAAAAATCCAAAATTTGGCATCTCCAACCAAGCGACAAGATATGAATATACACTTAAAATGTAAGCAAAATCTATTTGTTCACTCAATTACTATTCAATATTGCAAAGTTAAAGGGCAAACGTGTTCTATTACGATCACATATTTAAACGAGATGATAAAGACACTTTGCAGGTTAAACAAATTAAGAATAAATACAAACTCAACCAAACTTTACATAAGAGTACAACACCTAACAGTAAGGCTGAAATATTCAATACAGGATGAAATTAAGGTCAACACACCACTAAACAATAAAAATGAAAAGGTACTCACTAAACTAGCATAGCTAGCAGCATCACCTAATCACTAGATTTACACAAAAGTATCAAACACCCTCATTTCGCCCAGGCTACAGAGTCAATCTCATCCCGAGCAGATTTATAAAGTTCAAGTCTCTTTGCACATTGCTGCCTTCGCTCCATCAATGCTGGATCCTCATCCAACAACAGTGCAAGCTGCTTCCCCTGCAAGAAAAAAGAAAGGGTACAGAGGTCAATAAACATTATGAACTTTACGCACATATAAAACTCTTGGCTAAATTACACTCAAGTATCCTTACCTATAAGGTTATTAACAAAATTGCCGTAAAGTTGCTTTATTGCAGTAAGCTCCCTTGAACTTTAGTTTTAAGGCTTTTTCCAAGGGAGTTTACTGTAATAAAGAGGGGGAGGGGGGGGGGGGGGGGTGCTTTAATGCAGTTATCTGAGAAGGAATAAAAAATGTAATAGCCAAGGGCGGTTTCATGTAATTTAGCCAAAACTTAAATTACAAGTATTTCAGCTTTAGCACCTCCTTTTTCCCGACTAGCATGTAGAAGTAATTGAGCAAATTGCGTTTAGCTTCTCTAACTTGGCAATGGACAACTGCTTTTGGGATGGTGAGTCTTAGCGTTTCCGATACCATCCCTATGTAAGAGGACACATTGGACCCGATCCTTCTAAAATGACCATCGGCGTATCGATCAACAGTTGAGGTAGTATTAGGGTTTCCTGCTTTCTCGACTTCTTGTGGAAGCTTCCGGAAGAAATCCACGGTTAAATATGATGACTCCATTTCGACTAATCGTAGCGTTGTCCTTTTACCGTCTTCACGAAATCTTTCCAAGGCCTCATAAGAGGCGGCTGCAAGTTCAGCTTGGAGGGTTGGAAATCTTTTCAGCTCCTGATAGAAAATATGCAGGTGATTTTACCATCAGAGTTTATCATTTTGAGGACTTCAAGTATAGATTGTCGTTATTTTTAATGATTTTATATTATTTTTAACTAAAATGCAAAAATTAAAATTGTAACTATATATGATTATATAATTTTACACCTAATGCAAAAGTACGTGTTGCCAAAATCCTTTGACTTTATAAAATGATGGTGATTTGTTCTGTTTCCCTCTCTGGGCTTTATCAGTGCCTAAATTGAGCATACTTCCCTACGAAAAGTATATGAACTTCCCCCTTTTTCTAGACTAAAATTTAGGGGCTGCAACGGGCCATTTAGAATTATAAAAAGACCCTCTTTTGCCAATAGATTCCTTGGCCATGAATTTGGCACTTATTACGAGAGCTGATGACAAAGTGACAACCAGTAACAAAACCTCATGAACTTCTGGAAGAAGGCATGGTGACTTTTCTAAACATTCCTATTGCAAATTTTGAAATTATGAAAAACTACATGAATAGAGATGGATTTTCTTTTTCTTTTTCTTTTAGAGAATGCCACATAGCCAAAATCTATGTGAAATTCCCATATGTCGACCCCCAAGAGTGTGTGCATAACTAGTGAATCATAGACATGTAACTTTATTATTATTTATCTGAATTCTGATACTTTCATTAGTTCTCACCTGAGTCTCGCCTATAGACTTCCTCACCAACTCTTTCAACACATAGTGAACCTGCAACAAAAACAACATAACACCAAACTTGATTTAATTTCAGACTTGGAATCGAGTAAGATGAAATAGAACATAACCAACATGTAAAGATAGCTTACAGCGTCCACTGATGCCTCAGCAGGGCCTTTAAAAAAATTGAGAGAACTTTCAATTAGGCGACGGTACCCTTGCTCTGGGGCAATCAGATGGGGTTGATAACCATCTGCTTCTGATACCACTTTTTTCACGTTTTGAAGAGAAAGGTGTCGATCGAATGGGAGTTTTTTCAATGCAGCAGGAAGTTGATTGTCAAATACTCCATATACCCGATCACCACCAGGTCGCCTACGATTTAATGATCATATTTCGAATAATTTGGAATAGCATGCTTTGATAATAATCCAATAAAAGTGATTTTGTTTAAGTGAAAACATATGATTAGCATTTAGCAGTGTTTTCTGCAAGATGCTGATATGGTTTCTAATTTCTAACTGAAATCCTCTTTTTGTTTGATTTTCTTTCTATTTTTTTAACTCCGAATTTTGCCATAACATGAGAAAATTGAAATTCAGACCTACTGTGCGACTGCAAACTATCAAGGTATGGTGTTTATTATAATGCTTGAATGAACAATGAAAGAATATTATAATGTTTCCCACAACCCCCAACAACTTTTAAAGTTCTGGTGAGAATCAGGCTCTGCAAGCTGGTGCCAGAGTAGCCCACCAGCAGCTTTTTGTGTGCGTGTGCACGTGCCAGTGTGTGTGTGTGTTGGGGGGGCGGGCGGTTGAAGGGGGAGGTCACTATGGGAGAGATCACTGTGCAAACAAGCTCGTGTTTCGACCTATGGGAAAGGACGATGAAAATACGTGCGGATGTTAAATTTTAAAAATATTTACTTCAAACCTCACCACAACTTCAGAGTTTTAGTGAGTTGGCAGGGGTTGAGCATAGTACCATTCCATAATTGAATTTGTATGATAAGATGTGTATGCTATGTTTGCTAATTTGAAAGGAAAGCTTCTAATTGTCGTGAGAACAGTTATTACTTGATATTAATTTCTATGTAAAGGATGTTCCTAAATGGGTTGGGGTTTTACATCAACATCCAACTTTCAACTGATCTGAAGAGAAAAATGAAAGCAGTGCTCCAAATATAGCAGTAACCAAGTAAAAAGGCATATGTGCAAGCAATTTTATGACTGGGCACTACAAAGGAAGTAAAAATATCTTAAGCTGGAACTCAATTAGTAGCTGCACCGCATTAGCTACAGTTTGATTATGTAATACAAAATAAACTTATTCAATAAACCTAAGAAGCATGTGGACTGTGCTTAAAACAAAGAATCCTGTTATGCCAAAACAAGCATCCAGGACCTAGTTAATAGTCAATCTTTACCAAATTGGTCATGCTTACAGCAAGTTAGCATTTGCTTATATAGGGAAGAGGCTGGAAAAAACTTACCCTCCATCCAAGTGCTCCTTGAATATCTTGTCAAATGCACGGCACAGTTCCAATATCGTATACAGCTGAGCCTGCAGGACAACATATCCAGTTATGCTTACAAAACTACAAACTATTTAAGAAAATGAACAGAATATAATTTAACCTGACCAACTCTGTAGGCCCAAAATGACACAACTATATATAAAATGACTCACCCCAGCATCAACGGCTATGGGTCTACCAAGATGATCCATTTCTGATTCAAGCTCATCGATGCTTTTATTTATCAATGATGTGATACTCGGAATTTGAGCCCTAATTACAGATTCCAAATGCTGAAAAAGACGGTACATTATCACAGTTACCATTTCCAAATTCACAACAATGGAACAATTAGAAAACAACTATGATGCTTTACCCTTGAAAGAAGTTTAGCAAGATATTCTGAACCCATTTTACTGGCTAAGTGTGAATATTCAGGACTACTTGCGAAGTACTCTCGTTCTCTTCGCCTCGCAATAATCATGTCAACATTCTTATTTATATCTGCCTGTGAGCGATTAACAATTCCAACCCAAGGATGCTGCAGCCTGTAAGCTCTTCCTTCAAGAACCTTAAATAGCAAACGAAAAGAAGATAAATTGATGTCCAATTCCATTTAGAGGCACAGTAAAGGGTTCAAAATTACCATTTTCTAATTCATTTCTCAGGGTATTTGTAAGCTCACATCTGAGCACATGACGATAAAATTAGAAACTTACATCAAGTGCGTTTGTTCCCTTGTCCATCAAGTCAAGCTTTGTCAACACCCCAAATGTCCTCTCCCCTAATAAAGTTTTAGATAGAATATATTAGGCCTTAGTATAATAATAGGTCCCAAGGACTGTTGATATTACCCAAGAATATAGTTGTCGGGACGTTACTTAAATATTGCCAGTCATCATCACAATTTTAAAAGCAAGATTACCAAAATTATTTCTCATATTAACAGCATACCGGATGGATCAACTTCCCTAGCAAGTTTGATGGCATCCGATGTGGCAATATCTTGATTGGCAGGAGAAATTGCCAATATAATGCTGTTAGGCTACAAAACGAAAAAAACTTGTTAATATGCAATCACTATATAAATATTTCACATCTAAACTAAAATCAATTAAGAAGCAACACAATGAAATTAGGGAAGCAGTGTCCAGATTGGTGCACAGGACATTAGTTTTGAATTTTTGATATGAAATCTAATAGAAAATTAAAAAGTAATAACATGTGAATATTTTGAAGGATTAAAAATTGAACTATAGACGATGCATACATTAAAATCTCTGCCACCATCGCAACTGTTTCCCTAATGAGTATTTACAAATTAACAATTACCCTAATACTAATTAAGGAAACAAAGGACATATTTAGGTAATGCTGGATCTTTAATCTTTAATATTATAACCAGAAGTCCTTAGATGATGTCATTAATCAACACAATAAAAAATAGAAAAAATGATAAAATTCCAATAGCCAAAGTTGAGAATTGGAGATGTTCACCTCATCCATCACAAAAGACAAAAATAAGAAAATGAAAGTTCAACAACCCTTTTTCTCACTCATAATTTCATTAATTACACATTCTCTCTCATGCTCAAAAGCCCCAAAAGAGATAGATATACCTTACAAATGTATACATAAACCCTTATATATTTGTTATTTTGTATAACTCATAAATTTCTCGATTCTAATATTACCTCTAACCGCATTCATTTAATTTAAATTTAGAAAAACTATAGATATTGTTAAAGTTATTTTAAAAGTAAAATAGTGTTTAAACTTAGAGAAGAGTTGAAGTGATGGGTTTTTACACATGGGATTTTAATGATAAGTGGGTTCCAACAATAAAACTCAAGTCTTGTTAAGGTGTGACCCTGTTTACCGCCGAAAACATAGACGAACTGGGATGAATCGTCTTGCCTGAATTTGGGAGTAGATGCTATTTGGACATATCCATCCGCTTCTCCGAAGATACCAAATTAATTTATGACACCATATATCGGAGATTTGGATAGATGCGACCGTTGTAGCAGACTTTATTAGATTCTCCCTCATTTGTGAAAGATTTTTGATTGTGGGGACGCTCTTCCCTGCAGGCCTTGCCCCTGCAGTTAATTATATTATCGCGTTGCGATAACCACTTCCTCCTGCTCCGGAAGTTCACATCGTGTCGTGTGTTATTTTTTTGTTTTGGTTGCTTGTGGATTGTATACGGAGACTAATTTATGTCGTCGCCCGTATGGCGCGGATCAGTCAAAATCCATATATTTGAGATTTGGGTTTTAAACTTAGGTTATATGTTCCTTTAGTTCAAAAAATATTTTGTTTTGTTTAAGGACCGTTAATCTAGTTTGAAATTAAAATCGGCTTAACCATATGAGCATTTGAGCTCAATTTATTTTTAAACTAAGGATGTGTTAGTCCTATTTGAGACTAAGATCAACTTAGCAACATTTTAAGGATCATTTTTTATTTAAGATCCAACAACAGAGCATTAGGGCTCAGTTGCAAGAAACTTTAGAGAGGCTTAGCCAATTTGGGCTTGGTCTGCTCAGTCTTTTTCTCTCTTTTATTCAAAAGTGCTAAGCACTTTAGTCATTTTGACTAAATATATAGAGTGCCAAACACTTTTGTATGGTGCTGACGTGTGTATCATGTGAGGTGCTGAGATTTGGGCGTTGCCCAACCAGTGCTAAGCACTTTTACTCAGCGCTCACGTGTCTTTCACGTGAAGCACTGGCCTTCTGTTTTGAGCACCCACGTGGAAGGCACATGAGGCGCCAAGTCCTTTGTTTGGGGTGCCCAGGTGCTGAGTCCTTTGTTTTAGGAATCTTTTGAACGCTCACGTGTTTTTCACGTGAGGCGCTGTATTCCTTTTCTTTTTTTAGAGATTGAATCTCTGTTAATGGCATTTTGACCATCAATGCTCACCAGGATCTTTGCTTTTTTCTGAAGATCTGGGACCTTTTCTTTCTTTTTATTGGAAAACTAAGTATCTTTTAATACTAAGTTCTTTTATATAGGGTTAAACCCTGCTTGCAAAGGAATTAATTCCTAGAACCATAAGTTCTCCTCTCTTTTTCTATTAATTTAGTTCTTTCCCCTAGATTTTGACTTTGAAGAACAAAATCTCCCCGATAAGAATTAAATTCTCAACTTGTGGGAGGATTTGCTTTGCAAATTTCAGATCAGAGGAAAAACTAAGTTCTTTTTCTGAAGGGTTGAACCCTTATTTTCTTTTATACTAGGCAAAGGAGATATTTTGATCTCTTCTTTTTCTTTGCCTGGAGTTTAAAAGAAAGGAGTTCTTCTAAGAGAATTAAATTCTCTGTTTTTGTGACTTCTGTCTTTTGTTGCAGAAGCTTGGGGGTTGATCCTCTCTGTGTGCGTGTCCTCTCCGTCCGTCTATGTGTGAGACTTGAAGTCTCATGTCCTTTATATTGGTAAGGCAAATTGTTGATCAGTTTTGAGAAAATCTCTCATTGAGAGATTCCAATTGATTTTATTTGTCTCTGATTATTTGGGGGATTTTATCCACCATTGGATCTTCGATCCCGAGAATTTCTGTTTTACAGAATATATATTCTTGTTTTTAACAAGATTAGAAAAATATTTTCCCATGTACAGAATTTAATTCTGTCATACGGTGATTTTTAATCACCATTGGATTTTTTATCCAAGGGCTCTCTGTTTAACAGAACATATCTTTCTTTGTTTAGAAAGATATAGAGAAATATTTTCCATTTCATTGGATTTTTGATCCAACAACTTTCTGTTTAACAGAAAATATCCTTCTCATTTAGAAAGATTAGGGAGATATTTCCCCCAATAGAATTTAATTCTATATTTGGTGATTTTTAATTACCCTTGGATCTTTGATCCAACGATTCTTTGTTAACAGAGAATATCATTCCCTTTAGAAAAATCAAGGGAGATATTTTCCAAAGACTAGAATTTAATTCTATATAGGGTGACCCCGATGTGGGGTTTTTAGCCTGTTTTATTTAGCGCCGATATACCTTGCATATGGACGCTCATGTGTTTAACACGTGAGGTCGGTTTGGCCTTTAGCCACTTACTCTTAGTGCTTATATGCTTTGCATACAAGAAATAGAATTTAACTCTATATATAGAGTTTAACTCTATCTGAAGCTAATGCTTCAAAAGGATGTTCTCACGTGTAACACGTGACCCCAATGTGGGTTTTAAACTGTTTATTTAGCGCTTATAAGTATATAAGCGCCCACGTGTTGAGCACCTGAGGCTTTGTTTAGCCTTTAGTTGCTTGCTTTCAGGCGCTCATGTGTTTAACACGTGAGGCTCAAAACGTAAGGAATTCTCCCCCTTTTCTCTCTTTTTTACAAGGAAACAGACCCATTTTATATTTTATACCCATATGTTTCTTTTGTTGTTTCCAATGTAGAACCATCTTTAAAGTCTCATCATCTGGTTTTTTCATTTGTTTTTTTTTTACTTTCAACAAATATCTTAAGAAATTTTCATGTAATGTCCAAGATAGAAAAAATTTCACACGCCTTCAATATATATGTTGTTCAAAACATACGCACGTACATCTCACGTGCAAAATACTAGTAAGTACTTAAACCAAACTACCAGGTCCACATGCAGAAGCTTACTTACATTTTAAACATTGGTTCAGACTTCAGAGACAGGCTAAATACGAACAAGGGTAGCATGAACAAACAAGCACTTTCGATTCATACTTTCCCCCTTTCAAGTGCTTGTTGCATTAGTTTCTAAGGATAATCCCAAGATCCATGAAATTGATGTTAAACAACTTTCCAGCTGGAGCCAGATAAAGTGATGTAACCAAAATTCTAGATTGTGAAGTATTTAATAAACTAAAACAAGTTTTAAGCAGTGCCATCATTGTCTTCATAATTTTTACTAAAAATGCCAAAACTCAAAGGGAATGTATGAAGTGGGACTGGATTTGTGTGCAAACACAAAAACCAAAAACCAACGCATGTTTTCCCCTGTGATGGAAGAACACATGTTATTTCACACGTGAACCAAAAATGTAATTAAGTGTGACTTACGAATCCACGCATATATTGCTTACTTCCATATCCAACAAACTGCACCCGATTGGCTCATGGCTTGCTAATTCACCTATAGCACTCTAAAATGAACAATTAAGGATTTACTCAGATACATTTAAGCAATCCTTGGAAGGGAAATGGGTTAATCCTTATAAGGGAAATGAGTTGAGCAAATAAGGAAAACAAGCATTTTGATGCCAGTATCATTCCACATACAATATAGGTGCATATATTAAAAGCTAAAACAATAAAAAAGTGAAGCAAGCATTACCATCTATACTACTACTAATCTAATGAATCCTTGTAATACCTTCTCAACATATGAGCGAACCATGTTTTCAATATCCTCGACAATGCTATCGGGCTGTCCCTCTGTATAAGTAAGGACAGGTTATTTTCTTATTACAAAAAAGCTTTAAAATGATTGAAAGATGAAACAATATTTGGAAGAAGCGTATTACCTACAGCAACTTTTGTAAGACCGGGTAGATCAATCAGTGTTAAATTAACAACTGCAGAATCAAGTAAAACAGTAACTTGTGTCAAGAAATGTAGACCTTCAACTCAATACAAATAATGGATTTGAAAATGCGGCATAATAATAGCAATAATATTCATGAGCAAATACAATGATAACAATAATCGCGTAAAACCACTGCAGCATTACGAGTACAAATTGATAAAACTCTTATAGAAACCTTTTTAAAATATCAACAAAAAAAATACTCTTTATGATCAAAAGTGCAATATGAGAGTTTCTCCCTGTCATACTAGCAAAAACTAATTTCTCAAAAATACTAACAAAAATCAATAGCTGTTATGCCAACTAACTACTTTTAAGTTTTAAATGATGACTTGAAATAATTTTGTTCCAGGCTTCCAGCCATTTACTGCATCCCAACACAAGGAGAACACAAAGAGAACCACCTTTGATTTCATCATATTAAGGTATTTATGCAGAAAAGAGAAAAAAAGGCGTCAATGTGTCATTGATCTCGAACATTTTAATATGACAAGCTGCCTGCAAACTTCTAGATGAAACTATAGTAGTTATTTCCCTATAGAGAATAAGAATGGAACACATTAGTCCAGACAAAAAAAGAAAAAGAAAATCTTAAATACATGTGTGTTCCTTCCAATTTAATCACACACACACACACGAACTAGTAAATGTATGGGTTTTGTGTGAGCTAAAAAATTATGAAAAATAGTCAAAGAAGACTCTACTCACCATCTACATTGACTTCATTATATTAACCTATTATGCAAAATCACTCAGCTGTAGACCATGAACTACTACTTTAAAAAAAGGAATAATCTAAGAGGACAATAAAAAAATCTTTGTACCATTGGGCGAGTAAATACTGAGATGAATGGGGATAGGCGAAATTTGCTTTGTTCTCCCTGTCATTCTATCAGTTTCATCTTGAATTTCCTTGCGAACAAGAGCTACAATAGATTGAATGAAAATGTGAGAAATGGATGTTCAGAAACATAAAGATTTGCAGATAATGTTTCAAGTTATTGTCAATGATGCATATATAATTCAATGTACAAATCCTATATATGAGTGAAACGAACCATTTTAAATACAATATTGTTTTTTGCATAACAAGTGTGGCATTGTAGGTAGGCCAAATTCAACACAAGTTGCATTCTACCAATTAATGATGACGTACATTTATTTTCTTTCGAGAGAAAGTGAAGTATGCCAACCAATTTCAGTAGAGAGAATACAATGAAAGAATAGAGGAGGCCCATTATGCCTATATAAAGTGGATGGGAGACTACTAGTGTACTACTCTTTCTACACATGTGGCCCATAAAGAGATAATGGTTCGCTAAGAGAGATTCCCTTCAAACAATGGATAAGTCAATCCCGATTAAGGTGATAAATTATTATCTGTTACAAGCATGTTTTTTTCCCTATTTTCCCTAAAGAATAATATTCCAACTGACCAAGCTTGGGGTTTATCTCCTGCCCCAGTTGAAAACTTTTCAAGATTTTAACTCTACGTATTATCCTTTTATATCCATTGGTGTGTCTTAGCATCTTAGTAGTTGATTGCTGATTCCTAATACAGACATGCAATTTTATTAATTTTTCAGTTTTCAATTCATTTTTTTTTATTTTTCCAGCTTTTTTTTTGCAGTTGAAGATTTTAACATTCTACATGTTATTCTTTTATAGCCTTGCCTCTTTGCTTCACCCGTCTGCTGTTTATGACATAGCTATCATAATATGCATTCAAGAAACCTAGACCACTAAAGTAAAACTAGGAATATATCCATTGAAGTATTATTATTCCATCTTATTCAATGTCTTGATAAGGCGCACCATGGGCCCAATGTGCCCTTTTTATTTGTGTAGCGGTGCTTACTTCCAGTCCAAATAAACTTATCAAGCGTAGTTTAGCTTAGAAAAGTAAGCATTAGGCTCATCATGGTTAGCAAAGTCATTGTTCTTAAAGCTAAAGCTATGACATTACCCCTATACGGATCCACATAGGGATAACTATTAAGGTCAATGTTGTGAAATGCAGCTTCTTAAGAAGGGGAGTCCTTAAGTGTTCAAGTATTGGCATATACTATAGCTTTCACATACAGCTTTCACAAGCAGATCAAATAAGAAGAAAGACTTCTGCACTCAGATATGTATATCGTCTTTTAAGGGTTGGAAGGAGAGCATTTTGTAAATGGCCTAATACCTTTCTTCTTGACATCTAACGGCAGTACAAAAAAGAGAGAGATACCCTAATAATTCCTAAAGTTCAATCCTAAATTATCTAATTCGATGTACGACAATTGAGATTAACATGAACTAGTGTCTAGATCACAAGCAGTATGATCGAAACACCAAAGGGAAAATTAGAATTAATCGCTAAATAAGATGGTGAAATTCACATTTCTTTCCACATATCCGGTTCCCAAAAAAAATTGTGTCCCATTAATTCTTCTACGTACCACAAGGAAGCATATTTGTGAGCACAAGCATTTCAGATCAGCCAGAGTAGCATAAGCAACTAGTTACCTATAATTTGATGACTACAAAAACCCTAATAACAAATACAGAAATGAGAATCAAACCACACCAAAATCAGTGAATTTTCTTTTCGGCAAGTGGAGGAACTCCGCATACTCCATCTGTCCTTCCTCCGTCTTGTGAAGTTGCAGCACCAATGGCCTCCTCGTCACAATCCCTTCAAGCAAAAAGCAAAAAAAAAAATTGTTAAAAAAAGCGTAAAAACCCACAAAATTACACAAAAATCAAAATCGCATGATAAATCCAACCAGATCCACGAGGAAGAAAATCACGCCCAACGATGCTCTCCAAAACCGACGACTTCCCCGAGCTCTGCCATCAAATCGCACCCAAAATCAATTTCAGCACAAACACAACAATCGATTCAAAGATGAACCAGAAGTAAAATCAACTAGATCTAAGATAAAATTCAACAGAGACCTGTCCTCCGACGACGGCAACAGAGGGGAGCGCCTCCCAAAGCGTCGGCAGAGCGCCGTCAGCGCCGCCGTAGTCGCCGAGGACGGTACAGGCCCTCTGGATCCTGTTGACGAGGCCGATCAAGCTCTCCATCGTCGTCATGGATGAAACCCTAACCCTGGAATTTGAAATAAAGTAGAGAAGGAGGAGGATCGAAAAGTGAAGTGCATAAGAGATGACGTCGGTGGAAAGTATAGTGGCTGTTGTGAGATAGCTGCCTTTTTGGGGTTAGATGCTAAAATCTCAACCTTTTTCTGCTGTGGCTATATATGGGGTCCAGATTTCAACGGGCTAGGGCCGAGTTGTTTCAAACGAAGAATTTGTGCCAGCGAATCTAATTGTTTCAAACGAATTCGAATTCGAATTTGTGCCAGCGAATCTAATTGTTTCAAACGAATTCGAATTTGTGCCAGCGAATCTAAATAATAAATTGCCTCCCTATAAATCTTCTTTCTTTATACTGCAAATACTCCCTCTTGGTGATATGGGTACTGATGGAGGCTGTGATCTTCTTCAGATGTTGTCTTCCGTCGATTCTGTGATGACGGTCTTTAACGGTTGAGATTTGGTTTGAGAATTGACGAGCGTGTGGATCTCAATGGGTTGGTGTTGAATCTGCAAAGAAAGTCCCGGAATGGGTGACCTCCGTAGGACCCTCCGACGATCAAGTTAGTGCCGAGAAATAGGTGCAGAATAACGGCATATTAGAATGAGTTGGAGTTGCCTGAGTCGTTTGAGTGAGGGGTTTATATAGTGGTCGCGTGGAGCGAGCAGGGGCGAGATCATCGCCGTCAGTTACGCCCCTGCGTTATTCTCGCATTAATGGCGGGATACACCCATTAATGGGGGGACGCGCTAGCGTGAGACGCGGAACGTGGAGAGGCGGATATCTCGCCCTGGTGAGATACACGGAGCCGTTGCGGGGGTGCTTGGGTTCCGCGCTCTTGGGTGATCGGGGAGGCCGAGGAAGCTCGGTCTGTTAGATGGCTCGGAGACGAGCAGGGAGGCCGAGGAAGCTCGACCTGTCAGATGGCTCGGAGATGAGCTGTTGGCTGATTGCTAGGTACTCAGGAAGGTCTCCTAAAAGGTCGGATGCGTCCTCGGAGATGAGATCCCGAGAAACGCCCCTAACGCCTCTCATTTATTCCACTTCCGTAGCCTTCGGGACACGTTATCCGCCACGTGTCGTAATCTGAGAAAATACAACTTGTGAGCATCATCATTAGCCCCTCACTCTCGTTCTGACCTATTCAGGGGTCGTGCCGAAAGTGGCCTGTTTGGTTTTTCCTCTGCTCAGTTTTGAGCCGAGAATCATAATGTGGATCGCCCGGGAACGACATGGCGTTAGGCGGTTGCGTCGTTTCAATCTTTGGACCCACGTGTCGTCTCGTCGTGCGCCTGAATATTCGCGCGTATCCCCGATGGCGTCAGCGGATCAGTGAAATGATTGCGCTTTAAAGAGGGGGCGCCGTTTCAGTCGATTCATCCGTTGGGATATAGGCCACGCGTCGGACGTCGGTTGGCGGGCGAGACAGGCTGTCTTTGACTCCTGCGATCGAAGAGACGTCCCCAATGGTCAACCGCCACGTGGAGCTTCGACTGCCGCTAGGCGTGGCGTTTCGTTTTGGCAGGAATCGATCTGGGCCGTAGGATGTTCTCTTTGGGGTGTATAAATAGGAAGGGACCATCCTAGGGCCAACACTTCGCTTCAATTCCCTTCGTTGTTGAAGATTGCCCGGCGTACCTCCGTTTAAATCGGATCTTCTGTTGATCTTTTCTCGGTGAGTCCCTTTCTTTGAATCAGGTTAGATGCTCCGAGGAGTCTGTAGATGTTGTAAGGGTAGAGTCGGACGATGAGGCCCAAGTTGCTGGGGCCGAGTCCAGTAGGTCTTCCTCCTCTTCGGCTTCAGATAGCCAAGAGGGTTCTTCTTCTTCGTCTTCTGTATCGGGTTCGCCCCCGAGAGTCAGGGCCGCCCTTGTCATTCGCCGTCGGGCGGCGACCAGGGCTCCCAAGGTGCGCATCGGGAACACCCGTGATGCGCCCTCCGTCTTGAAGATTCTGGACGAGCTTTCCGACATTCATGCTCGATTCCATATCCCCTCTAGCTATTCACTCCGTTTAGCAAGAGAGGGTGAACGGGCAGATCAGGTGCAGGGTAAGGAGATTGCTCTGTACCTGGAAGCGTTCCGGGCAGGAATGGGTCCGCCCTTCTCACCCGTGGTTTGTAAGGTGCTTCATTGCTTCCGTCTAGCCCCGGGCCAGCTAGCGCCGAACTCGTGGAGAATTCTTCTCGGGTTTCTGGTCTGGTTAAAACTTGATCAGATCCCTTTCAGTTTGACCCTCCTTATGTCTTTTCTTTGTTATAAAAATCATCCCGGCACCAACAAGTAAGAGCCGAGCTAGGTGTATTTTTCGTTTAAAAAACGTAGGGGTTAGGCGGTCGGGTCGGGGGTAGTGGTCGTTCTTTCATCCATTCATGAATGGAAAGAGAAGTATGTATTCGTCGGGCCTCCGGAGGGCGAGGATTGGCCTATGCCCACACAGTGGCACAGAGCCGACTGCCCGAGGTCAAAGCAGTCGACCTCCCCCGAGGCGAGAGCGGTGTTCCAGTGGGAACCGATCCAGCAGACCGATGTCCTGCTTTCCGAGTAGGTACTGAGCTGGGCTGGGCTGGGCTCAGTCCTGCGCGTTTCCTGAGTAAGTTAGGGCTTTCGACGATCTGTTTAGACATTGCTAAATTTTCTTTGCCATTTCAGTATCGTTAACCCCATTTTGTTCGTGTGTTCTTTTTTGCAGAGCCCATGGACCGATCAAAAATCCTAACCGCCATGGCCTCTAAGGCCCAAGGAAAGAAGGCCGAGGGCGCAAGCCCGTCCCGCCCCGGTCCGAGCTCGGCCCCGAGGCAAACACCTCCAGCCAAACCTTCCGCGGCACCTCCAGTCCGAGAGGAGCGTCGTGGGGGACCTGGCGCCCCGGGCGAGGGGGGAGGAGGAGGAGCCTGCTGAGGTCCCCCTCAAGAGAATAAAGCAGGTGGTCTCTCGGCCGCCCTCTACCGGAATTCCAGTGCAGGAGGGCGATTTCTGCATCGAGGTTCCATCGAGGTTATCCGTGGCCGACAGCTTACTAGCGGACATGGAGGCGGCAGCCGGGGCGAAGATTTCCCGGGGAACCATGAAGGCCCAGGTGGCTGCAATAGTGCAGGAGGCCGTTCAGGTCGGTATCTAGCCTTTCCTTAAAAATTCCTCAAGTTCCATTTTCTCGGTTTCAATTTTCTAACATGTTTGCTATCTTCCCCAGGTCCTTCATCACTGCGCTCTCCTCGTTGCCATGGAGTCCGAGGAGGTAGCCCCGGCCATGAAGAAGGCGGGCGAATCCTCCTCGCGGGAGGAAGAACTTCGCCTCCAATTGCAGCAGGCGGAGGAGAGGGCGGCCATTCTTGACTCGAGATTGATCGCCGAGGGGCTGACGAACTCCAAGCTGAAAGAGTCCCATCGTCTTCTCACCGAATCCAACCGGGCTATTCAAGCCAAGATGGAGGAGACGAACGGCCTTTACAACTCCATGAAAAGGTCGAGGAACGCCTTCAAGAAGGATGCTCGGGCGGCTTTGGAGGCGGCGCAGCTAGCTGAGAGCCGGGCGGCGAAGCTTGCTTAAAGCCGTGCGGCGAAGGCCGTAGAAGAATATAAGGCATCCGATTAATTTTATCTTTGATCTCGCCGAATCCGCGACCATCGGGTGGCACAAAGCCCTCGACGTCGTCAAGGAATCAATGCCGGAGTTCGCGGACGGCGATCTCCACGCTAGGTTCCCTCTCGCCGAGGAAGCGCCGCAAGGGGGAGGCGCCGAGCCGGCTGCAGGAGGCGAGGCTGTTGGTGGAAGCACCGAGCCTGAATGTAACGACCGTATTTTCTAATACCTAATAAAATATATTTTATTTAAATTTCTAGTATCAAATAATTATTTACGTGTTTCGTTGATAGAAGAATATTTTTAAAGTAATGTTAATAATTTTCAAAGCATTGAAATATGATTAAAGGAATTTTCTAAAATCTATTTATTGTTTTTATAGGCTTAAAATATTTTAATAAAATTTTATAATGCCTTAAAATAATCTACATATTTTTATTATCAATTAAAATAATTAATTAGTAATTAAAAATATTTTAAAGGATAAACTAGGTTTTAAATAATTATAATAACTAGCTAACACCATAGAAATGGATATATTATTTTGTTTTAGCCCAAAATTATTTTTATACTAAATATAACAATAAAATATATTTTCTGAATTTTTTCCATAATTTTCCCGTATTTTTAACTATTTTTAACAATTTTTTTAAAACCAAATTCCAATATTAAATAATAAACAGTTTATTATTTTTATTTTAAAAACAAAAATAAATTTCCCTTTAACCTGGACCGTTGGATGCTTGGATCCAACGGCCCAGAATGCGCGGCGGCGCCCACGTGTTGGAGACCACGCGAAACCGCATGATCCCCAGCAACGCGGGCACGTGGCAGGCTGGCGGCAGCGTGGTGGTGCAGCTTAGGCCGTTGGATCAACATCAAACGGCTACAAATCCCTGGCGGCGGCGCAATCATCAATGTATGATTCAGAAATCATTGGCGGCACGGATTTTTTTGGTGATTTTAACAGAAAATTTGGATTTTATGGTTGGTAATAAAACCCTATAAATATACACTTCAAACACTGATTTCTCACACCTCGGAACTCCAAAAAATTTTGAAAAAAATACCCACGCCTTCGTATCGACGACGCCAACGCTACGGCTCCACCCAATCACCAAGGAAAAATCTGAGCGCGGAGCTATTGAGGAGTTTGTACAAGCTTACGTTTTCAACCCATCTACATCCAACTCTAATCAAAGGTAGGATCCGCCTCTCTCCACTCATCTATCGCCTTCTTCTTTTTTCAATAACCTTAATTCCAAGTTCTAATCATCAACCCCATATTAAAATGATGTTATAATATTCTTGCATGCCTATACTTTTGTACCCCTTAATGATGATAATTTTAACCCATGATTAAAATGGTTTCCTTAATCACTCATATATGTCAAAAAATATTGCACCTTCATACAACATGGAATGTGACAGGCTTAAAGTTATAACCCACGAGCATTAATTCACCCCCTACATACCCATACTCACCCATGCTACTTTTGTGATCTCGAAATAGGTTTCTTTCACAAAAATACCCTCGTTTTGTTAAAAGGTTGTATTTGTTTAAAATATCCACACGAGTTAAGATATTCGGAATGATTATTTTAGATACGATATAGATATATATTTTTACTTACGCTTTTTCTTCAACTACTATAATGCTGTTAAATCCCTTCACCCTTTGAAAGGGGATAATACTAAATTTAAATAACGGCATCTGGTTTTTCCAACTTAGCCCCTTTCACTCGAAAGGATATTTTTATATTAATTCTTCTTAGAATATTAAATAAAGTTTAATGAGTTACCCTAATAATAGGGTAATGTCTTACGCGAGTACCTCGTGGTTGATAGGCAATCGTCCTTGAAAAGGACACAAATTCTGCCGTCCATGTGCAGCGGTTGCCAACACGAACGTATTTTCTAAAAACGTTACCTCAAACTTAAAACACTATAATTTCATAAAATTATTATTTACAATAAAATACCTCAATCCTTCATTTAAATACCTTGACCTTTACTAAAAGGCTATTTTCAACAAAGACTATAACCCTTATAAATGATATTTTCCAAAAGGATATCTAAAACTTTATTAAAAGATAATTTTCAAATAAATACCATAACCTTTTATTAAAAGGATATTTTCTCAGTAAAATATTATGGATTTCCAAAACGATAAATATTCCAAATATCATGGTTTTCTTATAAACAATAAATATAATTAAACACTATTATCCTTTATTAACTAAGTGTTCTATAAGATGACACGAAGTACATTACAAACTTTAAAAGATAACAAGACAAAACAAGCGGTTGTGGAAGGCCATATTAAATGAGATCGACTTCTTGATTACAAGTTAATGACATATATGACACATGATACGGTTAGGGTTAGAATGCGCGGACCTAGGTATGAAATTCTTATATATGAAGATCCCTGCAGGCAAGGTGACCAGTCCAATGTGTGGACGACTACTAACCCGATATTCGGGCGAATACTAACCCGATATTCAGGCGAATACTAACCCTATTTGAGGGCGAATAATCCAATATGTGGATGACATACAATGTGGAAATTCCATGCCTAGAGGTATACGTATTAACTCTAATTCGTCAAGACCTTTATACTGAACCACGGGGATGGGTAGTTTGATTAGGCAAGGAGATTCGGAACTCGGATTCCCCTACTACTCGATCATGATCCCGGGAAGTGAAACGGTACATTTCACTTCCCCAGTTGTTGTTCCGTGGCCACAACGGAATAATCACGAGTATTCGGACCCTTGTTTAACAAACTAAAACGTTTACAATACCTATTGATACTCAACACTAAACTCACATCATGTGCTATACCCACCTGTTACCTTATCTACATTTTTTTATGAGACATGAGTTATTCAGTATCTTGGATGTGGATATTTTACCAGTTTAGACTTGTTGTTTACTATGGAACTGAATGGTGGAAATACCTGTGCACTTGAGTGATATTCACGCTAGACAAAACTCCATAATAGTCATGAGACACCTTTCGGGGATGTTCACGCTACCGCATTGATTGCCACCCCAGGCACGAGCGCCAGCTAGTCATGGGATACCTCAAGGATACGAGTATGTTCACCAGTCAATTCCATACCTCCGGGCATTTTTGTCAGGCTGAGGAGCCCACAATACCTTTTTACATAATTTTGATCATGAATAAAGTGTACCTTTTCTTCGCTTAGATATTTGATCAATCTCGTAAGTCTCTTTATCTTGCTAGTGTAAGGCCGGTGTCCGCTCTTTCTGCAAGTATTTGTAGGCGCGATAGCCAAGTGTAAGAAGGTCGGTATCCTCCCTTTCCTCGGAGTCGAGATGGCGACCGCGCATCGAGTATGAATTGATCGATAGCCAAGTGTAGGAAGGTCGGTATCCTCCCTTTCCCTGGAGTCGAGGTGGCGATCGCTCATCGAGTATGAATCGATTGATAGCCAAGTGTTGGAAGGTCGGTATCCTCCCTTTCCTCGGAGTCGAGGTGGCGATCGCGCATCGAGTATGAATCGATCGATAGCCAAGTATAGGAAGGTCAGCGTCACTCAATTCTACCCGGCCGCCTCGTGGTGAGGACTTTAGATCCACAGTGTTTGTTTGGGCAGGAAGCTACCCCTTGCGGATGGACCGAGCAGGAAGCTACTCGGTGGCCTCGTGATGAGGGCTTTGGATCCACAACGTTGTTGGGCAGGAAGCTACCCACTGCGGATGGACCGAGCAGGAAGCTACTCGGTGGCCTCACGATGAGGGCTTTGGGTCTACAGCGTTTGTTGGGCAGGAAGCTATCCGCTGCGGATGGACCGAGCAGGAAGCTACTCGGTCGCCTCGTGAGGAAGGCTTTGGATCCACAACGTTTTTGGGTAGGAAGCTACCTACTGCGGATGGACCGAGCAGGAACCTACTTGGTGGCCTCGTGATGAGGGCTTTTGATCCACAGCGTTGTTGGGCAGGAAGCTACCCACTGTGGATGTGTAAGTCAACGTTACACACCCCACAAGATGCGGGGAGGCAGAATAGGAAAAACAATCATTTTGTTCAAAGTAACATCGACTATCAAACGGATCTTTGCTAAACCCTAACTAACAAACTATCTAGAAGTGCTAAACTATTATGATAGATGATTATACCTCAAGATACTAGTCCTTTTTGTTCTTGTTGTTCACCTCCTCGTCGGCCTCCTCGATGTAATAGAAGATCCACCCGAGAGTTCCTTCTTCAAGCTTTAACCTCTAACTTGAGGTAACTAAGTGGTTAGGATTGCTAATCCAAGTGACCTAGAGGATATAGAGATAGATTAAGGATCTATTAGTCTTGCTAACCCTAGGGTTCTCATCACATGAGAAGATTAGGGTTAGGATGAAGAAGATGAGAGCTTGAGGAGAGAGAATGTGTATGTGATAATGAATTAAACTTGAGTCATTTGGATAATATTATGAAGCATGAAAATATCTAAACAATAATAAATATAATCAACAACCAAGCTTCATTAATTACCTTGAGGTGAATCACCTCATGACTCATGGTGTAATTAATGAAAATTACACATCACCTCTCCACCTCATTAAGTTTAATTCACAAATGAATAAAAACTAAATGAGTCACCTTTCTTCTAGAAGCTTCTCGACTAATTACGAGAATGCCCCTCCTATCCGTATTTACGAAAAACACGGATATACTGAGACTGCATAAATCCAATAATCCAATACTAGAATCTGGCTTAAACCAAAACCTGCTAGTATAATATGTCCGAACATCACACGTGCACAAGTACACGTATATGTCCGAACCCTGTCGTAAAACCATACGACCTCTATATTGTTTCGCCTGAAGCAGGGAAACCCTCTGTGTGGGACTCTAAAGACTCGACACTACGCTGGCAGTGAGTTTAACCACAGGCCGCAAGCGGTACTAGCTGTACGTAACGGTCCCCAGGTAGATGTCGATAAGAAGGCCGATGAGGAAACCCATCCGAACTCCTACCGAGCCCGATGTGACAATCTCCGTACAGTCCGGTCTGTTCGTCTAAGACTATCGCATATCGGGCCTAAGGGGGCGGCAAGCGTCAGTCCCCTAAAAGCGGTATAAGTTATGTCGGAGTGAAGCCCATTACACCTTGAGAAGCTACTGGAAAACCTACCAGTAAATCTCGCTTGCCCTGGCCAGGGACCTTGCGTAATGGCTCTCCAAACACAGCGCGATATCAACCCCCAACACCGGGAGAGACAAATCCTATTTAATTGCCACTGCCTCCAAGTGCTTCGGAACTGCACCCAACAGCTACCTGTTTGGACGACTCAGCCGAGCCGTGGTAGGGTAGCAATCTAAGAACAGTGGGAACACACTCAAGGCGAAGTGGCAGTGTCAAGTCTACGGACTATGCTGTACTCATGTCACCTGGGAACCCTTAACTGACGATGGGTATAATACCAACCAACAGTTCCCTGCGAGTCCTGTCCGGTGTACCCGTAACCCAACGAGCACCTGCATACTATCTCCAGTACAACGTACTAATGGCTGTGGGACAGACTGTCACGTCCCGTTTCCCAAAAGAAGGAGAAGGATGACATGGTATGGTCCGCAACCTAACTGTATTGAAGGTGGTCTATTCAATACAGTTACGTTAAGCGTATGAATATTTAACATGCAGGATGTGTACCAAAACAAAAATAATAAAAGCGAAAGGCATTTATTTCCATTAACCAAACTTTATTACATCCCAAAAGAAAGAGTAAAAATAAACTAAGTAGTTTAATTATATCGAGGAGAAACAAAAGCCCTAAACATGTGGGCAACAACAAAAATTAAATCTAGCTAATCTTCCATCGTCCAATCTGCATAAACTTCATAAGTTGGCTTCATACCTTGATCCTCGCCATAATACTCATTCTTATCTGACGGACATTCCAAAGATAGAGGAAGAAAAGGAAGGTCCGTCAGCGAGTTATACTCGGGTAGGATTGCCTCATAAGGAAGTAGGAGTATAAAAATGAACAGGTGTATATAAGAGTATGATGTATGCATGCAGAAATAAAGTAAGGGGTGTAAATGTTTGAAATGAACAAACTTAAGACGTTTTGAAGAGGGGTATATATGAGCATGAGTATGTTGTAAGTTATATGTAGTTAAGTAGAAGGAAGTATAGGTGAAGGTAAAAGTTCGTATTAGTTTGTTAAACAAGGGTCCAGATACTCGCGATTATTCCGTTGTGGCCACGGAACAACAACTGAGGAAGTGAAATGTACCGTTTCACTTCCCGGGATCATGATCGAGTAGTAGGGGAATCCGAGTTTCGAATTATCCTTGCCTAATCAAACTACCCATCCCCGTTATTCAGTGTAGAGGTCTAGAGTTAGTGCGTATACTTCTAGGCATGGAATTTCCACATTGTATAGTCGTCCACATTTTGGACTGTTCACCCGGAATATCGGGATCTTCATATTTGTATAGTCGTCCACACTTTGGACTGTTCACCCGGAATATCGGGATCTTCATATTTGTATAGTCGTCCACACTTTGGACTGTTCATCCGGAATATCAGGATCTTCATAAGTATTCCATACCTAAGTCCGCGCATTCTAACCCTAACCGTAACATGTTTTGTATATGTCATGTTGTCATAAACTGGAAATTAAAAGTATTGATCTCGTTTAATATGGCCTTCCACAACCACTCGTTTTATTTTCTAGAGTTTGTAAAGTACTTCGTGTCATCTTAGAGAAAGCTTAGTTAAAAAGAAGAAGAATAGTGTTTAAATATCTTTTATTACTTCTAAGAAAAACCATGATATTTGGGATATTTATTATTTTGGAAAAACATAATGTTTTACGGAAAATATCCTTTCGATAAAAGGTTATGGTGTTTATTTGAAAATCTTTTGCAAGAGGTTTTTTTATTTGAAAATCTAGACTACTTCTAATGTTCCAAAAGGACAAGTTGTGAGGTCCTCAAATCGCCTCTTCACCGCCAATTGTGGCCAGGTAAGCACAAGTAAGGAAAGGAGGGATCCGCTCACGAATCACCGTGAGACGGGCCTTTTAAAGTTACCTTTCTTACTTGTCTAGCCTAGGCACCACAAAGTCTGGTTTAGATAAACGATCGATGCCTACACTCTTTCCTTTGTTCTAGATTAGTGTTATTTCAAAATTACCTTTTAAAAGATACTAAATATTCCCTTTGGAAAGATATCGTTATTTAAATTTAATATTTTCTTCTTTAAAAAGGTGAAGGGGGTTTAACAATATAATAGTAGTTGATGAAAGAGCGTAAGTAAAATATACGTATGTCGTATCTAAAATATTTATTTCACATATCTTATCTCTTATAGATATTTTAAACAAATATAATATTTTAATCAAACGAGGGTATTTTGTGGAAGTAACCTATTTCGAGATCATTTTTATAGTATGGGTATGTCAGAGGTGAAATGACAATTCATGGGTTATATCAGATTCCAGGTATTATGGGTGTGCAATATACTTTTGTGTACAGAGGAAATTAAACACCGTTTTAAATATGGGTTAACATTATCATTATTGAGGGTACAAGGAATAGGTATGCACAAATATTATAACAACTTTTTAAATAGAGGTTGATGATTATAAGTTGGAACTAGGTTATTGAGAAATAAGGTGACAGGAAAAGGGGAGAGAGGCGGATCCTACCTGTTGTTTGAGTCGGATGCCGATGGGTTGAAAGCGTAGGCTTGTGCCAAACTCCTCAAAAGCTCCGCGTCCCGATTTTTCCTCGGAGATTGGGTGAAGCCGTAGCGCCGGCGCCGTCGATACGAAGGTGCTGGTATTTTTTTTCAGAATTTTTGGAGTTTCTGAGATGTGAGAAATCAGTGTTTGAAGTGCCTATTTATAGCGTTTCATTTCTAACCATAAAATCCAAAATTCAGTTAAAAATACACGAAAAATCGCGCCGGCCAATGATTGCCCATGATTTGTGAATCATCAGTTGATGATTAGCCGTCGCCGCCTCATCCATCAGCCGTTGGATCAAGATCCAACGGTCTGGATCGCGCCGCAATTCCCACCGCCGTCGCGGCGTGTCACGCGTGGGGGATCACGCGGTTTCGCGTGGTCTCCACCACGTGGGCGCTGACGGTGGGTTCTGGGCTGTTGGATCTTGCATCCAACGGTCCAGGAAAAAAAGGGTTTAAATAATTTATTTTTTTTATAAATAAAATAATAATCTGTTTATTATTTTAAAAATTGAATTTGGTTTAGAAAAATTGTTAAAAATAGTTAAAAATACAGGAAAATTATGGAAAAATTTCAGAAAATATATTTTATTGTTATCTTTAGTATAAAAATAATTTTGGGCGAAAAACGAATAATATATTCATTCCTATGGTTTTAGCTAGTTATTAAAATTATATAATATCTAGTTTATCCTTTAAAATATTTTTAATTACGAATTAATTACTTTAATCGATAATAAAAATATGTAGATTATTTTAAGGCATTATAAAATCGTACTAAAACATTTTAAGCCTATAAAAAACAATAAATAGATTTTAGAAATTTCCTTTAATCATATTTAATGCTTTGAAAATTATTAACATTTCTTTAAAAATTATTCTTCTATAAAAGAAATACGTAAATAATTATTTGATAGTAGAAATTTAAATAAAATATATTTTATTAGGTATTAGGAAACATGGTCGTTACACAGACCATTTCTCCTGCTGGGACAAAAAGCGTACATACTAGTCTATTCCGGAGTATCGATGCCCTGTCTCGATAATCCTACGACTAGCGACCTGAAAAAGGATGTGCTTGTAGACTACCCAGCCCCCACTAGTGTGACTGCCATCACAATGCTGGTAGTCAAGCAAGATCCTATGGGCTCTATCAATATGTATTCGCGATATGCTAAAAGAAACATACACACATATTAAGATAGATATAAACCAAGTAGTATACTACTATGTTGAGCAAGACTGTTAATACAACTATGAATATCCCAAGCTTCCATTAAGTAATATACAAGCTAGTATGATACAATAATGGCCCCTAGGGTATATACACTAACAGGATGGACCGAGCAGGAAACTACTCGGTGGTCTCGTGAGGAGGGCTTTTAGATCCACAACGTTGTTGGGCAGGAAGCTACCCACTTGTTTCCCCAATCAGAGCAAAGCTCTGTTTCCAAGATTGGAAATGAAGCGACGCTTCCCCCAATCAGAGCGAAGCTCTATTCAAATTCCAAGACTGGAAATGAAGCGACGCTTCTGATTCCCCCAATCAGAGTAAAGCTCTGTTTAGAAATTTAAGAGTCAAAAATTGAAGCAACGCTTCAGATCCTGCACTCTGCGCTGCGCGCCACGTGTCTGACACAGGTGCGCTAGCGCAGTTGCGCTGCTCGCCACGTGTCTGACACTGGTGCGCTAGCGCAGTTGCGCTGCGCGCCACGTGTCGAGCATGAGTGCGCTCGCGCTAGGCGCGCTGCGCGCCACGTGTCAAAACACGAATGCGCTAGCGCAATTGCGCTGCGCACCCCAAATTAGAGCAAAGCTCTGTTTCCAAGATTGGAAAGCGAAGCAACGCTTCATGATTATAGCAAATTAAATTATGCAGCGCGTAAACATCTTACAGAGGAATAACAAAGAATTAAAAACAAGGGAACACTTAACAGATAATAAAATACTAAATTAAAACATCTTTTTATTATTATTGTTTATTATTACATTTAAAAAAGATCACCCAACAAGGGATCAGTGGCACAAAGGTGAACAAAACAATAAACAAAATTTTCTAACTCTCTCGCCGCCTTCTCCAGCACATCAAAACGACGATTTTCACGAGGAGTGGCTCCCCACCGATTGGCGCCGTGTTCATCCGCAAAAGCAGACATGATAGCCCGCCGGGCTCTTATTTGGCTCAATAGGTGAACCGAGCAATCTTTCAGAGCCTGAGTAATCAGGCACGCCTCATGAAAACACTCGAGCTTGTCTTCAGCCGCATCGAGCATCGCCTGAGTCATCTCCGCTGGGTGAGGGGGGATGTCATCAAGCATAGCAAGAAGAATCATCTGGAGCCAGATGGATCCCATTGGAAGAGGGGACCCCTTACGGATCACAAGTTCATACTTCACCGCATCGCACTCGGCATCCGTGAGAGAAGGATCCATCAAGCGCGCAGCAAACTGAGGAACAATGTCCTCAATAGGCACTTCCCACGGCTGTCTACGAGCATGGGGGCGGTTACAAGCCATAGTTGAGAAAGTTCTTTGGAGATGAGAAAAGGAAGAAGCTTTGCTTCGAGTTATAAAGACAAAGCACAGAAAATTTTGTGCACAATGGAACTATTTCCAAGATTGGGAAATGAAAGATTCTCGGAAATATAAGTTTGACTTAAAAAAGAAGGTGAAAAGACACCTCTGTTGAAGCAACGCCTCAGATCCAACGCTCTGCTGAAGCAACGCTTCAGATCCAGCGCTCTGCGCGCTGCGTGCTACGTGTCAAGCACGAGTGCGCTAGCGCAGTTGCGCTGCGCTCTGCGCTGCACGCCACGTGTCGAACGTAGGTGCGCCAGCGCTGGAATTAAAATTCCCACCATCAGATCAAAGGATCGAATAATAATAATAAATCATTAATTAACCAGAATTAAATTCTGTTAAGGAAAGATTTCTCAGAATCTTTCCAAACAACAAGATTGTGCTTTAAGCACCGCTGGATCAATGATCCAATGGTAAATAATGAATTACCGAAATAGAACAAATTCTGCATGGAAAGATTTTTCAATCTTATTATAAACAAGAAGATTATCTTCTGTCAAACAGAAGCCTTAGGATCAAAGATCCAACGGTGGGAAATATTCCCAAATCAATCAGAGAAAGATCTCTTAAAACTGATTTAACAAATCAATTGGCCCTATATAAAGGACCCTAGACTTCAAGTCTAAAATATACAGAATACAGAGAAGAAAAAGAGAAAACTCTCTGCAAACTTTGAGAAAAAACTCAAAGAGAAAGAAAGGCAAGCCTTTAGAAGAAAAAAGATCATTTCTTCATCTTTAAAGGTAAAGAAGTAATTCTCGAACAACAGAGATGAAATCATCTCGTAAAAAGAAGAAACATCTTCTAAAAAGATCTTAGATCTATAAAAAAAAAGGCCAAGGTCTTTGATTAAAAAGAAAATATCAAAATACCTAATCATAAAAATATAAAAAAAAGTATTTTTACTTCACAGATCTTCTGATCTATAAAGACAGAGCCTTTTAATAAAAACAAGAACTTTTGTTCTTGGATCTTGAGGCAAGGCCTCCTTTGAAGAACGTAAATTCGTTCTTTGATCTTAAAATTGATCAAAATGCGCTTTGCGCTATTGGAAAGTGCTTTGCACTCATGCACCGTGCCTTTGCGCTCTTTGGATCGGCGCTCGGCGCCAAAATATGCCACGTGTCAACCATAGACACGATCTGCGCTTTGCGCTCCTGAAAACAGCGCACTGCGCTCTTGGGTTGGCACTCAGCGCCAAGCGCGCCACGTGTCACTCACTGACGCACTCATAAACTGGGGCAGCGCGCTCATAAATTAAAAGCGCAGTACGCTAACAAACTAGCGCTTAGCGCTAAGCGACACGTGTCCTCCTCGTGTGCGCCAACCGACAGAAGCGCAATGCGCTATTTGACTGGCGCAAAGCACCTGGTGCGCCACGTGGCGCACTGTCAGAGCACCACTCTGATAAATGCTATGCATTCAATATAGGACAAAAAATGTCGGAGCCCAATGCTTGGCATTATTAAAAGGGCAGAGCCCAAATATAGGCCTAACAGGCGGAACAAAAATAAAATGTTAGACATTTTTTACTGGACTTAGCCCAATTCTTGCCATAAGTCCTCAATTTAAATTGAACTGAGCTTTTCTGCTCTTCCAATCAATTTACACCCGGTTCGAGGGTACATCTCTTTACTCCTCTGATATCTGTCGTTGTAATCCTTCAACGTCGTCAAAGAGGTGACGGGTCCCGACAACCACACATTACTACGGACTGTAGGGTCCTTTAACTCATGGACTATGATTTCCTTAACCTCGACCGCGATGTCTTAAAACTAACAACGGACTGTGAGGTCCTTAAACTCATGGACTATGATGTCCTTAATCTCGTCCGCGATGTCTTAAAACTAACAACAACGGACTGTAGGGTCCTTAAACTCATGGACTATGATGTCCTTAACCTCGACCGCGATGTCTTAAAACTAACAACGGACTGTGAGGTCCTTAAACTCATGGACTATGATGTCCTTAACCTCGACCGCGATGTCTTAAAACTAACAATGGACTGTGAGGTCCTTAAACTCATGGACTATGATGTCCTTAACCTCGACCGCGATGTCTTAAAACTAACAACAACGGACTGTGGGGTCCTTAAACTCACGGACTATGATGTCCTTAACCTCGACCGCGATGTCTTAAAACTAACAACGGACCGTGGGGTCCTTAAACTCATGGACTATGATGTCCTTAACCTCGACCGTGATGTCTTAAAACTAACATCAGACTGTGGGGTCCTTAAACTCATGGACTATGATGTCCTTAATCTCGACCATGATGTCTTAAAACTAACATCGGACTGTAGAGTCCTTAAAATCCACGGACTATGATGTCCTTAATCTCGACCGCGATGTCTTAAAACTAATATCGGACTGTGAAGTCCTTAAAATCCACGGACTATGATGTCCTTAACCTCGACCGTGATGTCTTTAAACTAACGATGGACCACCATGTCCTTAAACCGGTAATCGACCGCAATGCCCCTAAACTAAACAATAGAGTCTCAATTACTTTCTTGTTGGATCTAAACGATCCCGTTAAGTTGATCTTAGTCTAAAAACAGACTAACGTATCCTTAACAAACGTTTAAGTAGATCTTAGTCTCAAATGAGGCTAACGTATCCTTAAACCCAAACCCCCAAACCCAAATCTAAGAAAGATACGGATTTGGACTAGTCTACGCCCTACGGGCGATAATATAACTTAGTCTCCGTATACAATCTACGGGCAACCAAACACAAAACAAACACCCACGACACGAAGTGACCATCTGGAGAAGGAGAAAGTTGTTATCGCGATGCGGTAGCGTAATTAACTGCAGGGGCTTGCGCCTGCAGGGAAGAGCGTCCCCACAATCAAAAAACCCCTCAGACGAGGGGGAATCTGACAAAGTCTGCTACATCGGCCGCATCCGTTTAAACCTTCGATATATGGTGCCATAACTTAACTTGGCATCTTCGGAGAGGTGGACGGATAGCACCAATTAGCATCTGCCCCGAATTTCAGGCAAGACGGACCTACGCGGTCGCGTCTCTGTGTTCGGCGGTAAACACCACTGCAGATGGACCGAGCAGGAAGCTACTCGGTGGCCTCGTGAGGAGGGCTTTTAGATCCACAGCGTTGTTGGGTAGGAAGCTACCACTGCGGATGGACCGAGCAGGAAGCTGCTCGGTGGTCTCATGATGAGGGCTTTGGATCCACAGCGTTGTTGGGCAGGAAGCTACCCACCGCGGATGGACCGAGCAGGAAGCTGCTCGGTGGCCTCGTGATGAGGGCTTTGGATCCACAGCGTTGTTGGGCAGGAAGCTACCCATTGCGGATGGACCGAGCAGGAAGCTACTCGGTAGCCTCGTGATGAGGGCTTTCGGTCCATAGCGTTTGTTGGGAAGGAAGCTACCCGCTGCGGATGGACCGTGCAGGAAGCTACTCGGTCGCTTCGTGAGGAGGGCTTTGGATCCACAGCGTTTTTGGGTAGGAAGCTACCCGCTGCGGATGGACCGAGCAGGAAGCTACTTGGTGGCCTCATGATAAGGGCTTTTGATCCACAGCGTTGTTGGGCAGGAAGCTACCCATTGCGGATGGACCGAGTAGGAAGCTACTCGGTGGCCTCGTGAGGAGGGATTTTAAATCCACAACGTTGTTGGACAGGAAGCTACCCACTGCGGATGGACCGAGCAGGAAGCTACTCGGTAGCCTCGTGAGGAGGGCTTTTAGATCCACAGCGTTGTTGGGTTGGAAGCTACCACTGCGGATGGACTGAGCAGGAAGCTGCTCGATGGCCTCGTGATAAGGGCTTTGGATCCACAGCGTTTGGTGGGCAGGAAGCTACCCGTTGCGGATGGGCCAAGCAGGAATCTGCTCGGCGGCCTTGCGAGGAGGGCTTTCTTAACTCTCTAGTGTCTTCTCAGGGTGTCGTTCAACCTCCCTTGACCTATAAAGGGGGGGATGGTGACCGTCGCGGATGACACATGGCAGCGCCATATTGGGAACGTGCGATATTCTATGATTTGCGTCGTTGTGCGAGTAAATCTCGGCCGTTGGAAGATTTTTGTTGAGGCTATAAAAACCAAAGGCATATTGGTTTCTTCCTAGCCTTGTGTTTCTGAAGATGACCGGCCGCATGTACACCATCAGAGAGATCGTTTCTCGCAGTGACGCATATTTTTATAACCTTGATTGTTCCGAGGAGACGTACGAGGCGATGATAAGCCGCTTGGAGGGCCACTGCGGACGCTTACTTCCCCGGCGATCTCCTCTGCTTTAGGTGCTGATTTACGCAATATGGAGGATTTCCCCGGGTCTGCACAACACGCTGTCTCCGCAGTTGATGGACAAAGTGTTCGACAAAATGCACACGGTCCATGGGCTTGGTCTAATCTCGAAGAGTAGGCGGGACCGCTCGGTGGACCTTCTGCTTGAGAGTTTTCGTTAAAGGTTGGTCGTCGCATCTTGCTCGGTGGTGGAGGATCCTGGGGAGTCCGTGGCTTTTAGGGTCCTCGAGTACCGTCGGAGGGAGCGGGTCGAAGCTGCTTGGGATCGGCTGGAGGAGCTTTCTTCGGTGTATCGCCGACAATGTTTCCTTAACCCCCGCCCTCCTTTGTTGTAATTGTTGTAAGGCTGGGGAGCCCATAATACCTATTAAATAAATAAACTTATCTTTGATTGCAGTGTACCATCTCTTTTCCTCTCCTTGATATATATATATATATATATTATGTTTTCTTAAAAAACTTCGGAGTCTTGGAACCGAGAAAAGAAACAAAGGGCTAGAGCCCTGCGGGGGTACACAAAGTCTTTTCCGTGAGAGGATCTAGCCCGGAAGACTTAGTTAAATGCAAAAAGGAATTACATTATTTTGAAAGATGATACATGTTTATTTATACAATTTAAGATTTTCGGCATTATAGGACCGAGGAAAATTATGGCCCCCGGTGTCCTGCAGGCGGTATGCTCCACCGGGCAATACTTCCGTCACGAGGAATGGCCCTTCCAACTTCGAGGAGAACTTATGCAGTCTCCCTTGGTCTACGAACTCGTTTCTTCATAAGACCGGGTCTCCCATCTTGAAGGCCTGATGCTTAACTGGGGTATTGTAGTAGCGGGCGGTTTGCTTCTGGTAGGCGGCCGCTCTAATTTGCGCTCGATCCCGTTTTTTAAATAAGATGTCCAAGTTGCTTCGGTGCGCCGAGATGTTGGATTCATCGTCAAAATGTTCTACCCTGTAACTAGGCAGTCCAATTTTCGTAGGGACCATTGCCTCGGTACCATAGTAGAGGCTGAATGGCGTTTCTCCCGTGGGTGTTTTCTTTGATGTTCATAATTCCCATAGCACCCGTGGCAGTTCCTTGACCCAGCCTCCTTGCCTTCCTTCTAAACGGGCTCTGAGACCGCGGATGACGCCTCGGTTCGTTACCTCGGCCTGCCCATTGCATTGAGGATGTGCAACCGCGGAAAACTTTATTAGTATGTGGTAGTCGCTGCAAAACTCTTTGACCTTATTGTTTTCGAAGTTGGTCCCATGGTCGGTAACTATGCACCACGGGATTCTGAATCGAGAAATTATGTTATTTTGCAAGAACTTTATCGTAGAGACGGCGTCCGGTTTTCTGATGGGTACGGTCTCTATCCATTTTGTGAAGTAGTCCACAGCAATGAGGATGTATCTGTGTCCGCCCGTGCCGGTGGGGAGTTGACCGACCATATCCATTCCCCATTGTGCAAACGGCCAAGGGGAGCTGAGTGTTGTTAATTCGGTGGTGGGATAATGAGATATGCTGCCGAAGAGTTGGCAGTTCTTGCATCTTCTGACCAACTTCTCGGCGTCCTGGTGTAATTTCGGCCAGTAGTACCCTTGGAGCAGCGTCTTCTGGACTAAGGTGCGGGCTTCTTGATGCGCTCCCCCACCCCTTCATGTATTTCTTGCAAAACATAGTCAGCCTCGTGGGGGTCGATGCATCGGAGCAGAGGCTGAGTGTATGACTTCTTGTACAGGTTTCCGTTGCTCCAGACGAAATGGTGTGCTTTGGCCCGTAGCCGGCGAGCTTCACCTCGGTCTTCGGGGAGCACACCGTCTTTTAGGAACTCCACGAGGGGCTTCCTCCAATCTTGGCCTTCTTCCTGGGTTGTGTAGATCTGGAGCGTCACCTCTCCCTCTTCCATGCTGGGTCGTGGCAAGACTTCGAAGAGGATATTTCTTTTACGGGTGGCCGAATAGGAAGAAGCGAGCTTGCTCAAAGTGTCGACCCGGGCGTTCAAGTTCCTGGGGATCTGCTCTACTTGGACTTCGTCGAAATTTTTCCGAAGCCTTTTTACCTCGGCCAGGTATTTTATCATGAGCGGTTCTCGGGCTTCGAAACGTTCGGTTACTTGGCCGACGACTAGTGCGGAGTCGCTGCGAACTCTGATGGTCTTCAGTCCTACCAAAGAGGCGATTCATAGTCCTGCCAACAAGGCCTCGTATTCCGCGGCATTGTTTGACGCTATGAACCTGAGCTTTAAGGAGTATTTCATTTCTGCTTCGTCCGGGCCACGGATGATCAGGCCAGCCCCACTCCCCTTCTCGGTAGAGGATCCGTCCATGTAGAGCACCCAATCTGGGATTGGGTCGGGCACCTCCTCGACCGAGGGATGTGGTTCGGGGCCCCGTGTCGGCGTTTATTCTTTAGTGGGGATGGTGCATTCGATAACAAAATCCGCCAAGACCTGTGCATTGATGGCCTGTCGGGGGCGGTATTTGATATCGAATTGGGACAGTTCCCACCTCCAATTCTCCAGACGTCCTGATGACTCGGGGGAGGCGAGAATCGACCCTAAAGGTCGCTCAGTGAGGACAAGGATCGTGTGCGCTTGAAAATAGTACCGAAGTTTCCTGGAGGCGACGACAAGTGCCAGGACTATTTTCTTTATGGCCGGGTATCTCATTTTTGCGTCCTTGAAAACATGGCTCACATAATAAACCGGCCTATGTATGCCTTCGCATTGTCTGACAAGCACCGAGCCTGCAGCTTGGTCGGAGATGGCCAGATATAGCAATAGTTTGTCACCCTCGACTGGTCGGGTGAGTAGCGGTGGGGTCGTTAGATTCGCCTTGAGTTGTTCGAAAGCGTTCTGGCACTCCTCAGACCATTCGAACTTAGGGATTTTCCTTAGGGCCCTGAAAAAAGGGAGGCACTTCTCCCCGGATCTGGACATAAAGCGACTCAGGGCAGCAACCCTTCCCGTGAGTTGCTTGATGTCGACAATGCTCTTGGGCGTTGCCATGTTAAGGATGGCGCTGATTTTTTCAGGGTTTGCTTCAATTACTCGGTGGGTTACCATGAACCCGAGGAACTTCCCACCAGTGACTCCGAACGCGCACTTAGATGGATTCAGCTTTATTTTGTACTTGCACAGGACGTCGAATGTCTCGCCGAGGTCTTTAGTGTGCCCAGTTGACGAGATGGATTTTACGAGCATGTCGTCGACGTAGACTTCCATGTTTCTGCCAATCTGAGATTTGAACAGCTTATTGACCAGGCGCTGATATGTGGCCCCAGCGTTCTTGGGTCCAAAGGGCATCACTTTGTAGCAGTATACCCCCGATCAGTGGTGAAGGCGGTAAGTTTTTCGTCGGCCGGGTTCATCCCGGTCTGATTGTAACCGGATAAAGCGTCCATGAAGCTCAATAATTCATGGCCGGCCGAACTGTCTATCGGCTGGTCTATTCGAGAAAGTGGATAGTTGTCTTTGGGGCATGTTTACCGCCGAAAACAGAGACAAACCGGGATAGATCGTCTTGCCTGAATTCTGGGGGCAGATGCTATTTGGTTTTATCCGTCCACCTCTCCGAAGATGCCAAGTTGATTTATGGCACCATATATCGGAGGTTTGGACGGATGCGGCTGTTGTAGCAGACTTCGTCAGATTCCCCCTCGTTTGTGAGGGTTTTTTTTTATTGTGGGGACGCTCTTCCCTGCAGGCGCAAGCCCCTGCAGTTAATTATGTTACCGCATCGCGTAACCACTTTCTCCTGCTCTGGAAGTTCACTTCGTGTTGTGTGTGTTTTTGTTTGTTTAGATTGACCGTGGATTGTATATGGGGACTAATTTATGTCGTCGCCCGTAGGGCGTGGATTAGTCCAAATCCGTATATTTTTAGATTTGGGTTTGGGTTGATATAAGAACCGTTAATCTATTTTGAGATTAAGATCGACTTAAATGTATGTGAGTATTTGGGGCTCGATTTGTTTTCGTTAAGGACACATTAGTCCAATTTGAGACTAAGATCCACTTAACAATTTTTAGGATCATTTTTATTTTAGATCCAACAAAAGAGCATTTGGGCTCTATTATTTTAGTTTAAGAACGTTTCGGTCCATTATTCATCTTTCGCGCATGTGTATTTTTTACGTGACGGAATGAACAATGGTGATATAGAATGCACCCAATTTGGGGTGCGGTCTGATTTGAGGTGTGCACATCAATTTGGAAGTGCACCAAAGAGTTGTTGGTTGTCGGGACCCGCCACCTCGCTGAAGACGTTGAAGAATTACAACGACATATATCAGAGGTGTGGAAAGATATACCCTTAAAACCAAATCCGGTATTTGAGGGGGAAAATGGCTGTTGTAGACCTAAGAAATGTTAGTCATGTTTGAGACTAAAATTATCTTAGGAGACATAAGATGAATATCATTTAGGATATCATCAATGGGAGACCCCTAGTCATTTTTTAGACTGAGGTCAGCTTAGGAAAACATGAGCAATATGGGCTCGGTTGTTTTAGTACCAAAGAGGTATAATCCTCAGAAAACTTAGCCAATTTGGGCTAAGATTGAGTCTCCAACAGTGCTAAGCACTGAGGAATACAGTGCTCACGTGCGTTTCATGTGGGCTTTGGATTAGTGTTAAACACTATATTTTTATGGCGCTCATGTGACACACGTGAGGTACTGGATTAGTGTTAAACACTAGAGTTTTATGGCGCTCACGTGACACACGTGAAGCACCCCAAATGTGGGCGCTGGACTAGTGTTAAACACTAGAGTTTTATGGTGCTCACGTGACACACGTGAGGTACCCCAAATATGGGCGCTGCCCTTTGGGTTTTATCTCCCCCCTTTTTATAAGTGCTAAGCACTTGGTTGGAGTTCTCGTGCAAAGCACGTGGCTGTCTATTTTTTATACTGGGGTACTTTAACACTCACGTGGAAAACACGTGAGGCAGTTTTGATTGTTCTCTCTGTTCGTTTAAAGCACTCACGTAGGAAACACGTGAGGCTTCGAAACAGTGCTAAGCACCAACGATTTGGCCTTGGAGATCTTGGATCACTGTTTTTTTTATTGAAGAACTAAGTTCTTTATAGAGGGTTAAACCCTAATTCTTAGAGGAATTAAATTCCTATATCTTCCCGCTCTTCTTCTCTCCCTTTCTTTTTATGTAACTTAGTTCTTCTCGCCTACGTTTTGAATCTTGCAGAGCAAAATCTTCCCGATGAGAATTAAATACTCAACTTGTGGGGAGATTTGCTTCTGCAAATCTCAACCAGAGGAAAGAACTGAGTTCTTATATGAAGGGTTAAACCCTTAGAGAGGCAAATGAAAAGTGTTTTCTTTTTACCTAATGTTTCAAGGAAGCAAGTCTTTCATTTGAGAATTAAATTCTCCTGTTTCTCAAAAGCTCACTGTATATTCTTTTTTTAAGCCTCTGGGGAGTTCTCTCTCTCTGTCTGTCTCTCTGTCTGTGAGACTTGAAGTTTCGGGTTCTTTATATAGCGGAGAGAAATTTGTTTAATTCTAATAAAATCTTTCATTAAGAGATCCCAATTGATCTAATTGGTCTCAGAATTGATTTGGGGAATTTTACCCACAATTGGATTTTTGATCTAAGGACTTCTGTTTTTACAGAAGATATCGTTCTTGTTTTAAACAAGATTAGGGATATTCTCCCATATACAGAATAAAAATCTATCAAGCGGTGACATTTTAATCACCATTGGATTTTTAATCCAAGGGTGCTCAGTTTAACAGAGTATAATCTTTTTCTGTTTAGAAAGATATAGAAAATACTTTGGATCTTTGATCTAATAACTCTCTATTTAACAAAAAATATTCTTCCAAATAGAATTTAATTCTATGTTTAATCATCGTTGGATCCTTGATCCAACGGTTCATTAAGTAAAATTTAATTTTACGCAAGGAGGCGTCCTCACATGTTTAGCACGTGGGACTTAATTTGGCCCTCTTAGCTATTTTGATTGTAGTGCCTATATGCTTTGCATAAAGGCGCTCACGTGTTTACCACGTGAGGCTTTTTAGCCTATCGGTAGTTTAATTGCAGCGCCTATATGCCTTACATATAGACGCTCACGTGTATAACACGTGAGGCTTATTTAGTCTATCAGAAGTTTAATTGCAGCGCTTATATGCTTTACATATAGGCGCTCACGTGTTTAACACGCGAGGCTTGTTTGCAGCGCCTATATGCTTTGCATATTGGCGCTCACGTGTTTAACACGTGAGGCTTGTTTAGCCTATCAGTAGTTTAGTTGTAGCGCCTATATGCTCTGCATATAGGCGCTCATGTGTTAACATGCGAGGCTTGTTTTATCGGTAGTTTAATTGCAGCGCCTATATGCTTTGCATATAGGCGCTCACGTGTTTAATACGCGAGACTCGAATGGTGGCGCTCATGTGTTTAACACGCGAGACTCGAATGGTGAGGAGTTCCCCCTTTCTTACTCTCCCCTTTTTTTACGAGGGAAGAAATGCCCCCACAGCGTTGCTCTCACGTAGTTTGCACGTGAGTGCAACGCTGTCCACTTTTACAACCGTTGGATTGCCTAGGGAAATGAGGAGATGAATCGCTCCTGTCATGTTTTATAAATGCGAGGGCTTGGCCCTTGAGATGACCACTGTTCTTTCATCTCTTTCCTTGCTTATTTTCTTTGAGAATTTAATTCTCTTTTTCAGAGCTTAGTTCTCTGTCTGCAGAACTCCAGAGTTAAACTCTGTAAGAACTCTTTCTCTGGTAAGGATGATGGACAGAATTCATTTATTAGGAAACCCTTTTTGTTCTTGTCTTGGATTTTAAATCCATCAACAGAGCTTTGCTCTTTTTCTTGGAACGATCTCTTAGAGATCCAAAATGACATTTTTTCTGTAGTAAACCCTAAGGTCTTGAGGATCGTGAGTTCTCCTCTGATCTTTGAGGATATCTGGAATTTAATTCCATTTCCTTTGTTTCCCCATCGTGAGGGTTTCTGGGATTTAATCCCATTATTAAAGGAATTTAATTCCATATTACAGAGCTTAGCTCTGAAAGACTCGGAGGCTTTTGAGAAATTTATTCCCTGGTGTTCTTGAGCATATATATTTTTATCATTATATATTTTTTTTAGGGTTTTAATACCCTTTTCACAGATTTGAATTTGTTGGGTATTTTAACAGAACTCATTTTTTTTAGGGTGCTAAGAGTTGTTTGAACTCCAGTGTCTATTTAATGAGAATCCTTTTTGATTCTCGCAATGATTATCTTGTCTCATCATTGGTGAGCCGCCAAATTGATTTTGTGGGGTCCATTGGTTTTGCAGCCAGTGGTCCCATCACGTTTTTTTAATAGGTTTTCCTTTCCCCTTTTATTTCAGGAACAATGGCCTCACTTCCTTACTTCCCTTACACTCGCTCAGAAGTCGTTTTTCCGCAATCGCCATCGGACGAGGAAGTTATGGCGATGATTAGGGCACATGACAAGGACCATACGAGTCTTCTCTTGTGGGGGGTTTGGTACGGCCACATCATCAGGGGCCGCCGTAGCTTTACTTGTGAAGTGCCAACAGAACCCATCCGCTCAATATCATTGATGGAGCACCCACGGACTGCTTATGCGGTGGAGGCGACCAATTGGACTCCCACCGGCCGGCTCGAGCCGTCAACGACCGGGATACCCAACCAGCCCCTGCTGGCCATTGATATTTTGGGGCGCCGAATATGTCAGGGTGAGGCTCGACCCTGGGAGAAAGTTTATAAGGTAGGTGTTACCCCACGCCACCCAGTGGACTACCTTCCTTAGGCTCGATACATTCTCTCTGCCCAACGCGCACAGCTGCAGAAGGTTGGGTTGTACCAAGTAGTATATGAGTCATTATTCTACTATCACGCTCCTCACGTCTGGTGGGTCAAGGCTTTCTTGAACCAATGGAATCTTCCCACGAATACGTTCTTACTAGGGGATCGCGAAGTCTCGATCTCACTGGAGGAGTTTCGTGAAATTTCAGGGTTAACGATTAGGGGAGAGCATTACGAAGAATTACTGCCTCTTAATGAGTACATATTTGCTACAGTGCCCGCTATGCTTGATGGCCTGACGACTGAGAACGCCGTTCGTCATAAGCACCCGAGTCTAATCAGGGCCCTACGTATTTTCGAAAAACTGCTCGTGACATCGGAAGGGCAAGGTGTCACTTTTGATACTTTCATTGCTTGCTTTCTCCGCAAAGATGTCTTATCTAAGAAGGCTTCAAAATTCATGAAAATTGAAGATTCTTTTGGATTCGGGTTGAAGAAATTGCTGGCCAAAGAAGAAGACCTACCGCAGTTCTATATTCTAAACTCGTCGGCCGTGGATTTTGATGCGATCGCGACCTCTGGCATGGACGAAGAAACTTTCTTTGTCGGCTTTATCAGTCTCTGGCTTAGTTGGTTTGCCATGCCGATGCATCGACGTTTCATGAGAGCCTCCGTCTTCTACCCTGCTCACCGCATAGCTGAAGGAGCGTGATTAGCTCTTGGTGTTGCGGGATTGTCGCATCTATATCACGGGTTAAGCATTGCCGCTAATACTCCGAACCCGAGTACGAATACCGTGAATTTCTCCCTCCACTATTTCACGTCGTGGATCGAGATGCACATGTTAGGAGCGTTCGCTGCGCACCAGCGGCCAGATTTTTATGAATCATATACCTTCCCGCGGGTCATGAGATTGGTTGATGCTTCCGCTCCCGAACCGACCTAGTTAGGGGCTCTCCGCGTACTGCTCAATCCATATTCGAATGAAGGCGGAATGGTTTTCAGTGACCGAGTCCTTTCTGCTCCAGCAGGGCCCATTCAGCTGTTGTTTGATTTGTCGAAGGATGGGGCATCATCTCTAAAGCATAAGGAGATCATGCACCTATACTCAATCGGGCCAGGGTATTTAGTGTTTCGCCAGAATGACACTGCTCTCTTCATGCGGTATAATCTGCATCGCTTTGCCCAACAATTAAGTTACAACCAGGACCTCCCTCTCGAGGCATTTTTAGTTGAGCCTACTCTCTCCCTGGAGGTTACTCACGATGTCATCCATCATTTCATGCAGTTAAACACTGGTTCCCTCTTCATGATCCCGGAGCCCGACTATCTTCCGAGGCCTGTAGGATCCTTCAAGGGCTAGTATCGCCATCGGGTCGGTCCCGTCATTGCAGAGGAGAGACGGGTGCTTTTCGAGTGTAAAGCTCCCGCCCCAGCTCAAATCACCAGTGCCCCATTGCAGCCGCGGTCGGTGGTTCACCCTCCTCTGAGCTTCAGCGGTTCAGTGCTTATCCCTAAAGCCGCAGAAGCAGAATCGGTCCCTCGCACTGCTGGTATGCCGATGTGTGCTAGAGCCGAGGTGGAAGTTCCTGATAAAGCACCAACAGTGGCGTCCCCGAAGGATGATACCGAAGGCGAGGTTAAGCAGCACCATGCAAAAGCACTGAACGGGAGGAAGCGCTCTTCCAGTAATGTTAGCTCCGGCTCAAAAAGGAGAAAGAAATCAGTCGCCGGCCTACTCGACGCCTTCCTTGAATCTGAGCCCCTTATCCAGGATGAGCCAATATCCATGCGGGAGCCGGAAGACGGTCTTCTTTCCCCGGTTCCTCTGCCGAGGAGGCTGCTCAGTTGGCCGAGGCTTTAAGGCGCTCACAAGATAAGGCTGAAAACGTGCGCCCCAGGAGGAAAGGCTTTAGCCCTGTTGTATTCTATGACGTCGATCCGTTGATACCTAGGGTACCCATGGGTCCTCTGACGATGGAAGAAGAACTTGCTCTCAAACAACCCATCTCGGCCGTTTCTGAAGACGAGATCGATCTGAAGACGGGCAGGCATTTGCTTGCGATCGAAACCCAACGAGCGCAATTGATCAGAAACGAACGGCGGCTCGAACAAGCCATACTTCAAGCTCCCTGGCGTATTAGTATGCCAATTTCTCATGTTTTTTTTGCAAATAATTTGTATTACTTTCATATCACCTTATCTTTGCAAAAACTTTGTAGGGACTTCTGCAGCGGGAGTAGGTTCAATCCCAGATCGCGCCATGGATGTAAATTCTACAAATATCTCCCGTGACGCACCTGAGGGTGTAGAGGAGATTACTGAAACTTTTACCCCCACCGTGGAGCTCCCGGTAACGGCTTCTATTCCTTCAGCATCTGTTCTTCCAACAGAGGTGGCCTCACCGGCTGTAGATCCCATGGACATCTCTAGTGATGCACCGGAGGGTGTAGAGGAGATTGTCGAAGACGCCATCCCTGCCTTGGAGCCTTCAGCGGTGGCTTTTTCCCCCTATTGGAGACCGCCACAACGGCTATATATTTCACGAATATCTCCAATGACGCACCTGAGGGTGTAAAGGAGGCTGCCGAAGCTGCCATCCCTCCAGTTCAGGGCGGGCGAAGTATCGAAGGTAATCTTATAGACATATACATTTTGTTTAACGACCCCTCCATTATCTGAACCTTTCTCTCCCTCAGAATTGCGGGAGTTAGCGTCTTCCATCGTGGATCTTTCTTCGAGAAAAACCTTCCAGCGTTTTCTTGACATGGCGGCCCCACAAGCGATACCCCCACAAAGCATAGTTCTTTTTTCTAGCCAAGGTCGGTATTCTTCTACCTTTTTGTTTTATATTTTTATAATGATACTGATATGCCCTTCATTTTAAACCACATTTCTGGAAGTCGACGACGAAGTCGAGATTGTTTATGGACCTGGGAATCTCTCAAACCCGCCTTGCATGACTGTGGGTGAGTGATGCTTTATCCTTGGCATCGTTCTGCTAATTCTATATTTAGAAAGGCAACTAACCGCACATATGTCTTCACAGCTTTGCCAGCCCTGACTCCATTAGAGTCCCGGATTTCCATGCCACCGGCCCTTATGCCCGACGCATGTCTGAGAGGATGGCAAAACAATGCATTTATTCCTTGGCGGCTTTCATTGAAGACCTTCGCGCTGGTACTTCTGTCACTGCCGAAGAATTCGCTGCTGAAGCCAATGCTTCCCTATTTGTTCTTGCCACTTATCATGACGAGGCATTGGTGCGTACTTGGGTTGAGTACTGTTGCCGAGTCGAGGCCTGCCTACATGGGATTGAATGCATACACCTTTCCTCCGACATCTTGTCTGTAAAGGTGAGCCTGTGTGGGTGGATCGAACGATGTGCAGCCAATATCTAGTCGTGCAAGAAAAGGCTCAACCGGAAGTTTTCGGTAAGGGAGTTGGCTTCAAAGGTTTTAGGGGAACTTCAAGCCTAGCTCACTGCCAAGACTACTCGTGCATACGAAATTTGGCGGGTGCTTCAAGAAACCATTACAGAGGTGGTGGCTCTTGATAAAGCCGTTATTTTTACACGTGAGATGGTTGAAGCCCACAAGGTTGCCGAGAAAGAGCTTGAGAGCCGATTTGCTTCATACCAGAACCAACAGACACATGCAGGGACTCGGCTCGCGGCGTTGATAGAGCTCGAAGTAGAAATCCGGCGGAAAAATGACGAACTTGTTAGCTTATTGAATCGCCTACCAGCTTAGAAACTTTTTACACCTTGTATTCATTTTGATTCATGAATAAAAGCATCTTGTATTCATTTTGATTTATGAATAAAATACATATTTCATTTCATACTTGTGTCTCTCTATCCTTCGATGTCTTGATTTGACGTAAAGTAGTTTATGTACTCATTTTGGAGCTTGTAGTTTATTCACTCATTTCGGAGTCTCTAGTTTATGAACTCATTTCGGAGCTTGTAGTTTATTCACTCATTTCGGAGTCTCTAGTTTATGGACTCATTTCGGAGTTTGTTTAGTTTATGAACTCATATCGGAGTTTGTTTAGTTTACCTCCCTTGGGATTACAGGCAAACTTATCCTAACGTTATATCTAGATAACCCCTATTCTTTGCGACAGAGGCCCGTTAGGTTTTGTGGTACTAGGGCTTTGGTCCGTGGTACCATCGCGTTGGCTGATGTATTTCTCGATATACAGTCTTTAAGCTGTTGTTCGAGTAGCCCTGCAACTGTCGTGTATCTAATCCCTTCGGGGGCTGGACAAGACGTCTTCAAGTAATCTCCTTAGGCTATATGACCGTCGGAAGAGCAAGCATTAGGAATTTGCCATGTCGCTTTTTACTTGAGGTTAGGCTCAATTTGGAGCCCCGATGAGTCATAACCACTCCGCGCTGGTGTGGGATGATCTCTGATAGTCTCTTAGGCTTTATATGACTTGCCGTCGAGACCCTGAAGCTAGGAATATGCCTTTGCTTCAATTTGATTTGGCTATTTGGAGCCTTTGTTGATATTGCGTCTGCATCCTGCTGGAATGAGAAGGTACGCCGGGGTTGTCTCTAAGTTGTATATGAACCGTCAAGACTTGGAGCTAGGAGTTTGCTATGGCTCCGCTTTGTTTCGACCCTTGGGCCTTTTGTTGACATTGCGTCTGGATCCTGATGGAATGAGAATGAACACCGGGGTAGTCTTTAGGTTGTATATGAACCGTCAAGACTTGGAGCTAGGAATTTGCCATGGCTCCGCTTTGTTTTGGCTCAGTGGAGCTTTGTTGATGTTGCGTCTGCACCCTGATGGAATGAGAATGAACGCCAGGGTAGTCTTTAGGTTATATATGAACCGTCAAGACTTGGAGCTAGGAATTTGCCATGGCTCCGCTTTGCTTTGGCTCGGTGGAGCTTTATTGACGTTGCGTTTGCACCCTGATAGAATGAGAATGAACGCCGGGGTGATCTCTAGACTGTGGATGTTGCCGTCGAGATCTGGCTCTCCCTTTGACAGAGCCTGGTGGGAAAATATGGTTCCCTTTTTCATTTGTGCCCATGGATTGTATACAGGGGTCAGTGTAGACTCACCTGCAGGGCAGATGAAATTTTATTTTATTTTATTTTTTATTTCTACGATGCTCTATTTTTTCAGCTTTTCATATCGCGAAAGTCGCGATTGCCCAATCATTTCGGCTATTTATCGCGGTGCCTAATCATTTCGGCTATTTTAATATTTTTACTCGCTGCTTTTTATTGCGAGTTGCCCAAACATTTCGGCTGTTTCACATGCATATATTTTTTTTGCTCGCTGATTTTTATTGCGGGTTACCCCATCATTTCGGCTATTTTTATATGCATGTTTTTTTGCTCGCTGATTTTTATTGCGAATTTGGAACCTGATACCAACCTGGGCATCAGCATCGCTACGACTGGAATATTGCCAGGAGAGAATCATCATTTGCCATGAAAGGACTTGGAGTTTGACACCTGTTTAGGCATCAGCATCGCTACCATTGGAATATTGCCAGGAGCAAATCATCATTTGCCTTTGTCGATTTGAACAAAGATGGCTTAGTAGACAGGGTTAGGATCCTGTTGACTAAGACTTTTCGAAATTATGAGCTGTAAGGGTCTCATAAAGTTATTTCTTCCTACGAGTCGTGAGGATCTCGTAAGTGTATTTTCTCCTTAGGAATCGTGAGGATTCCTATGTGTGTGCTCTCCCTTGCAAGTCGTAAGAATCTTACAAGAGTGCTTTCTCCCTATAAGTCGATAGGACTTACAAGTGCTATTCACCATATGAGGACATTTCGCTCCATTGGGGGAACTAGGTGATGGCTATATTTATTTGTGCCTGTGGATTATATACAAGGGCCAATATTGGACCACCTGTAGGGCAACTCGGGGAATGTTATGGCTTAAGAACGAGTTTGGATCCCTGTAACTTAAAGCTTTTGAATCCTATGACCCGTGAGTGTCTCATAGGGGGAGTTCTCCTTATAAGTCGAGAGGATCTCGTAAGTGAAAATTTTACGAGATTGCGCTTTTCCGGGTTTTCACAAACTCGCTGGTAGCCCTGCTGTTTTTACTCACGGCGCCCTTTCGGGTTTTCATCCGTGCCCATTTTGCTTGTGGACATACCGTTTTTTTAACGAGATCGTGCCCATCTGGGTTTTCACAAACTTGCTGGTAGCCCTGCTGTTTTTACTCACGGCGCCCTTTCGGGTTTTCATCCGTGTCCACTTCGCTTGCGGACGTACCGTTTTTTTATGAGATCGCGCCCTTCTGGGTTTTCATAAACTCGCCGGTAGCCCTGCTGTTTTTACGCACGGTGCCCTTTCGGGTTTTCATCCGTACCCCTTTTGCTTGTGGACATACCATTTTTTAACGACCCATCTGTTTACCAATGGGACTTAGGGGTGACTCCACCGCTGGAGTAGCTGTGTAGCCAGTGAGACTTGAGTTGCAGTTTTCGACGTTGGAGCTTTGATTGCAATATAGATCTCAATAGAGGATATCGTCGTATTTAGGGCGATGCGTCATGTTTGAGGCGGTGCACTAGTTTAGGGACAATTTGGTCCATTATCGTCATGCTTGAGGCGACGCGCTAGTTTAAGAACATTCCGGTCTAATGTGGCCATTCGAGGCGAAGTTTTAGTTTAAGGACATCTCGGTCCAATGTTAGTTTAGTCCAATGTCGCCATTCGAGGCGAAGTTTTAGTTTAAGGACGTCTCGGTCCATTGTTAGTTTAGGGACATCTCGGTCCATGGCCAGTTTAAGGACGTAGTGGTCCATTGTTACCATTTTTGAAGTAACGGATCTTCTGGTTATTATTTTCAGGGTTCTGACTTAGGAAGATAGTGAGCGGACACAGGCGTCGTCATCTATCTTTGACCTGAATCGTAACCCGTTAGGCATAGTATCTTTCGAGGAATCACCCATTTATTGGCCGGAAGGGTCTTTCGCCGTGCATATCCATGAGCAGGTAGGCCCCACCTTGGTAGACCATGTCTATGATGTACGGGCATTCATAGTTCGGCTCGAATTTCCCCTGTTTTGCAAGGTTGGGAATCATAGGTCATTTGACAACTAGCACGAGCTCGCCTTGGCGGAATGTTCTCGGCCTAGTCAGTCTTTCATATGAGCGCGTCATTCTTGCTTTGTAAGCTTCTAAGTTTTGCTGCGCCATGAGGCGAGTTTCATCGAGGGCGTCGAGCTCCTCAAGCCGAAGATGGGCATTTTCTTCATCCGTCAGCTCGTATCGAACTGCTACCCGTAGAGAAGGGGTTCTATTTCCAAAGGAAGGACTGCTTCTGTGCCGAATACCAACGCGTATGGTGTTGTATTCGTAGCCGTTTTGAGCGTCGTTCGGTATGCCCAGAGAGCTTCGTGCAGTCTCTCGTGCCAGTCCTTTTTGTTTCTCGACACCGTTTTCTTTATAATCTTCGTCAGGGTCTTGTTGAAAGCTTCAGCTAGACAGTTGGCACGAGAATTGTAGACCAATGAGTATCTCCAATCTATTTTATGTTGTTCTGCGAAGCGGTTGATTTTATGGCTCCTGTAGGCTGGCCCATTATCTGAGATTATCCGTCGCGGAGTGCCGAACCGGTACATGACATGCGTCCTGAAGAAATGGAGGATATTCTCCGTCTTCACTTCCCTTAGCGGTGCTGCTTCTGCCCACTTAGAAAAGTAATCGGGCGTTGCTAGTATGAACCGATGTCCTTTGGATGATGCTGGTTCAATGGGGCCAATTATGTCGGTTCCCCTCATTTCGAATGGCCAGCTAGCTACGGTTGGGTGTAGCGGATTTGGATATTGGTGGATGAAGTCCCCGTGAATCTGGCACGAGCGACACAGCTTCGCATATTCGAGGCAGTCCTGACTCATTGTGGGCCAATAGTAACCCATTCTTTTGATCTTCAGCTTCATCTTTGGCCCGGCTTGATGAGAACCGCAGAGTCCGCCGTGAGTTTCTTGGACGACTCTCTTTGCTTCTTCTGGCCCCAAACACCTTAACCAAAAATAGTCAAGTGACCTTTTGTATAGAATATTATTGACGAAGGCGTAAGACAGAGCTCGTTTCATGAGTTGATGTCTTGACGACGCGTTTTCGGGCGTTCGATGGGATTTGAAGTAGTCTATGAAGATTTCCCTCCAATCCTTGACCTTTTCTTCGTCTTCTATTTGGAGGACCGCTTGTTTGGTCATTTTTTTCCCCTTCAGATGACTCTGTTAAATCCTCCGAAGATATCTTTGCTGGCGTAAGAACTCGGCGGATTTGCACGACGATCTTTACATCATTGAGGTCTTCGTCGGCCAATTCTTTAGCCAATCTAGCCAATGCATCCGCTTTGCTGTTTTCCGAGCGCGATATACTCTCCAAGACGTAGGAGGGGATTTGTGTCAGCAGTCGCTGCACTCTTTCACCATACCTGATCAGTTCTGGCTTGCATGTCTGATAGTCGCCATTTACTTGGCTGACAATGAGCTGGGAGTCTCCATATACGAGGAGGTCTTTGATTCCCATATCAACAGCGATCTCGAGACCTGTTATCAAAGCTTCATATTCAGCCTCGTTGTTAGTACTTGGCTCCGTCAGGGAGAAAGCGTAATTTAATATCCCTCCTTGCGGAGTCACGAAGATAAGGCCTAACCCAGCTTTGATTATGGGGGTGTTATGCTTCCGCTTCTTCATGGAAGATGCTCCATCGAAGTAGAGTTCCCATCGGGCATCATTCTCTTCTTTCTTTGTGTCGAACGCATGTTCATCCGGCAACTCACAATTTAAGGGGGAGTCGGCAGGTATCGGATGCTCGGCGAGAAAGTCGGCGATGGCCTGGCCCTTCACTGCTTTGAGAGGTCGATACGTTATCGAGAACTCCATCAGGAGGAAGGCCCATTTGGCAAGCCTTCCTATTAGTATGGCTCTTGACATCAAATATTTGAGAGGATACACCTTTAATATGAGATGGACTTCATGTGCCAAGGCGTAATGTCTGAGCTTCGTTATCGCGAAGATCAGTGCCAGGCAATACTTTTCGATGGGGGAGTAGTTGTTTTTTGCCCACAGGAGAACTCGAATCAAATAGTATAGAGCTCTCTCCTTTTCCTGATCATTCTCCTGTGCCCATAACGCGCCTAGAGAACCTTCAAGGGCCGTTGTGTACAGGATGATGGGCCTTCCCTTAACCGGAACGGTCAGTACCGGCGGATTCTGCAGGTATTGCTTGATTTCGTCTAGTGCATTTTGGCATCTATGATCCCAGACGAACGAGGTCCCCTTCTTTATTAGATGACTGTAGGGATGGTATTTTCCGGAGAGGTTGGCTATGAAGCGCCGGATATACGCGAGCTTCCCTTGGAGAGACCACAGTTGTTTAAGAGTTCTTGGCGTGGGCATCTCCATAATCGCTTTAATCTTCGAAGGGTCAATTTCAATACCCCGGTGCCGTATGATGAATCCCAGGAATTTTCCCGAGGAGACTCCAAACGCGCATTTGAGAGGATTCATCTTCAGATTATATTTCCGAAGACGTTGGAACACTATATCTAGATGTTCCCATTGTTCCTCATGAGATTTGCTCTTCACCACAAGGTCGTCAATATAGCATTTGACAATCTCGTGTATGAGGTCATCGAAGATCTTTGTCATGGCCCTCTGATAGGTAGCGCCAGTGTTCTTCAGTCTGAAATGCATCACCTTGTAACATAATATGCCCAGCGGAGTCCGGAAGGCGGTGTGCTTTTGGTCTTCAGGATGCATTTTTATTTGGTTATACCCTGAAGATCCATCCATGAAGGAGAAGATCTCATGGGTAGACGTGTTATCTATCATCAACTCGGTAACTGGTACTAGGAAGTCATCATTTGGGCAAGCTTTGTTGAGGTCCCGAAAGTCTACGCAGATGCGCACCGTCCCATTTTTCTTCATTACTGGAACAATGTTGGCAATCCAGTCTGGATATTGAACTTCTTGGATTAAGCCGGAGTCAATTAGTTTCTTGACTTCGGCGTGGATACTCATCTCGAGTTCGAGCCACATTCTTCTTGGCGCCTGTTTGACTGGCTTGACGTCCGGCGATATAGCCAGTTTATGCACCTCTATTTTTGGATCTAGTCCTGGCATCTCGGAATAGTTCCATGCGAAGCAGTCTTTATATTGCGTAAGCATGTCCTTCAGTGTGGCCATCTGTTTTTTAGACAGCAACTCATTGACGAACGTGGGCCTCGGATCGTTTTCCGTTCCTAAGTCAATTTTCCTTAGGTTATCCGCCGTAGTGTGTATTCCATCTTCCAGCTCTTTCGGGGCCGGTGGAAACTCTGAGATCACCTCTTCCTCGTCCTCATTTGTGAAGCACCTAAAGAAGTCATCCATATTCTCGTGCCCTCCCGCTTTTGAGAATGTTATCACGTGGCAGGTATGAGTTTGCTTCCAGTCTTGATGTTGAGCTGGTCCTACCTTCGCGATATAGGTTCTTTTTAGCTCATGCTTCTGCGATGGGGTTACCCTCCAGCTGTCAGATTGAGCGAACCTGCCTTGTTGATATTGGTCTTCGACCCGGTCTTTAGAGATAAAGCAGTCTTCAAGGGGGTGTCCTATTGCTCGGTGGTAAGAGCAATAATCTGGGTGATGAATCTCATTTATCTGTTTGGGGTACCGAGGCTCCGGGAGCGTCATCATTTGATGCTTGATGACAATGTTAAATATTTTCCTTGTCTTGTCTTGGGGGAAAGAGTATTCTTGGCCCATCTTCTTCATAAAAGACAGATTCCAACTGACTTTTTCTCGATTGCGTGGCTTCTTGGATCCGCTTTGCTGTTTTAGAATGTCATTCTCGTTCTTCACCTTGTTTTTGCCCCCGTTTCGGGCTTTTCTCTTGTTGCGAGAACGTACAGCGGGCTGAGGGTGAAGGGCATCGTAATCTTCTCTTTTCGCAGACTGCTGATTGAGACGTTGCGTCCTGGCCTTTTCGTAAATAACCATTTCGCGGCTGTGATCATTCCGAATCTTTTGACCGTCTTCTCTTATTAGCTTGTCAACTTGTTCTTCGAACGACGGACTTGATGTTCTTATAGTGGGATTTTGCTCCGTTCCAACGTCACAGCTATCCGGAAAAGCATTCCTTTCTACACCGGAGCTATTTATGACACGGCAGCCATGGAATCGCTCCCGTTTCTTAGACCGAACATATCCGAGCCCGGTTGTTTCCATCTTCCCGTTGGGCATCTTTCGCTAAGTCCCGGGAACATCCCAGATCTTGTTGTAGAACTGGACTTGTCGAACGGTTTGTTTAAAGGGTACGCCTTGGCATCTTAATACCCTTTTCAATCCATCTACGTAATATTTGGGCAAACGGATTGGTTGAAGCCTGTCAAGCGCAAGCTCGGCACCATGCCGGACTTCTTTCTCCACTTTGGTCTCCGTAGATTGATAGAAGAGGATCGCAGTTTCACCTCTTCGCCTGGGAGGGACGTAGAAAGTCTGCAGCTCTTGTACGCTGTATGTATCAAGCGCATAAAGTTCTTTGTAATGCCATAGCGGAACCACGGTGATTTGTAAACTTTGATCAGCTCCAGTAACGGTTTGCGCTGACAGGCGAGTGGAGAACACGGTGTTAGCCTCATCCTCAGAGTCGTTGCCAAAGACCAAAATAAGAGTAGATGGTCCGGGCCTGTTGCATTGGGGTTGCCCCGAGTAGACTATTTCCTCGTCTTCTTCGGTGTCACTCCTAAAGATCAGGATGGTGACAACGTACTTCCGTTTATCCTCCGGCTTATGACATCTTTCTGTATCATCGAAGTCTGGTAGAAAGTACTTTGCGTCTTTATATTTTCGGACTTCGTTTACGGAGAATGGATTTAGCTCCCCCGTAACGGTGTACTCGAGGCCGTCTTTGAAATACTTCATACACTGGTGTTGTGTAGAAGAGATGACGTTGTACTCGTGTAACCAAGGCCTGCCTAGCAGAGTGTTGAAGTCTTAGCATCAATGGCATGAAATTTGATGTCAGTGATGAGCAGCCCGAAGCGTAATGTCAGTATTACGGACCCGAGCGTCCGTGATGACTGTGAATCGAAACAGGAGATGGTAATTTTATCTCAGGATAGGTGTTGAACGTTCATGCAAATCTCCTTCAGCACCTTCACATTGAGGAGGTTGACAGAAGATCCATTGTCGACAAGGATTTTGCCTATCTTGATATCGTGGCAGTACCTAGTGATGTATAACGGGCGGTTATGCTCGCACGTTCCGAGGAGGAGATCCTCATCGCTGAATGTGATGTCAGCTGTGTGAACCTCTGCCGGTTCGTCCTTCATCTTTTCTTCAGCTAAGAAAGCTTGGAAATGATCAGGATCTTGCAATGCCTTGATCAGAGAATCTCGTGCCTCTTCGGACAGGAGGAGAGCATTCAGTATGCTTAGTTGTGAAGGCATTTTCCTCAGATGTGCTAGGACATTGTAATCCACCTTGTTTTTCTTAGGCGGGTCCCTGGCTGTGAGCTCTTTAACGACTCCATCATCGAGGGCGATTTCTTCAGGGATTTTTTCTTTCCCCTTGTCTCTTTTACTCAAACCTTTATTTGTAGGTTCGAGGTTCTTCTCAGGCAGCGTGCGGTTACGCAGCTGAATGTTCTCGCATGTCTTCTTTTCCTCTTCTTTTTCGGAGGTGGAGTTTTTGATGAGAGGGCCGAGGGTCATTTCTTCCTCAGAATCGCTCTCGAAGGTAAGAACTTGGAGTTTTTCACTTTCCCGACCGGTATCAACCATATGGCAGTTGCCCGTCGTTTTCTCACGCGCACTTGTCGAACTTCTTTGCTGTCTACGAGCTTCGCGTTTCATCCTATTGAAGTGTTGTTGATGGGCAATGTATCCTTGCCACCACTTCTTGAAGGCACTGCATTCCTCGGTGGGGTGGGTAACCCTCCGATGATATAGGCAGTAGTTCGGATATGAGTCCTCTCCGTTGAGGCTTATGACCCCGGGCTTGTTTCCTTTGAGAGATGGTAGCTTCATTCCCATTGACAGGGCTTTGGTGAACCGCTTCTCTGTCTTGATCCTGCTCTTATTGATGGAAGGTGTGCTTTAGCTTGGTTAGAGTACTTTACGACTCATCCTTACCGCAGCTTATTCATCCTGATGCCGACACTTAGCCTTTTCGTATATGGCTATTTCGCCTTCTCGGTCAGCTTTACTCTTTCGAAAGGCTTTGTTTAACAGCCTATCGATCAGGTCTTCTGACAGTTCCAATGATTTTGGCGCCGGTCCTGCCCCCAGTTCCTCTGCGTTGTTTTCTGACGCCGAGGGAGCTTCTTCGCCATTTGACGACGAATGGGAGACCATGTGGCAACTTGCTACATAGTCTTCGGTTTCTGATGAGTCATTTTCTTCATCGTTGTCACTCTTTTCGTTCTTAAGAATATGCTTGAGGAACTCTTCGAGGGTGACCAGTGTCCGCGCCTTCTGGTTGTACTCCTCCAGCGCGTCAATGTACCTTTGTAGGTCTGTGCGTTTGTCGTCATACTTGGCAGGCTGCACAGGCTTCTTGGTCTTCTTTTTTTTCTTCGAAGACTTTGAAGGCTCGACTTGGGGATTTTGCCGTTTATCGACAGTTTTCGGTACGGGACGCGGTTTTAGCATCCCTTCAATTGTTAGTTGTATGTATGCCCTAGAGGCCAGTATTGTACAGATGATGTATATTATATTGGATGCTTGGACATATATAGAGATGACTTTCTTGCTCGATATGATAGTATGCTATCTGGTTGCTCTTTATCTTAACATGTACACTGGTCTCTTTAACCTGTCTTATAGTTACATGTTGGTAAAGCCCTTAGGATGTGTACTTGACTACCTGGACTATGATGCAGATCAAACTAGTGGGGACATGGTAGTCCATAGGTACATCCTTCAAGGTCCCTAGTCGTGGGTGTATCGAGACGGGGCATCGATATACCAGTGTAGACTAGCGTATACGCTTCTCGACCCATCAGATGGGCGATGGATGATCCCATATCCATTAGTGTTTGACATCAGAGATGGTATACGGGTGCTCAGTGGAGACTGGGTACACTGGACGGACTCGCCGAGAACTCCCAGATGGTATTATACCTCACGTCAGATGGCAGTTCTCAGGTGACACTTGTACAGGTTAGTCTGTAGACCCGAGATCGTCATAGAGTCTTGTGTGATTCCCACTGTGCTTTGATCTCCACCTTACCACGTCCATGAGGGCGTGCAAAACGGTGGTCTTTGGGTACAGTCCCGAGTCATATGGAGGCAATGAGCGATAGGAGGGGTTTCGTCTCTCCCGGTATTGGGGGTTGATGTTGCGCTGTGCTCGATTGGCCGTAACAGGGAAGTCCCTGGCCAGGGCTGATCAAAGATCTGCTGGTAAGTGTTACCAGTAGTTTCTCGACCCGTTATGAGCCTCATATCGGCACGACTTATCGGTTTTTGGGGTCTGACGTTTACCACCCCTAGACTTGATATGCGACATATCAGACGAACAGACCGGACTGTACGGTAAGTGTTATTGGTTGGATTCACAGGAGTGTGAGCGGGCTAGCTCGTCGATCTTCTGATCGCTCAATACCCGGGTGGCCGTTACGTTTAGCAGACCGCTTGCGGCTTGTGGGTGTTTGATATGATCATCATCTGCTACCGGCGTATTGACGAGTCTTTAGAGTCCTACACAGGGGTTTCCTGGCTCAAGCGAAACGAAATAGGAGCGCATATGAGATATGTGCGGGACCGAGAATAATGAGAGTGTGTGATACCGTATTTCATTCTCGCGATGAATGTTTCGATTGGTTGTATGCGATATAACCTAGTTATCGAATCGTTGATTCGATAAATCGATACATTGTATACTAGTCGGTTATGTGCGACATGACCAGATCGTTAAATCAAGTGTTGATTTAATGATTTAATGTATAATTATATATTTGATATATTACTTTGCATTAACTAGTATTGGTTCACTTTGAATGGATTTTCTCACTTGATGTGCAAGTTGTATATGTGATATACTTTTGTGCACATGTTTGTATCATGTTTGATGATGCTTGCTCATTTGGTTAAGTGTAAAGAATTAAACCTTGGTTAAGTAAATGGTTAGAGTTTTTATTTATTCATTCATTTATCTTTTTAATTTGGATTAAAAAGAAATTGCAAAAGAAAACAAAATGGTTGCTATCATTCTTGAAGCTTGTTGAAGCTTCATGAAGCTTTGACCAAAGTGACCATTTTGTCTTCATGCTTAACCCTAACCATTCATCTAACCTTAGTCAATTCTCTACACCTAACCATGGTTTATATTATGATAAGTATTCATTTCTTTTGCATTTTGTAAAGTAATACTTATCATATTCTATCTTGAGCTTCTTCTTTTTCTTCAAGAAAAAGCTTGCCATCATCAATGGCTTCTTGAGTAAAAGTGTGAGAAATCCAATTCTAAAGTGAACTCACCTCCTATTTCTTCACCCTCTACCTCTTGCCAAGTAGTATAGGGTGTTTTCTTCACAAGTTTCACAACTTGGTGAAGTTGGAGCTTGATCTTGTGTAACCTCGACGTAGATCATCTTCGGCATCGTAGCCGACGACTAGTCCGTTCATTTCTCCGATGAAGCCGATGCTAGAGTCCGAGATCCGACTTGGACAGCGAGAGGACGTCTACGTGGAGCTAAGGAAGTGGAGAACCGGATCTACAAAGGTTGTAGTTTCTTACCTTTAGTTAAGTTGTTAACTAGTTTATCTTTTCGCCTAAAATTCTAGTTAACGATCCGTATTAGAGTTTCTCGGCACTTGTAAAATGTGAAATTGGCATGGTTGATGCCTTGTGAGACCTCTATTGTGTGCCTAGGAACCCTACATGCCCTAGAGGGCATTATTGTACATATGATGTATATTATAGTGGATGCTTGGACATATATAAGGAGGACTTTCTTGCTCGACATGATAGTATGCTATCTGGTTACTCTTTAACTTAACATGTACACCTATTGTCTCTCTGTTACATGTTGATAAAGCCCTTAGAATGAGTACTTGACTACCAGGATTATAATGTAGATCATACTAGTAGGGCTAGGGTAGTCTATAAGTACATCCTTCAATTGTTCCTAGTCGTGGGAGTATCGAGATGGGGCATCGATATTCCAGATTAGACTAGCGTATACGTTTCTTGACCCATATGATGGGCGATGTATGATCCCACATCCATTGGTGTTTAACATCAAAGATTGTATACGGGTGCTCAGTGGAGACTGGGTACACTGAACAGGACCCGCCGAGAACTCCTAGATGGTATTATACCACACATCAGATAGAAGTTCTCTGGTGACACTGGTACAGGTTAGTCTGTTAACCCGAGATCGTCATAGAGTCTTATGTGATTCCCATTGTGCTTTGATTTCCACCTTACCATGTTCAAGAGAACGTGCAAAACGGTGGTTTTTGGGTACAGTCCCGAGTCACATGGAGGCAATGAGCGATAGGAGAGGATTTTGTCTCTCCCGGTATTGGGGGTTGATGTTGCGCTGTGTTCGATTGGCCATAACAGGAAATCCCTGGCCAGGGTTGCTGAGATTTACTGGTAAGTGTTATCAGTAGTTTCTCGAACCGTTATGGGCCTCACATCGGCATGACTTATCAGGCTATTGGGGTCTGATGTTTACCACCCCCAGGCTGGATATGCGACATATCAGACGAAGAGACCGGACTGTACGGTAGTGTTACTTATTGGATTCACAGGAGTATGAGCAGGCTTGCTTGTTGATCTTCTGATCGCTCAATACCCGGGTAGCCGTTACGACCAGCTAGTACCGCTGACGGCTTATGGGTGACTGATATGATCATCACCTACTGCCGGCGTATTGACGAGTCTTTAGAGTCCTACACAGAGGTTTCCTGGCTCAGGCGAAATGAAGTAGGAGCACATATGTGATATGTGCGGGATCGAGATTAATACGCGTATGTGATACCGTATTCTAATCTCGCGATATGTGATATCGGTCGGTTATATATGATATAGCCGGGTTATCGAATCAAGTGTTGATTCGATAAGTTGACACAAATGATATTAGTCGGTTATATATGATATAGCCGGATTATTAAATCGAGTGTTGATTTAATAATTTAATGTATGATTATATATTTGATATATTAATTTTACATTAACTAATATTAGCTTACTTAAGCATTTCTTTTTCTCACTCATATATAATATATATGTGATATATATTATTGTTTTTGTATCATGGTTGATGATACATTGTACATGGGTGTATGAGACTCATACCATAATTAAGATAATAAAATGTTTAATTATTTAAGGTAAATACAAAATTAGGTGGAAATGAGTCATGGTTGGAAGCTTGTGGAAGCTTGTAGTAACCATTGACTTAGTCCACTAATTTTGTCTTACCCTAGATATTTATTAACCTAACCATTATCTTAAGCCATGGTTAAGTCTCTACATGAGTTAATATAAGATATTATCTCACCCATGGTTGCTATTCTCACTAATTACAATTCTACACTTCATCTAAAGAATGCTCTCTAGATTTTCTTGAGGTGAAGAAATATTGTGAGAAAAATTATTCAAAAGTGAGCAAAAATCCTACTTCATCAATCTACACTAGATTAGCCATTTAGTTTAGGTTGTTTGCTTCACTAATTCCTAATTAGTGAAGAGGTAGCTTGAGTTAGAGTCTCCTCGACGTAGATCATCTTCGGCCTCAAAGACTTCAAGCAAGCTTGTTTATTTCGCTTTGTAGAGCCTAACTTGAGTCCGGTAGATCATTACTTGGAGCGAAGGGACTACTACACGGAGCTTTAGAAGTGAAAGACCGGTCTACAAAAGTTGTATTCCTCATTCACTTAGTGTAATGTTTGATTACATGCTTGCTTTCCCCTAATTCCTCTAGTTAGATCCTTGGTTAGGGTTCTTTAGCACCTTAGAATTTTTTAAAATGGCATGGTTGATGCCTTCCGAAACCTAGTGAGGGTGCTAAGGATCCCAGCATCAATGATTTCCGGTTCAAGTGGGCTTCACCACCTGACTGCCGGACATGCCTGGAGATCCTTCAGCATTCTTTTGGTTTTAGCTGAGAGAACGACTTCCCATGGAGCTTCTTCCACAAGTGAGCATAATGCCCCCGGCGTATCCACCTTTTTAGGAGTGTGCTTCTGAGGCGGGTTTACCCTCCAGTTCTCAGAAAGCGCGAATTTCCCCTGTTGATACTGGTCCTTGACCCAGTTCTTGAAGACGTAGCAATTCTCAATTGGGTGGCTCACCATTCTGTAATAGGAACAGTAGTTGGGGTTGTTGACGTTGCCAGGTTGCGGTGGACGCCGTGGGTCTGGTAATGTAATGAGTTTGTTGTGCACTGTCAGCTCGAACAGTCTTCTCGTCTTGTCACGGGGAAACGAGTAAGCACGTCCTAACCTTTCTTCCAGGGATATGCGCGGACGCATGTTGTTTTGGCGAGCAACCGGTTTCGGGTCACTCGGTTGTTGTTGAGTGTTGGTGAAGAAGGCCGCTTTCCCTTTACCTTTGGCGTTTCGAGGGTCCATTTTTGAGGAGGAAGGCCCATGGCCCATCTGGTCCATTTGGGCCAGCTTGTCGATCAGGGCCTGGAAGGTAGTCGGCTTGAAGAACGTCAAGAACTGGGACACAGTCGTTTGCGGATCTAGGGTCGCAATGAACATGCCCACGGCAGAGGATTCTTCGATGCGTTGTTCGCACTTTGACCATAGGTTCCGCCACCGGATCGCGTATTGGACCCAGCTTTCTCCCGGCTTTACCCTGGCATTGATTAATGCTGTGATCGGGATGTGCTCGCTTGCGCTGGCAAACCGCTGTGTGAACAGCAATTCCATTTTTGTGAATGTTCTCACGGAGTCATTTGGAAGCTTCGAGTACCATTCAAAAGACGTTTTTGACAAGCTACCAACGAACTGGCGAACCAACAGTTTGTCGTCGCCTCTAGTGTTGCCGCATAAAGCTCTGAACTGAGCGACGTGCTGGTGTGGATTGCATGTCCCCTTGTACACATGGAATTTAGGGATCGTATGTCCCGGCGGGTACTTGATTTGATCATACCAGCCTGGATACGATCACCCAGTACTGACGATTTGTCCAGCTGCTTCATTCTCTTGATGAGCTCGTATTTGTTAAGCTATATAGTCATCAAGAGTAGTCTTGGAGATTGTTTCCTCCTTAGCTATTGATAGAGATGGAAGAGGGTTTGATGTTTCCTTTCTGTCGTCCTCAACGATTATCGGTGGATCTTCGGCTGGAGGCTATGGCTGGATCATCATTTCAACCATGTCCTGGAACAGAAGCTCCATCTACTTTATGTTAGCAGCTTGTTCCGCGGCCTCCTTATCCTTCCTTTCAAGCACTCTTCGCGGGAACTCTGTATCGGTCTCCTGCTCTTGACGTTGTTCAGATGCCGATTCCGGGCTTTTTTTCTGCCCGGTAAGTGCTGACATTTTGATCAGCATTTCCTGGAGCTTTTGTTGTTACTCCTGAGCTTTTATCAACGACCGAGTTTACGGCCGATGACCCACGGAAGCACGGCTTTCCTCTTTTCCGAAAGCCATGTAGACTGTGTGCACTATCATGCCCCTAGACTTGGGGCGTTTGGGTCCGTCGCCTTTGGAATTTGCCACGGGCAGTAATATTTTCTCCGGCCTTCTCCTTTGTGGGAGGTCGAAGTTGAAGGAGCTGTTGTATCAGGCGCTTGTGTTGAAGATGTCCCTCTCTGTATGACGGATGGATGGTCCTCCTCTTGCTGAGCCTTCATTTTCTTCAGTCGGCGAGAGTAGTCTTTATTGATCACAGAATCTTGGACTTTTCGCCAGACCCTGTGGATTTGGAAGGACAGCCGCTGAGGGGGCTGCTCCGGCTTTTCCTGCATCATGTTTTCAGCAGGCAGAGGAGATTTCCTCAGCACCGTGGTTAGAGAGTTCTTTCGCACCCTTCTAAGTAGATCAAAGCTATTCCCGGTTGGAACAGCAGCGTCAACTTCCTCCAATGGAGCTGGTGCAGTAAATCCAGAAAAGGATTTGCCCCCGGCTTTCCTCACTCGGCGCTAGTAGCGACGTTGAGCGTATTTTGCATACGGGACTACCTCAGTTGTGGAAGCGGCTCCGTCATGCCCCTGGCTTTGATGAGGGGCTACTGTTGGTGCCAGCCTGTCGAAGACTGATGTCCGTTGAGAGGGAACGACCAATCTTTCGAAGGCCGAGTTCCTGGTAGGGGAGGCACTTTTGAAGACTTCACCTGCAGCAGGAGTTAGAACGGCCAATCTGTTAAAGACCGATCTTTTGGTAGGCGAAGCACCTTTGACAACTTCACCCACCGGAGGAGTTGAGAGGACTATCCGTTCTGGGATAGCCTCTTCAGGTATCGCGAGCCTCTTTGCGGGCCCACTTGAGCTTCGGCTCAGCCTGTTGAACACTGAGGTGACAGACTTAGACGACCCGTTGAGAGGGGCCGTGGTCGTTGCAAGTCGATCGAAGACCGACTTCTTGGGAGCTTCCTGTGGTGGCACTGGGGCGCTGAAGCTCGTTGGCGGGAGCATGGTCCCGAAGAATAATCCAGTGGTGGCTTGAATTACTTACCCCACCGGCATTGAAAAGATGGAGGCCGCATTGGGCCCGTATGTCACTCCTCTAGTTGGGGCGAATCGGGAGTTGCTGTTGCAAGTTGTGCAGTTGGAAGCCATTGATGTTCTCATCTTCTGCACAGGAACAAGACACCAAATCTTAGTACCTCGAATCCAAGGGCAACCATAGCGAACCGCGATTTTGTTCGTGAAACACGATACACGAAGTGTGGAGTGGAAAGAGGAAAAGGTCCCACCGGGCGTGCCGGAATCTGTTTACCACCGAAAACAGAGACGAACCGAGATGGATCGTCTTGCCTGAATTCTGTGGGCAGATGCTATTTGGTTTTATCTGTCCACCTCTTCGAAGATACCAAGTTGATTTATGGCACTGTATATCGGAGGTTTGGACGGATGCAGCCGTTATAGCAGACTTCGTCAGATTCCCGCTCGTTTGTGAAGTTTTTTTTATTATGGGACTCTCTTCCCTGCAGGCGCAAGCCCCTGCAGTTAATTATGTTACCGCATCGCGATAACCACTTTCTCCTGCTCCGGAAGTTCACTTCGTGTCGTGTGTGTTTTTGTATGTTTAGGTTGACCGTGGATTGTATACGAGGACTAATCTATGTTGTCGCCCGTAGGGCGTGGGTTAGTCCAAATCCGTATATTTTTAGATTTGGGATTGGGTTGATTTAAGGGCCGTTAATCTATTTTGAAATTAAGATCGACTTAAATGTATGTGAGCATTTGGGCCTCGATTTATTTTTGTTAAGGATACATTAGTCCAATTTGAGACTAAGATCCATTTAACAATTTTTAGGATCATTTTTATTTCAGATCCAACAAAAGAGCATTTGAGCTCTATTATTTTAGTTTAAGGACGTTTCGGTCAATTATTCATCTTGCGCGCACGTGTATTTGTTACGTGGTGGAATGAACAATGGTGATATGGAATGCACCAATTTGGGGGGCGGTCTGATTTGAGGTGTGCACGTCAATTTGGAAGTGCACCAAAGAGTTGTTGGTTGTCGGGATCTGCCACCTCGCTGAAGACGTTGAAGAATTACAACGACATATATCAGAGGTGTGGAGAGATGTACCCTTAAAACCAAATCCCTTATTTGAAGGGGAAAATAGCTGTTGTAGACCTAAGAAATGTTAGTCATGTTTGAGACTAAAACTATCTTAGGAGATATAAGATGAATATTATTTAGGATATCATCAATGGGAGACCCCTGGTCATTTTTGAGACTGAGGTCAGCATGGGAAAACATGAGCAATATGGGCTCGGTTGTTTTAGTACCAAAGGGGTCTAATCCTCAGGAAACTTAGCCAATTTGGGCCAAGATTGAGTCTCCAACAGTGCTAAGCACTGATGAATACAGTGCTCACGTGCGTTTCACGTGGGCGCTGGATTAGTGTTAAACACTATATTTTTATGGTGCTCATGTGACACACGTGAGGCACTGGATTAGTGTTAAACACTAGAGTTTTATGGCGCTCACGTGACACACGTGAGGCGCCCCAAATATAGGCGATGCCCTTTGGGTTTTATCTCCCCCCTTTTTTATAAGTGCTAAGCACTTGGTTGGAGTTCTCGTGCAAAACACGTGGCTGTCTCTTTTTTTATACTGGGGTGCTTTAACACTCACGTGGAAAACACGTGAGGCAATTTTGATTGTTCTCTCTGTTTGTTTGAAGCACTTACGTGGGAAACACGTGAGGCTTCGAAACAGTGCTAAGCACCAACGATTTGGCCTTGGAGATCTTGGATCACTGTTTTTTTATTGAAGAACTAAGTTCTTTATATAGGATTAAACCCTAATTCTTGGAGGAATTAAATTCATATATCTTCCCGCTCTTCTTCTACCCCTTTCTTTTTATGTAACTTAGTTATTTTCCCCTAGGTTTTGAATCTTGCAGAGCAAAATCTTCCCGATGAGAATTAAATTCTCAACTTATGGGGAGATTTGCTTCTGCAAATCTCAACCAGAGGAAAGAACTGAGTTCTTATATGAAGGGTTAAACTCTTAGAGAGGCAAATGAAAAGTATTTTCTTTTTACCTAATGTTTCAAGGAAGCAAGTCTTTCTTTTGAGAATTAAATTCTCCTGTTCCTCAAAAGCTCACTGTATATTCTTTTTTTAAAGCCTCTGGGGAGCTCTCTCTCTGCGTCTGTCTCTCTGTCTGTGAGACTTGAAGTCTCGGGTTCTTTATATAGTGGAGAGAAGTTTGTTTAATTCTGAGAAAATCTTTCATTGAAAGATCCCAATTGATCTAATTGGTCTCAGAATTGATTTGGGGAATTTTACCCATCATTGGATATTTGATCCAAGAACTTCTGTTTTTACAGAAGATATCGTTCTTGTTTTTAACAAGATTGGGGATATTCTCCCATATACAGAATAAAATTCTATCAAGCGGTGACATTTTAATCACCATTGGATTTTTAATCCAAGGGTGCTTCGTTTAACAGAGTATAATCTTTCTCTGTTTAGAAAGATACAGAAAATATTTTGGATCTTTGATCTACTAACTCCCTATTTAACAGAAAATATTCTTCCCAATAGAATTTAATTATATGTTTAATCACCATTGGATCCTTGATCCAACAGTTCACTAAGTAGAATTTAATTTTACGCAAGAAAGTGTCCTCACGTGGGATTTAATTTAGCCCTCTTAGCTGTTTTGATTGTAGTGCCTATATGCTTTGCATATAGGCGCTCACGTGTTCACCACGTGAGGCATTTTAGCCTATCAGTAGTTTAATTGCAGCGCCTATATGCCTTAGATATAGACGCTCACGTGTATAACACGTGATGCTTGTTTAGCCTATCAGTAGTTTAATTGCAGCGCGTATATGCTTTGCATATAGGCACTCACGTGTTTAACACGTGAAGCTTGTTTGCAGCACGTATATGCTTTACATATAGGCGCTCACGTGTTTAACACGTGGGGCTTATTTAGCCTATCAGTAGTTTAGTTGCATCGCTTATATGCTCTGTATATAGGCGCTTATGTGTTTAACACGTGAGGCTTGTTTAGCCTATCAGTAGTTTAATTGCAGCGCCTATATGCTTTGTATATAGGCGCTCATGTGTTTAACACGTGAGACTCGAATATAGGGGAATTTCCCCTTTCTTACTCTCCCCTTTTTTTATATGAGGGAACAGGGCAGGCCTTGTTCAAATCCGTGAAATCGACGCACATGCGTCATTTCCCGTTTGCCTTCTTGACTATGACTACGTTCGCCAGCCAATCTGAGTAGGCCAAATTTCTGATGAAGTTGGCGGCTAGCAGTCGATCCACCTCGTCCTCTATCGTTTTTTGCTTGGCCGGCGCAAAGTTTCTCTTCTTTTGTCGGACGGGCTTTGCTTTCGTGTCGACCCCGAGCTTGTGGAAGATCATTCTAGGTTCGATTCCGGGCATGTCCGCCGGCGCCCAAGCGAATACGTTCGAGTTATCTCAGAGGAACCGGATTAGGTCTTCACGGTGATCCCCCTGTCAAGAGAGAGCTGATCTGGACTATCCGGCCATCGACCCCTTCTGAGAGTGGGACTTCCGTCAATGCTTCCACCGAGGAATCTCTAATCTCCCTTAGGTCGTCGCGTGTATCTAAAGACCCTTGGAAGTCATGCGTGTCCTCAGAATCGCTGTCCTGCTTTCCGACGGGGGTCGTCGAGGTGAGGCAAATCTTGGCGGTTTGCTGGTCCCCATAGGCTCGGCCTATCCCCTCTTGATCCAAAGGGAATTTGATCACAAGGTGATAAGTCGAAATTTGAGCCCGGAGGGCGTTTATGGTAGGACGTCCCAGGAGAATGTTATAGGATGAAGGGACCTTGGCGACGAGGAAGTCTACCGGTATGGTTTGTGTATTGCCCGCTTCCCCAATATTGAGGAGGTGGGTGACCAATCCCTCGGCAGGGACGGAATGATTGGTGAACCCAAAGAGGACATGGGAGGTAGGTCGAAGGTCGGATGGTTTTAGCCCCATACGCTGGAAACAGTCATAGAACAGGATATCCACCGAGCTCCCTGAATCTACCAAAATTCTCTGAACCTCATAACGGTGGGCTCAGGCCGTTATCACGAGAGGGTCATTGTGAGGAAGCGATATGCCGTGGAGGTCTTCATCGGTGAAGATGATCGGTTCGTCTCTCCTGCACCTCTTGTGTGGTATATCGCTTACACCCTCGACTGGGAGGAGGCGATGGTTCCTCCCAATTTCCCGAGCTGGGTCCGAGGTAACGACTATGATTTGACCAATCGTTAATTCCCCGGGAGGGGTTAGGTCCTTTTGCTTCCGACCCGCCTGCCGCTTGTCCCGCAGGTGCTTCGCCAGGTGGCCAGAGCGGATCAACTACTCGATGTAGTCATGGAGTTGTTTGCAGTTCTCAGTCGGGTGACCCTGCGACCTGTGGAAGGCACGGTATGGGCCATGGAGATGCTTGCCCGCCCTTTGGGTGACTGTCGGGAGCTTAAAGATCCTCTCGCCCTAGCTTCCTCCAGCGGCTCAGTCTGAGAGATGTTTAGAGAAGTGTACTCCAGAAACCTCGGGGAGTAAGGCTTCGGACGATCGACTTTCTTTTTCTCCTCCTTATCCCTTTTCTTTCTGTCTGCATGGTCGGCTCGGGGGAGGTTTGAATTCACTTCGGACTCGAGTTGGATTTCTATCTCGGTCCATGCTTCCACTTCGGCCATGGTCTTAGGTTGCACTAGTGCAAAAGAGAGGAGCCACTCTTTATGCCTAAGACCCGACCTCAGCGCGGTGATAACTGTTTCATCGCGGTGCTCGGGAACCTCCAGGAGGGCATTGTAGAAGCGGGTGACATACCCTTTGAAGGACTCCTTATCTCCGCTCTTGATAGTGAACAAGTAGTCGACCTTCCTTTTCTGTCGTCGGTTCCCGACGAATTGACCGAGGAATAGGGTAGCCATCTCGTCTAAAGTCGAGATGGAGCGTGGCGATAGCCCTCGGAACCAGTCCCGGCCAGCCCGGATTAGGGCGGTGGGGAAAGCTCGGCATTGAGCCGCGTCCGAGCTATCTTGGAAGCTCATGCCCGCCGTAAATGCATCCAAGTGGTCCTTCGGGTCGGACTTCCCATCGAAGAGGGCCACTTTTGGCGGCTTGTTCCTGGACGAGACGTGCTCAGCCAGCAGCTCTTCTGTAAAGGGCTTTGTTAGTGAGTCGGCGGAGTACCTGGCCTCTTCGCCGGACGCATGGCCATCCCGTCGTATGCCTTCGATTTTCTTCTCGAGGGCTTCAAGTCGGTGGTGGTACCCCGAGAATTCTGCACAGTCGTAGTGGTGACTAACCCCGCTCCGGGTCTGCGCGATAGTGTGGCTTCGATTCCGCTTTGTCAAATTTCTCAAATCCTCGGACGAGACCCTTCTTGAGTAGTCCCGACGTTCGCCGTTCGCACGGCCTCGGCGAGAGTGGGGGCATTGGCTGGAAGCAGGCGAGCTGACTGACACCTCCTCAAGGGAGGAGAACGTGCGGCAAACATTGGAACGATGACCTAGTCTTCCCTGGGATCGGGGCGTGGAGCTGTCCAGCGCCCAGCGGGTCATGGAATCAATCACCGCATGCGGGTCATGATGGCCGGAGTTGGCATGCCGATGCTCGGTGACGCTGAGATGAGCGTGAGTGAGATTGAGGGCCTGAGCATGGCCATCTGTCCTTCTTCGGATGTCGTCATCCCGGGGAGGGAGAACTGTGGTCTGGTGGGTAAGGCCCGCCGCATGAACGCGGATGAGGGCATCCACTAGCGACGTGAGCCTGTCTATTCGAGTGGATAAGACGTTGATGACGTTAGGAAGGGGAGACGAACCGCTCCCGCCTCCGTTGTGGCGACTCGTATTTGGAATGTCGCTGTTGTCGCTTGCCATCGAGTCGAGAGCGGAAGATCAACTTTTGGGGTGAAGAAGCTTATGAAACTTCCTATAGATGGCGCCAACTGATGGAGGCTGTGATCTCCTTCAGATGCGGTCTTTAACAGCTGAGATTTGGTTTGGGAATTGACGAGCGTGTGGATCTCAATGGGTGGGTGTTGACGCCGAGCAATTTGCAAAGGAAGTTCCGGAGTGGGTAACCACCGTAGGACCCTCCGGCGATCAAGTTAGTGTCGAGGAATAGATGCTGAGTAACGGCGTTTTGGAATGAGTTGGAGTTACCTGTACTCATACTCATTTATATGAAATGCACATTTATACGTAAACCTTCATTATTTACAAATTTACATATATACTTATTCTCACAAATATGAAATATGCATTAAACACAGTTGTGGTCCTGCTTTTTCAAAAATGAGAAACCCTTTGGATGTTGTGCAATAGAAAATAAGAGGGAAACACAGTCACAATTAAAATTTTGCGCATACAGAAAAAATTGACTGGTTCTCGTATCAAGATTAACAAATTATACGTAGTTAATCAAATATTTTCCTGAAATACGAGTTTCATGTGATGTTGGTTCGTTAGAAGGCCTTGCATTCATAATTTTTTTGGTGATGATAAAGCTGAATAGATATTAGTAATTTAATTGCGAGATATAAGTTTAGTTATGTATTTGAATCCATGTAGATTTAGGGCATGTTTGGTTGCAGGATTAAGATGGATTTGGATCGTGGAATTCAAGAATTCCATAATTCTGTATTTGGTTAGAGAATATATTTATAGGATTCCTTTGTTTTTTATGGGGGGCCCACCACAAAACAAGGAATTCTTGATTCCTAAATTTTTTTAAAGATTTGACACTATTCATTATACTTTTAGATGAGACAAGCGTACTGTAACATTTCAAAAAAATAAAATATTATTTTTTGGGAATTTTTAGAATTTAATATTATTTTTAATGAATATTTTAATATTTGGTATAATTAAATACCGATAAAATGGGGAAAAATTTGGAAAATTATAGAAATTATTAAAAGAGGGCATTTTATGTGAATTATGCCATTTTTAAGTTTTTATGATTAATTATATGCTAATTTAGTGCTAATCGCGATTAAAAATCGCTAATCGGATTTTAGCATATTTGTGCAAAACATGCACCGTATCTTTTTCTACACTTGTTACATATTTTCCCATGGTTTCCTACATGTTTTAGCATGGTTGATGAGTTATTAGAAAGGGGAAAAGAAAAGAAAAGGAAAAGGATTTAGGATATAATATTAGGTATGGTGAAGAGAGAGAAAGAGTGGGTGAGAGTCAACTAGGGTTTTGAACCATTCCCACACCATCATCTCACTCATTTCCTCTCCCCTCCTCAAGTTGCTGCTGCTGCTGCTTCCCCTCTCCTTCTCCTCCATCTTCAACCCCCAAATCTCCATGATAAACACCTCAAAACCCTATCCCCATTTCACAAAAAAGGAGCACAAGCCCTCCGGCTACCCAATAGACCAAGAAAGCCTCCATTTTGGTGCTGTGGAGGATTCATGGGTGCTAACTGAGGTATATTCTTTCACAAAAAGCGTAGTGTTTCGGTTGTTTAGCCTCATTTCAAGTTTAAAATCGTTTTTGCGAAGTTTGGTGAAGTTTGAAGATTTCTAGAGAGGGTTGTGGGATTTTTGAGTTGTGGCTGTGTAATTGGACTTTAGTTGTGACCCTAAACACCCCAATTGCCCAAAAACCTGACCTAACAAAACCTGAAACCCAAAAATATGGAATTACGGGACTTTCATGTCGGTTTGTGACGACTTTGAGGGTGCAGGGAAATCTGGAATGAACTGGGATTTTTACTGGAAAAATAAACAAGTCCAGAGACCAATTTGAGACCCTAGGAACCCCCTGTAGGAAGACGGACCCCATTGAAGCAGGCTTGGCCGGCCTGGCTGGAATTTAGGGGGAGGGGATCAGCCACTTGGTGAGGGGGTGGGTCCAGGTTGCTTCAGTAGGTCATATGTACCCTATATATCACCCTAGTGTTGTTTTGGAACCTTGGTTTCACCTGAGACAAAATCTGGGAACACTTTTATAAGTTGCCGCCTTATGTTTTGCGTATGTTTGAATTCAAGTTTTGGATATTTGGTATTGTATTGGATCACTTGACGTTTGTACGTCTATATCAGGTGTTGATTGGTGATTTTGAAGGGTGGTCCATAGGTTCTAACCTATAAGCTTTTAAGCATATCGTTTTGGTTTTCGTGTGTCGTTTCGTCTTCGATTTGGTTTTAATGCGATGCGATACGTGTGACATTTAGGTACCCCCACGACGATTCGAGACGATGAAGAAGATGTGGCGACATCGACATCGGCAAACAAGATCAAGGTGAGTAGATTATATCTACGGGGGAAGTCGGGTGGATGGCTTATAGCACCCCCGCAGTTCGATATTTAGTATAGTATATATATACTATTTATGATAGCTTATTGTGTGTCGTGGATATTTGAGATGAGATTAGGTGTACTATGATTAGATTAGGGCGTAGAAGTAAACTAGTATAGTTCCTAATTGCGAACCCTAGAATAGGCTTACACCCATACGCACACACATGCATATTCGTTATACTTATACCTAGATGACGAGGATAGTGGTTGATATTTGGAGATGAGTCGATGAGATTGGGCATAGTGCCATGAGATCGGTGATATAATGTGATTCGTATTTGGGATACGACATGAGATTTTAGCGGGCCTTTGGACGTGTGTTTACACACGCATTTTTATAGATGGTATCAGTTGTACTAGACTTAGATCAGTACCCCGGATTATAATCTTTGATAAAGAGGATACCAGATGAATAATGTGATGAATGTGATTTTGACCCGTACCCAGATTTGGGATGCCGTACGACGGATTTACGTACGAGCTATATATTGATGATAGATCCACACTCTTGACTTGATGATGTCATATTATAGATATTGTATCGTATGTGATACTATTGAGGCGGGATCACCGACTAATATATATACATATATATGTATCGACTCAGATGTTAGGCGGCTTCCTTACCTTTCGTTTAGCCTGTTAGCTCAGCCCTATAGTTTAGTGTAGTTGTTAGACTAGATTCGATTCCTACCTATTTCAAAACTAACGAATCGTGGGTATTTTAAAAGACACGCCAAGGATTCTACGGATATTTCAAAGGACGTATTTTTTCTTAAAAACACCGTAGCCCTTATTTCCAAAACACCGCGATTCGTGTTATTTCAAAAGGCACTACTGTATGACTTATATTTATATTAAATGCAGATTAGTTATCATTGTGTTTATCATTCAGCTCCCGCACATTATTGCTGTTCGCTCCGCATCGCATACTTATATTGTGATTTCATATACCATTATTAAACTCATTCTGTTAGGACACCAGCACCATTATCGATGATGCATATGTTCCACGTACACCTGCTTGCCGGCTCACACACTTCATCATCGATAATTGCCATGTCACTACACTGTAGTACTGTTGCATTCAGGATATGATCTCTTGTATGGCATACTTGTGTACATACCCATTATACACCCATATTTATATACATAAGTATTTGCACATACATAGATGATTCTGGCTTGATTAGAAATTTGGGAACCGCAAGATACTCCTTAAAACTAATTCATTTTAAAAGAGCGGTTTTCCCTCAATATATGCATATTAATATTCCATATTGCATGATATACTGATATGCTTACATTTCTTTTACATGCCGCATACATCATGCTTTTGATTATACGCATTGAGATATGTTGTTTCCATGATATTTCTGGATTTGGAAACCGTGGATATTTCAAAAGAGATTATATAATTGTTTTAAAAACCCGGTTACCCTTGATATGATATTTCAGTGCGTCCACCATGTGTTTTCTCGGTGCTGAGAGCAACATGTGAAACCCGAATCTAGGAGCTGGATGAGGCCGATTGCGGGTACATGGTGGACCCGGTATGGTTCCCCGGGGCGAGAAATGTTTTGCGTGGAGCAGACGATGAGCCTGGCAGGGTGGCGAGTACCTACCGGTAATTGTATTTGAGCTCGGTGGATATCCGGAGGGTACCGACCAGAGTTGAGAGATGATATGGGCCGATCTAGACTGACGGAGCCCCATATATATGAGGATTTACGTGCCGATGTTAGGCACAGTTTTCATGATGTTTTCGAGTGTCGATGCTAGACACTCATGTTCCATGATTCGATATGTCGCGAGCGACACATGTTGATTTACATCCTCATACTTCCATGCATATGTTTATGATATTTACATGCATGATGCTTATTGTCATTGGGTGACACGTGGACGAGATCCACATACATACAAACATTGATCACATGGTTGGATGATATCCACATACTCGTAGACTTCTTGATATAGTTGACATTGATTACATTGATCATACCTCATATTTATGATATATTGCTACCTGAGACACTGACACGAGCTTTTGTTACTACACTTATGTATAGATGTTTACCCTAGTCACCTTATCATGCTTCAGACTTATTCATATTGAGGATATATTACTATTGATCGTATTGACCTAGGATTATGTCATGCATACGATTTCTACTCTGCGATATTTTCTATTCACGAGTTGGCAACTCACCCCCGTTGTGCCACAGTTTTGCCGTACAGGTTTCATTGCGGCTTTTCTGGCACACTGCTTCCTTTCTGGGTGATTGCATTGGTAGGTGGGTTCACTCGCATAGTGACCACCCTTGTATTATTTTATTCAGTTGTATCTAGTAATTCCATCAACCAAACTTGTATATTGTTTCAGACTTAGAAAACTAGTTATGTATTATTTCGACCTTAGAGTCGCGCGTTGTAGTATTATGGTTTTCAAGCTGATTTGAGTTTTCCTTTGAGTTTTGATCCTCGCCCTTTGGCGTTGTATATTATACTGCTTGCATGGTTGTGGCCGTCGATTGACGAAGAGCTAGCTCCCGCTTAGGGATGCCTTTTATCATTGCATATATATTATTCTTGTTGTATCCCGTTTGGGGCCGGTATTTACAAAGGAAACTCTGCCGAAATTTTAAAAAAGGATATTGAGGATTTAAAATGCATATTCGGCTTACTTATTTTAAAACCCTTGTGTTAAAAACTTGTTTTCTTCACTTCTTAAAACTATTTCCTTTATTTATTACCTTAAAATGGTTTTAGATTTCCGGGCTTTTGGCTTACTTGAATTAGATGGGGTCCTATAGACTTCATATGATTCAAGTGCCAGTCACGGGCTATTTCAGGTCGTGACAAAGTTGGTATCAGAGTGCTAGGTTAACCTTGGTTCGAGTCTAAGTTTGACTATGTAGAGCCTAGAGTGTTTATATATATACGGAACTTAGGCTTGACCTTACGGAACTTAGACTTAGTCGAGGGGGTATTATACCCGAACTTTCTTCGCGTAGGATGACCCTTGGTTGATGGAGTAGGTAGCTTGAGTAGAGTGACGTACCGTATGTATGTTCCGCGGCATATTTACGATACACTACTCCGCTTAAGAAACCTTAGGATGTACATTTCCTTGCATAGTATTATATTCATTCCTATGATCTATCATCATCGATACTGGTTATGATTTTGCTGCCACGATTACACGGGCAGAGAGAGCTACAGCTAGAGTTACGTCAGCATGAGCTCGTCAAGGACGAGGACTGACCAGGGCGTGATTCCAGAGACATACGATTGCATATGGAGGCATCGTTTTATTGTGTTTTTGCGCCATGAGCGTTTGACAGATCGCTGTTACGAGATTTCCCGGATGTGCTGATCGGCACCAGAGGATCCGGCTACTGCTAGAGGCCAGCCAGAATGTGATGACCATTGATATATCGCTTATTCATGATGATTGAGGCACTGTTCAGCGTACAGACGAATGAACCAGTTGTTGCTGCAAATGACGAGATATCGCCCAGATGTTGGAGCTACTGCAGCATGAGCTTATACTTAGAAATATGATGAAAGGTCGCTAGTCACCCGAGGATGAATGACTAGGACATGTGGTTCGTTCGCTTACCCCGATGCGAGGTCGTCAGATAGATTGATTCCAGCTAGAGACGACTTCACGCAGATTCGTTGAGAGTCGATAGAGACGATCGAATGTCAGGAGCCCGTTTTCTAAGTTTAAAGTATTCGGAAAGACATGCAAGCGATTCTATGGACCCTCTAGAAGAATGAAACCTTAACTCGACATAATGACCGTGTGAAAGCCTTTGAATCTTAGGGTTTGCGGCAGTTCCGCGGTGCCATTAGTGAGGCTTGGGCTTGCCCTTCTACGGCTAGACCGCCGACGCTGTGGTATATACTCGATAGTATTAAACTGTGCCCAAGATATTGAGCTCTTTGGGGATTATAAGGTTTTGACGAATCGATCGGATGGTTCGACATCTTTCGGATATCATGTGATGGGATACACTGCTTGGGAGACTCCAGATACGAGTATAGCCGTTGGAGCGCAGTCCATGCAGCCACGAGAAGACGGGTCCGAATCAGTCGACATTAGAACAAGTGGAGTAAAGAGTTCACACGAGATTTCGACGAGATGACGTTCTACTCCGCTGACATCAGAGATGCGATACGTATGCAGAGGCGTTGTACATGGATATACCTTCCAGAAGGAGTCGCGATGAGCATACAGCCGTTCCGGATCAAGAATTAGCTTTAGTAAAGGACGATGACTTCCGGGCAATTCGGCAGAAACGAAAATTGAGAGAGACTTCGACATGACCTTTCTGGAATACTATACGAGAAGATCTGGACCCAGGAGTGGTCATATTGCGCACACCCAGCAGGCCAGAGTTCGGCATCGTCGACGAGATAGTTGACCAGGTTAGGATAGAGGACCTCACCCAGATGCGTTGTGAATTGATCAAGAAAGGACGAGTATGGAGTATACCTCCGCAGGTTGGGACGAGTTCCCGAGGACGTGTTCGGCCAGATATCTTCTACAGAGTGATGAAGATACCGAGTTCGTTATTTCGAGTCCGTGTGAGAGACTTTGAATTGACCGTAGCCGAGAACATTTGCAGTGCGCAGATAGAGACGTGACATCGGAATAGACAATGATATAGACAAGTGGGACAAGAGGTTGAGGCGAGATGCTGACGAGCTGTTGTTACTCCCCGTTAAGATTAAAGGTCGGATATGTCTACAGAAGCGTTGGGATGCGACCAGTTTCCGAGGAAATATTGTGCTGAGGACGCAGATGATCAGAGAAGTGCCAAGACGGAATCGTCCCCGTTAGCACACCCGACAGGGCCGATGAGCCGATTGATTGCGAGATAGGTAATCTGCAGAGAAGATAAGAACCCAGAGACAGAGGACGCCAGACCATGAACAGGAGGCAAGTAGATATCTTGCGCTGCTAGCATTGGATGCACCGACACCTTCTTGACTTTGAAGGAGGATATACCGACGACGGTATTTATGATTTGTGATTTTGTGATTCGATTATCACGTATCCGTCATCTTGGATTTCGGTATTTTGGACGATCTATTCGCATGATTTGGTCTTGATGGCTGAGTTTCATGATTTCTGTTTTCGTGCACCATGGTTGCACCTACTGGGTATTTATATGTTGCGCATAGTTATTACGCTTGAGGTATTGATTGTGATTTCATGCATATTTTATGCCGGTGATTTGATTTACGCTTCCAGCATAATTTTCATACACTTTTAGTGTTTTGATTGGGATTTTCGCACGTGTTGGGCGCATGTTTTGAGATACGATTTTGGTGCGCACCAGATACACTAAATTGGGATTCCTTGTGCAGGTTAGATGCACCTGATTTTGCTGTCAGGCACACACACTGCCTATGACAAATGTTTCGTGCACACCCGTTGCACCTAAATATTTTTGTGCACATGTATGGCACATATATGGATTTTGATTTCCGTACGCACCAGACGCACATGGTATTCTTATATACATTTTTGGGATTTATTCCTTATGGACCAGTACGTTTTTATGATATTTGCTATTTGTTTTCGTACTGAGCAGGACTAGTCAGAGGATAGTGCCTGGATATACTTTTCATGCATTTTCTTCAGACATTTACATGTATAGTTCTGATTTATATCATATTGGTTTTGTTTTGGATTTGACAATTTGTCTGTACCATAACTCCGATAATTGTGGGATGCTTGACGGAGTTTTGTTTTCGAGTTATCTGCTCATTACTCATGCGCATGCATTGCGCTATGATGCGTTTTATGTATTGATGATTTCGGAACCCCGATGTCTTAGACTTTTTACTGAAATGTTTTAGTATTTGAGGGGTTTAAATTTAAATTCGGGGACTGAATTTCTTTAAGGGGGGAAGATTGTATTCAAAAAAATAAAATATTATTTTTTGGGAATTTTTAGAATTTAATATTAATTTTAATGAATATTTTAATATTTCGGTATAATTAAATACCGATAAAATGGGGGAAAATTTGGAAAATTATAGAAATTATTAAAAGACGGTGTTTTATGTGAATTATGCCATTTTTAAGTTTTTATGATTAATTATATGCTAATTTAGAGCTAATCGCGATTAAAAATCGCTAATCGGATTTTAGCATATTTGTGCAAAACATGCACCGTATCTTTTTCTACACTTGTTACATATTTTCGCATGGCTTCCTACATGTTTTATCATGGTTGATGAGTTATTAGAAAGGGGAAAAGAAAAGAAAAGGAAAAGGATTTAGGATATAATATTAGGTATGGTGAAGAGAGAGAAAGAGTGGGTGAGAGTCAACTAGGGTTTTGAACCATTCCCACACCATCATCTCACTCATTTCCTCTCCCCTCCTCAAGTTGCTGCTGCTGCTGCTTCCCCTCTCCTTCTCCTCCATCTTCAACCCCCAAATCTCCATGATAAACACCTCAAAACCCTATCCCCATTTTCACAAAAAAGGTGCACAAGCCCTCCGGCTACCCAATGGATCAAGAAAGCTTTCATTTTGGCGCTGTGGAGGATTCATGGGTGCTAACTGAGGTATATTCTTTCACAAAAAGCGTAGTGTTTCGGTTGTTTAGCCTCATTTCAAGTTTAAAATCGTTTTGGCGAAGTTTGGTGAAGTTTGAAGATTTCTAGAGAGGGTTGTGGGATTTTTGAGTTGTGGCGTGTAATTGGACTTTAGTTGTGACCCTAAACACCCCAATTGCCCAAAAACCTGACCTAACAAAACCTGAAACCCAAAAATATGGAATTACGGGACTTTCATGTCGGTTTGTGACGACTTTGAGGGTGCAGGGAAATCTGGAATGAACTGGGATTTTTACTGGAAAAATAAACAAGTCCAGAGACCAATTTGAGATCCTAGGAACCCCCTGTAGGAAGACGGACCCCATTGAAGCAGGCATGGCCGGCCTGGCCGGAATTTAGGGGGAGGGGATCGGCCACTTGGTGAGGGGGTGGGTCCAGGTTGCTTCAGTAGGTCATATGTACCCTATATATCACCCTAGTGTTGTTTTGGAACCTTGGTTTCACCTGAGACAAAATCTGGGAACACTTTTATAAGTTGCTGCCTTATGTTTTGCGTATGTTTGAATTTAAGTTTTGGATATTTGGTATTGTATTCGATCACTTGAGGTTTGTACGTCTATATCAGGTGTTGATTGGTGATTTTGAAGGCGTGGTCCATAGGTTCTAACCTATAGGCTTTTAAGCATATCGTTTTGGTTTTCGTGTGTTGTTTCGTCTTCAATTTGGTTTTAATGCTATGCGATACGTGTGACATTTAGGTACCCCCACGACGATTCGAGACGATGAAGAAGATGTGGCGACATCGACATCGGCAAACAAGATCAAGGTGAGTAGATTATATCTACGGGGGAAGTCGGGTGGATGGCGTATAGCACCCCCGCAGTTCGATATTTAGTATAGTATATATATACTATTTATGATAGCTTATTGTGTGTCGTGGATATTTGAGATGAGATTAGGTGTACTATGATTAGATTAGGGCGTAGAAGTAAACTAGTATAGTTCCTAGTTGCGAACCCTAGAATAGGCTTACACCCATACGCACACACATGCATATTCGTTATACTTATACCTAGATGACGAGGATAGTGGTTGATATTTGGAGATGAGTCGATGAGATTTGGCATAGTGCCATGAGATCGGTGATATAATGTGATTCGTATTTGGGATACGACATGAGATTTTAGCGGGCCTTTGAACGTGTGTTTACACACGCATTTTTATAGATGGTATCAGTTGTACTAGACTTAGATCAGTATCCCGGATTATAATCTTTGAAAAAGAGGATACCAGATGAATAATGTGATGAATGTGATTTTGACCCGTACCCAGATTTGGGATGCCGTACGACGGATTTACGTACGAGCTATATATTGATGATAGATCCGCACTCTTGACTTGATGATGCCATATTATAGATATTGTATCGTATGTGATACTATTGAGGCGGGATCACCGACTAATATATATACATATATATGTATCGACACAGATGTTAGGCGGCTTCCTTACATTTCGTTTAGCCTGTTAGCTCAGCCCTATAGTTTAGTGTAGTTGTTAGACTAGATTCGATTCCTACCTATTTCAAAACTAACGAATCGTGAGTATTTTAAAAGACACGCCAAGGATTCTACGGATATTTCAAAGGACGTATTTTTTCTTAAAAACACCGTAACCCTTATTTCCAAAACACCGTGATTCGTGTTATTTCAAAAGGCACTACTGTATGACTTATATTTATATTAAATGCAGATTAGTTATCATTGTGTTTATCATTCAGCTCTCGCACATTATTTCTGTTCGCTCCACATTGTTAGGTCCACGTTACCTCTCCCGGTACTTACGGGGTTGCGGAAACGGTAAATCAAAATTTTTCTAAACTTTGTAACATGGACCGTAAAAGCCGGATCTTTGCTAAACTAAAACTAGTATTCTAGCTAAAGAGAGTTAGCTACTATGGAAGATGGTTATACCTAAACTTGAACTCCTTCTCTTCTTGTTGTTGTTCTTCTTTCTTGTTCTTTGTAGAAGCTTGAATGGTTCTCTTCTCGTCGCCTTCTTCTTGCCGAAGATAGATCCACCTCGAAGGTTCGACCTTTGGGCTCTTCCTCGATCTTTGAGTGAACTAGGGTTTCCGGCTTGCTAAACCTTCATCCTAGAATGAGTAGAGAGTGATTAGGGTTTGCTTTTCTTTCTAAAGAGAATGATTCTCAACACATGAGAAGGTTTCTCTTTTTCAAGAGGAAGAAGAAGATGAAATGAGGAGAGAGAGAGGTTATGATAGAATGAGCTCTCATTTTTCTTTCTTGCAACCATAATGCAAAAGAAAAATATTATCTAAATGATAATAATTGAAAATGAGAATAGTTGATGGTAGTATTTTGAATGACCACAACCATGCTTCATTTAATAAAAAGTAAGCATGAATCAAGGAAGACTTTTTAAAGCATGATGTAGTCAATGGTCAACAAGTCAACCAAGGTCAACAAGTCAACAAAAAAATCAACCATAACATAATTCTCATTTAATTACTATTATTAATAGATAATATATAAATCCATTAGGGTTTGGAAAAAGAAGACTGTCAACTGTGCATACGCACCCGTTCCGAAACCCTAATGAAAAACCTCATTCTCCGCCTCAAGCAACTGTGCATACACACCTGCATTCTCGTTCCGAGGAACAAGAATACCAAGATATAAAAGCAACCCCCAAAACATATACCAGTATCTGGCTCAAACCAGAGCCTGCCAGTATAATCCGTCCGGACTCCAAACGTGCACAAGTGCGCGGATGAGAACGAACCCTGTCGCAAAACCATGCGACCTCTACTCTGTTTTGCCCAGAGGCGAATACCCTCTGTGTGGGACTCTAAAGACTCGACACTACGCTGGCAGTGGGTTTAACCACAGACCGCAAGCGGCACTAGCTGTGCGTAACGATCCCCAGGTAGATGCCGACAAGAAGGCTGACGAGGTGAAACCCCATCTGAACTCCTACTGAGTCTGAATGTGACATTCTCCGTACAGTCCGGTCTGTTCGTCTGATACATCGCATGGCGGGCCTAGGGGGCGGTAAACGTCAGTCCCCTAATAGCGGTACAAGTCGTGTCGGAGTGAAGCCCAATACACCCTGAGATAACACTGGAACCTACCAGTACATCTCGCTTGCCCTGGCCAGGGACTACTTGTGTAATGGCTCTCCTAGACACAGCGCGATGTCAACTCCCAATACCGGGAGAGACGAATCCTGTCTAACCGTCACTGCCTCCAAGTGCTTCGGGACTGCTCCCAACTACTACCTGTTTGCACGACTCAATAGAGCCGTGGTAGGGTAGTAATCAAAGAACAGTGGGAACACACTCGAGGCGAAGTGACAGTGTCAAGTCAGCGGACTAAGCTGTACTCATGTCACCTGGGAACTGATAACTGACGATAGGTATAATACCAACCATCAGTTCCCGACGAGTCCTGTCCAGTGTACTCGTAACCCAACGAGCACCCGCATACTATCTCAAGTACGACGTACTGACGGCTGTGGGACAGACCGTCTCCCGTGCTGGGATGAGAAGCGCATACGCTAGTCTACTCCGGAGTATCGATGCCCTATCTCGGTACTCCCACGACTAGGGACGTGTATAAGGATGTGCTTGTAGACTACCCAGCCCCCACGAGTGTGATCGCCATCACAACGCCGGTAATCAAGCAAAGATCCTAAGGGCTCTACTAATGCGTATAGGTGATATAATAAATAAACACACATGTACACATTAAAGCAGAGGCAAACCAAGTAGCATACTACTATATTGAGCAAGATTGTCTGTACAACTGTGAATATCCCAAGCTTCCATCAAGTAATATACATACTAGTATGATACAGTAATGGCCTCTAGGGCATATACACTAACAATCTCCCACTTGCACTAAGGCCATGTACTGGCGTATCGAAGACCTATCATCTCGATCAGCCGCTCGAACTGAGTCTGGGGTAAAGCCTTCGTGAATGGGTCCGCAGTGTTGTCCTTTGTGTCCACTCTCCGCACCTCGATTTCCAGTCGATCAATGATCTCCCTGATCAGGTGATACCGCCTTAAGATGTGCCTGGATTTCTGATGGGACCTTGGTTCCTTCGCTAAAGCTATAGCCCCATTGTTATCGCAATACAAAGGTATTGGGTCAACAATGGACGGAACCACCTGAAGTTCACTAATGAACTTCTTAATCCAGACCGCCTCTATTGCGGCATCGCTTGCAGCAATGTATTCAGCCTCCATCGTCGAGTCTGCGACGGTATCCTGCTTGGAACTCCTCCAACATACCGCCCCTCCGTTGAGGGTAAACACAAAACCCGAGACAGACTTGCTGTCATCTTTGTCACTCTGGAAGCTTGAATCGGTAAAGGACTCGACCCTGAGGTCTCCATTACCGTAAACCAGGAACATCTCCTTAGTCCTCCTCAGGTACTTGAGAATGTTCTTCACTGCTGTCCAGTGGTCCTCCCCTGGGTCTGACTGATACCGGCTTACCGTGCTCAACGCGTAAGCTACATCTGGTCTTGTACATAGCATCGCATACATTATAGATCCTACCGCCGAAGCGTAGGGTATAGTGCTCATGCGAACCCTCTCCTCGTCAGTCTTAGGAGACATCTTCTTGGAGAGGGTAATTCCGTGCAATGCGGGTATGTTACCGCGCTTGGAATCCTCCATACTAAATCTCTTTAGTACGGTCTCTATGTACCTGGACTGCGAAAGTCCCAATAGTCTCTTGGATCTATCTCTATAGATCTTGATCCCCAGAATGTACGAGGCATCACCCAGGTCCTTCATGGAGAACCTTTGTGACAAAAACAGCTTGACCGATTGTAGCATAGGAACATCATTTCCTATCAAAAGAATGTCGTCCACGTACAAGACTAGGAACACGACAGTTCGTCCTACAATCTTCTTATACACACAGGGTTCATCTTCGTTCTTGATGAAATCAAATTCCTTGATTGCCTCATCAAAACAGATGTTCCAGCTCCGCGATGCCTGCTTTAATCCATAAATGGATTTAAGCAACTTGCACACCTTTCCGCTGCTCCCACTGTCTACGAAACCTTCTGGTTGATCCATGTAAACGCACTCTTCCAAACAACCGTTTAGGAAAGCCGTCTTAACATCCATCTGCCAGATTTCATAGTCATGGAAGGCAGCAATGGCAAGTAAGATCCGAATGGATTTGAGCATAGCCACCGGAGAAAAAGTCTCATCATAGTCCAAACCAGGTCTTTGACGAAAACCTTTTGCAACGAGTCTAGCTTTATAGGTTTCCACCTGCCCATCTACACCAAGTTTCCTTTTGTAGATCCATTTGCATCCAACGGGTTTTACCCCAGGTGGAGCAATATCCATGGTCCACACTTTATTGGCGTACATGGACTCCATTTCAGATTGCATTGCTTCCTGCCACTTATCAGAGTCCCTACTGATAATGGCCTGCCTGAAACTGGTAGGGTCATCTTCTTCCAAGATGCAATCCTCTCTATCCCCGTCAATGAGAAAACCGTAGTATCTCTCGGGCGGATGAGAAATCCTACCAGATCTGCGGAGTGGCTGAGGTTCTTCTGGGGTTATTGAATTCTGAGGTTCTGTCAAATTTTCAGTTTCATTTTGTGGTCGCTGAATTTCTTCCAGTTCTACCGAACTCCCACTTGTTTCTTTTGCAAGAAATTGCCACTCTAAAAAGGTGGCGTGGCGAGATACAAACACCTTCTGTTCCTCGGTGTGGTAGAACAGATATCCTGCGGAGTTCTTAGGATATCCCACAAATTTACATAGAACTGAACGTGCCTTAAGTTTGTCCGGATTTTGTACTTTTACATAGGCCGGACAACCCCATATCTTAATGCCTTTAAGATACGGCTTCTTACCATTCCATATCTCGAACGGTGTCTTAGGCACAGATTTAGACGGAACATCGTTCAATAGGTACGCCGCTGTCAGAAGCGCATGTCCCCAAAATGAAAGAGGCAACTCAGCACTACTCATCATGGAGCGAACCATATCCAATAGGGTACGATTCCTCCGCTCCGATACACCGTTGTGCTGTGGTGTATAAGGAGGAGTAAGCTGAGAGAGAATACCATTCTCTTTTAAGTAATCTAGGAATTCCGTGCTTAAGTACTCCCCTCCCCTGTCAGACCGGAGGATCTTGATACTTTTGCCTGTCTGGTTCTCTACTTCCTTTCTGTATTCCTTGAATTTCTCAAAAGCTTCAGATTTGTGTTTCATCAGATACACATATCCGAACCTAGAGAGATCGTCAGTGAATGTGATGAAGTACGAGAACCCACCCCTTGCATGTATAGACATCGGACCACACACATCACTGTGTATGAGTCCCAAGAGCTCTCTTGCTCTTTCTCCATGTCCGGTGAACGGAGATTTGGTCATCTTCCCTTTGAGACAAGACTGACAAGTTTCATAAGATGAAAACTCGAACGCATTCAAGAGTCCATCTCTATGCAACTTACTCAGTCTTTTCTCTCCGATATGACCGAGTCTACAATGCCACAAGTAGGATTCATTCGTATCTGAATTCTTCCTCTTGCGTGTGTTTTGTATATTGAGAACTGTATTCTGATTTAGAACGTAGATACCATTAAACAGTGTACCCTCTGCAACCAGTACCTTATCAAGGTAAATGTTCATGATATTCTTTTCAAGAACAAACTTATATCTATCTTTATCGAGTAAAGAAACTGATATGATGTTGCAAACCATAGAGGGTACATAGTAGCAATCGTTCAAAATCATAGTCTTGCCATTTGGCAATACTAGGTGATATTCACCGACGGCTGCCGCATAAACTTGTGCTCCGTTCGCTACTCTGAGCGACATATCACCCGGTGCAACTTTCCTACTTTTTCTCAGTCCTTGCAATAAATTACAAATATGAGATCCTGATCCGGTATCAAGTACCCAGGAGGTAGGGCTGACCGTAAAACAGTTCTCAATTACAAGAACACCTGAAGTAGATGCAAAACCATGCTTCTTCTTCAACTGGGTATCCTGGAAATCCATACTTTCCTCTTTCCCATTCTCATACTCATGACGGTTGTCACAAGTTAGAGCTGAACCAACTTTCCCCAGTCCCGAATAAGAATTCGGTTCGGTCAAGCGATACATTTTATTATCTTGATTAGGGCGTGAAAAGGTTGCTGCCTGGAGAGAGAGAAAAGAAACACTCAGCGTATGCTCGTGCAAGATTAGATTGGTTTATTAATTTATCTAACCAGGGTGTCTCCCACTGTTTCCTCAAATCCTTCTTAAAACCTTTTTAAAAGAAGAACTAGCCGGGTTTTAATTCACGTTACAATACTTGCTTAACCTTTCAGCCAGGCTAGTGTCGGTACTTCGAGGGAGGTTTTCCAACGCTTTCGCGAAGTTCCTTAATTAAAGAACCTCTTTTCCCTGTGGGCGTAACCCCGCTAACACCTTTCTAGACACCTACTAGGTTTATAGCATTGATCGTTAAGTGAAATAATCTCCCGAGAGTAAACCAACTCATCAGTGGGATCGGGATCCAACTGTCATTGTGTGATAACCTAGATGGAATCCACTCTAGTCACCACACTCCAGAAGGTATGCTAAACCTGCAAGTTTCAGTTCTTTTGAAACTCCCGATGTGGTTTTTGCCCCTAGGATCCAAGTGACCTTGACTGAGCCAAAATGTCAAAAGATCCTAGTCAAGTTCAACCCGTCATTATCTTGACTGCATTAGACCCACCCGTACGAGTCCTTGACTGAGCCAAAATGACCGCACGACTGTCCTAACCAATCACTTTGTATCCTACGGAAAAATATTACATAGCTACCGTTCACTACGCCTCGGCTGAGCACGAAATACGTAGCACGAATACTAAGCAATATTAATCCGAAACGACGGAGGGCTACGACTGGGTTTTTGGCGAAAAACCCGTTAACGTAATGAACTTGATTTCGTTGAAGGAACGTGATACACCCTTTTGAAAATATAGTGGCGAAAAACTTTTGCTAAAGAGGTCACTCCCGGTGAAGGGATCTCGGCTCTTTCCTCGTCGAGTGAGGTGCTGGGCATTCGTAAGATGAATACCTCGATGCAAAGCAAGAATAATCGACTATAGTGAAGTTATTACCCTGACGCAAATTTTTGTCCAAGGGGTCACTCCCGGTGAAGGGATCTCGGCCCTTGCCTCGTCGACTGAGGTGCTGGGTATTCATAACCGAATACCGCGATGCAAAACAAAAATGAACGTCCTTGTAATAACAGCTTTTTGAAAAAATTTGTTCCAACAACGTCTTTTAGGTTTATTTTCTTGCATTAGTTCTTTTAATGCGTGATATTCTTGCATTAGTTCTTTTAATGCGTCCCATCATTTAATCCTACCATTGCAGAAAACAACCAAAATATGACGTACGCTTATGCCATTCGCATTCGCCACGGGGTCCCGTCATCACTCGTTAGGTTACTTAACTAACGACAGAGCGGGGGCTGGGCTAGCGCGGCTGTAAAACATAAGCAACGCCTAAATAGTAAAGCAATGATAGACATTACAGATCACAGATGAATACATTGGATATACTAGCAATCCGCAATCCTTTCGAGCCTGGAACGAAAAGCGGATAACACGGTCGCGGTGAATAGCCAAATACCCCACCCAAGACCCCTACGGGTGCGGCAAACTACCCGCCAAGTACCCGAAGCGAAGCAACCTCCCTCAATGCCATGAGTAGGCCACTCGGCACTTCGAGCTACCCGGTAGTTTGTGCACCCCTCCATGGGTCTATCCTAGGAGCAAAAATAGTAAAAAGAATTATACAATGACGGCTACAACCCCGACCCGGTTGTGCGGCCAAACAAATAATATAATTACATCAATTTACATTTACAATGAATGAAAGAAAAACAAAAGCTCATCTCACATCCACCCCGGCTATTCACCCGCGACAGTCCAACACATTCATATACACATTCCAGCACATTACAGATCATGTATAACCCCGACTAATCGACTTATAGCGATTAGCCGACGTTCAATACATGCAAACATCACAGATATAACCAACATAGTCAAAGTGCAGTGAAGTTCGGAAAAAATACGGAATTATAGGACCCCAAAAGCAAATTTCAGTTCTGGAAAATCTGGGTACATATAATACATCTTAAAAATCACAAAATCCAACCAGAAGAACACTGCACGAAAAACGATGCATCAAGGAAACCAATCTGCGGCGCTTCCGCGGCACATGCCTACCTCGTGCCGCGGAAGCGCGGCGAGTTAAATGAATGACGTCATCGTTTTTCTTCTGCGTTCAAACAAAACCCTGAGACGATTTTACAAGTATAAAGTTTTTTATTTTGAGCCAAAAAAATTTCAACAGAAACTTAGGTTTTTAGTTTTCCGGTTTTGCGATTTTTCGGTTCCGAACTTCGTTACACTTCACTACCAAGCTAGTTTAAGTTTAACCTGGCTCTGATACCACTGTTAGGTCCACGTTACCTCTCCCGGTACTTACGGGGTTGCGGAAACGGTAAATCAAAATTTTTCTAAACTTTGTAACATGGACCGTAAAAGCCGGATCTTTGCTAAACTAAAACTAGTATTCTAGCTAAAGAGAGTTAGCTACTATGGAAGATGGTTATACCTAAACTTGAACTCCTTCTCTTCTTGTTGTTGTTCTTCTTTCTTGTTCTTTGTAGAAGCTTGAATGGTTCTCTTCTCGTCGCCTTCTTCTTGCCGAAGATAGATCCACCTCGAAGGTTCGACCTTTGGGCTCTTCCTCGATCTTTGAGTGAACTAGGGTTTCCGGCTTGCTAAACCTTCATCCTAGAATGAGTAGAGAGTGATTAGGGTTTGCTTTTCTTTCTAAAGAGAATGATTCTCAACACATGAGAAGGTTTCTCTTTTTCAAGAGGAAGAAGAAGATGAAATGAGGAGAGAGAGAGGTTATGATAGAATGAGCTCTCATTTTTCTTTCTTGCAACCATAATGCAAAAGAAAAATATTATCTAAATGATAATAATTGAAAATGAGAATAGTTGATGGTAGTATTTTGAATGACCACAACCATGCTTCATTTAATAAAAAGTAAGCATGAATCAAGGAAGACTTTTTAAAGCATGATGTAGTCAATGGTCAACAAGTCAACCAAGGTCAACAAGTCAACAAAAAATCAACCATAACATAATTCTCATTTAATTACTATTATTAATAGATAATATATAAATCCATTAGGGTTTGGAAAAAGAAGACTGTCAACTGTGCATACGCACCCGTTCCGAAACCCTAATGAAAAACCTCATTCTCCGCCTCAAGCAACTGTGCATACACACCTGCATTCTCGTTCCGAGGAACAAGAATACCAAGATATAAAAGCAACCCCCAAAACATATACCAGTATCTGGCTCAAACCAGAGCCTGCCAGTATAATCCGTCCGGACTCCAAACGTGCACAAGTGCGCGGATGAGAACGAACCCTGTCGCAAAACCATGCGACCTCTACTCTGTTTTGCCCAGAGGAGAATACCCTCTGTGTGGGACTCTAAAGACTCGACACTACGCTGGCAGTGGGTTTAACCACAGACCGCAAGCGGCACTAGCTGTGCGTAACGATCCCCAGGTAGATGCCGACAAGAAGGCTGACGAGGTGAAACCCCATCTGAACTCCTACTGAGTCTGAATGTGACATTCTCCGTACAGTCCGGTCTGTTCGTCTGATACATCGCATGGCGGGCCTAGGGGGCGGTAAACGTCAGTCCCCTAATAGCGGTACAAGTCGTGTCGGAGTGAAGCCCAATACACCCTGAGATAACACTGGAACCTACCAGTACATCTCGCTTGCCCTGGCCAGGGACTACTTGTGTAATGGCTCTCCTAGACACAGCGCGATGTCAACTCCCAATACCGGGAGAGACGAATCCTGTCTAACCGTCACTGCCTCCAAGTGCTTCGGGACTGCTCCCAACTACTACCTGTTTGCACGACTCAATAGAGCCGTGGTAGGGTAGTAATCAAAGAACAGTGGGAACACACTCGAGGCGAAGTGACAGTGTCAAGTCAGCGGACTAAGCTGTACTCATGTCACCTGGGAACTGATAACTGACGATAGGTATAATACCAACCATCAGTTCCCGACGAGTCCTGTCCAGTGTACTCGTAACCCAACGAGCACCCGCATACTATCTCAAGTACGACGTACTGACGGCTGTGGGACAGACCGTCTCCCGTGCTGGGATGAGAAGCGCATACGCTAGTCTACTCCGGAGTATCGATGCCCTATCTCGGTACTCCCACGACTAGGGACGTGTATAAGGATGTGCTTGTAGACTACCCAGCCCCCACGAGTGTGATCGCCATCACAACGCCGGTAATCAAGCAAAGATCCTAAGGGCTCTACTAATGCGTATAGGTGATATAATAAATAAACACACATGTACACATTAAAGCAGAGGCAAACCAAGTAGCATACTACTATATTGAGCAAGATTGTCTGTACAACTGTGAATATCCCAAGCTTCCATCAAGTAATATACATACTAGTATGATACAGTAATGGCCTCTAGGGCATATACACTAACACACATCGCATACTTATATTGTGATTTCATATACCATTATTAAACTCATTCTGTTAGGACACCAGCACCATTATCGATGATGCATATGTTCCACGTACATCTGCTTGCCGACTCATACACTTTATCATCGATAATTGCCATGTCACTACACTGTAGAACTGTTGCATTCAGGATATGATCTCTTGCATGGCATACTTGTGTACATACCCATTATACACCCATATTTATATACATAAGTATTTGCACATACATAGATGATTCTGGCTTGATTAGAGATTTGGGAACCGCAAGATACTTCTTAAAACTGATTCATTTTAAAAGAGCGGTTTTCCCTCAATATGTGCATATTAATATTCCGTATTGAATGATATACTGATATGCTTACATTTCTTTTACATGCCGCATATATCATGCTTTTGATTATACGCATTGAGATATATTGTTTCCATGATATTTCTGGATTTGGAAACCGTGGATATTTCAAAAGAGATTATATAATTGTTTTAAAAACCCAGTTACCTTTGATATGATATTTCAGTGCGTCCACCATGTGTTTTCTCGGTGCTGAGAGCGATATGGGAAACCCGAATCGAGGAGCTGGATGAGGCCGATTGCGGGTACATGGTGGACCCGGTATGGTTCCCCGGGACGAGAAATGTTTTTCGTGGAGCAGACGATGAGCCTGGCAGGGTGGCGAGTACCTACCGGTGATTTTATTTGAGCTCGGCGGATATCCGGAGGGTACCGACCGGAGTTGAGAGATGATATGGGCCGATCCAGACTGACGGAGCCCCATATATATGAGGATTTACGTGCCGATGCTAGACACAGTTTTCATGATATTTTCGAGTGTCGATGCTAGACACTCAGGTTCCATGATTCGATATGCCGCGAGCGACACATGTTGATTTACATCCTCATACTTCCATGCATATGTTTATGATATTTACATGCATGATGCTTATTGTCATTGGGTGACACGTGGACGAGATCCACATACATACAGACATTGATCACATAGTTGGATGATATCCACATACTCGTAGACTTCCTGATATAGTTGACATTGATTACATTGATCATACCTCATATTTATGATATATTGCTACCTGAGACACTGACACGAGCTTTTGTTACTGCACTTATGTATAGATATTTACCCTACCCATCTTATCATGCTTCAGACTTATTCATATTGAGGATATATTACTATTGATCGTATTGACCTCGGATTATGTCATGCATACGATTTTTACTCTGCGATATTTTCTATTCACGAGTTGGCAACTCACCCCCGTTGTGCCACAGTTTTGCCGTACAGGTTTCATTGCGGCTTTTCTGGCACACTGCTTCCTTTCTGGGTGATTGCATTGGTAGGTGGGTTCACTCGCATAGTGACCACTCTTGTATTATTTTATTCAGTTGTATCTAGTAATTCCATCAACCAAACTTGTATATTGTTTCAGACTTAGAAAACTAGTTATGTATTATTTCGACCTTAGAGTATCGCGTTATAGTATTATGGTTTTCAAGCTGATTTGAGTTTTCCTTTGAGTTTTAATTCTCGCCCTTTGGCGTTGTATATTATACTGCTTGCGTGGTTGTGTCCGTCGATTGACGAAGAGCTAGCTCCCGCTTAGGGATGCCTTTTATCATTGCATATATATTATTCTTGTTGTATCCCGTTTGGGGCCAGTATTTACAAAGAAAACTCTGCCGAAATTTTAAAAAAGAATATTGAGGATTTAAAATGCATATTCGGCTTACCTATTTTAAAACCCTTGTGTTAAAAACTTGTTTTCTTCACTTCTTAAAACCATTTCCTTTATTTATTACCTTAAAATGGTTTTAGATTTCTGGGCTTTTGGCTTACTTGAGTTAGATGGGGTCCTATAGATTTCATATGATTCAAGTGCCAGACACGAGCTATTTATGGTCGTGACACGTACTTTATCTCTTCTCTGTATATAATGCAAAATACATTTAGTTAGATGTCCACACTTCTCCTTTTTTCTAGAAAAATAGAAAAAATAAGAAAAATTATAACCTCTCAAGCCTTCCACATCATCTCTTTCACATCTCAAGCCCTCCATCTCATCCATCTCATTTTTAAAAAATAAATAAATAAATAAGACTTTAGAACCCTCCACATTTCTCTCTCTTTCCTTCTCAAATTTTAAACACGTGCAACGCACGTGTATAAGTTCTAGTTTATTTAACAATTCTCTTTCTCAATCTCTTTCTAAAATTCTCAAATCCAAATACTATTTTTTTTCCACCAACCAAACAAAGATTAAAAGGATCTACAAATCCAATACTAGGAATCCAAAACCAACCAAACAACAAATTACCAAATCTAGAAATTTTCAGCCACATTATTTTGGAATACAAATTTCTAAATCATACAAACCGTTAATGAAAAACTAACGAACCTGTTTACATCATGAGCAGTAAGATGGTAAAACGTGGCCTGGGAAAAGGTAAAAGAAGACATAAAAAATGAACCCTTATCCCCTAGATATGAAAGCACGACATAAAGCGAAAGGTTTATAAGAGATCATTGTTTTCTTTAGAAAAATATGATCCTTTGCTTATCAGTCATAATAAATCCCAAATAATAAACCTTTTAGATTTTGAGTGCCTTTGGCAGAGATAATCTAGATGATAATCCTAAATTATCAGGAAAAATTACCACGCTTGTTTAGATGTAAGATATATTTCGGAGAACATAGAATTACCATGATAATCAAATAACATCATTTCATGGTAATCTTATTCCTTCCAGAACATGTGTCTATCCTATATTACAACGAAATATTCATGTCCAACATAAATGAGCCATAACCATCTGCCGCTGGCCTCTCTCGCCACCCATTGGCCGGCCGGCCCCCGCCGCCCATCATCGGTCGTCCGCCGGCCGACCCGTCGCCGATCGACCGTTCGCCGGTCATCGCCAATCATTTACCGGCCGGCCCGCCGCTGATCGGATGTTCGCGGCCAGCCGGCCATAGTTCGTCAGCGGCCGTCCGCCGACCTCGCCGTCATCCATTGGGCCCCCTCCAACCTAGCTGCCGGTTGCACATGCATATATTACCGGGAACGATTAAAATATACCAAGCACGTTGATGCAGGATTTTTTGAAATTAGATGTCCGGTCATCCAATTTTCAAAAATACGAGAATTCCCGGTAATTTTTCATTTCATGTACGGGCAAACTTTAGGTCTTTTTATGCCTCGGAATCAAGACACTATTCAACAAGCTGTCATTACCTCGATTCCACGTCTTGAATTTGGAAGAAAAAGAAAAAGGAGAAGAAAAAGAAAAAGGAAAATAAGGTGTGCAAGTGTCTATGGAGAGGGGTGGCTTATTTCAGGTTGGAACCAAGGTCTTTTGTTATATCGTTAGTGTAGTCTGCATATATACTATTTATCTGGATTATTGATCACGTGCCGCAAAAGCTAAAGCACAATGCAACTTATTGCAAATGTACGTTGTGAGACATTTAAAAAAAAATACGTAACTGCTTTTTAAAGCAAAAGGTAACTGATCGTATGTATTACTTATATGATAACTAAAGTTTCTAGTAATTTCGATGATAAATTTCTTTATTAATTTAATTATGTGCATCTCGCTTATAAGATAATAACGACATTACATGCATCACACTTATAAAATAATAATGACATGGCGTTTAATTACTTGCATTGCACATAAATCAGTGGTGTTTTTTTGTTTGATTTGTTTTTACTATTATAACCCATACCCTTTGGATGGTGATGTCATTATTACACCATTTGACAAAAAAAATTCAAAAAAAGGAGAAAAGGTTATTGCCTACTGCTTCACCATAAGCTTGCTCACATCATCTATATAAAATGACAAAATAATATCCAATCCATCTTTCCTCCACACCTACTTAGAAAGATAAATTTTATGGTAATAACAACATAACTTGTGATCTGATAACCAGTTACGCTGTATCCAATAAACTAATGCCACATGGGCTTAAACATCAAAAAATAATTTAATATACATTTTTCTCTTATTTTTTAATTTTCAATGTAGTCTTTTCCCTTTCTTTCTCTTCTTAACAAGTAAATAACTGTTTTCTTTTTCGCTTTCACCGTTACATTCATAAGCTCTTCCTCCACAACATTTTTGTCCACTATGTTTCCTCTGACGCCCAGCAGATTAATGAGGAAACCTGGTACCGTCGATCTGGAACTCCCGCTAATTTTATTGTTGAACCCTAATTCTGATCAGAATTGTCAAATAAACCCAACCTGTGTTATTAATTATGTAATGGATACCCCAAAATTAATCCAACATTTAGCATATATTTCTGTGTTTTCGAACTGGGATAAACAGGGCAAGCGGAGACAATTCTTTTGGTTTATTAGATTGGAGAACATGAATACATAATCAATATGTTTTTGCTTCCTAATTGACCGAACTTCATACAAGCTAGGAAGGAGGAAGGAGGAAGGCGCCCTATTTTGATTTGCTTGTAACCCAAAATTTTTTAGAAAGAAAAATCAAAGAGAAAGGAAAAAAATTTAATGAGAAATGATTATTTAGTATGCTGGATCTATCCATGCACATTGTAAAGGTTTTATTAAATAATCAATGTTTGTATGTATTAAATTGGTATGGCTGGTTGATTTGGCCATGGTTTCTTGTTAGAAAGAGAAAGCAAGAGGAAGGGTGGTGTTGGAATTCCGAAGAAATGAAAAGGAAAAAATATTAAAAGATTTTTCTTAATGCCACATGGCATTATTTTATTGGATACAGCATAACACTGTTACCACCATGAAATTTCTTCTGGAAAAAATATAAAAGAATGCTTAATTCGTGTCTCTCTCACACACACATCTCCTTATAAAAACACAAAAAAACACTTAATCTTTCACATCTTTCTAATAAATTTTAATATGTATACAAAACATATATATTTTTATTTTCTAAGTATGAGTCACTAACTCGACCATTTAACCATGGAAGCAACAACAAAACATCCGATTGAGAAAAAACAGTTATTTGAAAATAAATAACATGGAACAACAACGTAATCTTTGTTAATAAAAGAAGAATTTTTTCGCCTTCACCTTAAAAACTACAGATATCTTTAAAAAATTTCATGTGTTGCTTAGGATAAAAAAAAATTTACACACGTTTTCAGTACGGTGTATACATGTTGTTCAAAATATGCACACGTGCAATGCACGTGCAAAATATTAGTCTACATTAACAAGAAGGCGACTCATCAATCAATTTTAAAATCAAATGACCCCTTTTCTTTTGCCCTATTGATGGAGGCCGATTTCTCCTTCAGTTGCTGTCCTCCGTCGATCTTGGGGCCAGCCGTATCGAACGGTTAAGATTTGATATGAGGATTGAGTGTGTGGATTTCAATGGATTGTTGGTTGTCGTTGACGTCGAGACACCTGCAAGGAAAGTCCCAGGGTGGGAAACCACCGTAGGACCCTCTAACGATCAAGTAAGTACCGAGGAGTAATTGGACAGAGTAGCGGCGTATTAGAAATGAGTTCGACGTACCTGAGTCGTCTGGAGGAGGGGTTTATATAGGGGTCGCATTGGAGCGAGCCGATACGAGATTCTCACCGTCTGTTACGCCCCTGCATCACGTTCGCGTTGTTGGTAAGATACGCCCATTAATGGCGAGATACGCTAGCGTGGGATGCGGGATGTGGAGCGGCGGAGATCTCGTCGTGGCGAGATACACGGAGCCGTTACATGGGCGCTTGGGCTCCGTGCTCTTGGTTGGACAGGAAAGCTGAGGAAGCTCAGCTCGGTGATTGCCCGGAGTCGAGTGATGGGGCCGAGGAATCTCGGCTGTAGGATGGTTCGGAAGCGAGCTGTTTGCTGGCTGCCAGGCGACTAGGAAATGTACTCATGGGAGGCCTCCCAAAGGTCGGATGATACCTCGGAGATGAGGCGCCGAGGAATGTCCCCAATGCATCGTACTTACTCTATCTCCTTAGCCTCTAGGCATCTAATGGGTATGTGCGGATGTCACGTCATCTGCCATATGTCGTGATCTGAGAAATTCCTACTTACGGGTATCATCATTAGTCCCCACTCTCGTTCTGACCAATTTGTTGGCCGGGCCGAGAGTGGCTATCATCCAGGTCATCAATAATTCAGCTTGGCGGCGAGGATTCTTCGTAATGGGTTGTCTGAGGATGACGCGACGTTTGGCGGCTGCGCCTCTCCGATTCCTGGATCTACGTGGCGGCTCACGAAGTGCTTTGATTCTCGCGCGTATCTTTGGCGACGTCAGCGGATCGGCAAAATGATTGTGCTTTAAAGAGGACGCCGCTTCGCTCGCTCGGTCTGTTGGCCTTCGTACCGTGTGGTGGCGGGATGCGAGAGGTCGTTAGTTGAATCCAAATGAGGGGGAGGTGTCCAATGGTCGATCACCAGGTGGAGTCCTCGTGGCCGTTGGGTGCGATGCTTCATTTCGGCAGGAATGGATTTGGGCCGTTGGATACCTTTTTGCCGAGTGTATAAATAGGGGAGGCCATCCCTTGGCAGACATTTTGCCATAGTCATTTCCTGCCATCTGAAGATTGCCCGGCACACCTTTGCCAAGGTCGGACCTTCAGCTAAAAACCCTTCTTCGGCCAATCTTTCCTTGAATCAGGTTAGATGTCTTCTTCCGAAATATCCATTGATGTAGTTAGGGTTGAGTCGGGCGATAAGGCTTCAGCTTCTGAAGCTGAGTCCAGTGGGTCTTCCTCCTCCTTGGCTTCCGATAGCCGAGGAAGTTCTTCTCCTTCTTCCTCTTCGTCTTTTGCATCGGGCTCGGCCCCGACGGGGGGCGGCGTCCTTGTACTTCATCATCGGGAGGTGAAGATGGCCCCCAAGGTGCGCATCGAAAATACCTGTGATGCGCCTTCGATGTTGAATCGCTTGGACGAGCTCTCCGATATCAGGGCTTGTTTCCATATTCCCCCTGGCTATTCGTTTCTTCTAGCCAGAAGAGTGAGCGGGCAAACCAGGTGCAGGGCAATGAGATTGTCTGTACCTGGAAGCGTTCAGGGCAGGAATGCATCTGCCTTTATCGCCTAAAGTTTGCGCCGTACTCCATTACTTCTGTCTCGATCCGGGCCAGCTAGCGCCGAACTTGTGGAGAATCCTCCTCTGGTTTCTGGTCTGGCTGAAAATTGATCGGATCCCTTTCGACTTGATTCTCCTCCTCTCATTTCTTTGTTATAAAAATCACCCCGGTACCAGTAAGGACGAGCCTAATTGGGTGTATCTTTCTTTCAAAAAACATAAAAATAGGATGGCCGGGTTTGGGGTAGTGGTCGTCCTTTCTTCCATTCATGAACGGAAGGAGAAGTTTGTCTTCATAGGGTCTTCGGAGGGAGAGGATTGGCCCGTGCCCACCAAATGGCATAGGCCCGATTGCCTTAGGGTCAAATAGTCGAGTGCCCCAGAGGCGAGAGTGGCGTCACAGTGGGAATCGATCCAGTGGGTCGATGTCCTGCTTTTCGAGCAAGGTTTGAGCTGGGCGGGACTCATTCCCGCGCGCTTCGGGGGTAAGTTAGGGTTTCGCCGATCAATTTAGACTTAGCGTAATTTTGTTGTTTTAGTTGCTGACCCCCTCCCCTCATTTTCTTATGTATATTGCACAGAGCCTGTTCCCCTAATATTTAAGCATAATAAAAAAGCTAAGCTATGTTAAAGTTTAATGAGGCAGCGCCTTACGTGCCCCCTATTAGGGCGCCAGCGCTAGCGCCGCCCCCTTAGGATTAAATCCTATGGCGCCGCCGCATGTGAAGCTCACGTGGGCGCCAATGTGCAAAGCACAGGAATGCTTATCATATATAAGAATTAAATTCTTAAGTGGCGTCTACGTGCACAACACCTGAGCTTCGGCGCCCAAGTAAAATCAAGTAGAATTAAATTCTACACAGGGATATTTTTCTAAGAATTGGGATACTCTATGTTAAACAGAACCGTTGGAACAAAGATCAAATGGTGATGATAAATCATCAAATAATAGAATAAAATTATATTAAGGGAAAATATTCCCCTAATATTTTTAAATGAGAAGGATATTTTTTGTTAAACAGAAAATTGTTAGATCAAAGATCCAATGAGATAGGAAAATATTTCCCTATATCTTTCTAAACAAAGAAAGATGTGCTCTGTATAACAAAGAGCCCTTGGATTAAAAAATCCAATTGTGATTACCGTTTGACAGAATAAAATTCTGTATATGGGAAAATATTTCCCTAATCTTGAAGATATATTCTGTGAAACAAAAATAACTGGATCAAAGATCCAACGGTGGATAAAATCCTCTGAACAATTTTGAGACCAATTAAATCAATTGGAGTCTCTCAATAAGAGATTTTCTCAAAACTAATTAACAATTTGCTTCTCACGTGAAAAGTTCTTAGCACTATATATATATATATATATATATTCAGTCAAAATGATTGATTGCTTAGCACTGATTGGACAGCGCCCAGCGCCTCACGTGAAACGCACGTGAGCGCTCAACAAAATAGCGCCGCATGTGTTCCTCACGTGGACGCCATATAAAAGTACTTAGCACTATATATATATATTCAGTCAAAATGACTGAGTGTTTAGCACTGATTGGGCAGCGCCCATAACTGAGGGTTTCACATGATACCTATATGAGCTCCAGAGCTTTAAATAAGTGCTTAGCACTTTTGTATAAAAGGGGGGGGGTGGGCTTGAACAGACACAGCCCAAATAAGTGCTTAGCACTTTTGAACAAAAAAAAACTGAGTAGACTAAGCCAAAATTGGCTAAGTCTCTCTGAAAAGTTTTCTGGCAGCAGAGCCCAAATGCTCTGTTGTTGGATCTTAATAAAATGATCCTGAAAATACTGCTAAGTTGATCTTAGTCTCAAACAGGACTAACATATCCTTATTTAAAAATAAATTGAGCCTAAATGCTCATGTATTTAAGTTGATTTTAATTTCAAACTAGATTAACGGTCCTTAAATAAAATTAAACATTTTTGAACTAAGCGAACATACAACCTAAGTTCAAAACCCAAATCTAAAATATATGGATTTGGACTGATCCGCGCCCAACTGGCGACGACATAAACTAGTCTCCGTATATAACCCATAGGCAACCAAAATAAATAAAATACACATGACACAAAGTGAACTGCTGGAGCAGAAGAAAGTGGTTATTGTAACGAGATAACGTAATTAACTGCAGGGGTTTGCGCCTGCAGGGAAGAGCGTCCCCACAATAAAACCCCCTCACAAATGAGGGGGAATCTGATGAAATCTGCTACAATGGTCGCATCTATCCAAACTTCTGATATATGATGCCATAAATCAACTTGGTATCTTCAGAGAGGTGGATAGATATGTCCAAATAGCATTTGCACCCAAATTCAGGCAAGACGTTCAATCCCAGTTCGTCTCTGTTTTCGGCGGTAAACAGATTCTGGCACGCCTGTGGGACCTTTTCCTCTTTCCACTCCACACTTCGTGTGTCGTGTTTTGCGAACAAAATCGCGGTTCATTATATATTGGTTGCCCGTGGATTCGAGATACTAAAACTTGGTGTCTTACTCCTGTGTAAAGAAATCAATGGCTTCCCAATGCACCTCATGCAACAACAACTCTCGCTCCACCCCAACTGGAGGAGTGACCTATGGGCCCAACGCGGCCTCTATTTTCTCAATGCCAGTGGGGCAAGTCACATAAGCCACTACTGGATTGTTCTTTAGGACCATGCTCCCACCTGTGTGTTTCGGTGCCTCAGCGCCATAGGAAGAAGCCCCTAAAAAGTCAGTCTTTGATCGACTGGAAACCATAACGACCCCTCTCAATGAGCCGTCCAAATCTAGCATCTCAGTCTTCAACAAGCTGAGCAAGAACTCAAACGGGCCCGCAAAGAAGCACGTGATACCTGAAAGGCCTATCCCAAAATGGCTAGCCCTTCTTATTCCTACTCCTCCTACAGGCGAAGCCGTCAAAGGTGCTTCCCCCCATCAGAAAGTTGATCTTCGAAAGATTGGCCGGCCCTCCTCAAACTTTAACAAGGACGTCGGTCTTCAACAGGCTGGCGCCGATTGCAACTCCTCAGTAAAACCAGGGGCGTGATGAAGCCGCTTTCAAAACTAAGACGGTCCCTTCAATAAGGCACGCTCGATATCGCCACTGACGCCGAGTAAGAGAAGCTGTGGGCAACTCCCCCTCTGGACTCACCCCACCAGCTCCAATGGTGGAAGTCGACGCTGCTGTTCCAATCGGGAACAACTTTGATCCGCTTAAGAGGGTGCGAAAAAACTCACCAACGACGGTGCTAAAGAAATCCCCTCACCTGCAGAAGTTACAGTGCAGGCAAAGTCGGAGCGGCCTCAATAGCGGCTCTCCTCGCAAATTCATAGGATATGGCGAAAAGTCAAGGACTCTGTGATTGACCAGAACTATTCTCGTCGACCAAAAAATTCGAAGGCTCGACAAGAAAAAGACCACTCCTCCACCATACAACGGAGGACTTCTCCTAAGCAGGTGCCTGTCATAACGGCTCCTTCAACTCCAATCTTTCATAAAAGAATGAGGCTGGAGAAAACTCTACCGCCCGCGGAAAATTCGAAAGGTGATGGATCCAAATGCCCTAAGGCTTGGGGCATTATCGTCCATACAGTCTATATGACCATTGGGCATGAAGGGAGTTGTGCTTCGATGAGTTACCGACCGCAAACTCGGTCGCTGACAAAGGCTCAGGAGCAACAACAAAAGCTCCAGGAAATGCCGAACAAAATGACGGCACTCACTGGACAGAAAACAGTCCGGACAAAGAGGCCGAACAGCGCCAAGAGCAATAGACCGATACAGAGTTTCTGCGAAGGGAGCTCGAGAAAAGGGACAAAGAAACTGCTGAACAAGCTGCTAACATGAAGCAAATGGCTCTCTTGTTCCAAGACATGGTTGGAATGATGATCCAGCCAGAACCCCCGGCCGAAGATCCACCGATAATCATCAAATATGACAGAGGGGAAACATCAAACCCTCCTCCGGCCTTATCAGTGGCCAAGAAGAAACAATCTCCAAGGCCACTCTTGATGATTACATTGCTCAACAAATAAGAGCTCATCAAGCTAATGAAGCCGTCGGCCAAATTGTTAGAACTGGGCGACCGTATCCAGGCTGGTATAATCAAATCAAGTACCCGCCGGGGTATACGATCCCCAAATTCCATGTATACAAGGGGACAAGCAACCCTCACCAGCACGTCGCGCAGTTCAGAGCTCTGTGCGGCAACACTGGAGGCGATGACAAACTGTTACTTCGCTAGTTTGTTGGCAGCCTATCAGAAACAGCCTTTGAATAGTACTCGGAGCTCCCAAATGACTCTGTAAAATCATTCACAGAGATGGAACTGCTGATCACATAGCGTTTCTCCAGCGTGAGCGAACACACTCCAATTATGACATTAATCAATGCTAGGGTAAAGCCGGGAGAAACCTGGGTCCAATACGCGATCCAGTGACGAAACCTATGGTCTAAGTGCGAACAACACATTGAAGAATCTCCAGCCATGGGCATGTTCATCGGGACCCTTGATCCTCAAGCGACTGTGTCCCTGTTCATGACGTTCTTCAAGCCCACAACCTTTCAGGTTTTGATAGATAATCTGGCCCAAAGGGACCAGATGGGCCACGGGCCTTCCTCCTCAAATAAGAACCCTCGAAATAACAAGGGTAAAGGGAAAGCGGCCTTTGTTGCCAATACTCAACAACAACCGAGTGGCCTAAAACCGACCGCTCGCCAAAACAACGCGCGTTTGCGCCCATCCTTAGAGGAAAGACTAGAACGCGCTTACCTGTTTCCCCGCGACAAGACGATGAGACCATTCGAATTGGCAGTGCGTAATATACTCATCACGTTACCAGATGTAACATTTTGGAAAATTTTAAATATTTATTTATCATTTTAAATATGAAAATAAGGATTTTACAAAAATGATATTGCTTATGAAAATTGGGTATCGGAATTATATCCATAAAAATGTAAGTATTTTGGTAAATACAAAGAAAAATGTGCGATATTATAAAAATGATATGTTAATTATTTTAACTTGACATTGTATTTTACATTAAGATAAGAGTAATTTAGTAACGAAAGTAGTGGTTTATATAATAAGAAGTGTCATGAGGGGTTTTAGTGAAATATTAGCTTCCTTATGTTAATTAATTTTAGATGAGGGTTATTATGTAAATGTGTTAAATTAGGGTTAAGGTTAGACTAAACCTCATAGACACCACACCTTAGATTCAACCTAATGCCCACACCTCCTACTTGCATGAATGCACAACACTTATTCATGGTGACACCTCCTCCAAATATCATCATTTCTTATCTTTATCTTTTCTAAATTACTTCAGCTGATACATTAAGTTTAGAATAAGAATTAGTTGTACCTCTACTTTCCCTGAGAACTAAAGAAGAAAAGAGAAGCCAAGTACTAGGGGTCCTCAACTCAAACCCTCAAGCTAGGATTATATGTATTCGTACATCTTTGAAGGAGCCTTTCAGTTGATCATTCAATAGGTATAAGTTTCAACCCTGCAGTTCTTAGTTCAATACTGTTTTTGTATAGGGGTATGATATCGGTATATATCGTATTTGGATAAATTATAGCTCTGTTTTGAATCTGCTATAGGTTAGTTAATCTTTAGCAAAATCAAGTAGTACAGCAGCCTTATAAATTTGACCTAGAATAACCACTAGGAACACAGACCCATTCCTCGGATTTTTGGCCGGCGACATTCATCAAAATTCCGAGCTCGCCGGTTTTTGTAGGGAGTTAGGTGTTAGGTTTTTTTAGGGTAGCTCTCTGTATGTATTTTAGGGTTTCTGGTATTGTTAGTTTATATTATATTTTCAGTATATAAAATCTGGAAGCAAATATCTGTTTTGAGGTAAAATTCTAAATACGATACGGATATTTCGTGTCATGATTCTGCTTTTCCGTTATGAGCAGCGAAGGGTTAGATCATGGTTAGTATATATTATCCTAGGCTAAACCCTCACAACACCTTACCCTCACCCTTGCTCACCTCCTTCCACCTTCTTCTTCTCAACTTTACACCTCCTCCTTCATAATTGACACATCTTACTTCACCATGCCATCTCCACCTCACAACCCTCCACCTCATGCTCTCTCTACACACACCACATAACTCCTTATCTCATCAACAATTAGAAATTCTTAAGCCTTCCTCAAACTGAAACATATGTGTATTCAGGCTCCAAACTAATTTTCACAAGTGTTCCTTAATTCTAATGAAAGAATCCTTAACCCCTTCATCAAATTGTGCACATCATCAAGCTAGAGCCTCTACAAGACCTAGATGCTTCCATAAACAATTCTTGAGCTGGTGTTCTCTTGCAAATCATCCCAATAGGTATATCTTCTTCTATCATTACTAAATCAATTCTGTTCAAATATCAGTTTTCATATGCAGAATAGAAAAACATGAACTTTTGTGATATCTGTGAAGATATATTTGAATCTAGAACCACTAGATGTAACCAATAGAAAATCTAGCAAGTCTATCAATCTAGATAGACCACTAGAAGACCACAACAAAAATACGAACCCAAAACTCCTCAACATGGCCGGCGACACCGGAATTTTAGGCAATCTCGCCGGACCCCCTATCTCCTATGAAGTTGTGGTTTTTCCTGTAGCACACACTTAATACAACCTATCCCCTGTACTTGCTTGTTTAGTTCCTATTTACCTGAGCCAAAATCTGGGAATGTTTTAGTAAGGGTTTTATCAAGTTTCCGATATTTCGATATGGGTTTTCGTATTTTTGTACTGCAACTGAACCGTTAACGTTTGTACGTTAACAACAGGGGTATATTATCGTTTTTGGATTAAGTAGGCTGTAGGTTGTAACCCATGGATGCTTAGCTCGTTGTTTTGATTTGGATATGATATTTACGCCGATATTTCATAAATACGATTATATGTACGATCGCAAAGGTTTCCGAGACGGAGTTGACAGACATAGCAATCGTGGAATCTACGAGCTCGACAAAATTGATGAGTAGATTTACATCTACGGGGAAAGTCGGGTGGATGGCGTATAGCACCCCCGCAACATTATATATATGATACTATGATATGTAGTTAATTCTTTTGTGTTTAATTAAATTTATGATATTAGAATGATATTGTATCTAGTGAGTTTTCCATGTGCATATAGTGTTATTCATGGGTTGGTATAGTTGTATTGGGGATCATACTATATTTGAGATAATGTGGGTTTCGTACGAGGAATCGTACCGTATTTGTGATGACTAGTTTAGTATGTCGAATAACGACCAAGTTTCCTTTAGACTCGTAGCGTCACGTTTTATTTCGTTTTAGAACATAATACTTGAGTGGGCTATACTCTTTTAAAAACTAATGATTCGTTTCCCCCTTTTAATGATAAAAGACAAGGATACGATGCCAATTTCCAAAACGAATATATGTTTTTAACCTAAGGCAGCTTCCTTATTTCAAAACCGACGTTTCGTTCCATTTCCAAAGATAATGGTATAGCTCATAGTAAGTAGTTACATTTAATAGTTACGCGTAGATTTACTTACACGTTCGCGAAATAATTATCGATGTTATACGTTTCCGTCATAAGAACACTCTGATAGAACACTGCACAACTACCAATGAGTATTATGTTGCATGAGTACATACGCATATGTTACACTACACCTCATTGGTATTGCCATGACACAGTAGAATTGATACATTTATTTGATTGTAGGACTTATTTACGTGCTTTACCTATTTTACATGTTAATGATTGCGAATACCAGTACTATGGGTATTCATAGTTGATTTTTATGAGTTTTCAGGATGTTTTACTTTTGATGATATATATCAGTGGTATGGGACGTTGTTATATATGTATATATATAATATATCATCAGAATGATCTATGTAAGTATTCTTATTCTTTACTTGATAATTATGGATACGATGAGTTGACGTCCACCATGAGCTTGATGTTTTCTGATTGTTTTATCCCGAACCGAGTGGGGAAGATATACGGTTTCGGAATTGCTACTTATCCAGACTGAGTGGGGGAGCTATACAGTCGGATACATGGTGGACCCGATCGAGACCGAGGGACAGGATAGCCGCATGTGAGGCGGGGAGCCTAGCGAGGATACTCGATACCGGAGATAGAGATGAGCACGGCAGATATCCGGGGGATACTGACTGGGCTATATTTGGGCACGGCGGATATCCAGGGGATACCGACCGGGGCAGGGATATCGGGTAGTGATCATCTGTTGAGATGGTGTCGACGGTATCTACATTTGCGTGTCGGTGATGGACACGAGAGATTTGAGGATTGCGTGTCGATGATGGACACGAGAGATTTCTGATTCCGGGTGTCGATGCTGGACATCCATATACATTGATATATTGCTATCATGAGGTACACATTATATTATAGTTGTTGTAGCCGACCAGGACTGATCCGGGGGACAGTACCTGCATATCTTGTTATAGGCCATTGCATTTAAAATGGGATTTCAAAATCGAGCTATAGTCTCATTATTTTGATATGTCTGGTATGACATTGAAATCTTTTAAATTGTAAATCTCTTAACACTATTCATTAAAACAGCATGACGTATATCTTAAATAAGATACATATTATAATTCATACTATCACGTCTTCTTTTATGCCGTGACATATGTATTCCGTGGCTATTTTAAAGAAGAGGTTGTATATATATATTTTCGGCTACTTATGAGATTATACCTAGATACAGATCATTTGCATTCTCCTTTGGGTTCATGTGATAGATAGAGTTGCATTTATGATACATCTGCATATCATATATTATATTGTAAAGGATATGATAGTATTATATTTATAACCTAGGTATCGTTGCGCATTTCGATTTCTACCTTGTGATCTACTTTTATTCACTGAGTTGGCAACTCACCTCTGTTGTGCCACAGTTTCTTGCAGGTGTTACCGCTTGGATTATCAGCGGCTTGGGACACACATTCCTTTCGGTGATTGCTTTGGCAGGTGGGTTACTGTTGTATCGTACTCACATTTGTATATTTTTATCTTTTTGTATCTAGTAAAAGTCCATCAACTTAGAAAGGGTATATTGTGGACTTAGAAGCGAGACTTAGAATTGTGTGTTTGTGGGCGTCGTACTCATTGGAGTCGACCTTTTTATATTATTGATTTAGTTTCGCTTTCCTTTTCTTCGCCATTGTGTGTCGTATATTGTTTGCTTGGTTGCTCCGCCGTTTGAGGCGTGGAAGCTAGCTCCCGTTGGGATGCTATTTATATTTTTATGTTGTAGCGGGTTTATTCAAATTATAAAGGAGGTGCTGTTGAATTTCAAAACGTCATAGATACTTTTTAAACATACTTAGTTAAACCGATCCCATCTGATGACTATTTTAAACCTCACCTCCAATATTTTCAAAAAGGGTTTAGATTCTGGGTTTCGGCTTACTTGGACCACGTCTACGTTTTTAGATGTCACGTGATTTAAGTGTCGGTCACGTGCCATATTTGGGTCGTGACACCAGGCACGCGGTATCCACCGCAACCCGGCGATGTCAACAACCCTAACTAATGCTCCTATCATAGAATGGTAAGCCACTCAATTGAAGATTGCTACGTCTTCAAGAACTGGGTCGAAGACCGGTATCAACAGGGGAAATTCGCGCTGTCTGATAACTGGAGGGTAAACCCACCCCAAAAGCACACTTCCAAAAAAGTAGGTGCGCAGGGGGCATCATACTTACTCGTGGAAGAAACTCCATGGGAAGTCGTTCTTTCATTAAAAACCAAAAGAATACTGAGAGATCTACAAGTGTGTCCGGCAGTCAGGTGGAAAAGCCCACTTGAACATGAAATCATTGAAGGGATGCTGAAATCATGTCCCGCACCGAAAATTGTTGACAAGGGGAAAAAACCCCAAGTCAAGCCTTCAAAGTCTTCGATGGAAAAGAAGAAGACCAAGAAGCCTGTGCAGCCTGCCGAGTATGACGACAAGCGCACATGCCTACAAAAATACATTAACGTGTTGGAAGAGTACAACCAGAAGGCGCGGACACCAGCCATGCTCGAAGAGTTCCTCAAGTATATTCTTGAGGACGAAGAAAGTGACCACGATGAGGAAAATGCCTCATCAGAAGACACCAAAGTCTATGTAGCAAGTTTCCACATGGTCTCCCATTCGTCGTTATATCACGAAGAGGCTCTCTCAGTGTCAAAAAACAGCGCAGAGGAATTGGGGGTAGAATCAGTGCTAAAATCCCCGGAACTGCCAGAAGACCCGATCGAGAGGCTGTTAATTAAAGCCATTCAAAAAAGAAAAGTTGACCGAGAATGTGAGACAGCCATATATGAAAAGGCTAAGCGTCAGCGTTAGGATAAAGAAGCTGCGGCGAGAACGAGTCGTAAAGTACTCCGACCAAACCAAAGTACACCTGCTATAAATAAAAGCATAATCAAAACAGAGAAGCGGTTCGCCAAAGCCCTGTCAATGGGGATAAAGTTGCCACCTCTCATAAGGAACACTCCCGGGGTCATATGCCTCGATGGAGATGAATCACATCCAAGCTACCGCCTATATCATCAGAGGATCACCCACACCACCGAGGAATGTTGTGCCTTCAAGAAGTGATGGTAATGATACGTTGCCCATCAAAAACACTTCAAAAGGATGAAGCGCGATGCTTGCGCTCGTCGACGGCAAAAAAGTGGGACGAACACACCTGAAGAAACGACTGGCAATCATCATATGGTTGATACCAGTTCGGAAAAGGGAAAACCCTAAGTTCTTACCTTCGGAAGCGATTCTGAAGACGAAATACCCCTCAGCCCTCTCTTCAAAGACCCCGCCCCCGAAAAAGAAGAGGAGGAGAAGAACTACAAGAATATTCAGCTACGTAACCGCACGCTGCCTGAGAAGAACTTCGGACCTGCGAACAAAGGTTCGAACAAAAAAAACAAAGGGAAAGGGAAAATCCCTGAGGAAATTGGCCTCGACGATGGAGTTGTCAAAGAGCTCGCTGCAGAAGACCCGTCTAAGAAAAACAAGGTGGATTACAACGTCCTAGCATACCTAGGAAAATACCCTCACAACTAATTATATTGGATGCTCTCCTCCTGTCCAAAGAGGCACGAGATTCTCTGATCAAGGAATTATAAGAGCCCGATCATTTCCAAGCTTTCCTCACAGAGGAGAAGATGAAAGATGAACTGGCAGAGCTCCATACGACTGACATTACATTCAGTGATGAGGATCCACTCCTCGGTACGTGCGAACATAATCGCCCGTTATATGTCACCGGGTCGCCCGTTATATGTCACCGGGTACTGCCACGACATCAAGATAGGGAAAATCCTTGTTGACAACGGATTCTCCGTTAACCTTCTCAACGTGAGAGTGTTGAAGGAAATTTGCATGAACGTTCAGCACCTTACCCGAGATAAAATTACCATCTCTGGGTTCAACTCACAGTCGTCATGGACGCTTGGGTCCATAATACCGACGCTATGCTTTGGGTTGCTCGTCACTGATATCAAATTTCATATCATTGACACCAAGACTTGCTATAACGCTTTGCTAGGCAGGCCTTGATTACACGAGTACAACGTCATTCTTTCTATATAACAACAGTGTATAAAGTATTTCAAGGATGGCTCGGAGTACACTGTCACGGGAGAGCTAAACCCGTTCTCGGTAAACGAAGTCCAGAAATACGAAGACGCAAAGTACTTCCTACCAGACATCGAAGATATGGAAAGGTGTCATAAGCCGGAGGATAAACAAAGGTCCGCCGCTACTATCCTGATCTTTGGGAGCGATATAGAGGAAGATGAAGAAATAGTCTACTCGGGGCAACCCCAGAAAGAAAACAATAAGCCGGGACCATCTACCCCTATTTTGGTCTTTGGCAGCGACTCAGAGGATGAGGCCAACGCAGTGTTCTCCATCCGCTCGTCAATACAAACTTTTTCTGGAGTAGATCAGAGTCTGCAAATCACAATGGCTCTGCCTCGACACTACAAGTAACTTGATACACTCGATACATACAGTGTACAAGAGCTACAAACTTTCTATGTGCCTCCTAGGCGAAGGGGTGAAAAGGTGAACCTTTTCTACCAATCTACGGAGATCAAAATAGAACAAGAAGTTTGGTACGGTGCTAATTTTTTGCTTGACAGGCTTCAACCCATCCGTGTACCAAGATATTACGCGAAAGGATTAAAAGAGTTGTTAAGACGACAAGGCGTACCCCTCGAACAAACTGTTCGACGAGCCCAATTCTAAAAAAAGATTTAGGATATTCTCGGGACTTAGCGAAAGATGCCCAATGGGAAAATGGAGACAACCGGGCTTGGATACATTCGGTCTAAGAAACGGGAGCAGATCTACAGTTGCCGCGTCATGAACAGCTCCAGTGAAGTGGAAAACGCTCTTCCAAATAGCCGTCATGTCAAATCGGAGTGAGAACCCGCTCTAAAAACGTTAAGCCTGTCGCTGGAAGAAAATATTGATAGGTTAATAAAAGAAGCTTGTCAAACGAGCCGGGATAATCATATCCGCGAAATGGCCATTTATGAAAAGACCAAGACGCAGCGTCTCAGTCAGCAATCTGCGGAGAAGGTAGACTATAATGTTCTTCATCCCCGACCCACTATACGTTCTTGCGAAAAGGGAAAACCCCGAAATGGAGGTAAAACTAGGGCAAAGAACGCAAACAACGTTCGAAGACAACAAAGTGGATCCAAGACACCGAGCAATCGAGAAAAACTCGATTGGAGCCCATCCTTTATAAAGAAGATGGGTCGGGAATATTCTTTCCCTCAAGACAAGACAAGGAAAATATTCAACCTTGTCATGAAACACCAAATGATGACACTTCTGGAGTCTAGGCACCCCGAACAAATAAGCGAGGACCATCATCTGGAGTATTGCTCGTATCACCGAGTAATAGGTCATCCCCTTGAAGGCTGCTTCACCTTCAAAGACTGGGTAGAAGACCGCGTCATGAACAGCTCTAGTGAAGTGGAAAACGCTCTTCCAAATAGCCGTCATGTCAAATCGGAGTGAGAACCCGCTCTAAAAACGTTAAGCCTGTCGCTGGAAGAAAATATTGATAGGTTAATAAAAGAAGCTTGTCAAACGAGCCGGGATAATCATATCCGCGAAATGGCCATTTATGAAAAGACCAAGACGCAGCGTCTCAGTCAGCAATCTGTGGAGAAGGTAGACTATAATGTTCTTCATCCCCGACCCACTATACGTTCTCGCGAAAAGGGAAAACCCCGAAATGGAGGTAAAACTAGGGCAAAGAACACAAACAACGTTCGAAGACAACAAAGTGGATCCAAGACACCGAGCAATCGAGAAAAACTCGATTGGAGCCCATCCTTTATAAAGAAGATGGGTCGGGAATATTCTTTCCCTCAAGACAAGACAAGGAAAATATTCAACCTTGTCATGAAACACTAAATGATGACACTTCTGGAGTCTAGGCAACCCGAACAAATAAGCAAGGACCATCATCTGGAGTATTGCTCGTATCACCGAGTAATAGGTCATCCCCTTGAAGGCTGCTTCACCTTCAAAGACCGGGTAGAAGACTAGTATCGACGATGCATATTTACGTTATGCGACAGCTGGAGGATTACCCCGCCACAAAAGCATGAGCCAGAAAGGATCTATACCGTCAGGATAGGACTAGCTCAACATCAAGAATGGAAGCGAACTCGTACCTGCCATATGATAACACTCTCAAAAGAGGGAGGGCATGAGACTATGAATAACCTCTATAGATGTTTCGCAAATGAAGACGAGGACAATGTGATCTCAGAGTTTCCACCAGCACTAAAAGCGTTGGAAGACGGGATACACACTATGGCGGACAAGCTGAGAAAAATTGACTTAGGGACGGAAAATGATCCAAGATCAACGTTCGTCAGTGAGTTGCTATCTGAAAAACATGTGACCACGTTAAAATATGTGCTCATGCAGTATAGAGACTGCTTCATCTGGAACTACTCTAAAATGCCGGATCTAGATCTAAAAGTGGCAGTACATAAACTGGCTTTATCGCCGGGAATAAAGCCAATCAAACAGGCACCGAGAAAAATGCGACTCGAACTTGATATGAGCATCAACACTGAAGTCAGGAAACTAATCGACTCCGGTTTCATCCAAGAAGTTCAATATCCCGACTGGATCGCTAATATCGTTCCAGTGATGAAGAAAAATGGGACGGTGCGGATCTGCGTGGACTTTCAGGATCTCAATAAAGCTTGCCCAAAGGATGACTTCCCAGTACCTGTTACCGAGCTGATAATTGATAACATGTCTATCCATGAGGTTTTATCTTTCATTGATGGATCTTCAGGATAAAACCAAATAAAAATGCATCCTGAAGACCAGAAGCATACTGCCTTCCGAACCCCACTGGGCATATTCTGCTATAAAGTGATGCCCTTCGGTTTGAAAAACACTGGCGCTACCTACCAGAGGGTTATGATAAAGATCTTCGATGACCTCATCCACAAGATCATCGAATGCTATATCGACGACCTTGTGGTAAAGAGCAAATCTCATGAGGAATATTGGGAACATCTAAAAATAGTGTTCCAACGTCTTCAGAAGTATAATCTGAGGATGAACACTCTAAAATGTGCGTTTGGAGTTTTCTCAGAAAAATTCCTAGGATTCATTATATGTCACCGGGGTATCGAAATCGATCCCTCAAAGATCAAGACGATTATGGAAATGCCCACGCTAAGAACCCTTAAACAATTGCGGTCTCTCCAAGGAAAGCTCGCGTATATTTGGCGGTTCATATCCAATCTCTCCGGAAAATGCCATCCCTACAGTCATTTGATGAAGAAGGGGACCCCGTTCATCTGGGATCAAAAGTGTCAAAACGCACTGGACGAAATCAAGAAATATGTGCAAAATCCGCCGGTATTGACCGCTCCGGTTAAGGGAAAACCTCTTATCCTATATACAATAGCCCTTGAGGGTTCTCTAGGCGCATTGTGGGCACAAGAGAACGATCAGGGGAAGGAGAGAGCTCTGTACTATTTGAGTCGGGTTCTCCTAGGGGCAGAAAACAACTATTCCCCCATCAAAAAGCATTTCCTGGCACTGATCTTCGCAATAACGAAGCTCAGACATTACGCCTTACCACATAAGGTCCATCTTATATCGAAAGTGGATCCTCTCAAGTATCTAATGTCAAGGGCCATACTAACAAGAAGGCTTGCCAAATAGGCTCTCTTCCTGATGGAGTTCTCGATAACGTATCGTCTCCTCAAAGCAGTGAAAGGGCAGGCCATTGCCGTCTTTCTGGTGGAGAATCCGATACCAGCCGACTCCCCATTAAATTGCGAATTGCCAGACGAACATGCGTTCGACACAATCGAAGAAGAAAATAATTCCCAATGGGAACTCTACTTTGATGGAGCATCTTCCATGAAACGGCGAAAGCAAAACAACCCCATAATCAAAGCCGGGGTGGACCTTATTTTCATGACTCCACAAGGAGGGATATTGCATTACGCCCTCTCCTTAACTGAACCAAGGACTAATAACGAAGCTGAATATGAAGCTTTGATAGCATGTCTCGAGATCGCTATCGACATGGGAATCAAAGACCTCTTCATATATGGAGACTCCCAGCAGATTGTTAGCCAAGTAAATGGCGACATTCAGACATGCAAGTCAGAGCTGATAAAGTATGGCGAAAGAGTGCAACAACTACTGACACAAATCCTTTCATATACCCTGGAAAGTATACCGCGTGCGAAAAATAGTAAGGCGGATGCATTGGCCAAATTGGCTAAGGAATTGGCCGATGAAGACCTCGATGACGTGAGAATCATTGTGCAAAGCCGCCGGTTTCTAGCGCTAACAGAAATATCTTCGGAAGACCTAATAGAGCTATCCAAAAGAAAAGAAACGACCGAACAAGTAACCCTTCAAATAAAGGATGAAGAAAAGGTCAAGGACTGGAGGGAAGTTTTCATGGACTACTTTAAGTCCTAACAAACGCTCGAAAATGCGTCATTTAGGCTCATGAAAAGAGCCTTGTCCTTCGCCTTCGTCAATGATACTCTATATAAGAGATCGTTCGACTGTCTATGGCTAAGATGCCTGGGGCCAGAGGAAGCAAAGAAAGTCGTTAAAGAAATCCATGACGGACTCCGGGGTTCTCAGCAAGCTGGAACAAAGATGAAACTGAAGATAAAAAGAATGGGTTATTATTGGCCCACAATGATTCAGGACTGTCTCAAATATGCGAAGCAGTGTCACTCGTGCCAAATTCACGGGGATTTCATCCATCAACATCCAAATCCTCTATACCCGCCAGTGGCTAGCTGGCCGTTCGAAATGTGGGAACCGATATAATTGGCCTCATTGAACCAGCATCATCCAAAGGACATCGGTTCATATTAGCAACAACTGACTACTTCTCTAAATGGGCAGAAGCAGTACCACCGAGGGAGGTGAAGAGGGAGAATATCCTCCATTTCTTCAAAATCCATATCATATATCGGTTCGGAACTCCGCGATAGATAATCTCGGACAATGGACCAGCTTACAGAAGCTATAAAATAAGCCGCTTCACACAGCAATATAAAATAGATTGGAGATACTCTTCAATCTATAATTCTCGGGCAACGGTCTAGCTGAAGCTTTCAACAAGACCTTGATAAAGATTATAAAGAAAACAGTGTCCAGAAACAAAAAGGACTGGCACAAAAGGTTGCATGAAGCTCTCTGGGCGTACCGAACAACGTTCAATATGACCATGAATAGAACACCATATGCATTAGTGTTCGGCACGGAAGAAGCGCTCCCGATGGAAATAGAATTTCTCTCTCTACGAGTAGTAGTTCGATACGAGCTGACATATGAAGAAAATGCTCATCTTAGGCTTGAGGAGCTCAACGCCTTCGACGAAACTCGCCTTATAGCACAGCAAAATCTGGAGGCTTATAAGGCAAGGATGACGCGGTCATACGAAAAACCGACCAAGCCGAGAACATTCCGCTAAGGCGAACTTGTACTAGTCGTCAAAAGACCAATGATCCCCAATCGTGCAAAACGGGGGAAGTTCGAGCCGAACTATGAAGGCCCATACATCATAGATAAAGTCTATCAAGTTGGAGCCTACCTGCTCATAGATATACATGGCGAAGGACCCTTCCGGCCAATAAACGGCCGATTCCTCAAAAAATACTATGCTTGACGAGTCACGACTTAGGTCAATGATAGATGACGACGCTTGAGTCCGCTCGCTATCTTCCTGAGTCAAAACTCTCAGAGTAGTATCTAAAAAGCTCCGTCGCCTCAAAGTGGTGATAATGGACCGAGATGTCCCTAAACTAATAAGGGACTGAAACATCCTTAAACGAATATTGGATCGAAACGTTCTTAACCTAACAATGGACCGAAACGTCCTTAAACTAATATTCATCCCAAAAACGGGAATGTTGGACTGAAACGTCCTAAAACTAATACTTGCCTAAAAATTGGTGATAATGGATCGAAATGTCCTTAAACTAATATTCGTCCCCAAAATGGGAATTATTCACCGCCGGAAGATGGACCGGGACATTGGGATGTTTGGCCTGAATTCTGGGGGTAGATACTATTTGGATTTATTCATCCACCACTCTGAAGATGCCAAGTTTATTTATGGCACCGTATATCGGAGGTTTGGATGGATGCGGCCGTTATAGCGGACTCGTCAGATTCCCCTTCGTTTTATGAAGGGTTTTTGATTGTGGGGACGCTCTTCCCTGCAGGCGCAAGCCCCTACAGTTATTTACGTTACTGCATCGCGATAACCACTTTCTCCTGCTCCGGAAGTTCACTTCGTTTCGTGTGTTTTGTTTTGGTTTTGGTTGCCCGTGGATTGTATACGGAGACTAATTTATGTCGTCGCCTATAGGGCGTAGATTAGTCCATATCAGTATATTTTTAGATTTAGCTTTGGGTTGATTTAAGGATCGTTAATCTGGTTTGAGATTAAGATTAACTTAAACATATGAGCATTTGGGCTCAATTATTTTAGTTTAAGAACATCGCGGTCCATTATCGCCATGTTTGAGGCGAAATGTTAATTTAAGGACGTTTCGGTCCTTTATTGCCATTTTTGAGGCGAATATTAGTTTAAGGATATTTCGGTCCATTATCCACCTTGCGCGCACGAGTATTTGTTTACGTGACGAAGTGAACAATGGTGATATGGAATGTGCCCAATTTGGGGTATGATCCGATTTGAGGCGTGTACGTCAATTTAAAAGTGCATCAACGAAAGAAGTTGTTGGTCGTCGGGACCCGCTACCTATTCAGTCGAAAATATTGCACATTTGATATAATATTTTCCTTACTTTAGTTAAGTGTTTAAAGGTGTTTATTGTAAATATAGAACATATGAGGGTTTATCTGCAAAGTATCTATTATCATATGTTCTATATATTATAATTAACATTATGAAGGAAAATATATGCATATTATATTTATACAATATTTTGATAATTAAAATATGCATATCATATCAAATATTCCTAATCAATATTCTTACAATATAATATCATATAAAATGGTTAGGATAATATCTCAATAAAAACAAATATTACTAACATTATTCATTGAGATATTGTGCAAGGTTTAACTCAGGTCAGGAGATCGAGATATCGAGTGTCGGGAATCAAAAATCTGCCGATGAAGTTAAATAAATCGAAGAATCAATACTGGCAGAGACTCAGTAAATATTTGAAGAATCCAGGCAAAGACAAGTCACCATATATGGAAAGTCACTATATTAGGAAATCACCATATATGGAAAGTCACCATATATGGTAACTAGGTTTTCTTCTTTGAGGGCTATATAAAGGACTGAGGGCTAAAATTAGAAATCATCACCTTTTACACGTAGCAAATCACCGTCGAAGAACACGAGATCCACAACAGGTCCATGATTCGACGTGATAGAGCGACGTGAGATTCGACGGAGCATCTACTTTCTACAAGGCAGAGATCGAGAGCAACTTCTTCTTTCTCTTGTAATCTAAACTTGAAGGCTTTGTAATTGTGAAGTTGATTAATAAAGGTAGATCATTATTTAGCATTTATTTTCTGCATTTACATTATGAATTCTTTCTCTATCCGTTCTTCTTCTATCTCCATCATGCGCGAGTAATTCTCCGCTTGATAGGGTTCGTAAGATTAGGGTAGATCAATGGATGAAAAAATGTTTTAACTTCTTTTAAGTCTTATGAAGTTTATACACTTTAGCAAAATAAATGTTGACATCTTTATCGGGCGCGCTACCAATTTATTGCTAATCTCGACCGCGATTTGAGATCAGATTAACAATTGTTTTGTTAAGGGCTAGACATGAAGAGAGATCAATGAAAGGACAAGGGTCAATAGTGGGGAAACTCTAGTTTCTTCCAAGAACCCTAATCCTCATTCATCACATCTATTGAGTATTAAATCTATCAATAGATAAAATGAGTAATCTTTATTAGTCATTCATGACTACTAAATCCGAACGAACCCTACAAGCATTTTTCTTATAAAATCTATATCCGTATTCAAACTAAATCTGTATTCTATATCCGTATTTTGATATAGATCTAGAAACTATTTCCACTATTCTTTATTCCTCTATTCTTCTTCTTTTTCAACACGTCTAAAGTAAGATTGAAAGATTCCACATATCCCTGAGGACGACCCGTACTCATCTCGGTCTAACTACACGCGACACCGTTATTGATTGTGGTTATTCTACAAACACTTCTTTAAATACAGAATCAATCAAATGGCGCCGTTGCCGGGGATACGTGCGTAATTTTTTTATTCTTACTATTTGTGTTGAATTCTTATTCGATATATATCATAAAAATAAAACAAAACCGTATCTTGCATATTTAACGATTAGTGTGCGAATTTTGCGAGGGAATCTGGAGTCATTTTAGCGAGGAGATAAAGATTCAGAGACATTCATCAAGACCAAGAGGAGAAAAGGAAGTATCAGTGAAAAAAATTAAACAAAGAACCCCTTAAAGTGCGGCGGAACCGCGGTTATTGTGTGCAAACGGCGGCGGAACCGCGGCGGTCTTGGGGAGTTGTGCCCTCAAACTTTTCTGGTATGTTTTCTATCTCTTTCTCTCTCCTCTGAAAAATCCAATAATATATTTTCTGCAGGATTCTTTGCAAAATATCGCCGCTTAAAAATCTTTTTGCGAGTTTTGTTTTGCGGTTTGATTTTGCATATTTTAATACGGACATTAAGGGGCATAGACCAAATTCAGATTAGGTGGGGATTTCATCACCCTTCCTAAGCCCCACAAATCAAAAAACGAGCATCTGTATCATCCTACATTAATTAAAAAATATCTAGACCAAGACTCTAAGGACCGTCGCGCTCATTAAGGATAGAGGAAGGTCGTGGGTAATCTATCGTTTATCCGCATTACTTTTGTGGTGTCTAAGTAAGTGTGTCTAAGGCAAGTGGTTACTTAATTAGGCTCGCTATTTTCGGTGATTCGTATAGCGGATACCTCCCACTTACCTGGCCACAAGAGTCATAAAGAGATGGTAGAGGATTGATCCTGCGGCTTGTCCTTTCGATGTCTAGGAGCGGTCCAGAGACTTGACCTAGGTAACCTTAGTTCTAGGGTTGTGTGTACATTTTTTTGTGCTTTGTCTCACGTCCGACATTTTTCAAAACAAACCAAATTTTAAGTTCTTACACGCTGCCACGTGCGCTAAACCCGCTTAGTGCATGCTCGGCTGGACACGGGATTTTAGTGCCCGTCTTGTCCACGTTTCTGCTATCGACTCCGAAGTCGGTATTTCTTCATCTCCTTTTCCCCTCCACCCACCACATCGACCGAGATGGACGGTTCTCCATCAGATTTTACTACCACCATCCTGCCACCACCCGTCAGTGCGCAGAATCCACCGCGCATCTCTCTCCAAGAAAGATGTTACCCCATGCGCGGATCCCTTCCTACCTGTTTATCTATTCCACCAGCCAATAGGGATAATTTTGAAATTAAACCCCACGTCATCAAACTGTTGCCCAAATTTCACGGGCTTGAATCCGAAGACGCATACGTTTTTATAAACAAATTCGAAAACGTATGTGCAATGATGGGTACGTGACAACTGTCTGTGGATGCTATGCGCTTACGTCTTCTCCCTTTTACTTTGTGCGATCTAGCAGAAAAATGGCTTTATAACACCGCCTCACATTATATTGCCAAATGGGATGAATTCGTTGCAGCATTTCTTAAGAAATTTTATCCCAATCATAAGACCGCCCGCGTTCGAAGCGAGATTAACCAGTTTACCCAACTTCTCAATGAACTATTTTGGAAATGCTTTGAACGGTTTGAGGATCTTCTTCTACAATGCCCTCATCAAGGAATCAATAGATGGGACTTTTGTCGAATTATATATGAGGGTGTTGATCTAACAAAAAAACAGATGCTTGAAAACATGTGTCAATGTCATTTCCTGTCTAAAGATGATAGTGAAGCTTGGTAATTTCTGGAAAATCTTGCTGAACAAACCCTACAGTGGGAAAGCGTTAGACCTGCATCGTCTAGGGGAGGTATCCATCAGCTCGATATTTCCATCGTAATGAAAGCTGAAATGGCCGCGATACAAAAGAAACTCGATGTTATAGAAAACAAAGTCTCTTCAGCCCCCCTAAACCAATATATGCTCCCCAAAACTGTGTGTGGTTGCTGTTCCAACCCATCACATCTAACTGAAGAATGTCCTTTGAATCCACCGTTTCAAGGTCAAGAACAAATTAATGCTACTTTTCAGCAGCGACCTCGAAACGATCCTTATTCTTCCACATATAATCAGGGATGGAGGAATCACCCTAATTTTGCTTGGAACCAACATCAAACTCAAAATACGGTTCCAAACCAAAATAACTATCAATGGGTTCCTCCACAGCAACAACAACCACAACAGAGTCAGCACCCCTTTCAACCACAAACTTTTCAAAATCTGGCCAATAATTCTGCAGCTTATAATAATTCTTTCCAAACGGCCGGAACCGAAAACTCCTCTTCACTTGAACGAACCGTGGATATGTTTGTTAAACATTCCATGCAAATGTCGGCTGATATAACGTCTTCTATCGATACATTAAGGAAAGACTCTGCCTCCCACGGTGAGAGTATAAAATTTATAGAAGCACAAATTGCACAATTAAATGCCGCGATGAGTGCTAGAGAGAAAGAGAAACTTCCATGTCAACCCATACCGAATCCTGGCCACTCACAATATCATAATGTGAATGCCATTACCACGTTGAGATCGGGAAGAGTGCTGAACAACCAAGTGGGTGAACAGATTGATGATGGGGAATCAATTGAAACCCCGGCTTCCACTTCTTTCCCTATTTCGTCTAGTCCACCACCTTCTGTCGAGCCTATGCTCTGTTTTCGCCAAGGCTCGAACACTCAGTCCACTTTCTCGAGTCAACCTAAAACAATCCCAACTCCAATTATGGGATCCATTCCATCCCTACAATATTCTCCAATGTTGGACCCAACCCTTATTGATAAATCACCTTATCCAAACAGGTTAAGGGGCAACAGATCAAGTCCACAAATGGAGAAGATTGTGGAAATTTTTAAGCAAGTTAACATAAACATTCCTCTCCTAGATGCTATTCAACAAGTTCCGTCTTATGCAAAAATTCTAAAGGACTTGTGTACTAGAAAGAGAAAAACTCAAGTGCCTAAAAAAGTTTTCTTAGCGAGTAATGTAAGCACTGCTTTTATCCAACAACTACCCAAGAAACGAAAGGACCCGGAAGTCCTACCATATCTATTTCTATTGGGGATAAAGATATCAATCGTGCTCTACTCGATTTAGGCGCCAGTGTTAACTTGCTTTCGTATTCTGTGTATGAGCAATTAGGGATCGGAGAGTTAAAACCGGCGCACTGCACTCTTCAGATAGCCGATCGATCTATCACCCAACCTAGGGGTGAGCTAGAGGATATGTTAATCAAAGTCGGGGAATTTATATTCCCTGTGGACTTTATCGTTATAGATACACAGCCTGTAGCGAACCCACGAAATCAAATTCCGGCGATTTTTGGTCGACCTTTTCTTGCGACTTCAAACGCAATAATCAATTGTCGAAACGGCTCTATGACCCTATCTTTCGGAAAGATGTCAATTGAGCTTAACATTTACAAGTTGGGAAGTGAACCCTTTGAACCCTATGCTCAAGTATTATTTGTCAAAACGATAAATTTCGACAGCAGCGAGTTTGAACAGCTTCACGATTTTGATCTTGACCCCGCTAGTACGTTGTTGTTTGACCCTGCTATTTGTTATACACATACGTACACTTCTATCGAGGTGTCCGGGTCAACATCTAACGCTGAATATGAACCTTTTATGGAGTCCGAGTATCATCCCGTTCTTTCCGATGAGATCATTATTCGGAATATCGATGAAAGTTTTGAAGAAATTTTCGCTGAAGAACTCGCATTCTTAGAAAATATGGGTGTTGTGATGAATCAACCTCAACACAAAGAAGTTGAACCACCACCCCTTCTTCTTATCAATAACAATAATGCGAGTAATCTACCATCACTATTTCGTCTCTATAAACCGAGACGTAAACACGTTATATTCTACCTCTTATCCCCTCCCCATTTCTTCACGTTGATAGGTGACATGTTTTTCTACCAACCAGTACGTTATATTGATAAAATATTTGAATGGTTGGTATTGACTTTTGGTCTTTGTAAAGCTTTTCATAGACCAATAACTTTAACCCCCTCATAATTTTAAATGCTTAATACTATTTTACTCAAATTTAGGGGGAGGGATATATTTTGGCTCTTGAAAGAAAATTTTTACAAAATTGTGAGCCAAAAATAAATTTGGGGGAGGATTTCACTTTCATTATTTCTTGTCCCCGTTACTAACTTTTCCTCCCAAGTCTACAGTTTTTTTAATCTTGACAGATGACATTGGTGAGGACACTGCTGCAAACAGTTTTGGGGGAGGTTTGTGCTTATTCACGCATTATTTTGCATCATACTATATATAAGCACAAAAAATTTTGATAATGAAAGTTTGAAATTGAAAATTTACATATGAAAGATCGGAATAGTTTGAGATAAACAAGAAAGTTAGATGCTTTCTTAAATGAAACTAGTAATAAGTAGTTATGAGTCGTTGTCCCAAGGGTTAGTAAGATGAAGGAAATTACTAATTTGAGGATAAAAATAAGTCTGAAAAATAGTCCCTATTCTTGAGGCCAAACATTTGAACGTTGATATCCTACTATAAGCACTTGCACACATATTAAAACTTTGGATAGTAGAGGATACCTTGAAATGCTCTTGTCTAAAAGCCTTGGTATGAAGAATAAAAAAAATGGTGAAGAAAAATGAATACTGGTTTTGTAATTACCTAAGGCAATATATATATATATATATATATATATATATATATATATATATATATATATATATATATATATATATATATATATATAGCGAGGGTGCTTTTTCACCTAGTGTCTTAGACCAACTGGTTTGGGAGCCACTGCTAAGCCTTGGGTGTCGCAATACTAGGATATTGATAATTACGCCTAATAAGTGAGCATATTTAGTAATCGGTCGGTTAGTACCTCAAGAAGTATTAAGGGTCGCATGAAAAATGTGTAACCAATTCCATATATAATATTCACCGACTAAAAAGTACTAAGGCAGATGGACAAGAGTATGATAGCTTGAATTGAGTTCTCTAAGTGTAGGGATGTCTTTTACACACACGTAGGGGTATATGATCGATGTTTGGATAAAAAGTAGGGAGAAAGACTAAAGGCGATGTTTTATTGAGAGATGATGTGATTTCTAACATCTCTTCATGACCATTAAGATAGGGCTCATGGCAACTGAAAAGCTGGTATAGTTGGAAACTCTTATTTTCAAGTTTTTTCTTTTATAGTTCATATCTTTGCATGTAAATTTCACCATCTTTCTTTTATTATGGGATTTTGTGGGTGTAATCCGCTGAAAATCCTCAGGAGACAACACTCCTCCTACTAGGGATGCCTAGAGGCTGAACGGCTTATTGCACGTGCTCAGTGCAATCGTGTTGCCTACGAAAGTGTGCTACTTAGGTTTTTCTTTTTCTTTTTCTCCTTCTCCTGAATAAATAGTTTGCTCGGGACGATCAAAATTAAGTTTGGGGGTATTTGTTCAGTCGAAAATATTGCACATTTGATATAACATTTTCCTTACTTTTGTTAAGTGTTTAAAGGTGTTTATTGTAAATATAGAACATATGAGGGTTTATCCGCAAAATATCTATTGTCATATGTTCTATATATTATAATTAACATTATGAAGGAAAATATATGCATATTATATTTATACAATATTTTGATAATTAAAATATGCATATCATATCAAATATTCCTAATCAATATTCTTACAATATAATATCATATAAAATGGTTAGGATAATATCTAAATAAAAACAAATATTACTAACATTATTCATTGAGATATTGTGCAAGGTTTAGCTCAGGTCAGGAGATCGAGATATCGAGTGTCGGGAATCAAAAATCTGCCGATGAAGTTAAATAAATCGAAGAATCAATACTGGCAGAGACTCAGTAAATATTTGAAGAATCCAGGCAAAGACAAGTCACTATATTACGAAATCACCATATATGGAAAGTCACTATATTAGAAAATCACCATATATGGAAAGTCACCATATATGGTAACTAGGTTTTCTTCTTTGAGGGCTATATAAAAGACCGAGGGCTAAAGTTAGAAATCATCACTTTTTACACGAAGCAAATCACCGTCAAAGAACATGAGATCCACGACAGGTCCACGATTCGACGCGATAGAGCGACGTGAGATTCGACGGAGCATCTACTTCCTACAAGGCAGAGATCGAGAGTAACTTCTTCTTCTTCTTCCTCTAATCTAAACTTGAAGGCTTTGTAATTGTGAAGTTGATTAATAAAGGTAGATCATTATTTAGCATTTATTTTCTGCATTTACATTATGAATTCTTTCTCTATCCGTTCTTCTTCTATCTCCATCATGCGCGAGTAATTCTCCGCTTGATAGGGTTTGTAAGATTAGGGTAGATCAATGGATAAAAAAATGTTTTAACTTCTTTTAAGTCTTATGAAGTTTATACACTTTAGCAAAATAAATGTTAATATCCTTATCGGGCGCGCTACCAATTTATTACTAGTCTCGACCGCGATTTCAGATCAGATTAACAATTGTTTTGTTAAGGGCTAGACATGAATAGAGATCAATGAAAGGACAAGGGTCAATAGTGGGGAAACCCTAGTTTCTTCCAAGAACCCTAATCCTCATTCATCACTATCTATCTAGTATTAAATCTATCAATAGATAAAAGGAGTAATCTTTATTAGTCATCCATGACTACTAAATCCGAACGAACCCTACAAGCATTCTTCTTATAAAATCTATATCCGTATTCAAACTAGATCTGTATTCTACATCCGTATTTTGACGTAGATCTAGAAACTATTTCCACTATTTTTTATTCCTCCATTCTTCCTCTTTTTCAACACGTCTAAAGTAAGATTGAAAGATTCCACATATCTCTGAGGACGACCCGTACTCATCTCGGTCTAGCTATACGCGACACCGTTATTGATTGTGGTTATTCTACAAACACTTCTTTAAATACAGAATCAATCACCACCTCTCTAAAGACGTTAAGGAATTACAACGACATGTATCAGAGCTGTGAAGAGATGTACGCTTAATCCAAATTCCTTATTTGAGAGAAAAAGGGTTGTTGTGGACTTAAGAATTTTTGGTCATATTTAAGACCTTGGAAATCAAGAGTATTGTAACAACTCCAATTTTAGTGTACATAAAATTCATTTAAAGTTGATGTATAATTGGGGTATTTACAATTCCTGTGAACACTATAAGTATTTGTTTTGATTTAGAACAGTAAGAAGGAGCTTGTAGCTCACTGGTAAGACCTTACACTGTCGAACCAAAGAACCAGAGTTCAAATCCCATCAGCCACATATTCTTTTTATTTTGAATTCTTTTAATCTTTTTAGAAGCCTAAGAGTCTACACGTGCAACACACGTAATAAGGTAAGTTACAGAATAATCAAACATGTGAACTGTAGAATACCAAACGACCCCGACCCAATACCCCAACACCAACTACACCCGTCGGAATTGGGCCGGCGACATTAACAAAAAAACAGGCAACGTCGGTCTCCCCCATCCCAAATGCCCTCAAATTCCACCCCCTGCAACGTTTGGCCAACCCCACTACTCTCTTATTGCTTGTTTACTCTGAATTAAATCAGAGAGCAATAAAATGCCCATTTAATCTCATTTTAATGCATATTTTTAAATGTATTTTCTTCACCCCTAAACCCTAATTTTTCCTATAAATACCACCCTTAATTCACACCTCCTAACTCACAATTCTCTGCCAAAACTCTCAAGAAAATTCCAAGTTCCCATAGTGTACAAGTGGAGTTAACAAAGGGCGAAACTCCGACGAAGTTCTGGCGACGATATAAGGAGTTTCCGGCAACGAAACGAAGCACCGATAAATTCTAGACCTCCTTCTACCTCTCCCCTCTCATCAAAGCCAGTAAGCCCCATTCTTCTCTTTCATCTTGATCTCTAATAAGTTCTATTTCTAAAATTCGACGGAAGCGGAGTTAATCCGACTCCCGATTCGGTTTTCTTTGAAAATTAGATTTTTCTTAATCAAGATAACTTCATATTCTCACATATGGTTAAGAAAACATTAAAAAAAACTAGTAAATCAAGTTTCACCTCAAAATAATTATTGTGGTAATTTTTATCTCACTTTTACATTAAAATACCTTCATATTTCATTTCGACATGCTTATACCTTTTAACCGTTTTACCTCAGAAAAACTCACGAGGTAATGACCTACCTCATCACAACACACATCTCTAACATAGCACGATTATATTCTGGAATATAGATTCGCGAAAATACGACTTTACAGTAAAATACCTTTAACTTATAAAACCTTTTTCTTTAAAAAAATGTATTAAACATTTCCATGCAATTGCGCCTCTAACCCATTTTGGGAAATCCCGTTCGGGATGGTACGGATTATCACACATTCTCGGGTTTAGTAGAGCGAGATGCAGACCTCCGCAAGGATCATTCGGTCTCGATGGAATATTTATACATTTTCTTTAGAAAATGAGATTTTTACAAGAAAATAAATAAAATTATTTTCATTAAATATATATATATATATATATATATATATATTACCAAAATACTTATTTTAAATATATATAATATTCCATGTTTTCAAAACTCAAGAAAAGAAGTCAAATATTACATGAAACTAACATGATAATTCAAAACAATATTCATATTACAAATAAATACCATATATTATGAAATTAGGTTTTATTCACTAGAAATGTCATATTTATAAAATATACATCAATAAAAACTCTAAAGAAGATAATTAAATGCTTGAGGTGTATTTTGAAAATTATTCAAAATTATTTTTACATAAAACCCTCTCAAGTTATACTAAATTACAATAAGGACCCTAGTAAACATAGGTTTAAGCGGGACCAGTCTCTTGAGCCTTAGGGAGCCGGAGATATGGGTGCTTGCCGATTTAAGATAGCCAACTTAACAAACGGTGATATCAACATGGTAATTATCTTTGAAAAAGACAAAAATCCTGCCGTCTATGTGCAACAGTTACCGATAGCACCAAAACATAATTCAGGACTTCAATTTCTTTTCTAATTGTCTGACTCAGACTGAGTCTCAATATAATCAATCTGACTTGAATATGATTCAAGTATAAACTACAATTCAACATGAATCCATGAATTCATATATTCAATCTGTTCAATCTATTCAATCTATATTGACCGAACCGAACCATGGATATACATCCATCTACACGATCCTCCAGTTACATCAATTTACTGATATCATGGTTTCGGCAAGTCATCCATCTATACAATTTATTATACAATTCAACACAATACAAACAATACAACCAAGACATCGCGGGGTTTTATAAGGGGTAGATTGGTACGAAAGGTGTTAGAAGTGGCACGAGACTGCAACCATAAGACACCTAACCTGAATCTCCATTGCCGTTGTACCGTGGCTGAACAGTTCATTGTACTTTGTATACCGTAGTCTCTGGTATAGTGAGATTCCTCTCGTATACACTGGCCTCTTCTGTATCAAGCTACAAACAACATCGTTAACACTAAATGACAACAATAAACAGCTATACTCTATTCTGTTTATTCCATTCTTATCTATCTACGGGACTTACCGAGCGATTTGTTCGCTGACGACATTCTCTTTCTTCTTCTTTGGAATGTCGTCAGGTGATTCGGACTCATTGGAGATCGAGCCCAGCAGCAAATACTTGGATCGGTTTACTGAAGACCCAGAGTTTTAGATTCACTTGTACATTACATTTCTTTACATTTCTGTTATGCCATTGTTTAGGCATTGTTTTCATTCCATGTATTTCCATTTCAGTTGTATTGCAAAAAGAAAGTTTGATAATAAAGTTGCTGTTTATTTACATCTTGTCTCTTGTGTACATTTCATTTTATATTGCTTAGATACACTTAGCGTGTTTACTTCTGAGTAAATACATAGCGGCTCGTCGCGTCTTCTGCCCGTACACTGGGAAGCGGGGCATGACAAGCATATGGGCTCGATTGATTTAAAAAAAAAACAAAGAGGTTTGACTTCAAGAAACTTAGCCAATTTTGGGCTGAGATCGAGTTTCCATAATTACCCAAAAGTGCTAAGCACTGGGGCATACAACGCTGACGTATGAAACACGTGAGGCGCCGGATTAGTTCTAAGCACTAGAGTCCCGTGGCGCTCACATGTGAAACATGTGAGGTGCTCAGATATGAGCATTGCCCTAATCAGTGCGAAGCACTTTAGACATTTTGACTAATCTTAAAGTGCTGAGCACTTTGCATGGTACTCACGTGGGAAGCACGTGAGTGCTGAGCATTGGGTTTCATTTGTTCACTTTCCCTCTTTTTACAGAAGTGCTAAGCACTTGGGTTTCTAAGAGCATTTCATGTGTATTTCACGTGACAACTTTCTTTTAGGACGGCTGCCTAATTGACAAAGAAGTTTTTCTTTGCTTTTTAGGCGCCCATGTGAGAAACACGTGAGGAAACTTTGGTTGTTCTTTTTATTTGTTTTTTTAAAGCGCTTCTCATGGGTGTTGGGCTGCGGCAGCGCCCCGGCCGTCTTTCCGAGACCAAATGCGGAACAAAAAACTTTTTACGAACTGGCGCTAACCGCATCCCGATCCCAGATCGTACCATTAACCGTAAACTAGAAAACTGTAAACGGGGTTTAGAGATTATACCAATCGATCCGTGTCCTTCGGTCTTTAATCTCTGCCCCTAGCATGTTGCGGGTGCACCGACGAAATTCTCTCCTCGATCTCACTCGATCTCCGATCTTCTCCTCGCCGAAAACTGCGCCACATCAACGAATCTTTATACGGGCTCCCGCCTCTGAACCGAGGCAACTCGGACATGAAGTTTGCTAGCCGACGTGTCCAAGGTTGCTGTAGAATAAGTGTAGAACACTTTGTCTCAAGTCATCCAAGTCTATGGATGAGGGTTGATTGAAGTTGCCAAACTTGGAAGTGAGATGGAAATGGAGCTTTGGATTTGCTAAGGATTTTTGATGCAATCAAAATGAATCCATCCTTACACTCCCAAAATGGGGCTGCCCAAAAAAGCTCTCGGCCATACCCAGAAGAAGAGAAGGGGGGTGAGCCTTGGCAAAAGAAATGGGGTGATCCTTAAAAAAAAATGTCACACCAATATCTTTACAAATATCTAAAGCAATAAATGCAACAAGATGCCTCACAAATCACTCAATCAATCAAGAAACATCAAGAAGGTTGCCGCAGGATTCTGGAGCCCCGGTTACCACAAAAAAACCCCTGCATTTAGTAAAGCCACTTTGGCAAGGAACCCCCTCCAAGGCAAAATTCAGCCATGAGCAATAAAAAGGAAAAATGGCTAAATCGAAGATACAAATTGGCAACTTCAAAAAGCGATCCCGTAACGAATTACAGGATAACTCCGCAACTGTATATACATACCCGCATTTGTATTCCGACCGAATACAAATACAATGAGACAAAATCTACAGTATAATACTACGATCCGGTTTAAACCAAAGCCCGCCAGTATTATCCGTCCGAACCATGAATGCTCGAACCCTGCCATAAAACCATACGGCCTCTACAACGTTTCGCCCGAACTGGGAAACTTTCTGTGGGGGACTCTAAAGACTCGTCAATACTCTGGCAGTGGGTTTAACCACAAGCCGTCAGTGCTACTAGCTGTACGTAACGGCTGCCCATGTACTGAGTCAAAGGGAGTCCGATGAGCGAACTCATCCTGGAACCCTACTGAGCCTATGTGTGACAATATCCATACAGTTCGGTCCGTTCGTCTATGAGTATCGCATATCGGGCCTAGGGAGCTGGTAAACGTCAGACCCCCAAAAGCGATATAAGCCGTGTCGGAGTGTAGCCCAAAGCACCTGAGATACTACTGGAATACCTACCAGTAAATCTCGCTTACCATGGCCATGGATTTTGTGTAATGGCTCTCCTAGACACAGCACGATCTCACTCCCAACGTAGGGAAAGACGAAACCCCTGCCGATCCGCTCACTGCCTCCATGTGGCTTGGGACTGTACCCAACTAAAACCTGTTTGCATGACTCATTTGAGCCGTGGTAGGGTAATAATCAAAGCACAGTGGGAACTCACACGAGACAAATAACGATCTCAGATCGATAGACTAACCTGTACACATGTCACCTGGGAATTGCTATCTGACGACGGGTTTCAAAAACCAGCTAGCAAATTCCCGGCGAGTCCTGTCCGGTGTACTCATAACCCAATGAGCACCTGTATACATCTTAGGTGAACCAACTGACACCAATAGCTTGTGAGACCGGCCATCGCCCCTCGTCGGGGTCTCGACTGTATACACTAGTCTACTCCGTAGTATCGATGCCCTATCTCGAAACTCCCACGACTAGGAACCACTTTTAAGGATGTGCTTATAGACTACCCAACTCTCACGTATATGATCGCCATTATACTGTTGGTAGTCAAGCAAGAATCCTATGGGCTCTATCAGTGCACAATAGTAATATATATAATGTCACCTAAAGCATACACGATGATAAAAATAAACCAGATAGCATACTATCATCTCGAGTGAGACTGTCCTACCGGTATAGGTCCTCCCTCAATCATTGCAATCACGTGCCTGCGATCCAATAATTGACTTTGAGGGCACTATATCTAACAATCTCCCACTTGCACTTAAGGCTAATTATTGCGATGTCGCATACTCACATCCCGTGTGATACCGAACACCCAACTCCTCTACTGATCAGTCTCACAAAGTGCGTTTGTAAAACTGTTGCGTTCGAGAAATAGCCTCAGTGAGTGGATCCGCTCTGATGTTTCTTTCTATGTCTCTCTATATCTCAAGTTCACGGAGAAACCCATCTCCTGAAGTGAGCAATACCTGTCTTAGAATATGTCTGGATATCTGATGGGACCTAGTTCATGAATGAACTCCAAATCCAAACTTCTTAGACTGTATCGTCAATTGAACTTAATCAGTATCCTGCGCCATACCTCCCTCAGTCTCCGCTTGGACCACCTGTCCAAACTACTGCCCCTCGTCGGAAGGAAAACTATAACTCTGACAGTCACTCTGTCATTCAGGTCACCTTGGAAGCCTGGAATGATAACCGTCTCCCGAAGGAGGCTGCCGTTATCAAATCCCTAGAACATCCACTTATGTTCTAAAACTGCCTCCGAACGTTCCTCCAGAATTGGATTAATATCAACTTATTGCATCTAGTGCAAAAACAACACCTGGTGTGGTACTTGACATCTCATGATTGATTCAATTGCCTAAGCAAGTGATCTGCCAATCATGCACATCCCTCTCCCCTTTAGTCTGTAAGACACTTTTAGAGAGGGTGACTCCATCACTTGCTGGTACACCACCATGCCAGGAGTCGTCCATTCTAAATACCTTTAGAATGCTGTCTAAGTACCCAGATTAGGAAACTACCCAAATCCAGATCTAAAACCATAGATCTAGTAACCAGAATGTCTGATATAATATCCATATCCTATGTTGAGAAAACACTGTGTGACAACCACAGTACGACTGATCGTAGTGTAGGAATTTTACTTCCTACTTTGTGTATGTTATCCAAATACCAGAACATCACACCCTACTACCTTCTTAACAGATCCATCCCCTATTCTGATGAAGTCAAAGCCCATGACCGTCACATCAAAAGATGATCTATCTCCGCTATATTTGCTTTAGTCTATAAATAGACACAAGCTTCTTGTCCACTATGCTTCCGCTGCTCCCACTGACTACGACAACCCTCTGGCAGAATAATATACATATGCACTTCTAAAACTAGTTTAGAACGATGCTATACTTATCCTCCTGCCGGGTCTCATAGTCTGGAACAACAGTAATGGCAAGTCTGGGTAAACAAGAACCTCCCTGTCACCGTCCTTGAGGCTACCGGAGTACCTCTCGGGTGTCTGAGATTACCCACCATATGTGCGGAGTGGCTAATGGAATGTCAAACCTGATTGAATCTTTAGGTCCTATTAAATTTTCCATAATCGTTTGCGGTTCTGGAATCTCTTCCAGTTCTACCATACTCCCACTTCTGTTTTCTGAAAAAATCCATTTTACTAAAACTGTGGCGAGTCAAGAACAATGTCACCATTGATCTTCCAGATTGTCGAAAGTCAACCCTCGTCAAAGCCAAGGTCAACCTACAAACAACCATTACAGAAACGTGCCTTGAGTTATCCAGAGTCTGGTTTTAAGCATAAGCCGGACAACTCCATATACCTTAATATTGTTAAGATATGATCCATTTTATATACCTTTATAGAAACAGAGGCACTGATTTAATTGGAACCAGATTCAAATCATTCAGCTGTCTCCAGTGCATGTCAACTAAATGGAGAGAGGCCGATCAGCATTACTCAACTTAAGAGTGAATCCAATTATGAGTAAACTGAAAGAGAAGCAAGTTCTCTAAAACATTATTATCAACTGAATACCATACACAAGTATCTATATCTTCGATCACCTTGAAAAATCCTGATACTTGCTACACCTGGTTCTCTACTTTATTCTAATACCTTATAACTTCTCAAACTTGGACCTTGTATTTCTACGAAACACATGTCTAAAACTAGAGAAGTCACAAGTAAACAGAATATAGTACGAGGACCAACCCCTTTGTCCTAATGGACACTGGACAACATACAATACTCTGTATGAGTCCCCTGAGTTGAATAACTCAAACCCTGTGCGTCGTAGGTTGAAAACTGTACCTAGGCGATTTTCTCAAATATCACCAATTACAACGAATTCCGATATAATGAGGATGATCACCTAATTCCCAATAACTTACTCCCACTCATCATCTATAAAACCATACAGATGTGAGAATCATACCTGGTAAATACATACCCTGGAGCAAGGACTGATTGGGAAATCAGTTTTCTATTAATAATACACAGTGAAACTGAAACATGAATATGTTTCGAAGGGGTATCCAGGTATTCCTAGTAATGCCTCTTCCATTATCCTGATTCATAATTGTAACCGTATATTTCCTTTGCCATCTCTCCAAATCCCTTTACTTGTTTTTAGTCGTCACCTTCTGTACACCATCGTTAGGCTTAATGGTTTTCTTCCTTCCATACCTTTCGGCACCAGCCTATGGTTTGGAAGAAGACTATCCAATAAGCATAATAGGTGAACTCTCCTAATCCTAGGAGTACTCGCAACTTGAGAGAAGGTAATGATAAAAGACAACTGAATAAACCTTTATCCTATTTCTCCTGAACCAGAATCCATCCCCGAAATGGAACAAGTTCTATCGAGTTCGTATATAACCAAACGATGGATTATCCAAATAACTGTGGATCTTCGTAGTGATACAGGGTGTTCTGGAGAAATACAAAGGTGAAATAGGAGTGGCGATGAAATACTTGGTTTGGTCGTGAATTAGCAGTCGCAATTTACTTTGCCCTCTTTCTGATCCCTTTATTTGTCTTTACCTATTACCTTCTGTACACCACTGTTAGGCTAATTGGTTTTCTTCATTCCATACCTTTCGGCACCTGCTTATGGTTTGGAAGAAGACTATCCAATAAGCGTAATAGGTGTACTGTCCCCTAATCCTAGGAGCCCTCATAACCTGAGAGAAGGTAAAAGGAAAAGACAACTGAATAGTTCTATTCAATCTCTCCGGAACCAAAATCCATCCTCGAATCTGGAATAAATTCCTTCGAGTTCGTATATAACCATACGATGGATTTATCCAATGGAAGTGGACGTCCGTAGTAATACGGGGTGTTATGGAGAAATACAAAGGGTAAAAGAAAGAATGGCAATGATGTATGTAACTCAGACAATCCAAAGCCAGTGTTTTAAGAAAGTTCGGTTAACTTGGTCACCGAGTCATAGTCTAGGGTCGGGTCATGGTCGCAGCCAAAGAGAAAGAGAAAAGAAACACTCTGCGTGCACTCTAACCTAGATCAGAATGGTTATCACTTTATCTAATCAGGAAACCTCCCACTGTATCCTCAAATTCTTCTCCAAACCTGAAAGAAGAATTAGTCGGGATCACCCGAGGAGTAAACCAACTCATCAGTGAGAATCGGGATCCAACTATCATTGCATGGTAACATGACGGAATCCACTCACGTTATCACACTCAAGAAGGTATGCGCATGCCTGGCAAGTTTCAGTTTCTTTAGAAACTCCCGATGTAATTTTTACCCCAAGGACCCAAGTGACCTTGACGGAGTCAACAAATCAAAGAGTCCTAGTCAAGTTCAACCCGTCATAATCTGGATTGCATTAAACCCACCCGTACGTGCCTTTGACAGAGTCAACAAGGCCGCACGACTGTCCTAACCAATCGCATATCTATGCTACAAACAAGCATCACTCAGCTACCGTACACTACGCCTTGACGGAGTCAACAAATGCAGCACGAATAATAAATACTACTTGTAAGAAATGACGGAAGGCTACGGCTGGTTTTTGGCGAAAAACTTTTAGCGTAATGAACTTGATATCGTTGAAGGAACTGCATAGCTTTTTATAAAAACATAGTGGCGAAAACCTTTGCTAAAGAGGTCACTCCCGGTGAACGGATCTCGGCTCTTTCCCCGTAGAATGAGGTGCAGGATATTCCAACTGAATACCACGGTGCAAAGCAAAAGTAATCGGCTATAATGAAGTTATTACCCTGACGCAAACCTCTATCTAAGGGGTCACTCCCGGTGAAGGGATCTCGGCCCTTGCCTCGTCGAATAAGGTGCTGGATATTCTAAACTGAATACCACTGTGCAAAACAAATGAAAGCGTCCTTGCAATAACAGCATTTTGAAAATTTGTTCCAACAACATCTGTAAAGGTATGTTTTCCTTGCATTGATACAAATCAACGCAGTCCCATCAATTAATCACACCAGAAAAGAACGAAAATAAAATGTACGTATATGCCATCCGCATTTGCCACTGGGTCCCGTCATCACCCATTAGGTTACTTAACTAATGACAGAGCAGGGACTGGACTAGCGCGGGTGTAAAACATATACAACATCTACTAGTATATATATCAATATATAATAATCGCTCCAGGCGTGATAAAATGCAACATCACAGAAAAGTAATAAGCATCACAGAAAAATATAGATAATCTGGGATCCCCGGGTTTCATAGAGCCAAAAATAAAACTTGACGTTCCCCTGGTCGTGTGGATATCCTGTGCAATGAAAACCTAGACCCCTACGAGTGCGGAAAGTTACCTGCCAAAACCAGAAGCGAGGCAGCCCCCTTCAGCATCGTGAACGGACCACCCAGCACTTCCCGGAATCCGGTAACTTGAGCACCTCTCCTTGGGTCAGCCTATACCCCCTATGAGTGCGGCAAATAGCCCGCCAATCCAAGAGTGAGGTCCCCCATTCTCAAAGCCATGAGATGCGGACCCGTTGCCCTCCAGAACCCGGCTATCCGTGCACTCCACTGCGGGGTAATCCTAGTACAGAAAAGAAAATATATACAACGGGTACATCGACTTCAACCCGGGAGTGCCCCAAAAGAATAATATACAAACAGGCAGTGATGACAGCCACATGTCGGATGCTCGCCCTGCAATATCAAATGTACAAATATCAAAACTGCACTACCATTACACAGGAACTATCCACCATGACAAATCCGCAACATCACAGCACAACACAGAACATCAACGTGAATGTCACGTTCGCAAATCCGTCTAAAAGAGCTATAGCAATTAGACAAGATTTACCGATCGAATGACATTCACGATTGCAGATATAAAGTAAGCACTATGAACTAACTTATTTAAAATTTTCGATCGATAAAATTTCCCGAAGTGGGCCCCAAGTACAAATCCAGCACTCAAAATAATCTGGGCCAAAACTAAAAATTCCAGAAACCCCAATTCCATGTTAAAGACCCAAATAAAAAATTTAGTGCACTGAATCACCAACACTGCGGCGGAACCGCGGCCAAAACGTGGGTACGGCCGCGGTTCCGCGGCGTTACAGAGGGATCATGCTACAAAATTTTGACAGTGGTCTTAGAAAAGCCTGCTTGATTTTCTGAAACACTCAAAATAATTTTTCGACGACAAAAAAATTTCGACAGAAACTTTGAACTTGGAATTGTAGTTTTTGGAAATTTCGTCCGATCGATGTTTTAAACAAGTTAGAACAAGCTAGTTAACGGTTAATAGTTTGGCTCTGATACCATTGTTGGGCTGCGGCAGCGCCCCGGCTGTCTTTCCGAGGCCAATGCGGAACAAAAAACTTTTTACGAACTGGCGCTAACCGCATCGCGATCCCGGATCGTACCATTAACCGTAAACTAGAAAACTGTAAACGGGGTTTATAGATTATACCGATCGATCCGTGTCCTTCGGTCTTTAATCTCTGCCCCTAGCATGTTGCGGGTGCGCCGACGAAATTCTCTCCTCGATCTCGCTCGATCTCCGATCTTCTCCTCGCCGAAAACTGTGCCACATCAACGAATCTTTATACGGGCTCCCGCCTCTGAACCGAGGCAACTCGGATACGAAGTTTGCTAGCCGACGTGTCCAAGGTTGCTGTAGAATAAGTATAGAACACTTTGTCTCAAGTCATCCAAGTTTATGGATGAGGGTTGATTGAAGTTGCCAAAATTGGAAGTGAGATGGAAATGGAGCTTTGGATTTGCTAAGGATTTTTGATGCAATCAAAATGAATCCATCCTTACACTCCCAAAATGGGGCTGCCCAAAAAAGCTCTTGGCCATACCCAGAAGAAGAGAAGGGGGGGTGAGCCTTGGCAAAAGAAATGGGGTGATCCTTAGAAAAAAAATGTCACACCAATATCTTTACAAATATCCAAAGCAATAAATGCAACAAGATGCCTCACAAATCACTCAATCAATCAAGAAACATCAAGAAGGTTGCTGCAGGATTCTGTAGCCCCGGTTACCACAAAAAACCCCCTACATTTAGTAAAACCACTTTTGCAAGGAACCCCCTCCAAGGCAAAATTCAGCCATGAATAATTAAAAGGAAAAATGGCTAAATCGAAGATACAAACTGGCAACTTCAAAAAGCGACCCTGTAACGAATTACAGGATAACTCCACAACTGTATATACATACCCACATTTGTATTTCGATCGAATACAAATGCAATGAGACAAAATCTACACAGTATAATACTAGGATCCGGCTTAAACCAAAGCCCGCTAGTATTATCCGTCCGGACCATGAATGCTCGAACCCTGCCATAAAACCATACGGCCTCTACAACATTTCGCCCAAACTGGGAAGATTTCTGTGGGGGACTCTAAAGATTTGTCAATACTCTGGCAGTGGGTTTAACCACAAGCCGTCAGTGGTACTAGCTGTACGTAACGGCTGCCCATGTACTGAGTGAAAGGGAGTCCGATGAGCGAACTCATCATGGAACCCTACTGAGCCTATGTGTGACAATATCCGTACAGTCCGGTCCGTTCGTCTATGAGTATCGCATTCGGGCCTAGGGAGCTGGTAAACGTCAGACCCCCAAAAGCGGTATAAGTCGTGTCGGAGTGTAGCCCAAAACACCTGAGATACTACTGGAATACCTACCAGTAAATCTCACTTACCATGGCCATGGATTTTGTGTAATGGCTCTCCTAGACACAGTACGATCTCACTCCCAACGTAGGGAGAGACGAAACCCCTGCCGATCCGCTCACTGCCTCCGTGTGGCTCGGGACTGTACCCAACTAAAACCTATTTACACGAATCATTTGAGCCGTGGTAGGGTAATAATAAAAGCACAGTGGGAACTCACACGAGACAAATGACGATCTTAGGTCGATAGACTAATCTGTACACATGTCACCTGGGAATTGCTATTTGACGACGGGTTTCAAAAACCAGCTAGCAAATTCCCGGCGAGTCCTGTCCGGTGTACTCATAACCCAATGAGCACCCGTATACATCTTAGGTGAACCAACTGACACCAATGGCTTATGAGATCGGCCATCGCCCCTCGTCGGGGTCTCGACTGTATACACTAGTCTACTCCGGAGTATCGATGTCCTATCTCGAAACTCCTACGACTAGGGACCACTTTTAAGGATGTGCTTATAGACTACCCAACTCTCACGTATATGATCGCCATCATACTGTTGGTAGTCAAGCAAGAATCCTATGGGCTCTATCAGCACGCAATAGTGATATATATAATGTCACCTAAAGCAGTACATGATGATAAAGATAAACCGGATAGCATACTATCATCTCGAGTGAGACTGTCCTACTGGTATAGGTCCTCCCTCAATCATTGCAATCACGTGTCTGCGATCCAATAATTGACTTTGAGGGCACTATATCCAACAGTGGGAAACATGTGAGGCTTTAAAATAGTGCTAAGCACTAGTCGAGTCACCAAGTTGTTCTTGTGTTCTCTTAGAGATATTGATCTCTGTTAATGACATTTTTAGTCATTGATGATCATCAAGATTTCAGTTTTGAAGATCTTGGACCATCATCATTTGAAGAACTAAGTTTTTAATATAGGGTTTAACCCTAATTTTTGGAGGAATTAAATTTCCATATGTTCCTGTTATTTCTTTTTCTTTTATAACCTAGTTCTTTTCCCTTAAGTTTTGAATCTACAGAACAAAATCTTCCCGATGAGAATTAAATTCTCAATTTGTCGGGAGATTTCTTCTGCAAATTTCAACCAGAGGAAGAACTAAGTTCTTATATGAAGGGCTAAATCCTTAGAGAGGCAAATGGGAGATAATATGATCTCTGTGTTTCTTAACTTAGGGTTTCAACGAGGCAAGTCTTCTCCTTTGAGAATTAAATTCTCTTTCTTTCTCAAGAGCTCACTGTATATATTTTTTTTGCAGAAACTTGTTGGGAGTTCTGTGTATCATTAGATTTAATCTCCTTGCTCCTATTTATAGGAGAAGGGAAAAAAATCAGTATATTAAGAAATCTCCTATTGAGAGATCATGAAGATTAATTGGTGAATTTTATTCACCGTTGGATTTTCAATCCAAAGGCTCTATGTTTAACAGAGAAGATTTCTTATTTGTTTAACAAGATTAAGAAATATTTTCCTATGAATGTCTTGTAAATTTAAAAAGATTAGGAAAATATTTTCCTAAGATAGGATTTTATTCTATCAGATGATCGAGAGATGATTTTATAATCACCGTTGGATCTTTGATCCAAGGGTCCTCTGTTAATCAAAGAAGATCTTTCTAGTTTGAGTAAGTTCAAGGAAATATTTCCTATATAGAATTTAATTCTATCAGGTAGTATGATTGGTGATATTTAATCACAATTGGATTTTAAATCCAAAATTCTCTGTTAGAGAAGAATCTTTCCGTATCAGAAAGATCAGGGAAAATATTTCCCAAATAGAATTTAATTCTATTTTGGAAAAAGTGCAGCAGAAGAACTCACGTGTTTAACACGTGACCCCTAGCATGGGTTTCAGCATGCTTTATTTTCAGTGCTCATATGCTTTGCATATGAGCGCTCATGTGTTTAACACGTAAGGCATGTTTGGCCTGCCAATTATTTGATTGCAGCGCCTATATGCTTTGCATATAGCTGATCACGTGTTAAACACGTGTAGCTCTTTTAGCCCATTTGTTTTTAACTGCAGCGCATATATGCTTTTGCATATAGGTGCTCACGTGTTTAACACGTAAGACTTCAATAGTGGGGAATTTCCCCCCTTTTTTCTTCTTCTTTTTTTATGAGGGAACAAATGCCCCCCAGCGTTGCTCTCACGTGGCTTGCACATGAGTGCAACGCTGTCCACTATTACAACCGTTGGATTGCTTAGGTGAACGGGGAGATGAACCACTCCCCATCACGTCTTATAAATGGGGGGTTTGGCTCTTTAGATAATCACTGTTTCTTCATCTTCTTCCTTAATCTTTTCTTGAGAATTTAATTCTCCTCTCAAAGCTTAGCTCTCTGTCCATAGATATTTCAGAGTTAAACTCTGCAAAAACTCTCTTTTTTGGGTAAAGATCTTGAACGACGTTTACCCCTTAGGGAAAAGCCCCATTTTTTTTCTTTAGATTTCAAATCCATCAACAGAGCTTTGCTCTTGTCTTGAACTGATCTCTTAGAGATCTAAAAAACACCCCCTTTTTAAGAAGACTCTGGGGTTTTGAGAACTGTTAGTTCTCCTCTCATGGTTTACCCTATCACTGATCTTTGAGGATCCTTGAAATTCAATTCCATTTCTTCGTTTCGTCACCATGGGGGTTTCTGGGATTTAATCCCATTAATAAAGGAATTTAATTCCATATTACAGAGCTTAGCTCTGAAAGACTCGGTGACTTTTGGGAATTTTATTCTCTGGTGTTCTTGAGCATTTTTCCTTTTTAGGGTTTTAATACCCTTGACACAGATTTGAGTCTGTTGTGCATTTTAGCAGAACTCGTTTTTCGAGGATGATAAGAGTTGTTTAAACTTCACTGTTTATTTAATGAGAATCCTTTTGGATTCTCACACTGATTATCTTGCCCCATCATTGGTGAGGCGCCATTTGGATTTTGTGGGGCCTACTGGCTTTATAGTTAGTGGTCCCATGAAACAAACACATATATATATTTTTTATTAATGGGACCCCCTCCCTTCTTTTAGGTATGATGTCATCACTTCCCTACTTCTCTTACACACGCTCGGAGGTCGCTTTTCCACAGTCGCCATCAGACGAGGAAGTTATGGCGATAATTATGACACATGATAAGGATACTAAGAGTCTTCTCCTATGGGGAGTTTGGTATGGCCACATTATCAGGGGTCGACATAGTTTCACATGTGAGGTATCGACAGAACCCATCCATTCAGTATCATTCATGGAGCGTCCGCGTGCTGCTTATGCGGTGGAGGCGGCTAATTGGACCCCTAAGGGCCGTCTTGAGCCATCAACGTCAGGGATACCCAATCAACCCTTGATGGCTATCGATATTTTGGGACGCCGGATCTGCCAAGGTGAAGCCCGACCTTGGGGGCAGGTCTACAAGATAGGCGTCGTTCCGCGGCACCCAGTGGGCTACCTTCCTTGGGCTCGTTACATTCTCTCTTCTCAACGTTCACGGCTGCAAAAAGTTGGGCTATATCAAGCAGTGTATGCGTCACCGTTCTACTATCATGCTCCCCACGCCTGGTGGGTCAAGGCCTTTTTGAATCAATGGAATCTTCCAACGCACACGTTCCTACCGGAAGATCGCGAAGTTTCTATTTCGCTAGAGGAATTCCGGGAAATTTTGAGACCGCCGATCAGGGGAGAACACTATGAAGAATTATTGCCCCCCAACGAGTATATATTTGCTTCGGTGCCGGCGGTGTCTGAAGGCTTGACGACCAAGAATGCTGTTCGGCACAAGCACCCGAGTCTGGTCAAAGCTTTGAGTATTTTTGAGAAACTGTTCGTGGCATCGGAAGAGCAAGGTGTCACTTTTGATGCTTTCATTTCTTGCTTTCTCCGTGAAGATGTCTTATCCAAGAAAGTTCCGAAATTCGCAAAAGTCGAGGATCCCTTCAGATTCGGCTTGAAGAAATTGTCGACCAAAGAAGAAGACTTGCCACGATTTTACATTCCGAACTCATCGGCCATGACCTTTGATGCGATTACTGCCCCTGGAATAGACGAAGAAACTTTCTTTGTCGGCTTCATCAGTCTCTGGCATAGCTGGTTTGCCATGCCGTTGCATAGCCGATTTATGAGAGCCTCCGTCTTCTATCCTGCCCATCGCATAGCCGAAGGAGCGCGATTGGCTGTTGGCGTTGCAAGACTATCACACCTATATCACGGTTTAAGTACTGCTGCCAACACTTCAAACCTGGGTGCGGATACCGTGAATTTCTCCCTCCACTACTTCACGTCATGGATTGAGATGCATGTGTTAGGCGCATTTGTTGCACACCGGCGCCCTGTTTTCTATGAAGCATATACCTTTCCACGGGTCATGAGGCTGGTTGATGCTTCTGCTCCTGATCCGACTCAGTTAGGGGCTCTACGGGTATTTCTTAATCCATATTCGAATGAAGGCGGGATGGTTTTCAGTGACCGAGTCCTTTCTGCTCCAGTGGGGCCCATTCAACAGTTGTTCGATTTGTCGAAGAGTGGTGCTCCGGCTTTAAATCCCGAAGAGATCATGCATTTATATCCAATCCGGTCGGGGTACTTAGTGTTCCGCCTAAATGATACTGCTCTCATCATGCGGTATAATCTACATCGCTTTGCCCAGCAGTTAGGTTACAACCAGGACGTCCCCCTCGAAGCCTTTCTAGTTGAGCCCACTCTCTCAATGGAGGTCACTCGTGATGTTATCAACCACTTCATGCGGTTGGGTACTGGTTCCGTCTTCATGATTCCCGAGCCTGACTATCTTCCGAGGCTCGTGGGACCTTTCAAGGGCCGATATCGCCACCGGGTTGGTCCCATCATTGCAGAGGAGAGAAGGGTGCTCTTTGAATGTAAAGCCCCTACTTCCGCTCAAGCTGTTAGTGCCCCGTTGCGGCCACGGTCGGTTGTTTGCCCTCCTCTGAGGGACAGCGACACAGTGCTTATTCCTAAGGCTTCTCGGGTGGAATCAGTCACCCGCATTGCTGGTATGCCGATTCGCCCTAGGGGTGGGGCAGAGATTCCTGAGAAGGCACCGGCAGCGGCATCACCATAAACAGACACCGAAGGTTAGGTTGGGCAGCGCTGTGCAAAATTGTCGAAGGGGAGGTGATTGATGTGATTTATGCGTGCTTGCGCTTTCGAAAGATTAATCAAAGAATATTAACCGCAATCAAGAACGGCGTCGCTTGGTAGCTAGCCGGTGAGTACGGGTCGGTCCACAGGGATTTTGTGTATTTTCTAATTGTTCTAACTAGTTAATTCCAATTGTGGTGGATTAGATTATCACTAAAAACTGAAATGAGTTGATTAGGATTAAAATCTTGTTAGGGTTAGGTTTAGGTTAAGTTTGGAAAGTCAATATTCCTCACCGCTTTCTATACCCTAATTAAGAACTATTTAGGTGTTGAGGTAATAATTAACAAACTGGATTAGTACCATCGGGAAGAAACTAGGTTTCTTCCTCTAGGTTCTTGTCCGTCTTTTCTTAACTCTTACCCTAACCTCCATGGAAAACATACACAACCGGTCTTTAACTATGGTATCACCGCTACCTCGTGAGATAGGTTGCCGTAGCGAGCGGTGTGTGTATGTATGCATAGAGTCCTATTAAAATGTATGACGGGCAAGAAAGGGGTGAGAGATTTTCATCTCTCAAACCTTTCCTATTCCTAACCCTAACAAGTGAGGAACTACTCACTCATTAGGGAATTGATAACAAGAGACATTTTTATGATTGTTTTTAATAACCTAATTATCTAATCTACGGCGGGTAAATAAAATTAACTAGGACAGATAAATAAAATCTATACTAGGGCAGAAAAGAAAGATTAACTAAGGCAAGGTAAAGAAAAAGACTTACTTTTTATTTGATGCACTCTTCAAACATTACAGCGAATAAAATTCTGAATTTGATAAATAAAAAGAGGCATAGGAAGAGGCATGCTCCAAAAAGAGCTTTAGGGTTTCTATTTATAGATTATAGAGACCCTAGGTTACATTCTGATCCTTATCTGCATTTACAAAACTACCCTAAAAAGCCTAGTCAACGCACCGCCACCCACTGACAAAGTTTGCACCGTCATGTGCTTAGTACGGCCGCGGATCCGCGACCATCTAGTGGGGTCTTTGGCTCTGTTCTTCTGAGCTGCTTCCTGTTGCATTTGGCTTCTGGTTTCTTCACTTGGTTTCTCAGAATGTCTTCTAGTCTCTTCCAAATTTCCACAGTGTAAAATGTGGTGGACTTTTACTGTTTTCTTCATGTCGAAGTCTTGAACCTTGCGCTGCCTTTGTACTCTGTGAAATTGTCCATTGATTTTCATTTGTCCCTCAAACTGTAGGTATGATCAATATTCTTCCATTTGTTGGTCGTAGTCTCACTTTTGTATCGTCTTTTCATCATTTTCACTGTTTTGTTCCGAGAACCTGCAACCTGCAACTATGTAGCAGATATGGATCAAAAGCATCTATTTATTTGTAAAATGAATAAGAATGGGGAATATAATAATGCAAAATTATGATATGAACAAATACCCCCAAACTTATCTTTTACTCGTCCTCGAGCAAAACTAGTTTATTCTCGAAAAGACCTAACTTCACTTTCGCAGAGAAACGCGATTGCACTGAGCTCGTGCAACAAGCCGTTAAACCTCTAGGTGTCCCTAGTAGGATGAGTGTTATCTCCTGAGGGTTTTCAGCGGATACTACCCACAAAATCCTATCAATTCGGCCTATTGACTTTTATTCTCCAATTCGGTTTTCTAGCAAGGAATTCTATTATTTTCAACTCAGAAATTATCAATCCGTATTTTTCACACTTCCTTATCATTTAAATTAAAATTGTATATGTTCTGTAAATTTACTTAGCTTTTAGCATCTTTTGAATTTTCCTTCTAAGGTTCTATCTCAACTTAGGAATTTTTATCATCTCTACTAAAAATATAAGTCCTATTTTTCATTTCCATCTCTCATCCAAACCCCAATCATATACCCCTACGTGTGTGTATGTATCACTTCTACACTTGGAAATTCAATTCAAGCTCTTATACTCTTGTCCATCGTCCAAAGTAATTTTAGTTGGTGAAATTTTAGATGAAATTGCTCACACATTCTTCATGCGACCGTTAATACTTCTTGAGATACTAACGACCGATTACAAAATGTGTTTGCATATTAAGACGTAATTCCTAGTCTTGTAACATCTAAGGCTTTAGCAATGATTCCCAAACCAGTTGGTCTAAGCATTTCCTGCCATGAATGGATAGAGTTGGGAGGAAGCCTCCCATACCAACTAAGCACTAGGTGATAAAGCACCCTCGCTATATATTTTTTATTTTACGCAACCTTAAGTAATTACAAAACCAGTGTTCATTTTTTTTATCTCTTTATTCACACTTGTATTTTTATTTTATTTTCCTTCATACTAAGGACTTTAGACAAGAGCATTTCAAGGTCTCCTCTACTATTCCAAGTTTCAAGGTTCGTGTTTGTGCAAGTTGTAGGGTATATATTTTCAGAATTTAGACTTAAGCTTAGGGATTATTTTTCAGACTTACACTTTAAAAATTTCAATACTCTTCCTTTATTTTGACTTAGCCCAAGAAGTGAACTCAAAATTGGCCCATTTCTAAGTAAACCACAAAGACATATATTTTCTACCGTTAAATTTTAAGAAAGATTATTTTTAGGGTTTTTAATTCACTAAGTTTTGGATCTAGTTTTTCCTAGCTAGTTGACCGTCTTGTCAAACTTAAGTCAATTATGGCCAAAATTGAATTTTTATAATTTTTAAAAATTTTCAATTTTTATGGGTTTTAAAATAAGTATGCAAATGCAAAAATATTCATATGAATGCGAAGGAAGAAAGCTTACCGAGCATACACCCAAACTTAATCTTGATAGTGTCCTCATTGTCATGCCACACCAAGAGGGTCAAAATTGTCGGCACTCCCCTGTTTATTTTTTTTTATTTTATTAAAACTGAAAATTTATAAAAATACCCAAAAAAAAAATTTCAATTTTTTTATGTTATTTTTGAAAGCCAAATTATACCCTCCCCAAACTTGAGTTAAACAATATTACAAGTCAATGCCAAGCTTTGCAAAGACCAAAAGTCAATACCAACCATTTGAAGAATTTATCTGTGTAACGTATAGGTTGATGGAAGAACATGTTATAAAGAGTCAAGAAGAAGTGGGGAAGAGATAAGTGGTGGTATGGAAAGTGTTTGCGTGAACGTGAATGTGAAGAGATAAGAGGTGATGATAAATAAAAATGAGAATGTGAATGATCATTTATGAGTGGAATATTGGCATTCTCGTATTTTATTAGAAGAAAAGATGGTGGTTCAATTTCTATAGGTGGAGGTTGATTAACCACAAAATCCTCGATGTGTTTCTGTGGATCCTTTACTGGCTTGGCATTGTCCATCATATGTATATAATGTTCAATTATGAGGGGACTAATCTCTTTGATGTCCGCCATAGTCCGGCCAAAAACTTGCCGGTTGTTTTGTAAGACCATTAACAGAGCTTTCTCTTGCTCGAGAGCTAGAGATGCCGAGATGATAACAGGAAGGGTCTCATTCTCACCTAAGTAAGCGTATTTAGAGTGAAACGCAACATCTTGAGTTCGAGTTTTGGAGGTGGTAAAATTGGTGAAACTGTCTCGAACTCGAAGGATTCCATCAATGGTTCGAAATGACTGTAAGCAACCGAGTCGGATGGTTAACCTAACTCATCCGAAAATTCAAAGGACTCAAACTTGGGTCGTGAGTCTTCAAAATCGTCCGAAAAAGTGAAACACGCGTAATCGCTATCGGTTGTGCAAACTGTGTCAGATTCAAGGAGGAACGCACTAGTGGCGTCAAAACTGCTGTGATCGAACAGAAATTTTTCGAGCTCACAGTCCTTCTGCGTGATCTCGTGGATCGAGCAAACATCAAGTATACTAGCTTTAGGCATGGAGGGCAGACTTCCTATCTTGTATATGTTGAACTCACTTGACATCTTCCCGAAGGATAGAGTCATAGAGCCGTTACGACAGTTAATTACAGTATTGGAAGTGGCCAAAAATGGTATTGGAAGTGGCCAAAAATGGTCGACCGAGGATCACCGGAATTTGGTTCCGTGGGTTAGCTACAGGCTGTGTGTCCATAACAATGAAATCAACGGGGAATATGAAATCCCCTACTTTGATCAACACATCTTCTAACTCACCCCTAGGATGGGTGATGGATCAATCAGCCATTTAGAGAGTACAATGAGTGGGTTTCAACTCTCCAACACCTAATTGCTCATACACGGAATAGGGAAGCAGGTTAACACTGGAACCAAGATCTAAAAGTGCTCGATTGATGTTCTTATCCCCAATTGTTATTGAAATTGTAGGACAGCCAGGGTCCTTTCGTTTTTAGGGCAAAGGTTGAGGTTGGGTAATAGCATTGCTCACGGCACTAGCTACGAGCACTTTCTTGGGTACCTGAGACTTTCTCTTCATGGTGCATAAGCCCTTTAAGATTTTCGCATAAGAAGGGACTTGTTAGATTGAATCCAAGAGAGGTATGTTAATGCTAACCTGCTTGAATGACTCCACAATCTTCTCCAATTGGGAAGTTGGTTTATTGGATCTCAACCTGTTTGGAAATGGAACATTTTGAAAGTTTGTTGAGTCCAATGTTTGTGGAGTAGATTGTGGAGTTGGAACGGATCCCAGTGTTGGTGTGTTCGTGAAGTGAGATGTGGTTTCGTTCGAATTAGTAGATGTAGAGCCTTGTGAAGAATGAAGAATAGGCTCTAAAGAAGATGAAGATGATGAAGAAGAAGAAGATGAAGAAGAAGCAGAAGAAGAAGATGACGAAGAAGCACCGGCAGGGGTGTCATCACTATTACCCACGTTATTGTGCAACACTCTTCCAGATCTCAACGTGGTCACAGCATTTACATTATGATTTTGTTGTTCATAAGCAACATGTGCGTTATGTGCGTGACCGGGATTTGGCAATGGTTGAGACGAAAGCTTTCCTTTTTCTCGCTCGCTCAACGCAGCATTTAGTTATGCAATTTGGGCCTCAATTGATTTGATGCTTTGATCATGTGAAGCACTGTTTTGCACCAAAGATTGAATGGAAGTCTTCAACCTTACTGCGGATTGTGTAGATTGTTTTAAAAACGCATCTAGACTTCGTTCTAGCGAGGAAACCTTATCGTTATTAGGTTGAACAAAATTGTTTTGAGGATAAGAGTTGTTGGGTACAAAATTGTTCATTTGGTTTGGGTAAGGTTGGGGTTGGAAAGGTTGCTGGTATTGAGTTTGTTGAGGTGCTTGTTGTTGTGGAGGAGGAGGCCTTTGAAAGTTGTTATTGCCTTGGAATTGTTGATTTTGATTCCAAGCAAAATTTGGGTGGCTCCTCCAACCAGGATTATAAGTCGAAGAGTATGGATCATTTCTTTGTCTTTGCTGAAAGGCGGCATTGACTTGATCTTGTCCTTAAACAGGTGGATTGTAAGGACACTCTTCAGTAAGATGGGATCGATCTGAACAACAAGCGCAAACAGTGCGTGGGGGTAAAGCAGGGGCAGGAGAAGGCGATGAGAATTTGCTCTCAATTGCTTCTAGCTTTTTCATAAGTGCAGCCATTTCGGCCTTCATTGCAATCGACATATCTAGTTGATGTATGCCTGCCCTAGACTGACCTGAAGAAGAAGATGAGGTGGTCTTAGTGATTTCCCACTGAAGTGTTTGTTCAGCAAGATCGTCGAGAAACTGCCAAGCTTCCTCGCTTGATTTTGTTAGAAAGTGACCTTGACAAATGGTTTCCAACAACTGCTTAGTTGCTGGGTTCAATCCTTCGTATAAAGTTTGGCAAAGTTGCCAATTCTCGATACTGTGGTGAGAGTATTGAACAAGTAGGTCTTTAAATCTTTCAAAACACTTCCAAAAGGGTTCGGAAGGAAGCTGGGAAAATTGAATAATCTCATTGCGAATTCTCGCGGTCTTGTGATGTGGGTAAAAGTTTTTTAGAAAAACTTTAACAAACTCTTCCCAATTTTTAATCGAGTGTGATGCTGTGCTATATAACCATTTCTCGGCTAGGTCACATAAAGTGAATGGAATGACACGTAACCTTATAGTATCATCAGAAAGTTGTGTTGTCTTCATCATTGCGCAAACATTCTGGAATTTGTTTATGAAGATGTAGGCATCTTCGGATTTCAGCCCGTGAAATTTGGGCAACATATTGATGAAGTGGGGTTTGATCTCAAAGTTATCCCCATTAGCCGGTGGAAGTGAAAGACAAGTAAGTAAAGCGGTGCGGATAGGGTAGAAAAGATCCTGGAGCGCGATTCGTTAGGGCGCTTCAACAGGTGGGTGTTGTGGGTTATTCCAACCCAGCGGAGGTAGAATCAGTCCCGCGGGTAAGGGGTTGTTAGGATTGAATCCCGACATCTCCTTAGAAGACGAAGAATATGATGATGAAGGTAAAGAAGTGGATGGAATTTCGACTTCGGAGTCGAAAGCGTCGTCAGTCGGTACTAACGAGACACGGACTAAACGGGCACTAGTGTCCCTAGTCCAACCGGACATACATTAAAGAGGTAGTGTAGTCAAAAGGTGAAAACAGAAGGTGGGGGTAAGAAAACGTAGATGGAAAGAAGTGGGTGCACTTGGGGTGCAATGGATTTCTTAGCGACAAGTGGCAAGTTTTTATAAAAAATTTTCCGTTTTTATTTTATAAGGAGCTTTTTGCAAAAAGATTTTCAATAAAAATCTTAGACACACGTTCAATCAATCACAATATGCACAATCAAGTCTAGATCTAGGGTCACCTAGGTCAACTAGACTGCTCCTAACTGTTCCAAAGGGCAAGTTGTGAGGACCTCAAATCGCCTCTTCACCGCCAATTGTGGCCAGGTAAGCACAAGTAGAGAAAGGAGGGATCCGCTCACGAATCACCGTGAGACGGGCCTTTTAAAGTTACCTTTCCCCACTTGTCTAGCCTAGGCAGCACAAAGTCTGGTTTAGATAAACGATCGATGCTTACAACTATTCTTTTGTCCTATTGAGCGCGACAATCCTTAAGGCTGAGTCTAATATTTTTTAATTAACTCGATGGTCAATGCAATATGCTTTTTGTGATTTTTGGGGTCCTAGGAAGGGTAATGAAATCCCCACCCAATCTGGATTGGTGTAAAAGCCCCTTAAAGTCAATTTTTAAAGATGCAAAGCAGTAAAACACAATCAAGCCACTTGCCCCAAATTTTTTTTTATTGCAGCGCAAAGAATCCTGCACAAGATCAAGTTATTGGAGAAGGGAGAGAAGTTTTTGCGCAAAGAACCCTACAGGAAAATTTTTCAGAGGAGATCAGGCGGTTTAGAAGAAGAAAAGATGCTTACAGAGAAATTTTGGACAGATGACGTCACTTGACCGCGGCGGATCCACGGTCAAAAGGGTCCAAGCGCGGCGGTTCAGCGGTCAAACGGTTGACTCGGGCCTCCAAACTTCTTCTGTCGTCTGTTGCGGGCCTCCTCTGTTTGTTTAGATTTACTGTTTGCTGTTTTGCTCTCTGGATTTTTCCAGATCTGAATCTGTTCTTCGATCCTGCACACTTCAAAAGAAAACCCTTCAAAGAATAACAAGATGATAGATTTTTTTTAAAATATTTTTCAGTTTTTATGATTTTTCAATTTTTATATTAACCCGAAATTACAAAAAGAAAATAACTACGCCATCCCCGGCAACGGCGCCATTTGATTGATGTGATTTATGCGCGCTTGCGCTTTCGAAAGATTAATCAAAGAATATTAACAGCAATCAAGAACGGCGTCGCTTGGTAGCTAGCCGGTGAGTACGGATCGGTCCACATGGATTTTGTGTATTTTCTAATTGTTCTAACGAGTTAATTCCAATTGTGGTGGATTGGATTATCATTAAAAACTGAAATGAGTTGATTAGGATTAAAATCTTGCTAGGGTTAGGTTTAGGTTAAGTTTGGAAAGTCAATATTTCTCACCGCTTTCTATGCCCTAATTAAGAACTATTTAGGTGTTAAGTACTAATTAAAAAAGTGGATTAGTACCATCGGGAAGAAACTAGGTTTCTTCCTCTAGGTTCTTGTTCGTCCTTTCTTAACTCTTACCCTAACCTCCATGGAAAACATACACAACCGGTCTTTAACTATGGTATCACCGCTACCTCGTGGGATAGGATGCCGTAGTGAGCGGTGTGTGTATGTATGTATAGAGTCCTATTAAAATGTATGACGGGCAAGAAAGGGGTGAGAGATTTTCATCTCTCAAACCTTTCCTATTCCTAACTCTAACAAGTGAGGAACTACTCACTCATTAGGGAATTGATAACAAGAGACATTTTTATGGTTGTTTTTAATAATCTAATTATCTAATCTACGACGGGTAAATAAAATTAACTAGAGCAGATAAATAAAATCTATACTAGGACAGAAAAGAAAGATTAACTAAGGCAAGATAAAGAAAAAGACTTACTTTTTATTTGATGCACTCTTCAAACATTACAACGAATAAAATTCTGAATTTGATAAATAAAAAGAGGCATAGGAAGAGGCATGCTCCAAGAAGAGCTTTAGGGTTTCTATTTATAGATTATAGAAACCCTAGGTTACATTCTGATCCTTATCTGCATTTACAAAACTACCCTAAAAAGCCTAGTCAACGCACCGCCACCCACCGACAATGTTCGCACTGTCACGTGCTTAGCACGGCCGCGGATCCGCGGCCATATGCCCTGTTTGGCTGCGGATCCGCGGCCATCTAGTGGGGTCTTTGGCTCTGTTCTTCTGAGCTGCTTCCTGTTGCATTTGGCTTCTGGTTTCTTCACCTGGTTTCTCAGAATGTTTTCTAGTTTCTTCCAGATTTCCACAGTGTAGAATGTGGTGGACTTTTACCGTTTGCTTCGTGTCGAAGTCTTGAACCTTGCGCTGCCTTTGTACTTTGTGAAATTGTCCATTGATCTTCATTTGTCCCTCAAACTGTAGGCATGATCAAGATTCTTCTATTTGTTGGTCGTAGTCTCATTTTTGTATCGTCTTTTCATCATTTTCACTGTTTTGTTCCGAGAACCTGTAACCTGCAACTATGTAGCAGACATGGATCAAAAGAACCTGTTTATTTGTAAAATGAATAAGAATGGGGAATATAATAATGCAAAATTATGATATGAACAGGAGGAAACATCCTTCTTCTAGTGCTGGTTCGGGCCCTAAAAGGAGGAAGAAATCGGTCGCCGGTTTACACGATGCGTTGCTTGAGTCCGAGCCTTTTCACGATGAGCCTATATCTGTGCATGAACGAGACGACGGTCTCCTCTTTCCTGGCACATCTGCCGAGGAAGCCGTTCAGTTGGCCGAAGCCTTGAAGTGATCGCATGATGAAAATGAAAATGTACGCTACTGGAAGGGAGGCCTTCCCCCTGTTGTATTCTATGACGTTGATCCATTATTACCTAGATTACTAATGGGTCCTCTGACGATGGAAGAAGAACAGGCTCTCCAATAGCCCATCTCGGCCGTTTCTGAAGATGAGGCTGCTATGAAGATGGACAGGCATTTGCTTTCGATTGAAGCCCGACGAACGCAATTGATCAGAAAAGAGCCGCGGCTCGAAAATGCCATACTTCAGGCTTCCTGGCGTATTGGTATGCATATATATTTTTTTACGTCTCTTTCGGTAAATAGTTTGTATTACTTTCACATCATATTATCTTTACCAAAAATTTTCTTGGGATTTCTGCAGCGGGCGTAGTCTTGAGCCCAGATCGCGTCATGGAGCCTCCAATGACGGCTTCTATTCCTCCGGTGGAGATTGCTGAACCGGTCGTAGATTCTATGGATACCTTCAGTGACGCACCGGGGGGTGTAGAGGAGATTACCGAAACTGCCATCCCCGCCTTGGAGTTTCCGGTAATGGCTTCTATTCTTCTAGTGGAGACTGCTACACCGGCCACGGCGTCTGTGAACATCTCCAATGACACACCAGAAGGTGTAGAGGAGATCCATGAAGCTGCCATCCCTCCTATTCAAAGTGGACGAAGTATCGAAGGTAATTTTATCGACATCTACTTTTTTGTTTAACGACCCTTCCATATATCTAAACTTTTCTTTCTCCCATAATTGCGGGAGTTGGCGTCTTCCATTGTAGATCTTTCTCCAGAGAAAACCTTCCAGCGTTTACTTGACATGGCAGCCCCACAAGCGATACCTCCACAGAGCATAGTCCTTTCCTCTGGCCAAGGTTGGTAATTCTTCGCTTTTCCATTTTATATCTTCATAATGATGCTGATGTGCCCCCTTTATTTTAAACTACAGTCTTAGAGGTTTACGACGAAGTTGAAGTTCTCGATGGGCCTGGGGATCTCTCAAATCTGCCTTCTATGGCCGTCGGTAAGTGACGCTTTAGCATTGGCATTCTTTTACTTATTCTACATTTGGAAAGGCGACTAACCACACATATATTTTCACAGTTTTGCCCACCTTGACTCTATTAGAGTCCCGTATTTTCATGCCGCTAGGCCTTTACGCCCGACGCGTGTCTGAGAGGATGGCAAAATGGAGCATTCATTCCCTGGTAACTCTTGTAGAAGATCTTCGCGCTGGCACTTCCGTCACGGCCGAAGAATTCGCTGTTGAAGTCAATGCTTCTTTGTCTGTTCTTGCCACCTACCATGATGAGGCGCTGGTGCGTACTTGGGTTTAGTATTGGCGTCAAGTGGAGGCCTCTCTACATGCGGTTGAATGCGTATGCCTTCCCTCTGATATCCTGTTTATAAAGGCCAACTTGCGTAGATGGATCGATCGATGTGCGGCCAATCTCCAGCAAGGGAATTGGCTTTAAAGTCTTTAAGGGAACTTCAAGCCCAGCTCACCACCAAAACCACTAGGGCTTATGAAATTTGGCGGGTTCTTCAGGAAGCCATTACGGAGGTGGTGGCTCTTAATAAAGCCGTCATTTTCACACGTGAGATGGTCGAGGCCTACAAGAATACTGAGAAAGAGCTTGAGAGTCGATTTTCTTTATACCAAAATCAACAAGCACAGGCAGGGACTCTGCTAGCGGCGTTGATAGAGCTTGAAGCGGAGGTCCGCGAAAAAATGATGATCTTGCTGGTTTATTAAACCGTCCGCCAGCTTAGAAGTTTTTGTCGATGCATATTTTCTTTCCTTTTTTTTGTATCTTGTATTCATTTTGATTTATGAATAAAAGACATATTTCATTTCATACTTGTGCCTTGATTGAAACGATATTCTTGATGTGTAGTATTTGAAAAATTGTAAAGAATTCACAATCAAAGAATTATTTTGACCGCAATCAATAACGGTGTCGGATATAGCGCGTTAGTAAGTGCGGATCGTCCACAGGGAAAGTGTAATCCGTTCAATTTCCGAATTAGATGAGTCAAAAATTTAAGGAAAAGAAAAGAAAACAATTCATGATTTGCATTTGAAGATCAAGAAATAAGAAAAATCTAGATCTAAAAGAAATATTAAAAAGCAAGAATTGAGATGAGAGATAATTTCCAACCAACAATCAAGATTATAAGGATAGCTCGTAGGAGTAGATCGGATCTATAGATGTGATGAGATCTAATGATTACTCATTCTTATCCATTAATGAATTGATGCTAGATCGATGCAATTTCATCGAGGTTTAAGGATCTTGCGAGGAAATTAGGAATTCCGCAACTCATCCTTTGTCCTTTCGATAGATCGCATTCAAATTCTAGCTTCTAGTTAATCAAATAGTTAATAGTTGTTTCCTAGTTTCGAGTGAACACGATCTAGAAAGCATCATCTCGAAACTAGGTCATTAATCATTTGATTCACTAGAATTTCCAACCATTATAGGATTTAAGAATTGTAAAAATATCTAAATCATCATCATCTAAAGATCGTCACAACTCCTACACGAGCGGAGATTACTCAAACATCATGATCACAAACACAATCACAAATTGAGATCTAATCATTTTGCTTGAATTAAAAGATAAGCAAGAATATAGAAAATTCACCTTTATTTATCGAAAAATTTCGTTACAACTCTCTTGAATTTACAAAAGGAAGGAACTAGATCGTCGATTTCGGCTTCGCTCGGCTCCTTGAGTCGCGGATCGGCGTGGATCTCTTGCTCCGTTGGAATCCGGCGTCGCTTCTAAAGGTTGAAGGCCCTCTTGCTTGAATTGCTCTCAGGATCTTGATCTTGATTTTGAATTGGGGTTGAATTTGAGGCACAAGCTTTGTCACTAAACTTGTGGGTTGAAGATGGTGGTGATTCTTGAACAATTTGCACTATAGATCTAGGCTCCTTTTTATAAACCTCCCAAATCTTAGATCTAGAATTGAAATTTGAATTCCCCCCACAAGTTAGTTATCCAATGGTTTAAATTTCCCTCCAAAAAGTTAGTTAAGGCTAAAATTTGAATTTCCCTTCAAGAATTTGTTAAGCCGAGCCTTCTAGATATGCCACGTGGAGTTTCTACAGTATTCTGGAAGCTTTGGCCGTTATAAATAAGCATGTGAGGAAATTTGAACAAGTGATGACGTCATCACGCCGCGGTTCCGCGGCGCAAGCAGGCTCCCGCCGCGGAACCGCGGCGCTTTGGGGGCTTCAGAGCTGGGATTTTCTTCTGTGGGCTTGGGCTGATTTATGGGCCTTGTTTTGATATGTAGATTTTTATTTGGCCATCTGTATTACTACCAGATCTTCAGCCTTTGAGTTGGCGCATCTTTTATCAGATCTTTTCCCAATTTTGGGCTCTGCTTCCGGAATTTCCTGCATAGACTCCAAGACAAGAGTTGCGCAATACAAGGATGATGCGATGCCATGAAACGCAGTTAATTTCCCTTAAAGTGCCGGTTAAAAAGTCTAACACATGCAATTTGGTATTTCAGAGATGATTTGGTAATATGTGTAATTATGAATACCGAACACTTCTATATGAGTGCAAAAGGTAGGGAAATTGCCGTGTTAGAAATGCAGTATTTTCGACTGATCATGCCTCTCCATCTTTTGTTGTCTTGATTTGGCGTAAAGTAGTTTATGTACTCATTTCGAAGTTTGTAGTTTATTCACTCGTTTCGGAGTTTCTAGTTTATGTACTCATCTCAGAGTTTGTAGTTTATTCACTCGTTTCGGAGTTTCTAGTTTATGTACTCATCTCGGAGTTTGTAGTTTATTCACTTGTTTCGGAGTTTCTAGTTTATGTAATCATTTCAGAGTTTATTTATTTTACCTCCCTTAGGTTTACAGGCAAACTTGTCCTAACGTTATATATAGATAACCTTCATTCTTTACGACAGAGATCCGTTAGGTTTTGTGGTACTATGGTTTTGGTCCGTGGTAACGTCGCATTGGCTAATGTATTCATCGATATGTGGTCTTTAAGCCGTTGTTCGAGTAGCCCCACGACTGCCGTGTCTCTGATCCCTTCGGGGTTGGACAAGATACCTTCAAGTAATCTCCTTAGGCTATATTACCGTCGGAAGAGCAAACGTTAGGAATTTGCCATGACGCTTTTTACTTGAGCTTAGGCTCAGTTTAGATCCCCGATGAGTCATAACCACTCCACGCTAGAGTGGAATGATCTTCGATAGTCTTTTAGGCTTTATATGAGTTGCCATCAAGACCCGAAACTAGGAATATGCCGTCACTTCATTTTTGTTTTGATGATGTCGTGCCGTTTCTTTGCTGAAGTAGGGTAGACGTCTGTAGGACCTCTATGCTGTATGTATTGCAGTTGAAGTCCGGAGGTAGGAATATGTTATTGCTCCAATTTCATTTGATAGTTGTGTCTGCATCCTGCTGCAATGAGGATGGAAATGCTGAGGTAGTCTCTAGGTTGTATATACACCGTCGAGACTTAGAGCTAAGATTTTGCCGTGGCTCCGTTTTTGACTTGACCCTTGGGTCTTTGTTAACGTTGCGTCTGCATCGAGAAGGAACGTCGGGCTTGAGCTAGGATTTTCCCGTCACTCCGTTTTTGATTTGACTCTTGGGTCTTTGTTGACATTGCGTCTGCGCCGAGAAGGAATGTTGAGGTGATCTTTAGGCTGTAAATGTTGCCGTCGAGGTCTGGCCTTCCCTTTGACGGAGCCTGGTGGGAAAATATGGTTCCCTTTCTCATTTGCGCCCATGGATTGTATACACGGGTCAGTGTAGACTCACCTGCAGGATAGAGGAAATTTTATTTTATTTTATTTTATTTTTTCCGCGATGCTCTATCTTTTCAGCACTTCATATCGCAAAAGTCGCGATTGCCCAATCGTTTCGGCTATTTTTCGCGGTGCCCAATCATTTCGGCTGTTTTTATATTTTTACTCGCTGCTTTTTATTGCGAGTTGCCCAAACAATTCGGCTGTTTTTATATACATATTTTTTGCTCGCAGATTTTTATTACGAGTTGCCACATCATTTCGGCTATTTCATATGCATTTTTTGCTACTCGCTGTTGTTTTTATTACGAGTTTGGAATCTGATCCCAACCTTGGCATCAACATCGCTACGACTGGAATATTACCAGGAGCGAATCATCATTTGCCGTGAAAGGACTTGAAGTTTGGTACCATTTTAGGTATCGACATCGCTGCAACTGGGACATTGCTAGGTGCGAATCATCACTTGCCTTGAGAGGACTTGAAGTTTGATACCTTTTTAGGCACCAGCATCGCTACAATTGGGATATTGCCAGGAGCGAATCATCATTTGGCTTTGTTGATTTGAATAAAGGTGGCCTACCAAACAGGGTTAGGATCTTATCGATTAAGGCTTTTTGACTTTATGAGTCATAAGGTTCTCATAAAGGTGTTTCTCCCTATGAGTCGTGAGGATCTCGTAGGTATATTTTCTCCTTGGGAATCGTGGGGATTCCTAAGTGTATTTTCTCTTATAAGTCGTAAAGATCTTACAAGAGATTTTCCCCTTATAAGTCGAGAGGACTTACAAGTGTCGTTCACTATATAAGGACATTTCTCGCCATTGGTGGAACTTGGTGGGGAAATGTTTATTCGTGCCGTGGATTGTATATAAGGGTCAATATTAGACCGCCTGTAAGGAAAATTGGGGGATACGATGGTTTAAGAACAGGTTTAGATCCCTGTAGCTTAAGTATTTTGAATCCTACGAGCCATGAGGGTCTCATCGAGGGGATTCTCCTTACGAGTCATAAGGATCTCGCAAGTGAATTTCTCCGTAAGAATAGTGAGGATTCCTATGTGTGTTGTTCCTTTGTGAGTCTTAAGGATCTCACGCAGGTATTTTCTCCTCACAAGGTCGAGAGGACCTTGCAAGTGCCCATGAATTTTTATTTTACGAGTTCGCGCCCTTTCGGGTTTTCACAAACTCGCTGGTAGTCCTGCTGTTTTTACTCACGGCGCCCTTTCGGGTTTTCATCCGTGCCCATTTTGCTTGTGGACATACCTTTTTTTAATGACCCATCTGTTTGCCAGTGGGACTTGGGGATGACTTCACCGCTGGAGTAGCTGCGTAGCCAGTGGGTCTTGAGTTGCAGTCTTCGCCGTTGGGGCTTAAATTGCAATATAGATCTCAATGGAGCATATCACCGTTTTGGAGGCAATGGCTAGTTTAGGGACATCTCGATCCGTTATTGCCATGTTTGAGGCAGATGATTTCTAGTTTAAGGACTTCTCGGTCCAATGTTGCCATATTTGAGACGGGGTTTTAGTTTAAGGACATCTCGGTCCGTTATCGACATGTTTGAGGCAAATTTTTAGTTTAAGAACATCTCGGTCCTTTATCGACATTTGTGAGGTGACGGAGCTTCTTTGCATACTACTCTCAGAGTTCTGACTCGAGAAGATAGTGAGCGGACATGATTTGTATGTCAAAAACTATCTCTATTACCGCAATCAAGAACGGCGTCGCATGAAGTTAGCCGGTGAGTACGGGTCGGTCCACATGAATGTTGTGAATCTCCTATTCGCGCTAACGAGTTAATTCCGAAGGGTGTTCGGATTAATTTATTAAATCTAAAAAGCTAATTATTCTATACTACGATTATCTAGATCTAGTCTAGCTAGGGTTAGGTTTAGGGATGGTTTGGAAATGCAGGTAAATCTCAACGCTTTCTATACCCGAATGAAGATCTATGAGGAGTTATGGTAATTATCAATAAAGGGGATTAGATCCATTCGGGAAGGTGTTCCTTCCTCTAGGTTCTTGTCCTTCCTTTAGAGATCCTTACCCTAACCTCCATGGAAAACGCGCGCAACCGGGTCTTTACACTACGGTGTCATCGTTACCTCGAGGAGTAGGATGCCGTAGGGCGCGGTGTGTGCGTGTATGCATGGAGTCCTATTGTAAATATTTGATGGGTAAGAAAAGGATGAGAGATCTCATCTCTCAAAAGCCTTCCCCAAAGCTAACTCTAAACAAGTTCCTAGGGCATGAAATTAAATCTACCTAGGGTAAAGAATTGAAATCTAAACTAGAGCAGGAATTAAATCTACTTACAGATGCATTTCTCCAATCATCAATGAAGGGTTGTCAAATCTGAATTTCTGAATTGAAGAGAGGCACTGATACTCTCCATAAGAATTCTGAATTTATTATTAAAAGGAGGCATGAGAATTACAATCTTTACAGTTCCTATTTATAGATGATAGGAAACCCTAGGGTTACAATTGTCTCGCATGTCTGAAATTACAAAAACAGCCCTTAGGTTGACTAGTCAGAGCCGCACCCAAATTATGGTAAAAATTTTACGCAGCCCGGGCACTATACGGCCGCGGAACCGCGGCAATGGCAGGCTTGGGCCGCGGTTCCGCGGCCCATTGGTGAGATCACCTCCTGAAACTTCCTGTGCTGACTTCTGGCTTTTTGGGGTCTCTGTTTATGTATGTCCTTTTCCATTTGGGCTTCTAGGTTGGTTCCAGATTTCCAGTGAACAATTTGCCATGGATTTTTAACCGTTCGCTTTGTATTTTTAGACCTTGAGTTGCCTTGTTAATTGTGAACTGTCTTTCGATGTAGGCTTGACTAAGATCCTCCCATTGGTTGGTCAAAAGTCCATATTTTCATCGTCTTTACATCGTTTTCACTGTTTCCTTTCCAAGAACCTGTAACCTGTAACATGTAGCAGACATGCGTCAAAAGTACCTGTTTATTTATAAAAAGAATAAGAATGGGGAATATAATAATGCAATATTATGGTATGAACAAATACCCCAAAACTTATCTTTTGCTCGTCCTCGAGCAAACTTATTTTTATTCACTAAAATCTAATCTAACCGCACTTTCGCAGGGAGACGCGATTGCACTGAGCTCGTGCAACAAGCCGTTAAACCTCTAGATGTCCCTAATAGGAGGAGTGTTGTCTCCTGAGGGTTTTCAGCGGATACTACCCACAAAATCCTATCAATTCGGCCCATTAACTTTTGTTCTCCATTTAGGTTTTCTAGCAAGGAATTCTATTATCTTCGACTAGTAAATTATCCACCCATATTTTTCACACTTCCTCATCATTTAACTTAAGATTATATATGTTCTGCAGACCTACTTAGTTTTCGGCATTTCTTAAGTTTTCCTTCTAGGGTTCCATCTCCACTTAGGAATTTTTATCAATTCTACTAAAGATACAAGTTCTATTCTTCATCCCTTTCTCTCATCTAAACTCCAATCACATATCCCTACGTGTGTGTATAGATCACCCCTACACTTGGAAATTCAAATCAAGCAATCATACTTTTGTCCGTTGTCCAAAGTACTAATTAGTTGTTGAATTTAAATGAATTTTGCTTACACATCCTTCATGCGACCGTTAATACTTCTTGAGGTACCAACAACCGATTACAAGATGTGTTTGCACATTAAAGCGTAATTCCTAGTCTTGCAACACCCAAGGCTTTTAGCAGTGACTCCCAAACCAGTTGGTCTAAGGCACTAGGTGATGAAGCACCCTCGCTAAATACTTTTCTATTTTTACAGCCTTAAGTAATCACAAAAACCAGTGTTCATTTTTTTTATTCTTTATTCACACTTTTATATATATATATATTTTTTCATTTTCATTGTACTAAGGACTTTAGACAAGAGCATTTCAAGGTCTCTTATACTATTCCAAGTTTCAAGGTGCGTGATTGTGCAAATTGTAGGGTATACGTTTTCAGAATCTAGACTTAAGCTAGGAACTATTTTTCAAACTTATACTCTAATAAGAACATCAATACTCTTCCCTTGTTTCTACTTAGCCCAAGAAGTGAACCCAAAATTTGCCTATTTCTAAATAAACTACAAGGCATATACTTTCTACCGTTAAAGTTTAAGGAAGGTTATTTTTAGGGTTTTTAATTTACTAAGTCTAAGATCTAGTTGTTCCTAACCAGTTAACCTATTTGTCAAATTCTAGTCAAATAAGCCAAAATTGAATACAATAATTTTTATAATTTTAAATTTTTTTCAATTTTTATGGGTTTTCAAATAAGTATGCAAATGCAAAAAAAAAAAAAAAATATGTACAAATGAATGCGAAGGAAGAAAACGTACCGAGCATACCCCTAAACTTGAACTTGACAGTGTCCTCACTGTCATGCTACATCAAGAGGGTCAAAATTGTCGGCACTCCCCTGTTTATTTATTTACAATTTTTTATATATTTTTTAATGTTTTGAAAATTTTTTAATTTTATTTTTATAGAAAAAGAAAACAAAAATATATATACATATATACAAAGGTTCCCCCCAAACTTAAGCTTGGCCTTACACAAGCCAAAGGTTAGCACCAATCTCTTATCGTGGTAATGGTATAGTTGGTGCAAGAATGGGGTGTGGAGGAAAGAAATGAGAAACACGCGAGACCGTGTGGAAAGAAGAATGGTAGAATATGTTCTCGGTGGGGGAGAAGAAGGGCGGAAAGGAGAAAGAAGGGTCGCGCGATCTTGAGGGTGTAAATCGAGTGAATAAATTAGCGCAATTTGTGATGACCAATATGTTAAAAGCGATTGCGCTAACCTATTAACTCGTCGAGAAATGGGGTCAAATCCCTCAAGATTCGCAAGAAAATATGGGTACGCCGAACTTGGTATCGGAGATGAAAACGGAACGGTCTCTTGTACGGTCGGAACAATAGGAATGACGATAGGGAGTGAACTAGGGATAGTATCATTCTCACCGTAGTAAACTGTCTCGAACTTGAAAGATTCCATTAATGGTTCGAAACTACTGTAAGCACCCGAGTCTAATGGTTCAACTAACTCATCTGAAAATGTAAAGGACTCAAACTCGGATGGTGAGTCATCAACATCGTCCGAAAAAGTGAAACACTCGTACGTGTTATCGGCTGTGAGAACTGTGTCTGATTCAAAGGAAAATTTTTCAAGCTCACAGTCTTCAAGCGTGGTCGGAACGATGGAAAGGAGGGAGGGTGATATAACAGTCAAAGGTTCAAGAGGCTGAATTGGAAAATCAGACATATCAAACAAAAATAGTTCAACCTCAATATGATCCTAAAAACTCTCCTCAATGCTATCCTTATAATTCTCCTCAAGATTCAACTCATCCATGCTATTATCATCAAAGTCAAGATGCATATGAGATTCGGAAGAAACGTTTAATAACTCAGGATGATGATTTGAACATAAAATCTCAATTAAATCGACAGGTTCATCATCCGAAATATTCCCGGCGTCATCCTCAATCAAGTGAAAATCAATTTTCTTAGACACCTCATCAAAAGCATGGATATCTATCGATTTAGGTTCTAGATGTGAGGTGTAAAGATCGAAAGGATCAGGTGCGGTTTCACTCGAAAGGGGTTCCTCACAATTTGGCAAATTAAACACTACAAAATCACATAACTCGTTTTTATTTTAAACTTGTGAATCATTTAGGACATTCGATGGAAAACTGGAGTTGTGGGCTTCAATTGGGAAAGGGTAGGTTTGATTTGGAAATCCTCTCTCATTCTCACTCTGTCCAACCGCCTCCTTATATATTGAAAAATTTGAAGCTAGCAGGAAACTAGCTACCGTTTCACTAGGTTGCATAAGGGCGGCCACGGACGCTTCCACATTCCTAGTCATTTTGTTTGTTGCTGCGATATATGCCTCCAACGATTTCCAAACTAGACTTGGGTGGTAAGGGGGTTTCGGTAAAAGATTCAAAATGGTGTGGATATGCAAAACTCCCAACAGGCTGTGTAGAAACAGTGTCTAGTGAAGGTGGGAAGGTTGGGTAGGACTGGTAGGAAGTGGGTGGCTGGACAAGGGTAGGGTCAACATATGGATAACAAGATGAATAATCGTATGGATCCCTAGAACTAGATGAGTGGAAAGGGGTGAAAGATCGGCTGCGAGATTGAGCAATATGCTCAGCAATGGATATCGGCTTAGGAGTGACAGAAGGACTCGAAAAAGTGGTGTCAACATATGGAGGTGGTAAGGGTTGACTTGGTTGACACAAGGTGGGTTGAAAAGTCGTACTGTTTCTCCTAGACGCCTCTATTTGATCTTTCAAAGATATTTTAGGTAAGGAAGGATCGTCTTTAAATTGACCGAACAAATTGACGTACGACGTAAAATTAGGTTCGGGATACCAAAGTTCGGCAAGTGATTTATTATGTGGGGTACCCATGTTAGAAGAAAAGGGTGAAAAGAAAGAAGGTTTGTGGTGGTGCAAGGATTTATTTGCGGCAAAAGTTTTTGCAAGTTTCTTTAAAAGATTTGTCCTTTTTCTTTTTTCTTTATTTGGAAATTGTTGCAAAAAGATTTTTGATAAAAGATATGCAACAGAAAAAAATATTACTTGCAATCAATTTTATTTTAAGCGGGGCCCAAAAAATCTTGCACAAGATCGTTATTTGGAAGGGAATATATTTTTAAAGTGCACAAAATCCTGCAGCCATTTTTCAGAAAATATATGGAGATTTTCGCAGAGGAAGAAAAGATAGGCTTACAGAAAAATTTGCATAAGATGTCGTCACCAGAACGCAGCTTTTCCGTGGCCAAATGGGGGTTCCCACCGCGGTTCTGTGGCGGTACAGTCGGCGCGGATCCCCAAAAAAAATCTGTGATGATGATTCTTCTATAGCGCGGCGGAACCGCGGCCTAAAGGTAGGTACGGCCGCGATTTCGCGGTTAGGGTAGGTGATCAGTTCAAAAAATTTCTGTGGCTGTTCTGTTGTTAAAAATCTCTTCCGTTTCGATATCCCGTTTTTTGTTTTGCTTTCTGCAAATCTCCAGATCCGTCTCGATTGTTCCTGCAAGATTCACACAACAAAGTACCCTTTCCAAAAAAAATAACAATTGATATATTTTTATAATTTTTGGATTTTTTAGATTTTTTAGATTTTTTAATTTAAGATTAAGCCGAAATTGCAAAAAGGAAATAACATGCCATCCCCGGCAACGGCGCCATTTGATTTGTATGTCAAAAACTATCTCTATTACCGCAATCAAGAACGGCGTCGCATGAAGCTAGCAGGTGAGTACGGGTCGGTCCACAGGGATGTTGTGAATCTCCTATTCGCGCTAACGAGTTAATTCCGAAGGGTGTTCGGATTAATTTATTAAATCTAAAAAGCTAATTATTCTATACTACGATTATCTAGATCTAGTCTAGCTAGGGTTAGGTTTAGGGATGGTTTGGAAATGCAGGTAAATCTCAACGATTTCTATACCCGAATGAAGATCTATGAGGAGTTATGGTAATTATCAATAAAGGGGATTAGATCCATTCAGGAAGGTATTCCTTCCTCTAGATTCTTGTCCTTCCCTTAGAGATTCTTACCCTAACCTCCATGGAAAACGCGCGCAACCGGGCCTTTACACTACGGTGTCATCGTTACCTCGAGGGGTAGGATGCCGTAGGGCGCGGTGTGTGCGTGTATGCATGGAGTCCTATTGTAAATATTTGATGGGTAAGAAAGGGATGAGAGATCTCATTTCTCAAAAGCCTTCCCCAAAGCTAACTCTAAACAAGTTCCTAGGGCATGAAATTAAATCCACCTAGGGCAAAGAATTGAAATCTAAACTAGAGCAGGAATTAAATCTACTTACAGATGCATTTTTCCAATCATCAATGCAGGGTTGTCAGATCTGAATTTCTGAATTGAAGAGAGGCACCGATGCTCTCCACAAGAATTCTGAATTTATTATTAAAAGGAGGCATGAGAATTACAATCTTTACAGTTCCTATTTATAGAGGATAGGAAACCCTAGGGTTACAATTGTCTCGCATGTCTGAAATTACAAAAACAGCCCTTAGGTTGACTAGTCAGAGCCGCACCCAAATTATGGTAAAAATTTTACGCAGCCCGGGCACTATACGGCCGCGGAACCGCGGCAATGGCAGGCTTGGGCCGCGGTTCCGCGGCCCATTGGTGAGATCACCTCCTGAAACTTCCTGTGCTGACTTCTGGCTTTTTGGGGTCTCTGTTTATGTATACCTTTTCCATTTGGGCTTCTAGGTTGGTTCCAGATTTCCAGTGAACAATTTGCCATGGATTTTTAACCGTTCGCTTTGTATTTTTGGACCTTGAGTTGCCTTGTTAATTGTGAACTGTCTTTCGATGTAGGCTTGACTAAGATCCTCCCATTTGTTGGTCAAAAGTCCATATTTCATCGTCTTTACATCGTTTTCACTGTTTCCTGTCTAAGAACCTGTAACCTGTAATATGTAGCAGACATGCGTCAAAAGTACCTGTTTATTTATAAAAGGAATAAGAATGGGGAATATAATAATGCAATATTATGGTGTGAACAGGACACGAGTGTCATCATCTATCATAGACCTAAGTCGTGACTCGTCAAACGTAGTATTTTTTGAAGAATCGGCCGTTTATTGGCCGGAAGGGGTCTTTTGCCATGCATATCCATGAGCAGGTAGGCTCCACTTTGGTAGACTTTGTCTATGATGTACGGGCCTTCATAGTTCGGCTCGAATTTCCCCCGTTTTTTCACGATTGGAGATCATTGGTCTTTTGACGACTAGTACGAGTTCGCCTTGGCGGAATGTTCTCGACCTGGTCAGTCTTTCATATGACTGTGTCATCCTTCACTTATAAGCCTCTAGGTTTTGCTATGCTATAAAGCTGGTTTCGTCGAGGGCATCGAGCTCCTCGAGCAGAAGATGAGCATTTTCTTCATCTGTCAGCTCATATCGGACTGCTACTCGTAGAGAAGGGTGTTCTATTTCCAGGGGAAGCATTGGTTCCGTGCCGAATATCAACATGTATGATGTTGTATTCGTAGCTGTTTTGAACGTTGCGCGGTATGCCTAGAGTGCTTCATGCAGCCTTTCGTGCCAGTCTCTTTTGTTCCCGGACACCGTTTTCTTTATAATCTTTATCAAGGTCTTGTTGAATCCTTCTGCTAGACCGTTGGCCCGAGGATTATAGACCGAAGAGTATCTCCTATCTATTTTATGCTGCTGTACGAAGCAGCTGATTTTATGACTTCTATAAGCTGGCCTATTATCCGAGATAATTCGTCACGGAGTGCCGAACCGATAGATGACATGCGTCCTGAAAAAATAGAGGATATTCTCTGTCTTCACTTCCTTTAGTGGTACTGTTTCTGCCCACTTGGAGAAGTAGTCGGTCGTTGCCAGTATGAACCGGTGTCCTTTGGATGATGCTGGTTCAATGGGGTCGATTATATCGGTTCCTCACATTTCGAACAGCCAGCTAGCTACTGTTGGGTGTAGCGGGTTTAGATGCCGGTGGATGAAGTCCCCGTGAATTTGGCACGAGTGACACTGCTTTAAATGTTCGAGGCAATCCTGAATTATTGTGGGCTAATAATAACCCATTCTTTTGATTTTCAGCTTCATTTTTGGCCCCGCTTGGTGAGATCCGCAGAGTCCGTCGTGAATTTCTTGAACGAATTTCTTTGCTTCCTTCAGCCCCAGGCATCTTAGCCATAAACAGTCAAACGATCTCTTATATAAAGTATCATTGACAAAGGCGAAAGACAAAACTCGTTTCATGAGCTGATGTTTAGATGACACATTTTTGGACGTTCGTTGGGATTTGAAATAGTCTATGAAGACTTCCCTCCAATCGTTGACCTTTTCTTCATCCTTTATTTGAAGGGTTGTTTGTTCGGTCGTTTCTTTTCTTTCAGATGGCTCCATCGAGTCTTCTGAAGATATATCTGGATCCTGCGGCTTTGCACGATGATCTTTACGTCATCGAGTTCTTCGTCGGTTGATTCTTTAGCCAATTTGGCCAATGCATCGGCCTTGCTGTTTTCTGCATGCGGTATACTCTCCAGGACGTAGTAGGGGATTTGTGTCAACAGTTGTTACACTTTTTCGCCATACTTTATCAGCTCTGGCTTAAATGTCTGATAGTCGCCATTTACTTGGCTAACGATCAGCTGGGAGTCTCCATATATGAGGATGTCTTTGATTCCAATGTCGACAGAAATCTTGAGACCTGCTATCAAAGCTTCATATTCAGCTTCGTTATTAGTCCTCGGCTCTGTTAAGGAAAGGACATAATGCACTATCCCTCCTCGTAGAGTCACGAAGATAAGGTCCACCCCGACTTTGATTATGGGGGTGTTTTGCTTTCGCCTCTTCATGGAAGATGCTCCATCGAAGTAGAGTTCCCATCGGGAATTATTTTCTTCCTTTTCTCCTTTGATTGTGTCGAACGCATGTTCATCCGGCAACTCGCAATTTAAGAGGAAGTCGGCCGGTGTTGGTTGCTCCGCAAGAAAGTCGGCAATGACCTGGCCTTTCACTGCTTTGAGGGGTCTACGTTATCGAGAACTCCATCAGGAGGAGAGCCCATTTGGCAAGCCTTCCTATTAGTATGGCCCTTGATATCAGATATTTGAGAGGATCCACCTTTGATATGAGATGGACCTCATGTGCCAAGGCGTAATGTCTGAGCTTCGTTATTGCGAAGATCAGTGCCAGGAAATACTTTTCGATGGGAGAGTAGTTGTTTTCTGCCCCCAGGAGAACTCGGCTCAAATAGTACAAAGCTCTCTCCTTTCCCTGATCGTTCTCTTATGCCCATAGCGCGCCTAGAGAATCCTCAAGGGCTGTTGTATATAAGATAAGGGGATTTTCCTTAACTGGAGCGGTCAATACCGGCGGATTTTGCAGATATTGCTTGATTTCATCTAGTGCATTTTGGCACTTTTGATCCCAGACGAACGGGGTCCCTTTCTTCATCAGATGACTGTAGGGACGACATTTTCCAGAGAGGTTGGTTAAGAACCGCCGGATATATGCGAGCTTTTCTTGAAGCGATCGCAACTGTTTGAGGGTCCTTGGCGTGGGCATTTCCGTAATCGCCTTGATCTTTGAGGGATTGATTTCGATACCCGGTGCCGTATGATGAATCCTAGGAATTTGCCTGAGAAGACTCGGAACGCGCATTTCAGAGGATTCATCTTTAGATTGTACTTTCGAAGACATTGGAACATTATGTTTAGATGTTCCCAATGTTCCTCGTAAGACTTGCTCTTCACCACCAGGTCGTTGATGTAGCTTTCGACAATCTCATGGATGAGGTCATAGAAGATCATCATCATGGCCCTCTGGTAGGTAGCGCCAGCGTTCTTTAAACCGAAAGGCATCACCTTGTAGCAGAATATGCCCAGCGAAGTCCGGAAGGCGCTATGTTTTTGGTCTTATTTGGTTGTATCCTGAAAATCCATCCATGAAGGAGAAGACTTCATGGGTAGACGTGTTATCGATCATCAGCTCAGTAACAGGTACTGGGAAGTCATCCTTCGGGCAAGCTTTGTTGAGGTCCCGAAAGTCCACGTAGATGTGCACCGTCCCATTTTTCTTCATCACCGGAACGATGTTAGCGATCCAGTCGGATATTGAACTTCTTGGATGAAACCGGAGTCGATTAGTTTCTTGACCTCAGCATTTATACTCATCTCAAGTTCGAGCCGCATTCTTCTTGGCGCCTGTTTGACTGGCTTTATGTCTGGCGATATGGTCAGTTTATGTACTGCTACCTTTGGATCTAGTCCCGGCATTTCGGAATAGTTCCATGCTAAGCAGTCTTTATACTTCATGAGCACATCTTTTAACGCGGCTATCTACTTTTTAGATAGAATCTCACTGACAAACATTGGCCTCGGATCTTTTTCTGTCCGTAGGTCAATTTTCCTCAGGTTGTCCGCCGTAGTGTCACGCCCTACTTCCCGGTGTACGGGCAAGGGGACACGACTAGGCCCGCTACGTATTTAATCAGAAGTAAACGCGCTAAGCGTATCAAAGCAATATAAAGTAAATGTACACAAGAGACAAGAATATAAATGAACAACAACTTTTATTTATTAAACATTCTTTTACAGGTACAACTGGAAATGTAAATATAAGGATGGAATGCAATGCCTAAACAATGACATGAACTGAATGAAAAGTAAGTACAAGTAAAGTCAATGCTCAGGGTCTTCTGTGAACTGCTCCAAGTGCTCCTGGCTGGTCTCGAACTTCTCAGAGTCGGAACCTCCTGACAACATTCCAAAGAAGAAGAGAAATAGGAATGTCGTCAGCGACCAATCGCTCAGTAAGTCCCAAAGAAAGAAAGAGAAGAATAGACAGAAAATAGAACATGTGAAGTAAATAATGTTATATTTGTTATACTAACGTAATTGTTGTAGTTTGGTATAGAATATGCCAGTGTATACGAGAGGAGTCCAACTTACACCGTGGACTTTGGTAACCCGTAGTACAAGGCTCCGTCGATAATATCACGGAACAACGACATGGATGTAATTACGTCTTTTAGTGACCACCTCGTACCACCTTTAACATGTTCCGTACCAGTCTACCCCTTTATAAACCCCGTAATGTTTATTGTATTGATTGTATTGTATTGTCTTGTAGTAAATGGAAGACTCGCCGAAACCATGATATCAGTAAACAGAATGGATATAAATGGATAGTCATGTAATCAGAGTATATCCATGGTTCGGTTCGGTCAAGTCCATGTTGTTATAGATTGTATTCTGGTATTCGTGGATTCATGTTGTATTGCAGTTATACTTGAATAAAATTCAAGATAGATTATAATCAGATTTGACCATGACTCGAACTGAGTCAGACTTTTAAACATAATTGAAGTCCTGATTGTTTTGGAGTCATCGGTAACTGCTGCACATAGACGGCGGGATTTGTGTCTTTTTCCAAGACAATTATCGTGTTGATAACACCGTTATTAGATTATCTACCTTAGATAGGGAATCACCCACATTCTCCGGCTCCCCGAGGCTCAAGAGAACTGGTCCCGCTTAAATCTACGTTTACCAGGGTCCTTATTGTAAATTAATAAAACTTGAGAGTGTTTTATGTAAAAATAGTTTGATATATTTTCAAAATACACCTCAAGTATTTAATTATCGTCTTTAGATTTTTCATAGATGTATATTTTATAAAAATGAAATTTTCTAGTGAGAAGAACCTAGATTTCATTGTATATGGTATTTTAATGAAATGCTGGAATTTGTATTGAATTGTAAATGTGATTTCATGAACTTGTGATTCTTTTGCTTTAGGAAACATGGAATATTCATATATTATATTTAAAATAGATATTTTGATAATAGTTATATATATATATTTAATAAAAATAAAGTTTATTTATTTTGTAGAAATCTCATTTTCTTAAAAATTGCATCAAAATTCCATCGAGATCGAATGCTCCTTGCGGAGGTCTGCATCTCGCTCTACTAGGCTCGAAGATGTGCGATAACCCGTACCATTCTGATCGGGGTTTCCCAAAATGGGTTGTAGAGGCGCAATTGCACGGAATTAAATAACACACTTTTTAAAGAAAATGGTTTTGAATGTTCAAGGTATTTATTCGTAATCTCGTATTTTCCCATAAACTAGATTCCCAAAATTCATCGCGCTATGTCAAAAATGTGTGTTGTGATGAGATAGGTCATTATCTTGTGAGTTATTTAAAGCTAATAAGGTTAAATTGAATAATTATAAGTTGTATGTAACATGATGGTATTTTACTGTAAAAGTGAAATAAAATTTGCAGCAAGAATTATTTTGAGGTGAAACTTGTTCTTATGTGTTTATTTATGTTTGTTAAACATTATGAGAGAATATGGTATTTTATTATTTAAGAAAAATGAAGTTTTTTTAAAGAAAAACGAATCGGAAGTCGGAATAACTCCGCTTCCGATGAGTTTTGAAAAAGAGAAGTTTTAGAATAGCAAAAGAGGAGGGGAGAGGGGACTTATAGGTTATAAAGGAAGAGGGGAGAAGGAGGAAGCTTTCGGAACCGTCGGGGCGTCGTTTCGTCGCCGAAATCTTCCCGAAACGTCGTCGGAACTTCGCCTCTTGCTAACTCCACTTTTACAACTTGGGACTTGGAAATTTTAGAGAGTTTTTGTAATGAAATTCTAAATGAGGAGAGGTGAAATGTGGTGTGGTATTTATAAGGAAAATTAGGGTTTAGGGTAATGAAGAATAGAATTAAAATGTGCATTAAAATGTGGATTAATGCCCATTTTTAATTCTATGGAAATATGCAGAGAAATCAAACAGCATAGGAGTAGTGGGGTAGGCCAAGAGGTGTTGGGGTTGAATTTTGAGGACCATCCCTTACGGGGGGCCTGGCGGTGCCGGTCTTGGCCTCAATCTCGCCGGCCAAAAACCGGTGAGGGATGGTGGGATTTTCACTACGTGTTGGTGTCGTTTGATATAACTCAGTGCACGTGTTTGTTTAATCTGCGAATTTTCATTTTATGTGTAGTGCACGTGGAAACCTTTGGGCTTCTAAAATATTAAAAGAAAATCAATTAAAAATATATAGGGCTGGGGTGATTTGAACACAGGAGCTACATTACAGCAGTGTAAGGCCTTACCAATGAGCTACAAGTGCTTTCTTGCTGTTCAAAAGCAAATCAAATTTATAACTTGTGCTCAGGCTTAGGTATTCCTTTCTGTATTTTGGAAAAAAATTATACAGAAAGTTTAGGGTTGTTACACGTAGTGTGTATTCCGTCTTCCAGCTCTTTTGGTGCTGGTGGAAACTCTGAGATCACCTTGTCGTCGTCTTCATTTGTGAAGCACCTGAAGGGGCCATCTATCGTCTCGTGCCTTCCCTCTTTTGAGAGTGTTATCACGTGGCAGGTATAGGTTCGCCTCCATTCTTAACAATGAGCTGGTCCTACCCTCGCGGTATAGGTCCTTTTTGGCTCATGCTTTTGCGGTGGGGTTACCCTCCAGCTGTCGGATAAAGTGAATCTGCCTTATTAATTCTGGTCTTTAACCCAGTCTTTGAAGGTGAAGCACTCTTCAAGTGGATGACCTATGGCTCGGTGGTAGGAGCAATAATCCGGATGATGGACCTCGTTTATTTGTTCGGGGTGCTGAAACTCTGGGAGCGTCACCATTTGGTGCTTCATGACAAGGTTGAATATTTTCCTTGTCTTGTCTTGAGGGAAAGAGTATTCCCTACCCATCTTCTTTATAAAGGATGGGTTCTAATCGAAATTTTCTCGATTGCACGGCTTCTTCGATCCATTTTGTTGTTATCAAGCATTGTTTGCATTCTTCACCTTTTTTTGCCTATATTTCGGGATTTTCCTTCATGGCGAGAACGTACAGCTGGCTGAGGAAAAAGGGCATTGTAGTCTTCTTTCTCCGCGGATTGCTGATTGAGACGTTGCGTCCTGGCCTTTTCACAAATTGCCATTTTGCGAATGTGGTTATCCCGACTTTTTTGACAGGCTTCTTTTATTAGCTTATCAACTTGTTCTTCGAACGACGGACTTAACGTTCTCAGAGCGGGATTTCGCTCTGTTTCAACGTCATAGCTATTTGGAAGAGCGTTCTCTTCTTCACCAAAGCTGTTTATGATGCGGCAGCTGTGGAATCGCTCCCGTTTCTTGGACCGAATGTATCCGAGCCCGGTTGTCTCTATCTTCCCATTGGGCATCTTTCCCTGAGTCCCAGGGATATCCCAATTTTTTTGTAGAAGTGGGATTGTCAAACAGTTTGTTCGAAGGGTACACTTTGGCATCTTAATAAACTTTTCAATCCCTCCGCATAGTATCTTGGCAAACGGATTGGTTGAAGCTTATCAAGTGCAAAATTGGCACCGTGCCAGACTTCTTTCTCTACTCTGGTCTCCGTAGATTGGTAGAAGAGGATCACCTTTTCATCTCTTCGCCTGGGAGGCACATAGAAAGTCTGTAGTTCCTTAACGCTGTATGTATCGAGCGCATCAAGTTCATTATAATGCCGAGGTGGAGCCATTGTGATTTGTAGACTCTGATCCGCTCCGGCGAGGGTTTGCACCGACGGGCGGATGGAGAAAATGGCGTTAGCCTCGTCCTCAGAGTCGCTGCCAAAGACCAGAATAGGGGTCGATGGTCCGGGCCTATTGTTCTCTTTCTGGGGTTTTCCCGAGTAGATTATTTCTTCATCTTTTAGGAATCGCTCCTAAAGATTGAGATAGTGGCAATGGATTTCTGTTTATCCTCCGGCTTATGACATCTTTCCGTGTCTTTCAAGTCTGGTAGGAAGTACTTTGCGTCTTCATATTTCTGAACCTTGTTTACGGAGAATGGATTCAGCTCCCCTGTGATGTTGCATTCCAAACCATCCTTGAAATACTTCATACACTGATATTGTGTAGAAGGGATGCAATTGTACTCATGCAGCCAGGGTCTGCCGAGCAAAGCGTTATAGCAAGTCTTGGCGTCAATGACGTAAAATTTAATGTCAGTGATGAGAAACCTGAAGCGTAATGTCAAAATTACGAACCCAAGCATCCGTGACGACTGTGAGTCGAACCCAGAAATGGTAATTTTGCCCCTAGCCAAGTGCTGAACATTCATGCAAATCTCCTTCAGCACTTTCACGTTGAGAAGGTTAACGGAGAATCCGTTGCCGACAAGGATTTTCCCTATCTTAATGTCGTGGCAGTTGCCGGTGACGTATAACGGGCGGTTATGCTGGCACGTACCAAGTAGGAGGTCTTCATCGCTGAATGTAATGTCAGCTGTGTGAACCTCCGCCAGCTCATCCTTCATTTTCTCTTCTGCGAGGAAAGCTTGGAATTGATCGGGCACTTGTAATGCCTTGATCAGAGACTCTCGTGCTTCTTTGGACAAGAGGAGAGCATCCAATATGCTCAGTTGTGAGGGTATTTTCCTCAAATGTGCTAGAACGTTGTAATCCACCTTATTTTTCTTAGGCGGGTCCCTCACTGCGAGCTCTTTGACAACTCCATCGTCAAGGGAAATTTCCTCAGGGATTTTTTCTTTCCCTTTGTCCTTTTTGCTCGAATCTTTATTTGTAGGTCCAAGGTTCTTCTCGGGCAGCGTGCTGTTACGCAGCTGAATATTCTCGCAGTTCTTCTCTTCCACTTCTTTTTCGGAGGTAGAGTCTTTGAAGAGAGGGCAGAGGGGTATTTCGTCCTTAGAATCGCTCCCGAAAGTAAGAACTTGGGGCTTTCCCTTTCCGAACTGGTATCAACCATATGACAGTTGCCAGCCGTTTTTCACGAGCATCTGTCGCACCGTTTTGCTGTCGACGAGCTTCGCGCTTCATCCTCTTGAAGTGTTTTTGATGGGCAACGTATCCATGTCATCACTTCTTGAAGGCGCTGCATTCCTTGGTGGGGTGGGTAACCCTCCGATGATATAAGTAGTAGTTTGGATGTGAATCCTCTCCGTTGAGGCATATGACCTCGGGAGTGTCTCTTACGAGGGGTGGCAACTTTATACCCATTGACAGGGCTTTAGCAAACTGCTTCTCTGCCTTGATCCTGCCCTTATTTGTCGCAGGTATGTCTTGGTTTGGTTGAAGTACTTTACGACTCTACCTTGCCGTAGCTTCTTGATCCTGACGCCGACGCTTAGCCTTTTCGTATATGGCTGTTTCGCGTTCTCGGTCAGCTTTGCTTTTTTGACAGGCTTCGTTTAACAGCCTATCGATCGGGTCTTCTGGCAGTTCCGAGGATTTTAGCGCCGATCCTTCCCCTAGTTCCTCTACGCTGTTTTCTGACGCTGAGGGAGCTTCTTCGCCATTTAACAACGAACGAGAGACCATGTGGCAACTTGCTACATAGTCTTCGGTTTCTTCTGATGAGCCATTTTCCTCATCATTGTCACTATCTTTGTTCTTAAGAATATGCTTGAGGAACTCTTCGAGGGTGAGTGGTTTCCGCGCCTTCTGGTTGTACTCTTCCAGCGCGTCAATGTACTTTTGTATGTTTGTGTACTTGTCGTCATACTCGGCCGACTGCACAGTCTTCTTGGTCTTCTTCTTTTTCTTCGAAGACTTTGAAGGCTTGACTTGGGGATTTTGCCCTTTGTCAACAATCTTCGGTACGGGACGTGGTTTCAGCATCCCTTTGATGATTTCAGGTTCAAGTGGGCTTTTCACCTGACTACCGGACATGCCTGTAGATCCTTCAACATTCTTTTGGTCTTAGCTGAAAGAACGATTTCCAATGGAGTTTCTTCCACGAGCGAGCATGATGCCCCCGGTGCATTCACCTTTTTAGGAGTGTGCTTTTGTGGCGGGTTCACCCTCCAGTTCTTAGAAAGCGTGAACTTCTCCTATTGATACTGATACTCGACCCAGTTTTTGAAGACGTAGCAATCCCCAATTGGGTGGCTCACCATACTGTAATAGGAGTAGTAGTTAGGGTTGTTGACGTCGCCGGGTTGCGATGGACGTCGTGGGTCTGGCAATGTGATGAGTTTGTTATGCATTGCCAAATCAAATAGCCTCCTCATCTTATCGCGGGAAACGAGTAAGCGCGTTCTAGCCTTTCTTCCAGGTATAGGCGTGGACGTGCATTGTTTTGGCGAGCCGCCGGTTTTGGGTCGCTCGGTTGTTGTTGAGTTTGGCGACGAAGGCCGCTTTCCCTTTACCCTTGGCGTTTCGAGGGTCCTTGTTTGAGGAGGAAGGCCCATGGCCCATCTGGTCCATTTGGGCCAGTTTATCGATCAGAGCCTGGAAGGTCGTCGGCTTGAAGAACGTCATGAACTGAGACACAGTCGTTTGCGGATCTAGGGTCCCGATGAACATGCCTACGGCGGGGGATTCTTCGATGAATTGTTCGCACTTTGACCACAGGTTCTGCCACCGGATCGCGTATTAGACCCAGGTTTCTCCCGACTTTACCATGGCATTGATTAATGCCGTGATCGGGGTGTGCTCGCTTGCGCTGGCGAACCGCTGTGTGAACAGCCGTTCCATTTCTGTGAATGTCCTCTTGGAGTCATTTGGGAGCTCCGAGTACCATTTAAAGGCTGTCTCTGACAGGCTGCTAACGAACTGGCGAAGCAACAGTTTGTCATCACCTCTAGTGTTGCCGCATAGAACTCTGAACTGCACGATGTGCTGGTGTGGGTTTCCTATCCCCTTATACACATGGAACTTGGGGATCGTATATCCTGGCGGGTATTTAATTTAGTCATACCAGCCTGGATACGGTCGTCCACTTCTGACAGTTTGACCGGGTGCTTCATTTGCTTGATGAACTCATATTTGTTGAGCAATGTAATCATCAAGAGTAACCTTGGAGATCGTTTCCTCCTTAGCTGTTGATAAAGCCGAAATAGGGTTTGATGTTTCCCCTCTATCATCCTTAATAACTATCGGCGGATCCTCAGCTGGGGGTTCTGGCTGGATCATCATTCCAACCATATCCTGAAACAAGAGCGCCATTTGCTTTATGTTGGCGGCTTGTTCAGTAGCTTCTTTGTCTTTTCTTTCAAGAACCCTTCGCAGGAACTCTGTATCAGTCTCCTGTTCTTGGCACTGTTCGGCTGTTGGATCCGGGCTTTCATTCTGCCCGATGAGTGTTGTCATTTTGGTCAGCATCTCTTGGAGCTTTTGTTGTTACTCCTGAGCTTTTGTTAGTGACCAAGTTTGTGGTCGATGAGCCACAGAAGCACGACTTTCCACTTTCACGGAAGCCATGTAAATCGTGTGTACGATCATGCCCCTAAACATGGGGCGTTTGGGTCCATCGCCTTTGGAGTTTGCCGCTGGCGATAGGATTTTCTCCGGCCTCATCCTTTTGTGGGAGGTCGAAGTTGAAGGAGCTGTTGTAACAGGCACCCGTGTGGGAGAAGTCCCTCGCTGTATGACGGAGGGATGGTCTTTCTCTTTCCGAACCTTCGATTTCTTCGGTCGATGAGAGTAGTTTTGGTCAATCATGGAGTTCTGGAATTTCCGCCAGACCTTATGAATTCGGGAGGAGAGCCGTTGATGTGGGCACTCTGGCTTTTCCTATACTGTGGTTTCTGCAGGCGGGGACAATTTCTTTAGCACTACCGTGGGAGAGTTCTTTCGCACCCTCCTAAGCAGATCAAAGCTATTCCCGGTTGGAACAACAGCATCAATTTGCACCATTGGAGCTGGCGGAGTAAGTCCAGAGGGGGAGTTGCCCCCAGCTTTTCACACCCGGTGCCAGTGGTGATGTCGAGCGTGTCATGCAGATGGAACCGCTCAGTTTGGAAAGCGGCTTCTTCATATCCCTGGCATTGGTGAGGGACTGTTGCTGGTGTCAGCCTATTGAAGACTGACGTCCTTGGTAGGGTTTGTGGAGGAACGACCAATCTTCTGAAGATCGATATTCTGGTAGGGGAATCACTTTTGACGACTTCACCTGCAGAAGGAGTTGGGAGGGCTATCCGTTTTGGGGCAGCCCTTTCAGGTATGACGAGTTTTTTTGTGAGCCCGTTTTGGTTCTGGCTCAGCCTATTGAAGACCAAGATGTCTAAGCTTCGGCTCAGCCTATTGAAGACTGAGGCATCAGATTTGGACAACCCGTTGAGAAGGGCCATCGTGGTTGCAAGTCGATCGAAGACCGACTTCTTGGGAGCTTCGTCTTGCGGCGCTGGGGCGTTGAAACTCGTTGGTGGGAGCATGCTTCAGAAGAACAATCAGGTAGTAGCTTGAGTAACTTGCCCCACCGACATTGTCACGCCCCGCTTCCTAAAAGAGGGTGAAGGGGGACGAGACATGGTTCGCAACCTAACTGTATTGAAGGTGGTCTATTCAATACAGTTAAGTTAAGCGTATGAAAATCTATGACATGCAGGATGTGTACCAAAACAAAATAATAAAAGTGAAAGGCATTTATTTCCATTAACCAAAACTTTATTACATCCCAAAAGAAAGAATAGAATAAACTAAATAGTTTAATTACATCGAAGAAAAAGCAAAAATCCCTAAACATGTGGGCAAAAAAAATAAATAAAACTATCTAATCTTCCGTCGTCAAGTCTGCGTAATTTTCATTATTTGGCTCCACACCTTGATCCTCGTCATAAAACTCATTCTCATATAACGGAAATTTCAAAGATAGAGAGGGAAAAGAAAAGTCCGTCAGCGAGTTACACTCGGGTAGGATTGCCTTATAAGGAAGTAAGAGTATAGAAATGAACAGGTGTGTATAAATATAATGTATATGTGCAGACATGATGTGTATGGGTATAAGGATATAAGGTGTATATAATTAAGACATGTTGACAGAGGTATATGTGTATATGAGTATGTTGTATGAGGTGTATGGGAGTAAGGGTAGGTTGTATAAAGTGTATGTAAGTAAGGGTATCGTATAAAGTATATGTCAGGTAAAAGGTCGCATTAGTTTGTTAAACAAGGGTCCGGATACTCGAGATTATTCTGTTGTGGCCACGGTAAAACAACTGGGGAAGTGAAATGTACCGTTTCACTTTCCGGGATCATGATTGAGAAGTAGGGGAATCCAAGTTCCACATTTCCTTGCCTAAACAAACTGCCCATCCCCGTTATTCAGTATAAAGGTGTTGAAGAATTAGAGTTAGTGCGTATATATTTAGGCATGAAATTTCCACATGTCATTCACATATTGGATTATTTGCCCTCAAGTAGGGTTAATATTCGCCCGGATATCGGGTTAGTATTTGTCCACATATTGGACCATTCACCCCCAAAGTAGGGTTAGTATTCGTCCGAGTATCGGGTTAGTAGTCGTCTACACATTGGACTGTTCATCCTGCCTGCAGGAATCCTCATATATAAGTATTCCATACCTAGATCCGCATATTCTAACCCTAACCGTATCATATGTCATGTATGTCGTAAACTTGTATTCAAAAGTTGATCTCATTTAATATGGCTTTCCACAACCATTCATTTTATCCTGTTGTCTTTTAAAGTTTGTAAGGTGTATCATATCATTTTATAGAATGCTTAGTTAACGAAGATTATAGCGTTCAATGATATTTGTTGTTTATAAGAAAAAAATGATATTTAGTGTATTTATCATTTTGGAAACCCATGGTAATTTAATGAGAAAAATATCCTTTTAATGAAGGATTATGGTATTTATTTGAAAATTATCTTTTAATAAAGTTTTAGGTATTCTTTTGGGAAAATCTCATTTATAAAGGTTAGGGGTTTTTGTTGAAGATAAACTTTTAGTAAAGATCGAGGTATTTAAATGAAATTATATCCTTTTAGAAAGGATTGAGGTATTTTGTTGTAAATAATAATTTATAAAGTTATGGAGTTCATTTGGAGGTAACATTTTAGAAATACGTTCGTGTTGGCAACCGCTGCACATGAGCGGCAGGATTTGTGTCCTTTTCAAGGACGATTGCTTATCAATCACGAGATATTTACATAAAACATTACCCTATAAAAATTAGGGTATTTTATTAGATGTGATATTCTATAAGAACAACTCCACGTTGATAACCGCTGCACATGGATGGCAGAATTTGTGTCTTTTTCAGGGACGATTGTCTAATAACCACGAGACGATTCATGTAAAATATTACCCTATTAGGGTACCTTATTAAACCTTAGTTATTAGACTAAGAAAATTTTATTAAAAATATTCTTCCTAAGTGAAAGAGGTTAAGTTGAAAACCATAGCATAATTATTTAGATTAGTATTACCCCCTTTCAAAAGGTGAAGGGATTTTAAAAAAACTAGGTTAATTGATGGATAAAAGTGCAAGTAAAAACATATCGTTTTAGTGACCAAAGTATTTATTTCAAACATCTTGTCTCATATGGGTATTTTAAATACATACAACATTTTAATAAAATGAATGTATTTTGTGGAAGTAACCTGTTTCGATATCTTATGGGTAACATGGGTAAGTGGGTGTACATAAATGGTGGATTGATGCCCCATGGGTTATAACATCAAGCATATCATATTCCATGTAGGATGTGGGTGAAATATTCACGCATATAGAGGTAATTAATTAAACCATTTAAAACATGAGTCAAATTTTATTAAGAGATACCACTAGACAGGCAGAAATATTTTTAACACCATTTTAATATAAGGTTAGGGATTAGAACATGAAACTAAGATCCTTAAAAGAAAGAAGGTGACAGACAAGAGAAGAGAGGCGGATCCTATCATTGGTTCAAGTTGGATGTCGATGGGTCGAAAATGTAGATTCGTACTAAATTCTTAATAACTCCGCGCTCGGATTTTTCCTCGATACTTGGGTGGAACCACATCGTCGGTATCGTCGATACGAATGCTTGGGTATTTTTTCAGAATTTTCGGAGTTTTGAGGTGTGAGAAATTAGAGTTCGAAGGTTTCTATTTATAGGGTCTTTTCTCCAAAAAAAATCCAAAAAATCTGTTAGAATCCCCCAAAAATCACACCCAATGATTTGCTGATGATCATCTGCCGCCAGCCTCCCACAACCGTTGGATCTTGATCTAACCGCCCAGAGGCCGCCGCTGCACGCGCCACGTGGCCGCGTGAGGGATCACGCGGTTTCGCATGGTCCCCCCTACGTGGGTGCCGCCAGCGTTCCTGGGCCGTTGGATCTTCCATACAACGGTCCAGGATCAAAGGTGACTTTTATTTAAATTTTTTTATATATATAAAAATATTCTAACTGTTATTAAAATCGAATTTGTTTAAAAAAATTGTGAAAAATATTATAAAATACGGGAAAAATATAAGAAAATTTCAGAAAATATATTTTATTTTTATCTTCGGTTTATAAATGATTTTGGGCTAAAACTAAATAATATTCTCATCTCTATGATATTTGTTAGTATTCATAACCATTTAAAATCAATTTTATTCTCGAAAATATTTTAATTACGAAAATAATTATTTTAATTTGTAATAAAATATGTAAATCATTCTTAAGGCATTATAAAATGTTTTAAGCCCAGAAACATATAAATAGATTTTTAGAAAATTATATTTAAATGCTTTAACAATTACTCTCATCACTTTAAAAATATTTTTTCCCCATCAAACAAAACGCAGTTAAATACTCGGTACTTAAAACAAGACCTTTTATTGAGTATTAGAAAACACAGTCGTTACAATCTACTCTCCTTAATACAATTTCATCCTCGTAATTATGAAGGTAGAAAAATTTAGATTAGAGAAAATCCGAATAGGTAAGGATATCGTTCTTTCATCTCATCTTCGCTTTCCCATGTGGACTCGTCCGGAGAGTCCTTCCTCCACATGACCCTAACCAAATTGATCGTCTTGTCTCTCAAGGTCTTCTCCTTCCGGTCTAAAATCTCAACCGGTTGTTGTTCATAAATTAGATCAACTCCTACGGTGATTTCGGAATGATCCAAAATGTGACTAGGATCGCCAACATACCTCTTCAACTGCGATATATGGAAAACGTTGTGTACGCCTTCCAGAGAAGGGGGTAAGGCTAAGCGATATGCAATCTCCCCAACTCGTTCGAGGATATCGAAAGGACCTATGAATCGTGGGCTGAGTTTTCCGCGTTTCCCAAAACGTCTCAACCCTCGATTAGGAAAAATCTTCAAAAACACGTGTTCTCCTGGTTGAAATTCTTGTGGCCTTCTCTTCGTATCAGCCCAATATTTCTGCCGGTCTTGTGCTATACGTAATTTTTCCCTGATTGTTCTTATCACTTCCACTGTCTCGACAATCATCTTAGGGCCCAAAAGTTCTCGATCTCCAATATCGTCCCAACTTAACGGTGATCTACACTTCCGTCCATACAAAGCAGCGAAGGGCGCCATGCCAATACTAGACTGGTAGTTATTGTTGTAAGCAAACTTTACCAAGTGTAGGTGGTCTTCCCAAGATCCTTTAAAATCCAACATACAGGCCCGGAGCATATCTTCGAGAATTTGAATAATCCTTTCTAATTGACCATCGGTCTGAGGATGGTAGGCGGTACTAAAACTTAGACTCGTTCCCAGACTCTCTTGTAGACTTTGCCAAAACTGAGATCTGAAACACGTATCTCGGTCGGACACAATGCAAACTGGCACTCCATGCAATCTAAAAATCTTCTCCATGTACCTCTTTGCAAGGATTTTAGTTGATTGGCCGACTCGAAAAGGAATGAAATGTGCCGACTGGGTGAGTCGATCCACTATCACCCATACTGCATCGTTTCCCTTGGAACTGCAAGGGAGTGCGGTCACAAAATCCATTGTAATGTTTTGCCACTTCCATTTGGGTATTGGTAAGGGCTGTAACAGACCTTCCGTACTGTGGTGTTCGGCCTTTACTTGTTGGCAAACTAAACATTTGGACACACTCTTGGCTATCTCTCCCTTCATCCCATGCCACCAATAGTTTTGTCTGAGGTCCTTGTACATCTTTGTTCCTCCCGGATGAACAGAGTATGGAGAACTATGTGCTTCTCTTAATAATTCTTCTCTTGTCTCGCCCTTAGGCACACAGATTCTGCTCCCATACCTCAAAGAACCATCTTCGTGGATGATGAAATCCGCCCGCAGATTCATTTCCACTTGTTCTCTGATCCTTTGCAATCTAGTGTCCTCAATTTGAGCCGTCTTGATTCGTTCGACTAACGTGGAGTGAATTTGCAGATTCATGAAGGATGTGAGCATTCCTGGTATAATCATCTCAATCTCTAATTCATTGAGGTCTTGACGATTCTTCCAATGAGCAGTCAGACTCAAAACCATTGGTTGGCGACTCAAAGCGTCCGAGACTACATTCACCTTTCCCGGATGGTACTGCAAATTTACGTCGAAATCGGCCATTAATTCTAGCCATCTCTTCTGTCTCATGTTGAGCTCCTTTTGGGTGAATATATACTTTAATCTCTTATGATCGGTGTAAATATCTACCCTCACTCCCAATAAGTAGCGCATCCATATTTTGAGTGCGAAAACAACCGCGACAAGCTCTAAATCATGCGTCGGGTAATTTCGTTCATGCACCTTTAATTGTCTTGATGCATAAGCCACTACTCTACCATGTTGGTGTAAAATACATCCTAAACTTTTTCCCGAGGCATCACAATGTATGTCGAAACCTCCGGTTCAGTCGGGAATTGTAAGAATGGGTGTTGAGATTAAACGAGTCTTCAATTCTGTGAATGCTTCCTCACAACCCTCGGACCATATATACGGTACATCCTTCCGAGTCAAGATAGTCAATGGTTCTGCAATCTTGGAGAAGTTCTTAATAAAACTGCGGTAATATCCGGCAAGTCCTAAGAAGCTTCTGATCTCTGTAACTGTTCTTGGTATTGGCCATGTCAGAACTGCGACAATCTTGGCCGGATCCACCGAAATCCCTTCACCTGACACAACATGTCCCAGGAATGCTACCTGCTTTAACCAAAACTTGCATTTGCCATATGGTCTCCCATTCGTTGTTAAATGACGAAGAAACTCCCTCAGCATCAGAAAACAACGCAGAGGAACTTGGGGCAGAATCGGCGCTAAAATCCCCGGAACTACGTGTAGATCCGATCTATAGGCTGTTAAACGAAGCCTTTTGAAAAAGAAAAGCTGACCGAGAATGCGAAATAGTCATATACGAAAAGGCTAATTATCAGCGTCAGGATGAAGAAGCTGCGGCAAGGTGGAGTCATAAAGTACTCCAACCAAACCAAGGCATACTTGCAACAAATAAGGGAAGGATCAACGCAGAGAAGCGGTCCGCCAAAGTCTTGTCAATGGAGATAAAGCTGCCATCTCTCGTAAGAAACACTCCCGGGGTCATATGCCTCGACGGAGAGGATTCACATCCAAACTACTGCCTATATCATTGGAGGGTTACCCACATCACCGAAGAATGCAGTACCTTCAAGAAGTGGTGGTAAGGATATGCTACCCATCAGAAACACTTTAAGAGGATGAAGCGTGAAGCTCATCGATGGCAAAAGAGTGCGAAAGATGCGCGTGAAAAAATAACTGGAAACTGTCATATGGTTGGTACCAGTTCGGAAGGGGAAAAACCCCAAGTTCTTACTTTCGGGAGTGATTCTGAGGACGAAATACCCCTCAGCTCTCTATTCAGAGACTCCACCTCCGAAAAAGAAGAGGAGGAGAAGAACTGCTTGAATATTCAGCTGCGTAACCACACGCTACCTGAAAAGAATCTCGGACCTACAAACAAAGATTTGAGCAAAAAAGACAAAAGGAAAGAGAAAATCTTTGAGAAAATTGCCCTTGACGATGGAGTTGTCAAAGAGCTCGCAGTAAGGGACCCGCTTAGGAAAAATAAGGTGGATCACAATATCCTAGCACACCTGAGAAAAATACCCTCACAGTTGAGCATATCGGATGCTCTCCTCTTGTCCAAAAAGACACGAAAGTCTCTGATCAAGGCATTACAAGAGCCTGATCAGCTCCAAGCTTTTTTTGCAGAAGAGAAGATGAAGGACGAGTTGGTAGAGGTTCACACAGCTGACATTACATTCAGCAATGAAGATCTTCTTCTCGGTACGTGCGAACATAACCGCCCGTTATTCGTCACCGGGTACTGCCACGACATCAAAATAGGAAAAATCCTTCTCGACAACTAATCCTCCATCAACCTTCTCAACGTGAAAGTGTTGAAGGAGATTTGCATGAAAGTTCAGCACTTGGCCCGAGACAAAATTACAATCTTCAGGTTCGACTCACAATCGTCACGGAAACTTGGGTCCGTAATACTGACGTAATGCTTCGGGTTGCTCATCACTGACATCAAATTTCACGTCATTGACGCCAAGACTTGCTATAACGCTTTGCTCGGCAGGCCCTGGTTGCATGAGTACAACGTCATTCCTTCTACACAACATCAGTGTATGAAGTATTTCAAAGACGGCTTAGAATGCACCGTACCAGGGGAGTTAAATCCGTTCTCCGTAAACAAGGTTCGGAAATATGAAGACGCAAAGTACTTCCTACCAGACTTCAAAGATATAGAATGGTTTGATAAGCCAGAGGATAAACAGAAAACCGCCGCCACTATCCTGATCTTTGGGAGTGATTCTGAGGAAGAAGAAGAAATAGTCTACTCGGGGCAACCCCAGAAAGAAAACGACAGGCCCAGACCATCTACCCCTATTCTGGTCTTTGGAAGCGATTCTGAGGACGAGGCCAACGCAGTGTTCTCCATCCGCCCGTCAGTGCAAACCCTCGCCAGAGCAGATCAGAGTCTGCAAATCACGATGGCTCCGCCTCGGCATTACAAGGAACTTGACGCGCTCGATACATAAAGCGTACAAGAACTACAGACTTTCTACGTCCCTCCCAGGCGAAGAGGGGAAAAGGCGATCCTCTTCTACCAATCTACGGAGATCAAAGTAGAAAAAGAAGTCTGTCATGGTGCCGGATTTGCATTCGACAAGCTTCAACCAATCCGTCTGCCAAGATACTACGTGGAGGGATTGAAAAGGCTGTTAAGATGCCAAGGTATTCCCCTCGAACAAACTGTTTGGCAAGCCCAATTTTATAAAAAGATTTGGGATGTTCCCGGAACTCAGCGAAAGATGCCCAACGGGAAGATGGAGACAACGGGGCTCGGATATGTTCGGTCCAAGAAACCGGAGCAGTTTCACAGCTACCGCGTCATAAACAGCTCCAGCGAAGAGGGGAAAACGCTCTTCCAAATGGCCATGATGTTGAAACAGAGCGAAATCCCGCTCTAAGAACGTTAAGTCCATCGCTCGAAGAACAAATAGACAAGCTAATAAAAGAAGCATGTCAAAAGAGCCGAGACAATTACAGCCGCGAAATGGCCATTTATGAAAAGGTCAGGACGCAGCGTCTCAATCAGCAATCGGCGGAAAAGGAAGACTATAATGCTCTTCATCCCCGGCCCGCTGTATGTCCTCGTGAAAGGGGAAAATCCCGAAATAAAGGCTAAAACAGGGCAAAGAACGCAAACAACGTTCGAAAACAACGAAGCGGATCCAAGAAGCCATGCAATTGAGAAAAGGTTGATTGGAACCCTTCCTTTATAAAGAAGATGGGTCGGGAATACTCTTTCCCCTAAGACAAGACGAGAAAAATATTCAACCTTATCGTAGAGCACCAAATGATGACACTTCCGGAATATCGGCACCTTGAACAAATAAGCGAGGCCCATCATCCGGATTATTGCTCTTATCACCGAATAATAGGTCATCCCCTTGAAGACTGCTTCACCTTCAATGACTGGGTAGAAGACCAGTATCAGCAATGCAGGTTCGTTTTATCCGACAGCTGGAGGGTAACCCCGCCATAAAAGCATAAGCCAAAGAGGACCTATACCGTGAGGATAAGACTAGCCCAACATTAAGAATGGAAGCGAACTCGTGATTGCCATATGATAACACTCTCAAAAGAGGGAGGGCACGAGACTATGGATGACCTCTTCAGGTGCTACGCAAATGAAAACGAGAACGAGGTGATCTCAGAGTTTTCACCAGCACCAAAAGAGCTGGAAGATAGGAAACACACTACGGCGGATAACCTAAGGAAAATTGACTTGGGATCGGAAAATGATCCGAGGCCAACGTTCGTCAGTGAGCTGTTATCTAAAAAATTGGTAGCTACGTTAAAAGACATGCTTATGCAGTATAAAAACTGCTTTGCATGGAACTATTCAGAGATGTCGGGTCTAGATCCAAAGATGGCAGTACATAAATTGGCCATATCGCCGGATATAAAGCCAGTCAAACATACGCCGAGAAGGATGCGACTCGAACTCGAGATGAGTATCAATGCTGAAGTCAAGAAACTAATCGACTCCGGCTCCATCCAAGAAGTTTAATATCCCGACTGGATCACAAACATAGTTCCGGTGATGAAGAAAAATGGGACGGTGCGCATCTGCGTGGACTTTCGGGACCTCAACAAAGCTTGCCCGAAGGATGACTTCCCGATACCTGTTACGGAGCTGATGATTGATAACACGTTTACCTATGAGGTTTTCTCCTCCATGGATGGATTTTCAGGATACAATCAAATAAAAATGCATCCTGAAGACCAAAAGCATACTGCCTTCCGGACTCTGCTGGGCATATTCTGCTATAAATTGATGCCCTTCGGCTTGAAGAACGCCGGCGCTACGTACCAAAGGGCCATGACAAAGATCTTCGATGACCTCATCCATGAGATTGTCGAATGCTACATTGACGAACTTATGGTAAAGAGCAGATCTTATGAGGAGTATTGGGAACATCTAAAAATAGTGTTCCGACGTCTTCAGAAGTGTAATATGAAGACGATCCTCTAAAATGCGCGTTTGGAGTCTCCTCGGGAAAATTCCTAGGATTCATCATATGGCACTGGGGTATCGAAATTGACCCTTAGAAGATCAAAGCGATTGTGGAAATGCCCACGCCGAGAACCCTCAAACAACTGTGGTCACTTCAAAGACAACTCGCTCCGGCGGTCCATAGCCAACCTCTCCGAAAAATGCCGTCCCTACAGTCATCTGATGAAGAAGGGGACCCCATTCATCTCGGATCGAAAGTGCCAAAATGCACCAGACGAAATCAAGCAATACCTGCAAAATCCGCCGGTATTGGCCGCTTCGGTTAAGGGAAAACCCCTTATCCTATATACAATGACCCTTGAGGGTTCTCTAAGCGCGCTATGTTCACAAAAGAACGATCAGGAAAAGGAGAGAGCTCTGTACTATTTGAGTCGAGTTCTCCTGGGGGTAGTAAACAACTACTCCCCCATCGAAAAGCATTGCCTGGCTTCGATTGTCGCGATAACAAAGCTCAGACATTACGCCTTGGCACATGAGGTCCATATCATATCAAAGGTGGATCCTCTTAAATATCTGATGTCAAGGGCCATACTAACAGGAAGGCTTGCCAAATGGGCCCTCCTCCTGATGGAATTCTCAATAACGTATCGACCCCTCAAATTAGTGAAAGGCCAAGCCATTGTCGACTTTCTCGTGGAGCATCCGATACCAGCCGACCCCCCCTTAAATTGCGATTTGCCGGATGAACATACGTTCGACACAATCGAAGAAGAGGAGGAAGAAAATAATTCCCAATGGGAACTCTACTTTGATGGAGCATCTTCCATGAAAATACGAAAGCAAAACGCCCCAATAATCAAAGCTGGGGTGGGCCTTATCTTCGTGACTCCGCAAGGAGGGATATTGCGTTACGCCTTTTCCTTAACGGAGCCAAGGACTAACAACGAAGCTGAATATGAAGTTTTGATAGCAGGTCTTAAGATCGCTATTGACATAGGAAGCAAAAACCTCCTCATATATGGAGACTCCCAGTTGATCGTTAGCCAAGTGAATGGCGACTATCAGATGTGCAAGCAAGAGCTGATAAAGTATGGTGAAAGAGTGCAGTAACTGCTGACACAAATCCCTTCCTACATCCTGGAGAGTATATCGCGTGCAGAAAACAGTAAGGCGGACGCGTTTTCCAAATTGGCTAAGGAACTGGCTGATGACGACCTTGATGACGTAAAGATCATTGTGCAAAGCCGCAGGGTTCTCACGTCAACAGATATATCTTCGGAAGATCTAATAGAGTCTTCTGAAAGAAAAGAAACGACCGAACAAGCATCCCTTCAAATAGAGGACGAAGAAAAGGTCAAGGATTAGAGTGAAGTCTTCATAGACTACTTCAAATCCCAACAAACGCCCCAAAATGCGTCTTCTAGACATCAGCTCATGAAACGAGCTCTGTCCTTCATCTTCGTCAATGATACTCTATATAAGAGATCTTTCGACTGTCTGTGGCTAAGATGTCTGGAACCAGAAGAAGCGAAGAGAGTCGTTCAAGAAATTCATGACGGACTCTGCGGTTCTCACCAAGCTGGGCCAAAGATGAAGTTGAAGATTAAAAGAATGGGTTACCATTGGCCCACAATGATTCAGGACTGCCTCGAATATGCGAAGCAGTGTCACTCGTGCCAAATCCACGGGGACTTCATCCACCAACATCTAAATCCGCTACACCCAACAGTGGCTAGTTGGACGTTCGAAATGTGGGGAATCGATATAATTGGCCCCATTAAACCGGCGTCGTCCAAAGGACATCGGTTTATATTGGCAATGGCCGACTACTTCTCTAAGTGGGCAGAAGCAGTCCACTAAGGGAGGTGAAGACGGAGAATATCCTCCATTTCTTCAGGTCACATGTCATCTATCGGTTTGGCACTCAGTGACGAATTATCTCGGATAATGGGCCAACTTATAGAAGTCATAAAATCAGCGCTTCACACAGCAACAAAAAATAGATTGGAGATACTCTTCAGTCTATAATTCTCGAGCAAATGGTCTAGCTGAAACTTTCAACAAGACCTTGATGAAGATTATAAAGAAAACAGTGTCCAGAAACAAAAAGACTGGCACGAAAGGTTACACGAAACTCTCTGGACGTACCGAACAACGTTCAAAATGGCTACGAATACAACACCATACATGTTGGTATTCGGCACGGAAGCAGTGCTTCTACTGGAAATAGAACTCCCTTCTCTATGAGTAGCGGTTCGATACGAGCCGACAGATGAAGAAAATGCTCATCTTCGGTTTGAGGAGCTCGATGCCTTCGACGAAACTCGCCTTATAGCACAGCAAAATTTTAAGGCTTATAAGACAAGGATGACACGGTCATACGAAAGACTGACCAGGCCGAGAACATTCCACCAAGGCGAACTCGTACTAGTTGTCAAAAGACCAATGATCTTCAATCGTGCAAAAAGGGGGAAATTCGAGCCGAACTATGAAGGCCCGTACATCATAGACAAAGTTTACCAAGGTGGAGCCTACCTGCTCATGGATATGCATGACGAAAGACCCTTCCGGCCAATAAACGGCCGATTCCTAAAAAAATACTACGCTTGACGAGTCACGACTTAGGTCTATGATAGATGACGACGCTCATGTCCGCTCGCTATCATCCTGAGTCAGAACTCTGAGAGTAGTATGCAAAGAAGCTCCGTCGCCTCAAACATGGCGATGAAGGACCGAGATGTCCTTAAATTAGAAATTCGCCTCAAACTTGGCGATAACGGACCGAGATGTCCCTAAACTAGAACCTCGCCTCAAACATGGCAACATCGGACCGAGAAGTCCTTAAACTAATTATCCGCCTCAAATATAGCGATAAAGGACCGAGAAGTCCCTAAACTAATTATCTGCCTCAAATGTGGCAACATTAGACCGAGAAGTCCATAAACTAACAACGGACTGAGATGTCCCTAAACTAGAACCCCGTCTCAAATTTGGCCACATCGGACCGAGATATCCTTAAACTAGAATCTCGCCTCAAACATGGCGACATAGGACCGAGAAGTCCTTAAACTAATTATTCGCCTCAAATACGGCAACACCACGGACCGAGATGTCCCTAAACTAGAATCTCTCCTCAAATATGGCGACATTGGACCGAAAAGTCCCTAAACTAAAATTTCACCTTAAATATGGCGACATTGGACCGAAAAGTCCCTAAACTAAAATATCGCCTCAAACATGGTGATAATGGACCGAAAAGTCCATAAACTAAAATTTTGCCTCAAATATGGCGACATTGGACCGAAAAGTCCCTAAACTAAAATTGCGCCTCAAACTTGGCGATAAAGAACCGAAAAGTCTCTAAGCTAAAATATCGCCTCAAATATGGCGATAATGGACCGGAATGTTCCTAAACTAGCGTATCGCCCTAAATACGACTATCCACTCCCTTGAGATCTATATTGCAATCGAAGTCTCAACGGCGAGGGTTGCAACTCAAGTCCTGCCGACTACACAGCTACTCCAGTGATGAAGCCACCCCCAAGTCCCACCGGCAAACAGATGGCTCACCTGCGGCGAAACTACTTTCGAGAGTTCCATCGTTAAATAAAAACAAAAAAAAACGGTATGTCCACGAGCGAAATGGGCACGGATGAAAACCTAAAAGGGCGCTGTGAGTAAAAACAACAGGATTACCGGCGAGTTTGTGAAAACTCGAAAGGGCGCAATCTCATATAACAAAAAAAATGGTATATCCACAAGCAAAATGGGCACGGATGAAAACCCGAAAAGACGCCGTGAGTAAAAACAGCAGGACTACCGGCGAGCTTGTGAAAACCCGGAAGGGTGCAGTCTCGTAAAAAGAAAAGTACACTTGTGAGATCCTCATGACTCGTAAGGAGAATTCCTCTTATAAGATCCTTACGGCTCAAAGGATTCAAAATCCTTGAGCTACAGGGATCCGAATCTGTTCTTAAGCTGTCATATCCCCCAAGTTGCCTTACAGACGGTCCATATTGACCCTTGTATTCAATCCACGGGCACGAATAAATATTCCCTTACCAAGTTCTACCAATGGCAAGAAATATCCCATATGGTGAATGACACTTGTAAGTCCTCTCGACTTATAAGGAGAAAACACAATTATAAAATCCTTACGACTTCTAAGGAGAATATACACCTATGAGATTCTCACGACTCGTAAGAAGAAATACCTTTATGAGACCCTTACGGCTCATAAAGTCAAAAAGCCTTAGTCAACAGGATCATAACCCTGTTTGTAAGCCATCTTTGTTCAAATCGACAAAGGCAAATGATGATTCGCTCATGGCAATATCCCAGTTATAGCGATGCTGATGTCTAAACAGGTGTCAAACTCTAAGTCCTCTTACGGCAAATGATGGAAATATTCCAGTCGTAGCAATACTGATGCCAAAATTGGTATCGGACCCAAGTCCCCGACTCGCAACAAAATCAGCAAGCAAAAAAATGCATATGAAACAGCCGAAATGATGGGGCAACTCGTAATAAAAATCAGCAAGCCAAAAATATATGCATATGAAACAGCCGAAATGTTTGGATAACTCGCAGTAAAAAGCAGTGAGTAAATAAAAAATATAGCCGAAATGATTGGGCACCGCGAAATATAGACGAAATGATTAGGCAATCGCGACGTTCGTGATATGAAGAGATGAAAAGATAGAGCATCGCGGAAATAAAAATAATATAAAATAAAATTTCCTCTGCCCTGCAAGTGTGTCCATATTGACTCTTGTATACAATCCATAGGCATAAATGAAAGAAAGGGAACCATACTTTCCCACCAGGCTCCGGCAAAGGGAAAGCCAGATCTCGACGGCAATATCTACAGCTTAGAGATCAGCTCGATATTCTTCTCAATCCAACAGGGTGCAAACGTGACGTCAACAAAGCTCCAAGGAGCCAAATCAAAACGGAGTAATGGTAAAATCCTAGCTCCAACTCGGCATTCCTTCTCATTCCAGCAGGATGCAGACATAACGTCAACAAAAGACCCAAGGGTCGAAACAAAAATAGAGCCATGGCAAAATCCTAGCTCCAAGTCTTGATGGTACATATATAACCTAGAGACTATCCCAGCATTCCTTCTCATTCCAGCAGGATGCAGACGCAACGATAACAAAAGACCCAAGGGTCGAAACCAAAAATGGAGTAACGAAAAAATCCTAACTCCAAGTCTCGACGGCGCATATACAACCCAGAGACCATCCCGACGTTCTCCCTCATTTCAGCAGGATGCGAATGCGGCTGTCAAATGAAAATGGAGCAATGGCATATTCCTAGCTCCGGACTTCAACTGCGATACATACAGCATGGAAATCCTACAGATGTCTGCCCTACTTCAGCAAAGAATCGGCGCGACATCGTCAAAACAAAATAATGAATGAAGCAGCAGCATATTCCCAGCTTCGGGTCTTGAAGGAAACTCATATAAAGCCTAAAAGACTATTGGAGATCATCCCACACCAGAGCCGAGTGGTTATGACTCATCGGGGCTCCAAATTGAGCCTAACCTCAAGTAAAAAGTGTCGTGGCAAATTCTTAACGTTTGCTCTTCCGACGGTGATATAATCTTGTCCAGCCCCCAAAGAGATCAGAGACACGACAGTCGTGGGGCTACTCGAACAGCGGCTTAAAGACTGCATATCGAAGAATACATCAGCCAACGCGATGGTACCACGGACTAAAATCCTAGTACCACAAACCTAACGGACCACTGTCGTAAAGAATGGGATTTATCTGCATATAACGTTAGGACAAGTTTGCCTGTAAACCCAAGGGAGGTAAACTAAAAACACTCCGAAATGAGTACATAAACTAGAGACTCCGAAACTAGTGATTAAACTACAAACTCCGAAACGAGTACATAAACTAGAAACTCCGAAATGAGTGAATAAACTACAAACTCCAAAATGAGTACATAAACTACAAACTCCGAAACAAGTACATAAACTAGAAACTCCGAAACGAGTGAATAAACTACAAACTCCGAAACGAGTACATAAACTAGAAACTCTGAAACTAGTGAATAAACTACAAACTCCGAAATGAGTACATAAACTAGAAACTCCGAAACGAGTAAATAAACTAAAAACTCCAAAATGGGTACATAAACTACATCGCGTTAGATTAAAACATAAAGAAACAGAAGGGTGCATAGGCTTCACGGTTTAGAACTATATCCTTTAAGAGTTGAGATTTGAATTAATGATGGATGACGATGCTTGTGTCCGCTCGCTATCTTCACAGACCGAGATTCTAAAAGTTATGTACGATATACCAGCCCAAAACTGGTCATATGCTATGTATTACTCTACACTACTTCACTCACGTGTATACCTCCATGAGTAAAGTAGTGAGGGGCATTTGTTTACACCAGTTTAAATTTTGTTTACAGATATGTGTGAAAGCAGGCTCATTCATATACGCGTGTGTATGGCTAGTGCATGACACGGGCACATCAGTGGCGTTTGCGCTTAGCAAAAATCCCTAAGGGTGAAGTGCACGTGTGCACATGTATGTTGCACGTATATTTAAACAATACAATCAGAGGGAAAACATGTGTTAGAAATGAAGCACTCAGTGGCCAATGATAAAAGGAAAGTATTCAAATAGACATTTTATTCTACAGGAAATAGATCACCAAACATGAGATCAAAAGTACAAGGGTTTACAAAACTATGAATGAAGTTTTCTAAAGCCCTCTCAGCCTTCTCCACCATGTCAAAGCGGCGATCTTCGCTAGGAGTCGCTCACCATCGATCAGTGCCGTGTTCATCAGTGAAAACAACCATGATGGCCCGCTGAGCCCGTCTGGCTTAGCAGCTGAACAGAATGATCCCTCAGAGGCTTGTTAATCAAATGTACCTCATGAAAGCACTCGATATTGTCCTCCACTGTGTCGAGTATCGCCAGAGTCATATCCGCTGGATGAGGGGGAATGCCATCGAACACGAACCAGAAGATCATCTGGAGCCAAATGGAGCCGATGGGGAGAGGAGATCCTCTGCGAGTTAAGAGCTCGTGCAGCACCGTATCACATTGGTCATCCGTGAGAGCGGGATTCACCAAGCATGCAACAAAAAAAGGAACAATTTTCTCGATAGGCACTTCCCATGGCTGCCGTTTAGCATGCGGACGATTGCAAGCCATGACTCTTCTCTGTTAAAATGATTCTCTAAAAGTGAGAGAGAAGATGAGCATTGCTTAGATTATAAAGGGATGCATTTAAATCTCGGTAAAGAAAATGTTGTGCATGGTGGAACTATTTCTATGTTCTGACAATAGAAGGCATTGGAAAAGAAGGTTTGACTCAGAAAAAGCAGAGAAAGAAGGTGAAAAGAAACCTTCATTAATGGGGTAGTGCCCCCACGTGCTTCTTACGAGGGCGCCGGCGCCAATGTGCAAAGCACAGAAAAGTTTCTGGATAAGAATTAAATTCTTATACGGCGCCACACATGCTCCTCACGCCGGCGCCAATGTGCAAAGCACAGAAGAACTTTCTGAGTAAGAATTAAATTCTTATATGGCGCCGCACGTGCTCCTCATGCGGGTGCCAATGTGCAAAGTACAGGAATACCTATCTTAAGAATTAAATTCTTAAGTGGCGCCCACGTGCACAACATATGAGCGCCAGCGTCCAGGTAGAATTAAAATTCTACAATTCTCTCTGTTAAACAGAGCCGTTGGATCAAAGATCCAACAGGGATGATAAATTATCAAAATATAGAATCAAATTCTATTAGGAGAAAATATCTTCCATATTTTTCTAAATAAGAAAGATACTCTCGGTTGGATCAATCATCCAATTTTTGGAACATATTCCCTCAATCTTTCTAAACAAAAAAGATTGTTCTCTGTAAAACAGAGACTCTTGGATTAAAAATCCAATGGTGATTAAAAATCACCATTTTACATATGGGAGAATATTTCCCTGATCTTGTTAAAAACAAGAACAACATATTCTGTAAAATAGAAGTCCTTGGATCAAAAATCCAATGGTGGGTAAAATTCTCCAAATCAATTTTGAGACCAATTAAATCAATTGGAATCTCTCAATGAGAGATTTTATTAAAACCAATTAACAATCTGCCTCCCCTATTTAAAGGACCCAAGACTTCAAATCTCAGAGACTTCCCTTTCAAAAAGAAACCTAGGTAAAAGAAATTCAGAGATCAAAATATCTCTTTTTACCTATTTTAAGGGTTTAACCATGCTCAAACAACATAGTTATTCCTCTGGATCAGAGATCCACAAGACAAGTTTTCCACAAGTTGAGAATTGAATTCTCATCAGGAGCATTTTGTTCTTGAGAATCAAAGAATCAGAAAAGAATTAGGTCCAAAAGAAAAACAAAAGGAAAAAGAATCTATAAAAGAACTTAGTTCTTAAACAAAAAACCTGATCCCAGATCTTCAAAAACGAAGATCTTTGTGATCATTAATGGTCAAAATGTCATTAACAGAGATTTAATCTCTAAAAAGGGAAAAAAGACCAGCGCCTCATGTGGGCGCCCCCTTTTAATAGCGCCTAGCGCCTCACGTGAAAGACACGCGGGCGCTCAAAAGAGAAGGCCAACGCCTCATGTGAAACACACGTGGGCGCTGAATAAAAGTGCTCAGCACTCCCTATGTAGCCGAAGACAGCAAAGTGCTTAGCACTGATTAGGCAGCGCCCAGCGCCGCACGTGCTCCTCACGTGGACGCCATATAAAAAGTGCTTAGCACTTCACATTTACTCAAAATGACTAAAAGTGTTCAATATTTATTGGGCAGTGCCCATGACTGAATGCTTAACATGACACCCATGTGAGCGTCAGAGCGTTAAACAAGTGCTTAGCATTTTTACATGAAAAGAAAAGGGCTGAACAAATAGAGCCCAAATAAGTACGTAGCACTTTTGAATAAAAAAAGACTAAGTAGACTAAGCCCAAATTGGCTAAGTCTCTGAAATTTTCTTGCTGCTGAGCCCAAATGCTCTTTTGCTGGATCTTAAGCAAAAATGATCCTAGAATGTTGTTAAGTTGATCTTAGTTTCAAATAAGACTAACGCATTCATTGCAAGAACAAACTGAGCCCAAATGCTCACCCATATGTTTTAAGTCGATCTTAATCTCAAACCAGATTAACGGTCCTTAAATAAACCTAAGCCCAAATCTAAAATATACGGATTTTGACTAATCCGCGCCCTACGGACGACGACATAAACTAGTTTCCGTATACAATCCACGGGCAACCTAAACAAACAAAATTCCACACGACACGAAGTGAACTGCTGGAGCAGGAGAAAGTGGTTATCGCAATGCGGTAACGTAATTAACTGCAGGGGCTTGCGCCTGCAGGGAAGAGCGACCCCACAATCAAAAGCCCCTCTTAAAATGAGGGGGAATCTGATAAAATTTGCTACAACGGTCACGTCTGTCCAAACCTCCGATATATGGCGCCATAAATCAACTTGGTATCTTTGGAGAGGTAGATGGATAAATCCAAATAGCATCTACCCTCAGATTCAGGCAAAACGATCCATCCCGGTTTGTCTCTGTTTCCGGCGGTGAACAGCCACCTTTGTTCAAATCGACAAGGGCAAATGATGATTCTCTCCTGGCAATATTCCAGTTGTAGCAATGTTGATGCCACAATAGCTATCAGGACTAAGTCCCCAACTCGCGATAAAAATCAGTGAGCAAGAAATATGCATATGAAAACAGCCGAAATGTTTGGGCAATTCACAATAAAAACAACGAGTAAAAATATTAAAAAAATGAAATAGCCGAAATGATTAGGCACCGCGACAAATAGCCGAAATGATTGGGCAATCACGACTTTCGCGATATAAAAAGCTGAAAAGATGAAGCATCGTGGGAAAATATGAAAATGAAACTTTTCTGCCCTGCAAGTATGTCCATATTGACTCTTGTATATGATCCATGGGCACAAATAAAAAAAGGGGAACCATATTTTCCCACCATGCTTCGTCAAAAGGAGCTCCAAGTCCCGACGGTTCATATATAACCTAGAAACTATCCGGCGTTCCTTCTCATTCCAGCAGGATGAAGATGTAACGTCAATAAGAGACTTAAGGGTCAAAGCAAAAAATGAAGTAACTGCAAAATCCTAGCTCCAAGTCTCGACGGTATATCTACAACCTAGAGACTATCCCAGCGTTCCCCCTCATTTCAGCAGAATACGAACGCAGCTATCATATGAAATTGGAGCAATAACATATTCCTAGCCCCGGACTTCAATTGCAACACATGTAGCATAATGGTCCTATAGATGTCTTCCCTACTTTAGAAAAAAATTGGCGCGACATTGTCAAAAAAACAAACAAATGAAGTGACGGCATTTTCCCAGCTTAGGATCTTGATGGCAACTCATATAAAGCCCAAAAGACCATTGGAAATCATCCCACCCTAGAAGGGTGAGGTTATGACTCATCGAGGCTCCAAATTGAGCCTAACCTCAGGTAAGAAAAAGCGTCATGGAAAATTCCTAACGCTTGCTCTTTTGATGGCAATATGACCTAAGAAGATTACTTAAAGATATCTTGTCTAGCCCCCGAAGGAGTCGGAGACACGACATTCGCGGGGCTACTCGAACAGCGGCTTAAAGACTGCATATTTAGGAATACATCAGCCAACGCGACGGTACCATGGACTAAAACCCTAGTACCACAAACCTAACGGACCCCTATCGTAAAGAATGAGGGTTATCTATATACAACGTTAGGACAAGTTTGCTTACAAACCCAAGAGAGGTAAGCTAAAAACACTCTGAAATGAGTACATAAACTGGAGACTCCGAAACGAGTGTATAAACTACACACTTTGATATGAGTACATAAACTAGAGACTCCGAAACGAGTCAATAAACTACAAACTCCGAAATGAGTAAATAAACTAAAGACTCCGAAATGAGTGAATAAACTATAAACTCCGAAATGAGTGCATAAACTACTTCGCGCCAGATCAAGACATCAAGAAACAGAAATGTCAAAATTCTAAAAGTTATATGCTATGCATACTTTACCCTACTTCACTCACGGGTATACCTCCGTGAGCAAGGTAGTGGAAGGAAGCATTTGTTCACATCAGTCCGGTGTTCACCTATATCTAGATGCATATTTGAATAAGAAATAACGTTGAAAGTATGCTCATTTATGAGAGCGTGCGCGCCATATATGCACGCATCATTAGCATTCGTACGCAACAGAAACTCCTAAGGGGAAAGTGCAAAGTATATGTACAAAGGCAAGATGCCCATATGAATATGTGCTGGAGGTGAAACATTCAACAGTTAACAATAAAGAAATATATTTAAATAAACACTTTATTCCACATGAAAAAGATTACCAAACACGGGATCAAAAGTACAAGGGCTTACAAAATAATGAATAAAGTTTTCTAAAGCCCTCTCAGCCTTCTCCACCATGTCGAAGCGGCGATCTTCGCGAAGAGTCGCTTCCCATCGGTCAGCGCCGTGCCCATCAGCGAAGGCAGATATGATGGCCCGTTGAACCCGTATCTGGCTTAGCAACTGAACAGAGCGATCCCTCAGAGGCTGGGTAACCAAATCTACCTCATGAAAGCGCTCGATCTTGTCCTCCACTGTATCGAGCATCGCTGGAGTCATCTCCGCTGGATGAGGGGGAATGTTAGCAAGCACGGACAGGAAGATCATCCGGAGCCGAATAGAGCCGATGGAAAGAGGAAACCCTTTACGAGTCAGGAGCACGTACTTCACCGTGTCGCATTGGTCATCCGTAAGAATGGGATTCACCAAGCGTGCAGCAAAACGAGGAACAATTTTTTTAATAGGCACCTCCCATAGTTTCCGACGAGCATGTGGACGATTGCAAGCCATGACCATTGGTCTGTTAAAAATGGTTCTCTCTTGTGAAGAAGAAGGAGAACATTGCTTCAGATTATAAAGAGAAGTATTTAACTCAAGGCACAGAAAATGTTGTGCATGGTGGAACTATTTCCAAGTCCTGACAAAGAGGGCATGGGAAAAGAAAAAGTTGACTTATAAAAAGCAGAGGAAGAAGGTGAAACGATTCCTTTGTATCCCATAGTAGCGCTTCACGTGCATGACACGTGAGCGCCGACGCTAGTTTTTTTTATGGTTAAGTCCTATAACAGCGCCTCACGTCATGACGCATGAGCGCCGGCGCTAGTTTTTTATATAACAACACCTCATGTAAAGCACATGTGAGCGTTGACGTAAGAAAAAAGGGGGGGTTTTGTCATTCATACTTCAAAAAAAATTTATACATCAGTAATGAGGATGATAACAAAAAAAAGAAGAGAGAAAGAAACAAACATCATCAAAATGTCTACAATGGCAAGACACTGAACTCCGGACATGGATTCTTAAACTCAAAAGCAAGTTTGAGCAATGCACGTTCAGACTCATCAACCATCCTTTTGTGCATCTTCTCTCGAATGCAAACATCAGGGTCACTACTGATATCCTCTACCCTCTGATATGCTGATACTATCGCTTTCTGTTGAAAGACGCGGTGCAAGATGGCGATGAGATTATCTCTCCGTTTCTTTGAGATCAATCTTATCAAGTACACCGAATATACCTTATCCTCAACATCATCGAGCGCTTGAAGCAGCATAACCACAAGGCACCCGGGTATAGCTTCCCAGATCGACCCAACGATGATCTTCAAGAGGGCAGAACGGCGGGGAAGCAATCGACCGTTGTAATCGTCGAAGCGACGCATCATCGCGTCGCCTTAGGCGTCAGTAAACTCCTGGCCTTGACAGCGGCCTTAGATGCGAATCTCCTCATAAGAGATAATCTCTTCAAGATCATACAAATGACCAGCCATGGTGCCTGAAAAGAAAAAACAGTGGAGGGTTAGCGATTAGCATACTAAAAGCACTACATTCTAAATGAAAATCGGTGGGCCCCACAAAATTAAGGTGATGACTCATCAATGATGAGACATGTGCCTATTGTAAGAATCCAAAAGCGATTCTCATTAAATGAATAGTCCCATTAAACAGTGGAGTTAAAAACTCTCAATATCCTCAAAAAGTGGGTTCTGTTAAAAATAACAACAGATTCAAATCCATAAGGCATTAAAACCCTAAAAAGGAAAATACCCAAGAACAAGAAGGGGAATAAAATTCCCAAAAGTTCCAATAAAATTCAGAGCCAAGCTCTGCAAGACAAGATGGAATTAAATTCCTCAAATAATGGAATTAAATCCCATAAATCCCCATGATGGGAAACAGATGGGAAACATAATGGAATTAAATTCCCAAGACTCTTAAGATTAGAATCGATGATAGGGTAAAACCCTAAGAAAAGAACTAGCGATTCTTAAGGATGCCCATTGATTCAAGACCCACGGTCTACTCAAAAAAAAAAAGAAGAGTTTTTTTTAAAGATCTCTAAGAGATCAGTTTAAGAAAAGAGCCAAGCTCTGTTAATGGATTAAAAATCCATAACAAAATAAAAAGTCTTTTAAGAGTTAAGCTCTGTTCATAATCTTTACCAAAATTTTTGGCAGAGTTTAACTTTGAAGGAGTTCTGTGGGTAGAGATCTAAGCTCTAAAATGAGAATTAAATTCTTAAGGAAGAAAAAAACTTAAGGAAGATGATGAGACATCAATCATTTCAAGGGCCAAAGGCTCTATTTATAGGACGTGGGGAGAATGGTTTAACTTCCTAGAAGATCCTACGGTGGTAAAAGTGATATCGTTGCACTCGCGTGTGAACCATATGAGAACAACGGTGGGGGCATTTGTTCCCCTAATATTAAAACATAATAAAATGAGCTACGCTCTGTTAAAGTTTAATGAGGCAGCGCGTCACGTTCCCCCCACGAGAGCGCCAGCGCCAACCCCTTAGGATTAAATCCTATGATGGCGCCGCACGTGAAGCTCACGTGGGCGCCAATGTGCAAAGCACAGGAGCGCCTATTATATATAGGAATTAAATTCTTAAGTGCTGCCCACGTGCATAACACGTGAGCGTCGGCACCCAAGTAAAATCAAGTAGAATTAAATTCTACATGGAGATATGTCACGGCCCATCCCCAAATACAGATAGTATTGTCCGCTCTGGTCGAAACCGCACGGATTTTTCCCTTTGAATGAACCGGACTCAAGAAAGAGGCTACTTCCCAGTAGGTCACCCATCCCAGAATTTCCCTAGATCAAGCACACTTAGCTATGGAGTTCTTCAAACTCCGGAGTTCCGATTCATCCAAAATGCGCCTCTGTTTTATAGGAGTGGTATCATTCTATTTATAGTTCTGATCGTGTCCTCTTCCGAAATGGAATTCGATACTCCCTATTGTTCTACAGTGGGTCTCTATGTGTATCCGTATCGGTTATATCCCCATCTAGATACCAGATAACATCTCACTTCTCACGGGGTAGGTGGTATTCATCCCCAACTCCAACTGGGGTATTACATTCCCCCCACTTAGAACAATGGTTCGTCCTCGAACCACATACCTACTTTTGAGGGACCGGCTCTGATACCATATTTGTCACGAGCCACCCGAAAACACAGATGGTATTGTCCGCTTTGGTCGAAACCGCACGGTTTTGTCTCTTTGAATGAACCGGACTCAAGAAAGGGGCTGGTATTCATCCAAAAGGCGCCTCTGTGTTATAGGAGTGGTATCATTCTATTTATAGTTCTGATCGTGTCCACTTTCGGAATGGAATTCGATACCCCCCATTGTTTTACAGTGGGTCCCCATCGATACCGGATAACATCTCACTTCTCACGGGGTAGGTGGTATTCATCCCCAACTCCAACTGGGGTATTACATTCCCCCCCATAATGGTTCGTCCTCGAACCACAGACCTACTTTTGAGGGACCGGCTCTAATACCATATTTGTCATGACCCACCCCAAAATACAGATGGTATTGTCCGCTCTGGTCGAAACCACACGGTTTTGTCTCTTTGAATAAACCGGACTCAAGAAAGGGGCTGGTATTCATCCAAAAGGCGTCTCTGTGTTATAGGAGTGGTATCATTCTATTTATAGTTCTGATCGTGTCCTCTTTCGGAATGGAATTCGATACTCCACATTGTTCTACATTGGGTCCCCGTGTGTATCCGTATCGGTTACATCCCCACCTCGACACCGGATAACATCTCACTTCTCACGGGGTAGGTGGTATTCATCCCCAACTCCAACTGGGGTATTACATTCCCCCCACTTAGAACAATGGTTCGTCCTCGAACCACAGACATACTTTTGAGGGACCGGCTCTTATACCATTTTTGTCATGACCCACCCCCAAACACAGATGGTATTGTCCGCTCTGGTCGAAACCGTACGGTTTTGTCCCTTTGAATGAACCAGACTCAAGAAAAGGGCTACTTCCCAGTAAGTCACCCATCCCAGAATTTCCCTAGCTCAAGCACGCTTAAATATGGAGTTCTTAAAACTCCGGAGTTCCGATTCATCCAAAAGGCGCCTCTGTGTTATAGGAGTGGTATCATTCTATTTATAGTTCCTGATCGTGTCCTCTTTCGGAATGGAATTCGATACTCCCCATTGTACTACAGTGGGTCTCCGTGTGTATCCATATCGGTTACATCTCCACCTCGATACTGGATAATATCTCACTTCTCACGGGGTAGGTAGTATTCATCCCCAACTCCAACTGGGGTATTACATTCCCCCCACTTAGAACAATGGTTCGTCCTCAAAACACAGACCTACTTTTGAGGGACCGGCTCTGATACCATATTTGTCACGACCCATCCCCAAACACAGATGGTATTGTCCGCTCTGGTCGAAACCGCACGGTTTTGTCCCTTTGAATGAACCAGACTCAAGAAAGGGGCTACTTCTCACGGGGTAGGTAGTATTCATCCCCAACTCCAACTGGGGTATTACATTCCCCCCACTTAGAACAATGGTTCGTCCTCGAACCACAGATCTACTTTTGAGGGACCGACTCTGATACCATATTTGTCACGACCCATCCCCAAACACAGATGGTATTGTCCGCTCTGGTCGAAACCGCACGGTTTTGTCCCTTTGAATGAACCAGATTCAAGAAAGGGGCTACTTCCCAGTAGGTCATCCATCCCAGAATTTCCCTAGCTCAAGCACGCTTAACTACAGAGTTCTTAAAACTCCGGAGTTCCGATTCATCCAAAAGGTACCTCTGTGTTATAGGAGTGGTATCATTCTATTTATAGTTCTGATTGTATCCTCTTTCGGAATGGAATTCGATACTCCTCATTGTTCTACAGTGGGTCCCCATGTGTATCCGTATCGGTTACATCCCCACCTCGATACCGGATAATATCTCACTTCTCACGAGGTAGGTGGTATTCATTTCCAACTCTACCTGGGGTATTACATTTGACAAATATGGTATCAGAACATATCTGGACAACTGAGTAAACTAGCAATTTAAATAAGTAACTAGTTAAACAGTCATACATAAACAATTACATAATTAAAATAGGTATAATTATATTTATGTTGAAAAATAATTATAACTAGGTCTTACGGAAAATACGTGTAGTATTACTAATTATCCTAAAATTAACCTAAATGATTTTTAAAGCGTTACATTCAATAAGTGCATCGAATTTCTTTAGGGGGGAATGTAATATCCTAGGTGGAGTTGGGGATGAATACCACCTACCCCATGAGAAGTGAGATGTTATTAGGTATCGAGGTGGGGATGTAACCGATACGGATACACACGGGGACCCACTGTAGAACAATGGGTAGTATCGAATTACATTCCGAAAGAGGACACGATCAGAACTATAAATAGAATGATACCACTCCTATAACACAGAGATGCCTTTTGGATGAATCGGAACTCCGGAGTTTGAAGAACTCCATAGTTAAGCATGCTTGAGCTAGGGAAATTCTGGGATGGGTGACCTACTGGGAAGTAGCCCCCTTCTTGAGTCTGGTACACTCTGTTGGCTATAGTGCCCTCAAGTCAATTATTGGATCGCAGGCACGTGATTGCAATGATTGAGGGAGGACCTATACCAGTAGAACAGTCTTACTCGAGATGATAGTATGGTATCTGGTTTGTCTTTATTATCGTATACATGCTTTATGTGACATTACAGATCACTATTACATGTTGATAGAGCCCTTAGGATTCATGCTTGACTACCAGCAGTATGATGGTGATCATATACGTAGGAGTTGGGTGGTCTATAAGCACATCCTTAAAATGTTCCTAGTCGTGGGAGTTTCGAGACTAGGCATCGATACTCCAAGAGTAGACTAGTGTATACGAATCGAGAACCCGACGAGGGGCGGTGTCCGGTCTCACAAGCCATTGGTGTCAGTTAGTTCACCTAAGATGTATACAGGTGCTCATTGGGTTATGAGTACACCGGGCGGACTCCCCGGGAACATGCTAGTTGGTATTATACTTATTGTCAGATAGCAGTTCCCAGATGACATGTGTATAGATTAGTCTATTGACCTGAGATCGTCATTCGTCTCGTGTGAGTTCCTACTGTGTTTTGATTACAACCCTACAACGGCTCAAAGGAGTCATGCAAACAGATTTTAGTTGGGTACAGTCCCGAGCCACATAGAGGCAGTGAGCGGATCGTCACGGGATTCGTCTCTCAAGGTATTGGGGGTTGATGTCACGGAGTGCACGAGGGGCCATCGCCAGAAATTCTCGGCCGGGGTATACGATAATTACCGATCTAGGATCGATAGTTTCTCAGTTGGTGATAGGTTTCATGCCGACACTAAGTGTCAAGTTATTAGGGGTCTGACTTTATCCACCCCCTAGACTCGATATGCGATACTCATAGACGAACGGATCGGACTATACGAATATTGTCAGTGTCGGACTCAGTAGGGTTTCAGGATGAGTTTGCTCATCGGCCTCCCTTTCGCTCAATACCTAGGCAGCCGTTACGTACAGCTAGTGCCACTGACGTGCTTATGGTTAAACCCACTGCCAGCGTATTGACGAGTCTTTAGAGTCCCACACATAGGGTTTCCCTAATTCAGGCGAAACGTTGTAGAGGCCGTATGGTTTTATGGCAGGATACGATCATATTTGTGCACTAGTGCATGGATCATGATCGGACGGATAATACTAGTGGGCTTTGGTTTAAGCCGGATCCTAGTATTATATTGTTGGATTACTTTCGTCTCGTTGTATTCGTATTCAGTCGAAATAAGGATGCATGTATGTATATACGGATGAGGGGTATTCTTGTAATTCGTTACAAGTTTACTTTTGAGCTTGCCATTTCTTTTCTTTTGTATTGTATTAAAAATTTAGAATTTTCTTTAAATGTTTAATATTGTTGTGATGGAGAGTGTGAGTGCAAGTCTTGGCATTTGGCATTGAATGGTGCATGTGCACTTAGTGACTCATGGTGTTGGGTCTTGTGTGATTCATGTTGTGAGATATTTGTGAGTGGGGAGATCTATTCTTGTGCTGGGATTTTTCTTTGTTTGCTCAACAAAAATACCTCACTACACTCACAAGGAAAAAAGAGCAGACACTTTTCTTTGGTTGCTTTTTTCTTTAGCCAAGTCTTTTGCTCACACTTCTTCATCTATGGCTTCTTCTTCAACCACCACCCATACCCTCTCATGAGTTGAGAATCCATAGGTGTATTGAGACAAAATAATCACAAACACACTGTACTTTATCTTGGGTATCTAGACTAGCAAACTGGATGCCCGAGTTGCTTCGGTTTTGAAGCGGGAGCCCATATTACTAATCCTCGACGTGGATCGTCTTCGACGAGGGAGACCGGAGACCGAACTTCATCAAGGCAGCCGCGAGGAGCTTGGGACAGAGGTTGAAGACCGAAGAACACGGATCGATCGGTATAACCTCTCCAAAACTTTTTTATAGAAGTAGTATAGGGTTAATGGTACGATTCGTCGATTAGGGTTCCGTTAGCGCCGAGTTTTAAAATTTTTTGTTCTGTGTTTGGACACGAATTGATGGCCGGGGTGCTTCCGTAACCCTATATGGTATCAGAGCCAACCTATTAACCACATACTAGTTGGTTTAGACGATGTTAAACTATCGAAACCGAAACAACTCCGAAACAATACCCAATATATTCTAGTTTCTGTCATTTTTTCTGTGTCTTCTAAAATTATTTTAGCAACTGCAGAAGACTACTATGGTGACCACTAGACCACACCCCAAATACGAGCCAGTTTCACCCGTATTGGACTGGCCACAGTTGCAAAATTTTCGAGCTGCCGGCCCTGTACATGAGTTTGGGTTTCGTATTTTGGGTGTGTGTTAGTCTATGGAATATTGGTTTATTGGTATTGCTTGTTTAGCCCATTTTGGATATGGTTTTATCTAGTTGTTCGGGGCTATTCGGGGTTATTTCGAAGTCGATATTTCTAGTATTGTTTAAAGTTTATAGTACATGCTGTAAGTGCACGGCGGCGCCCCGGCCGTCAATCCGACGGCCAAATGCGGAAGCGGTGATAAACTTTAATTTTTACTTGAACTGGCAAACCGCCGCGCACTATTACCCGGATCGAACCATTAATTAGTCCTAGCTAGCTACAAGATGGGGAAGAGAGATATACCGCCTGATCCAAGTCCTCCGGTCTTCTCGTCGTCGTCCCGATCTCCCGCGGAATGTCCTGTCTCCACCTCGTCGCCGGAAGTGCACCACATCGCCTACTTCTTTTACGGGCTCCCACCTCAATGCCGAGGCAACTCGGGCACGAAGCTGGCTAGTCGACGTGCCCAAGATTTGCTGTAGAATGTGTAGTACTCAAGTCTCACTTTGGGGTTGTGGAATTGCCATTTGGTGGAGGAATGATACTTGGAGCTTTGGAGATTGATCTTGTGGGATTTTTGCAACATGAAATGAACCAAAATCCCACACACAAAATGTTGGACAGCCCCCACAATGAGAGTGGCCGGCCATGCATTCTTGAATGGAGAGAATGAGAGAGAGGGAGCAAAAGAATGAGTGGAGCACCCCACAATGCAAGTGAGAGGAAACAAAAAGGCTATCATCAAAAGAAATGATCACAAGCCTAAACTAACACTCCAACAACCTCATCATCAACAACCATGATGACAAACTATCACCTCACAAAGTCAAGCAATCATGATAGAAGAAGAAGTCAAGGTCAAAGAATGGTGCAACCATCATGACACAAGAATATGCAAAGAACCCCTCCACAAATACTTATTTGCAACAATGCAAATAAGCCCTCCTCCACCAATCTTCGGCCAATGAACGATACAAAGGAAATCGGCCGAAACGGAAAGCAAACTGGCAACTCCAGAAAACTGGTCCCGTAATAAATTACAGGAAAACCCCAATACTGTGCATACACACCCGCATTTGTATTCCGACCGAAATACAAATGCAAAGAGACAAAATCTACACTGTACTATACTAGGATCCGGCTTAAACCAAAGCCGGCTAGTAATATCCGTTCGATCCTGATCCGTGCAATACCGCACGTATCTGATCGAACCCTGCCATATATCCATACGGCCTATAGTACAAACTGTCCGATCCTGATCCGTGCAATACCGCACGTATCTGATCGGACCTTACCATATCTCCATACGGCCTCTACAGCTTTTCGCCCGAAAGCTTGAGTAACTGAATGTGGGGGACTCTAAAGACTCGTCAACACCTTGGTTGTGGATTTAACCACTAGCACGTCAGAGGTATAAGCCAATACGTAACGGGCTACCAGGTATTGACTAAAAGGGACGTCGATGAGCGAACTCATCCTGACACCCTACTGAGCCTGTCAGTGACAATATCCGTACAGTCCGGTCCGTTCGTCTATGAGTATCGCATGGCGGGCCTAGGGGGTTGGTAAAAGTCAGACCCCCAAAAGCGGTACAAGTCGTGTCGGAGTGTAGCCCAGAACACCCTGAGATACTACTGGAATACCTACCAGTAAATCTCCTTGTCTCGGCTGAGGGCTTCGTGTAATGGCTCTCCTAGACACAGCGCGACCTCACCCCCAATACCGGGAGAGACGAACCCCTGAAGATGCGCTCACTGCCTCCATGTGGCTCGGGACTGTACCCAACTAAAACCTGTTTGCACGACTCCTTTGAGCCGTGGTAGGGTAGTAATCAAAGTACAGTGGGAACTCACACAAGACAAATGACGATCCCCAGGTCGATGAACTAACCTGTACACATGTCACCAGGGAACTGCCATCTGACGTTTGGTATATGACCAACTAGCATGTTCCCGGCGAGTCCTGTCCGGTGTACTCATAACCCAATGAGCACCTGTATACATCTTAGGTGAACCAACTGACACCAGTGGCTTGTGAGACCGGCCACCGCCCCTCGTCGGGGTCTCGACTGTATACACTAGTCTACTCTGGAGTATCGATGCCCTGTCTCGAAACTCTCACGACTAGGGACCATTTAAGGATATGCTTATAGACCCCAGCTCCCACGTATATGATCGCCCTCATACTGCTGGTGGTCAAGCAAGAATCCTAGGGGCTCTACCAACGTGTAATAGCGACCTGTAAGGTCACCTAAAGCATTACACGATGATAAAGGTAAACCAGATAGCATACTATCATCTCGAGTAAGACTGTCTTACCGGGATAGGTCCTCCATCAATCATTGCAATCACGTACCTGTGACCTAATAATTGACTCTGAGGGCACTATCTCCAACAATCTCCCACTTGCACTCAAGGCTAATTATTGCGATGTCGCATACTCACAGCCTGTGTGATACCGAACACCCAACTCCTCTACTAATCAGTCCCACAAAGCTCGCTTGCAGAACTATTGCGTTCAAGGAATAGCCTCAGTGAGTGGATCCGCTTTGATGTTTCTTTCTATGTCTCTCTATATCTCAAGTTCGCGGAGAAAGCCATCTCCCGAAAAGAGCAATACCTGTCTTAGAATATGTCTGGATGTCTGATGGGACCTAGCTCATAAATGAACTCCAAATCCAAACTTCTTCGACTGTATCGTCAACTGAACTTAATCAGTATCCTGCGCCATGCCTCCCTCAGTATTGCCTTGGACCACCTGTCCAAAATACTGCCCCTCGTCAGAAGGAAAAAACTATAACTCTGACAACCTCCTTGTCGTCCAGGTCACCTTGGAAGCCTGGAATGATAACTGTCTCCCGAATGAGGCTGTCGTCATCATATCCCTAGAACATCCACTTATGTTCTAGAACTGCTTCCGACTGTTTCTCCAGGATTGGATCAATATCAACTTATTGCATCTATTGCAAGAACAATATCTGGTGTGGTACTTGACATATCATGATTGACTCAATTGCCTAAGCAAGTGATCCGCCAATCATGCACATCCCTCTCCACTTTAGTCTGTAAGACACCTTTAGAGAGGGTGACTCCATCACCTGCAGGTATACTACCGTGCCAGGAGTCGTCCATTCTAAATACTCTTAGAATGGTGTCTAAGTACCCTGATTGGGAAACTACCCAAATCTAGATCTAAAGCCATAGATCTAGTAACCAGAATGTCTGATATAATGTCCAAGTCCCATGTGGAGAAACCACCGTGTGACGACCAAAGTATAACCGATTGTAGTATAGGAATATCACTTCCTACTCTGTGTATGTCATCCAAATACCATGACATCACACCCTACTACCTTCTCAACAGATCCATCCCCTATTCTGATGAAGTCAAACCTATGACTGTCACATCAGAAATAGATGATCTATCTCCGCTACATCTGCTTTAGTCTATAAATAGACATAAGCCACCTGTCCACCAATGCTTCCGCTGCTCCCACTGACTACGACAACCCTCTGGCAGAGTCATATAGACGTACACTTCTAAAACTAGTTTAGAACGACGCTATACTCATCCTCCCGCCGGGTCTCGCAGCCTGGAACAACAGCAATGGTAATTGTGGGTAAACAAGAACTTCCCTGTCACCGTCCTTGAGGCTACCGTAGTACCTCTCGGGTGCCTGAAGTTACCCACCGTATCTGCGGAGTGGCCAATAGAATGTCAAACCAGATTGAATCTTTAGGTTCCCAGGAAATCTTCGGTAATCGTTTGTGGTTCTGGAATCACTTCCAGTTCTACCATACTCCCACTACTGTTTTCTGAAAAAATCCATTTTTAATAAAACTGTGGCGAGTCTAGAACAATATTGCTATTGTTCATCCAGATGGTAGAAAATCAACCCTCGTCATAGCCTGGGTCAACCCACAAACAGCTATTACAGAAACGTGCCTTGAGTTGTCCAGTGTCTGGTTTTAAGCATAAACCGGACAACTCCCCGTACCTTAACATCGTTAAGATATGAACTGTTCTATATCCAATATAGAAACAGAGGCACTGATTTAATTGAACCAGATCCAAATCATGCAGCTGTCTCCAGTGCATGTCAACTAAATGGAAGGAGGCCTATCAGCGTTACTCAACTTAGGAAAGCTTCCAATCATGAGTAACCTGAAAGAGAAGCAAGATCTCTTTCTCATTACTATCAACTGAATACCATACACAAGTATCTACATCTTCGATCGCTTTGAAGAATCTCGATACTTGCTATACCTGGTTCTCTACTATATTCAAATACCTATAACTTCTTAAAATTCGGACCCTGTGTTTCCACGAAACACCTGTCTAAAAACTAGAGAAGTCATAAGTAAACCGAATATAGTACGAGGACCAACTCTTCTGTCCTGATGGACCCTGGACAACATACAATACTCTGTATAAGTCCCTTGAGTCTGATTACTCATTCACTGTGTGTCGTAGGTTGAAAACTGTACTTATGGTTAAGAAGAATTACACCGCTGTTTAATGCTCCTTACCTAACCATCCACTGATATAGGTAAATGTGGTAGACATAATTCCAGAAAGGTATATCTCACTCTACGAAAATAGACGTACAGATATATCAATTTGAAATTGGTGCATAACAGCGGATATTCAAAACCAAATATTTGCCGACCGGCAAACAACCCAGGTGACTTCCTCAAATATCACCAATTACAACGAATTCCGATATAATGAGGATAATCACCTAATTCCCAATAACTTACTCCCACTCATCATCTGTAAAACCATACAGATGTGAGAATCAAACCTGGTAAATACATACCTTGGAGTAAGTATCTAATCGGGAAATCAGTTTTCTTTTAACAGTACACAGTGAAACTGAAACATTGAAATGTTTCGATGGGGTATCCCGGTATTCCTAGTAATGCCTCTTCCAGATTCACGACTGTAACCGTATAATTCTTTGCCACCTCTCCAAATCCCTTCATATGTCTTTAGTCTTTACCTTCTGCATACCCCTTAAGCCAAATGGTTTTCTTCCTTCCCTACCGTTCGGCACCAGCCTATGGTTTGGAAGAAGACTATCCAATAAGCATAATGGGTGTACTGTCCTAATCCTAGGAGCACTCGCAATGCGAGAGAAGGTGAGGATAAAAGACAACTGAATAAACCTTATTCCTATTTCTCCTGAACCAGAATCCATCCCCGAACTGGAACAAGTTCCTTTCGAGTTCGTATATAACCATACGATGGAATATCCAATAAATCGTGGATCTTCGTAGTGATACGGAGTGTCCTGGAGAAATACAAAGGTGATTTAGGATTGGCGAAGGAATACTTGGTTTGGTCGTGAATAGCAGTCGCAATTTACTTTGCCCTCTTACTAATCCCTTGCTTTGTCTAAACTTAATACCTTCTGCACACCATCGTTATGCTAATTGGTTTTCTTCATTCCCTTACCGGTCGGCACCAGCCTAAGGTTTGGAAGAAGACTATCCAATTTGCGTAATAGGTGTACTATCTCCTAAACCAAGGAGTACTCGCAACCTGAGAGAAGGTAAAAGGAAAAGACAACTGAATAATCTTATCCGTTTTCTCCAGAACCTGAAACCATCCTCGAATAAATCCTTCGAGTTCGTATCTAACCATACGATGGTTTTGTCCAATGGAAGTGGACGTTCGTAGTAATACGGGGTGTCCTGGAGAAAAGGGTAAAAGTAGGAGTGGCAATGAGGTTTGCAACTCTGACAATCCAAAAGCCAGTGTTAAGAAGGTTCGGTCAACTTGGTCACTGAGTCATAGTTTTAGGGCCGGGTCAATGGTCGCTGCCAAAGAGAGAGAGAAAAGAAACACTCAGCGTGCACTCTATCCTAGATCAGAATGGTTACCAATTTATCTAATCTGGAAACCTCCCACTGTACCTCAAATTCTCCTCCAAACCTGAAAGAAGAATTAGTCGGGGTCACCCGAGGAGTAAACTAACTCATCAGTGGGAATCGGGATCCAACTATCATCGCATGATAACGTGACGGAATCCGCTCACGCTATCACACTCCAGAAGGTATGCGCATATCTGGCAAGTTTCAGTTCTTTTGAAACTCCCGATGAAATTTTTACCCCATGCTCTTATGACCTTGACTTTGACCAACAAATCATAAGTCACATGTCAAGTTCTACCCGTCATTCTCCAGGTTGATTTGAATCCACCCGTACCTACCCTTGACTTTGGTCAACAAGGCAGTACGACTGTTCCAAACCAACGCATCTATCTATGCTGCATATGAATAACCAACAGCTACCAATCACTGTGCCTTGACTTTGGCCAACAAACACAGCTTGAATACTATTGACTACCCATATGAAACGACGGAGGGCTACGAATGGTTTCTGTCGAAAACCTTTAACGTAAAGAACTTGATATCGTTGAAGGAACGGATAGCTTTTTAGAAAATATAGTGACGAAAACCATTGCTAAAGAGGTCACTCCCGGTGAAGGGATCTCGGCTCTTTCCCCGTAGAATGAGGTGCAGGATATTCCAACTGAATACCATGGTGCAAAGCAAAAGTAATCGGCTATAGTGAAGTTATTGCCCTGACGCAAACCTTTTGTCCAAGGGGTCACTCCCGGTGAAGGGATCTCGGCCCTTGCCTCGTCGACTGAGGAGCAGGATATTCCAACTGAATACCACGATGCAAAACAAAAGTGAACGTCCTTGCAATAACAGCTTTTTGAAAGGTGTTCCAACAACATCAGATTAGGTTTGTTTTTAACTTGCATTGATCCGAATCAACGCAGTCCCAACAATTGATCACACCACAAAGAACGAAAATATACTGATGTACGTATATGCCATCCGCATTCGCCACTGGGTCCCGTCATTACCCGTTAGGTTAGCTAACTAACGACAGAGCGGGGACTGGACTAGCGCGGATGCAAAACATATACAACATCTACTAATATATATACCAATATATTATACTCGCTCAAGACGTGATAAAAAATGCAACATCACAGAAATGTACAGCATCACAGAAACAATACAGATATCTGGGATCCCCGGGTTTCACAGAGCCGCTGAAACCCGACGTTCCCCTGGTTGTGTGGATAGCCCGTGCAATGAAATCCTAGACCCCTACGGGCGCGGCAAGTTACCCGCCAAAACCTGAAGCGAGGCAGCCCCCTTCAGCAACGTGAATGGACCACCCAGCACTTCACGGAATCCGGTAACTTGGGCACCCCTCCTGGGTCAACCTGTACCCCCTACGAGTGCGGCGAATAGCCTGCCAATCCTAGAGTGAAGCCCCCTCCGTCTCAATGCCATGAGATGCGGGCTTGTTGCCCTCTAGAACCCGGCTATCCGTGCACCCCTCCGCGGGGTAATCCTAGTACAGAAAGTAAAATATACATACAACGGGTACATCGACCGCAACCTGGCCGTGCCCCAAAATAATAATACAATCAGGCAGTGACGGCAGTCCACATGTCGGACGCTCGCCCCGCAATATCAAATGTACATAATACAACCACAACTGTACTAGCATTGCATCCAGGCTATCCCCACGACCGATCCGCAACATCACAGCAATACATAGAACATCAACGTGAAAATCACGTTCGCAAATCCGTCTAACCGGGCTATAGCAGTTAGACTGGATTTACCGATCAAGTGATATTCACGGTCGCAGATATAATGTAAATACTGTGAAATAATGTGTTTAAAATATCCGATCAATCAAATTTTAACAAGTGGTCCCCAAAGCATTACTGTAGCAGATCAAGAAATTCTGGGCCCAATATTAATATTCCAAAACCATTATTTTCAGCCCAGAAAGAGACTGTAGAAATTTGGTGCAGGGAAACCAAAATAGTGCGGCGGAACCGCGGCCCAGAGGGGGTTTGGCCGCGGTTCCGCGCTCCTACAGTGGAGTTGCTGCATCGAATTTTCACAGAATTCTTATTTTTTCTAGTAGATCACTTTTCTGTAACCTGAAAAATTTTTCGACACCAAAAATTTTCAACAGAAAACTGATGTGAACTAAAATGCAGATTTTGGAATTTTGGTCGATCGGAAATGTAAACACATTAGACAAAGCTAGACTAGGTTAATGGCGAGGCTCTGATACCACTGTAAGTGCACGGCGGCGCCCCGGCCGTCAATCCGACGGCCAAATGCGGAAGCGGTGATAAACTTTAATTTTTACTTGAACTGGCAAACCGCCGCGCACTATTACCCGGATCGAACCATTAACTAGTTCTAGCTAGCTACAAGATGGGGAAGAGAGATATACCGCCTGATCCAAGTCCTCCGGTCTTCTCGTCGTCGTCCCGATCTCCCGCGGAATGTCCTGTCTCCACCTCGTCGCCGGAAGTGCACCACATCGCCTACTTCTTTTACAGGCTCCCACCTCAATGCCGAGGCAACTCGGGCACGAAGCTGGCTAGTCGACGTGCCCAAGATTTGCTGTAGAATGTGTAGTACTCAAGTCTCACTTTGGGGTTGTGGAATTGCCATTTAGTGGAGGAATGATACTTGGAGCTTTGGAGATTGATCTTGTGGGATTTTTGCAACATGAAATGAACCAAAATCCCACACACAAAATGTTGGACAGCCCCCACAATGAGAGTGGCCGGCCATGCATTCTTGAATGGAGAGAATGAGAGAGAGGGAGCAAAAGAATGAGTGGAGCACCCCACAATGCAAGTGAGAGGAAACAAAAAGGCTATCATCAAAAGAAATGATCACAAGCCTAAACTAACACTCCAACAACCTCATCATCAACAACCATGATGACAAACTATCACCTCACAAAGTCAAGCAATCATGATAGAAGAAGAAGTCAAGGTCAAAGAATGGTGCAACCATCATGACACAAGAATATGCAAAGAACCCCTCCACAAATACTTATTTGCAACAATGCAAATAAGCCCTCCTCCACCAATCTTCGGCCAATGAACGATACAAAGGAAATCGGCCGAAACGGAAAGCAAACTGGCAACTCCAGAAAACTGGTCCCGTAATAAATTACAGGAAAACCCCAATACTGTGCATACACACCCGCATTTGTATTCCGACCGAAATACAAATGCAAAGAGACAAAATCTACACTGTACTATACTAGGATCCGGCTTAAACCAAAGCCGGCTAGTAATATCCGTTCGATCCTGATCCGTGCAATACCGTACGTATCTGATCGAACCCTGCCATATATCCATACGGCCTATAGTACAAACTGTCCGATCCTGATCCGTGCAATACCGCACGTATCTGATCGGACCTTGCCATATCTCCATACGGCCTCTACAGCTTTTCGCCCGAAAGCTTGAGTAACTGAATGTGGGGGACTCTAAAGACTCGTCAACACCTTGGTTGTGGATTTAACCACTAGCACGTCAGAGGTATAAGCCAATACGTAACGGGCTACCAGGTATTGACTAAAAGGGACGTCGATGAGCGAACTCATCCTGACACCCTACTGAGCCTGTCAGTGACAATATCCGTACAGTCCGGTCCGTTCGTCTATGAGTATCGCATGGCGGGCCTAGGGGGTTGGTAAAAGTCAGACCCCCAAAAGCGGTACAAGTCGTGTCGGAGTGTAGCCCAGAACACCCTGAGATACTACTGGAATACCTACCAGTAAATCTCCTTGCCTCGGCCGAGGGCTTCGTGTAATGGCTCTCCTAGACACAGCGCGACCTCACCCCCAATACCGGGAGAGACGAACCCCTGAAGATGCGCTCACTGCCTCCATGTGGCTCGGGACTGTACCCAACTAAAACCTGTTTGCACGACTCCTTTGAGCCGTGGTAGGGTAGTAATCAAAGTACAGTGGGAACTCACACAAGACAAATGACGATTCCCAGGTCGATGAACTAACCTGTACACATGTCACCAGGGAACTGCCATCTGACGTCTGGTATATGACCAACTAGCATGTTCCCGGCGAGTCCTGTCCGGTGTACTCATAACCCAATGAGCACCTGTATACATCTTAGGTGAACCAACTGACACCAGTGGCTTGTGAGACCGGCCACCGCCCCTCGTCGGGGTCTCGACTGTATACACTAGTCTACTCTGGAGTATCGATGCCCTGTCTCGAAACTCTCACGACTAGGGACCATTTAAGGATATGCTTATAGACCCCAGCTCCCACGTATATGATCGCCCTCATACTGCTGGTGGTCAAGCAAGAATCCTAGGGGCTCTACCAACGTGTAATAGCGACCTGTAAGGTCACCTAAAGCATTACACGATGATAAAGGTAAACCAGATAGCATACTATCATCTCGAGTAAGACTGTCTTACCAGGATAGGTCCTCCATCAATCATTGCAATCACGTACCTGTGACCTAATAATTGACTCTGAGGGCACTATATCCAACACATGCATTACTATCTACGACCGTGAATGTCATTAGAGCGGTACAACTTGTCTAATTGCTATAGTTCTTTTAGACAGATTTGCGAACGTGACATTCACGTTGATGTTCTGTGTTGTGTTGTGTTTGTTGCGGAATCGTCATGGTGGATAACTTGGTTGCAATGATAGTACAGTTTAGTTTTATTTGTACATTTGATATCGCTGGGCGAGCGTCCGACATGTAGACTGCCGTCACTGCCTGCTTGTATATTATTTATTAGGGGCACGACCGGGTTGAGGTCGATATCACCGTTGTACATATTTTTATTTTCTGTACTAGGATTACCCCACGATGGAATGCATGGATAGCCGGGTTCTGGAAGGCAATGGGTCCGCATCTCATGGCGTTGAGAAGGAGGGGGCCTCACTCTAGAATTAGCGGGCTATTTGCAGCACTCGTAGGGGGTACAGGTTGACCTAAGGACGGGTGCTCAAGTTACCGGATTCCGTGAAGTGCTGGGTAGCCTATTCACTTTGATGAAGAGGGCTGCCTCGCTTCTGGTTTGTCGGGTAACTTGCCGCACTCATAGGGGTCTAGGTTTTCATAGCACAGGCTATCCACACGACTAGGGGAACGTCGGGTTTCAATTGCAGCTCAAAGGAAACCCGGGGCTCCCAGATTATCTGTATTGTTCTGTGATGCTTATTGCTTATCTGTGATGTTGCATTTATCACGCCTGGAGTGATTATTATATATTTCTATATATATAGTAGTAGATATTGTATATGTTTTGCAACCGCGCTAGTCCAGCCCTCGCTCTATCGTTAGTTAAGTAACCTAACGGGTGATGACGGGGCCCAGTGGCGAATGCGGATGGCATATACGTACATCATATTTTTGTTCTTTTATGGTGTGATTAATTGATAGGACTGCGTTGATTCAGATCAATGCAAGGAAAACAGACCTATTCGATGTTGTTGGAACAAATTTTCAAAAGCTGTTATTATAAGGGTGTTTTGTTTTGTTTTGCACAGCGGTATTCGGTTTTGAATATCCAACACCTCATTCGACGAGGAAAGAGCCGAGATCCCTTCACCGGAAGTGACCTCTTTAGCAAAGATTTTCGCCACTATATATTTGTAAAAAGCTATCCGGTTCTTTCAACGATATCAAGTTCATTACGTTGAAGGTTTTTCGCCAAAAACCATTCGTAGCCCTCCGTCATTTCAGACGGGTTGCACTTAGTATTCATGCTATATTTGTTGGCCTTCGTCATGGCATTGTGTATGGTAGTTATTTGTTACCTTTCTGTTGCATAGATAGATACGTTGGTTTGGAACAGTTGTACTACTATTTTGGCCTTCGTCAAGGATATGTATGGGTGGGTTCAAATTAACATGGACAATGACGGGTAGAACTTGACATATGACTTATGATATGTTGGCCTTCGTCAAGGACATAAGAGCATGGGGTAAAAATCACATCGGGAGTTTCAAACATACAGGAAACTTGCCAGACATGCGCATACCTTCTGGAGTGTGATAACTTGAGTGGATTCCATCAGGTTATCATGCCCGATTCCCACTGATGAGTTGGTTTACTCCTCGGGTGATTTTAGATGATCCCGACTGATTCTTTTTTCAGGTTTGAAGGAGAATTTTAGGATACAGTGGGAGACATCCTGATTAGATAAAGTGATTAACCATTCTTATTTAGGTTAGAGTGCACGCTGAGTGTTTCTTTTCTCTCTCTCTCTCTTTGGCAGCGACCATGACCCGACCTTAGACTAGAACTCAGTAACCAAGTTAACCGGACCTTCTTAAAACATATTGACTTTTAGATTTTCAGAGTTGCATACTTCATTGCCACTCTTACTTTACCCTTTGATTTTCTCCGGAACATTCCGTATCACTACGAAGATCCACATTTATTAGATATGACCATCGTATAGTTACATACGAACTCGAAGAAACTTGTTTCAGATTCGAGAATGGTTTCTGGTTAAGAAGAAATTGAATAGGACTATTCAGTTGTCTTTTCCTTTTTTCCTTCTCTCAGGTTGTGAGGGCTCCTACGATTAGGAGAGGGTACACCTATTGCGCTTATTGGATAGTCTTCTTCCAAACCATAGGCAGGTGCTGAAAGGTGGGCAAGGAAGAAAACTAATTAGCCTGAGTGTGGTGTACAGAAGGTAATAAGCAAAGACAAATAAAGGGATTAGAAAGAGGGCAAAGTAAATTGCGACTGCTATCATTCATGACCAAACCGCGTATATCATCGCCACTCCTACTTCACCTTTAGATTTCTTCAGAACACCCCGTATCACTACGAAGATCCACCTTTTGGGTAATCCATCGCATAGTTATATACGAACTCGAAGGAACTTGTTCCAGATCGAGGATGGATTCTGGTTCAGGAGAAATAGAATAAGATTTATTCAGTTGTCTTTTATCTTTATCTTCTCTCAAGTTATGAGTACTCCTTGGATTAGGAGAGTACACCTATTACGCTTATTGGATAGTTTTCTTCCAAACCATAGGCTGGTGCCGAACGGTAGGGAAGAAAGAAAACCATTTAGCCTAAGGGTGGTGTACAGAAGGTAATGAGTAAAGACAAATAAAGGGATTTGAAGAGATGGCAAAAAAATATATGGTTACAGTTATGAATCTGGATAATGGAAGAGGTATTATGAGGAATACCCGGCTACCCCTTCGAAGCATTTTCATGTTTCAGCTTCACTGTGCGTTATTAATTGAAAACTGATTTCCCAATTAGATCCTTACTCCAGGGTATGTATTTACCAGGTTTGATTCTCACATCTGTATGGTTTTACAGATGATGAGTGTGAGTAAGTTATTGAGAATTAGGTGATTATAACCTCATTATATCGGAATTCGTTGTAATTGGTGATATTTGAGGAAATCCCCTGGGGTTTTGCCTGACGGCAAATATTTGGTTTTGAATATCCGTTGTTATGTACCAATTGCAAACTGATATATCTGTACGTTTATTTTATAAAGTGAGATATAACTTTTTGAAATTATCTCCATGACATTTACCTATATCAATTGATGATTGGGTAAGGAGCATTAAACAGCGGTGTAATTCTTCATAACCATAGTACAGTTTTTAACCTACGACGCACAGGGTATGAGTTATTCAAACTCAGGGGACTTATACAAAATATTGTATGTTGTCCAGTGTCTATTAGGACAAAGGGGTTGGTCCTCGTACTATATTCTGTTTACTTGTGACTTCTCCAGTTTTAGACAAGTATTTCGTATAAATACAAGGTCCAAGTTTTGAGAAGTTATAGGTATAAGAATAAAGTAGAGAACCATGTATTACAAGTATCGGGATTCTTCAAGGTGATCGAAGATATAGATACTTATGTTTGGTATTCAGTTGATAGTAATGGTTTTTGAGAACTTGCTTCTCTTTCAGGTTACTCATATCTGGATACACTCCTAGTTGAGTAATGTTGATCGTCCTCTTTCCATTTAGTTGACATGCGCTGGAGACAGCTGTATGATTTGAATCCGGTTCCAATTAAATTAGTGCATCTGTTTCTATATTGTATATAGAATGGTTCATATCTTAACGATGTTAAGGTATATGGAGTTGTTCGGCTTATGCTTAAAACCAGACTCTGGATAACTCAAGGCACATTTCTGTAATGGCAGTCTATGAGTTATCCCGGGCTACGACGAGGGTTAACTTTCTACCATCTGGAAGATCAATAGTGATATTGTTCTTAACTCGCCACAGTTTTAGCAAAATGGACTTTTTCAGAAAACACCAGTGGGAGTATGGAAGAACTGGAAGTGATTCCAGAACCACAAACGATTACTGAAAATTTAATAGAACCTAAAGATTCAATCGGGTTTGACATTCCATTAACCACTCCGCAGATATGGTGGGTAACCTCAGACACCCGAGAGGTACTTCGGTATCCTCAAAGATGGTGACATAGAGGTTCTTGTTTACCCAGACTTGCCATTACTACTGTTCTACACTATGAGACCTGGCATGAGGAGGAGTATAGCGTCGTTCTAAACTAGCTTTAGAAGTGCACATGTATATGACTCTGCCAGAAGGTTGTTGTAGTCAGTGGGAGCAGCGGAAGCATAGTGGACAAGTTGCTTATGTCTATTTATAGACTAAAGCAGGTATAGCGGAGATAGATCATCTGTTTTTGATGTGACAGTCATAAGTTTTTGACTTTATCAGAATAGGAGAAGGATCTGTTAAGAAGGTAGTAGGGTGGTATGTCCTGGTATTTGGATGACATACACTTTGTAGGAAGTGCAATTCCAATACTACAATCGGTTATACTGTGGTTGTCACACAGTGGTTTCTCCACATACGATATGAAGATTATATCAGGCATTCTGGTTACTAGATCTATGGTTTTAGATCTAGATTTGGGTAGTTTCCCAATCTGGGTACTTAGACAGTATTCTAAAGGTGTTTTAGAATGGACGACTCCTGGCATGGTGGTGTACCTGCAGGTGATGGAGTCACCCGCTCTAAAGGTATCTTACAGACTAAAGGGAAGAGGAATGCGCATGATTGGTATATCACTTGCTTAGGCAATTAAGTCAATCATGAGATATCAAGTACCACACCAGATGTTGTTTTTTGCACTAGATGCAATAAGTTGATATATTAATCCAATCCTGGAGAAACGTTCGGAAGTAGTTTATGAACATAAGTGGATGTTCTAGGGATATGGTAATGACAGCCTTCTTCGGGAGACGGTTATCATTCCAGGCTTCCAAGGTGACCTGGATGACAGAGTGACCGTCAGAGTTATAGTTTTCCCTCTTGATGAGGGAAAGTAGTTTGTACAGGTGGTCCAAGGGGATACTGATGGAGGCATGGCGCAGGATACTGATTAAATTCAGTTGACGATACAGTCTAAGAAGTTTACTGGATTTAGAGTTCATTTGTGAACTGGGTCCTATCAGATATCCAGGCATATTCTAAGACAGGTATTGCTCATTTCAGGAGATGGCTTTCTCCACGAAATTGAGAGAAAGAGAGACATAGAAAGTGACTTTGGAGCGGATCCACTCACTGAGGCTATTTCTCGAACGCAATAGTTTTACAAACAAGATTTGTGAAACTGATTAGTAGAGAAGTTGGATGTTCGATATCACATGGGCTGTGAGTATGCGACACCGCTATAATTAGCCTTAAGTGCAAGTGGGAGATTGTTGGTTATAGTGCCCTCAAGTCAATTATTGGATCGCAGGCACGTGATTGCAATGATTGAGGGAGGACCTATATCGGTAGAACAGTCTTACTCGAGATGATAGTATGTTATCTGGCTTGTCTTTATCATCGTGTACATGCTTTAGGTGATATTACAGATCACTATTACATGTTGATTGAGCCCTTAGGATTCATGCTTGACTACCAGCAGTACGATGGCGATCATATACGCGGAGTTGGGTGGTCTATAAGCACATCCGTAAAATGTCCCTAGTCGTGGGAGTTTCGAAACTGGGCATCGATACTCCAAGAGTAGACTAGTGTATACGGATCGAGACCCCGATGAGGGGCGGTGGCCGGTCTCACAAGCCATTGGTGTCAGTTGGTTCACCTAAGATGTATACAGGTGCTCACTGGGTTATAAGTACACCGGACGGACTCGCCGGGAACATGCTAGTTGGTATTATACCTATTTTCAGATAGCAGTTCCCAGGTGACATGTATACAGGTTAGTCTATCGACCTGAGATCGTCATTCGTCTCGTGTGAGTTCCTACTGTGCTTTGATTGCTACCCTACCACGGCTCAAAGGAGTCGTGCAAACAGGTTTTAGTTGGGTTTAGTCCTGAGCCACATGGAGGCAGTGAGCAGATTATCAGGGGATTCGTCTCTCCCGGTATTGGGGGTTGATATCGCGGAGTGCACAGGTGGCCATCACAAGAAATCCTCGGCCTGGGTTGACGAGAATTACCGATCTAGGATCGGTAGTTTCTCAGTTGGTGATAGCTTTCATGCCGACACTAAATATCAAGTTATTAGGGATCTGACTTTCTCCACCCCCTTGACTCGATATGCGATAATCATAGACGAACGGACCGGACTGTACGTATATTGTCACTGTCAGGCTCAATAGGGTTTCAGGATGAGTTTGCTCGTCGGCCTCCCTTTCACTCAATACCTGGGCAGCCGTTACGTACAGCTAGTGCCACTGACGTGCTTGTGGTTAAACCCACTGCCAGCGTATTGACGAGTCTTTAGAGTCCCACACATAGGGTTTTCCTAATTCGGGCGAAACGTTATAGAGGCCGTATGGTTTTATGGCAGGGTTCGATCATATTCGTACACTAGTGCACGGATCATGATCAGACGGATAATACTAGTGGGCTTTGTTTTAAGCCGGATCCTAGTATTATATTGTTAGATTACTTTCGTCTCGTTGTATTCGTATTCAGTCGGAATACGGATGCAGGTATGTATATACAGATGAGGGGTATTCTTATAATTCGTTACGAGTTTACTTTTGAGGTTGCCATTTCTTTTCTTTTGTATTGTATTAAACATTTAGGGTTTTCTTTAAATGTTTAATATTGTTGCGATGGAGAGTGTGAGTGCAAGTCTTGGCATTTGGCATTGAATGGTGCATGTGCACTTGGTGACTCATGGTGTTGGGTCTTGTGTGATTCATGTTGTGAGATATTTGTGAGTGGGGAGATCTATTCTTGTGCTGGGATTTTTCTTTGTTTACTCAACAAAAATCCCTCACTACACTCACAAGGAAAAAAGAGCAGACACTTTTCTTTGGTTGCTTTTTTCTTTAGCCAAGTCTTTTGCTCACACTTTTTCATCTATGGCTTCTTCTTCAACCTCCACCCATATCCTCTCATGAGGTTAGAATCCATAGGTGTATTGAGACAAAATAATCACAAACACACTCTACTTCATCTTGGGTATCTAGACTAGCAAACTGGATGCCCGAGTTGCCTCGGTTTTGAAGCGGGAGCCCGTATTACTAATCCTCGACGTGGATCGTCTTCGACGAGAGAGACCGGAGACCGAACTTCATCGAGGCAGCCGCAAGGAGCTTGGGACAGAGGTTGAGGACCGAAGGACACGGATCAATCGGTATAATCTCTCCAAAACTTTTTTATAGAACTAGTATAGGGTTAATGGTACGATCCGTCGATTAAGGTTCCGTTAGCGTCGGGTTTTAAAAGTTTTCATTCCGCGTTTGGCCACGGATTGATGGCCGGGGCGCTGCCGTAACCCTACCCATTCAAAGGGACAAAACCGTGCGGATTCGACCAGAGCGGACAATACCATCTGTGTTTGGGGGTGGGTCGTGACAAGATATTTCCCTAAAAATTTGGATACTCTCTATTAAACAGAGCCGTTGGATCAAAAATCCAGTGGTGAAGATAAATTATCAAATAATAGTATAAAATTCTATTAAGGGAAAATATTCCCCTAATCTTTCTAAATGAGAAGAATATTTTCTGTTGAACAGAAAATTGTTGGATCAAAGATCCAATGAGATGGGAAAATATTTCCCTATATCTTTCTAAATAAAGAAAGATGTACTCTGTATAACAAAGAGCCCTTGGATTAAAAATTCAATGGTGATTAAAAATCATCGTTTAACAGAATAAAATTATGTATATGAGAAAACATTCCCTAATCTTGAAGATATATTCTGTGAAACAAAAATCACTGGATCAAAGATCCAACGGTGGATAAAATCTTCTGAACAATTTTGAGACCAATTAAATCAATTGGAATCTCTCAATAAGAGATTTTCTCAAAACTAATTAATAATTTGCTTCTACTATATAAAGAATCCGAGACTTCAAGTCTCAAAAAACACACGGAGACATATAGAGGGAATCCCCCATAAGCTTCTGCAAAAAAAATACAGAAGGCTATTAAAAACAACAGAGAATTTAATTCTCAATAGAGAAGAAGATCTTCCTCCTCTCAAACCCTAGGTAAAGAAACCACCGAAATCAAAACATCTCCTTTACCTATCATAACATATCTAAGGGTTTAACCCTTCTCAAGAACTTAGTTCTTTCTCTGGATCTGAGATCCACAAGACAAGTCTCTTACAAGTTGTGAATTTAATTCTCATCGGGAAGGTCTTTTTCTTGAGAATCAAAAATTAAAAAAAAAGAACTAGGTTTAAATAGAAAGAAAAAGGAAAAGAATCTATCCTATGAGAATTTAATTCCTCTGAAAATAGGGTTTAACCCTAAAAGGAACTTAGTTCTTATAATAGAAAAAATATATAAGAACTTAGTTCTTAAAGAAAACCCGATCCCAGATCTTCGAAATAAAGAACTTGGTGATCATTAACGGTCAAAATGCCATTAACAGAGATTCACTCTAAAATAGAAAAGGAATTAGCGCCTCACGTGCTTCTCACGTGGGCGCCCCCAACAGCACCCAGCACCTCACGTGAAAACACGCGGGCGCCCAAAACAGAGGGCCAGCGCCTCACGTGAAACATACGTGAGCGCTGAGTAAAGTGCTTAGCAGTTCATGTGCAGCCAAAATGATTGAGTGCTTAGCACTGATTGGACAACGCCCAGCGCCTCACGTAAAACACACGTGGGCGCTCAACAAAATAAATGGGGGGTAGCGCCGTACGTGTTCTGTTCTGTCGAAAATACTGCATATTTGATATAACATTTTCATTATTTTTCTTAGATATTTAAAGGTGTTTATTATAAATATAAAACATATTTGGTGTTTATCTGCAAAATACTATTTACCATATGTTTATATATTACAATTAACATTATGAAGGAAAATGTATGCATATAATATTTATATAATATTTTGATAATTTAAATAGGCCTATCATATCAAATATCCTTAATCAATATTCTTAAAATATAATATCATGTCAGATGGTTAGGATAATATCTCAAAAATACCAAATATTACTAACATTATTCATTGAGATATTGTGCAAGGTTTAGCTCAGGTCAGGAGATCGAGATGTAAAGATGTCGGGAATCAAAAATCTGCCGATAAAGCTAGATAAAATCGAAGAATCAATACTGGCAGAGACTCAGAAAAGATATGAAGATTCCAGATATCTAGAAAATCTACACGTGTCAACATTCATTAGCCCCAGAAAAAAGAAGCCAAGATTCAACCAAACGGCCGCGGTTGTGCGGCCAAAATAGCAATAATGTGGCGGATCCGCGGCAGGAAAGAAGATTTAGGGTTTGGGATTTTTAGGTTTGATTTACAACAACAAACCCTAATTCTTTGGATCTTTAGTTTCTGGCTTTGGGGCTATATAAAGGACCGAGGGCTAGATCTAGAAATCATCAAACCGAAGAGATCACGAAATTCAAGTTAACTCACGCATCCAGGTTAATCAATCGGCTGTTCATTTACCTTCTTCAAGATAGATCGAGAAGCAAACTAGGGTTTTGTATTCCACTTTCTAAAGGAACAAAAAGTGTAACTGATCAAGATGATTAATAAAGCTAGTTTTTTTTTATTCTTATTGCATTTATTTTCTTTATTTACATCATGATCTCTATCCGTTCTTCTATCTCCATCATGCACGAGTAATTCACCGCTTGATAGGGTTCGTAGGATTAGAGTAGATCTATGGAAGATGAAAAATTTCTTAACTTCTTTTAAGTCTTATGAACTTTATAAACTTTAGCAAAATAAATGTTAACATCCTAATCGGGCGCACTATCAATTTATTGATTACCTTGACTGCGATTTGAGAGTAGATTAACAGTTGTTTTGTTAAGGGCTAGACATGAATAGAGATCAATGAAAGGACAAGGGTCAATAGTGTGGAAACACTAGTTTCTTCCAAGAACCCTAATTCTCATTCATCACTATCAATCTAGTTTTAAATCTATCAATAGATAAAAAGAGTCATTTTTATTAATCTTCCATTACTACTAAATTCTAACGAACCTTACAAGCCCTCTTCTGATATAAAATCTACATCTTTATTAAAACTAGATCTATTTTCTACATCCGTATTTTGACGTAGATCTAGAAACTATTCTCCACTATTCTTTATTCTTCTATTCTTCCTCTTTTTCAACACGTCTAAAGTAAGATGAAAGATTCAACGTTTCCCTGAGGACGACCCGTACTTATCTCGGTCTAGCTATATGCGACACCGTTATTGATTGCGGTTATTCTAAAAACACTTCTTTAAAACAGATCAATCATGTTCCTCATGTGGACACCATATAAAAAGTGCTTAGCACTATATATATATTCAGTCAAAATGACTGAGTGCTTAGCACTGATTGGGCAGCGCCCAACGCCTCACGTGAAACACACGTAGGCACTCAACAAAATAGCGCCGCACGTGTTCCTCATGTGGACGCCATATAAAAGTGTTTAGCACTATATATATTCAGTCAAAATGACTGAGTGTTTAGTACTGATTGGGCAACACCCATAACTGAAGGCGTCACATGATACCCATGTGAGCGCCAAAGCTTTAAACAAGCGCTTAACACTTTTGCATAAAAAGGGGGGACCGAACAAACAGAGCCCAAATAAGTTCTTTGCACTTTTGAACAAAAAAAACTGAGCAAACTAAGCCCAAATTTGCTAAGTCTCTCTGAAAAGTTTTCTGGCGGCTGAGCCCAAATGCTCTGTTGTTGGATCTTAATAAAATGATCCTGAAAATACTGCTAAGTTGATCTTAGTCTCAAACAGGACTAACATATCCTTAGTTAAAAATAAATTGAGTCCAAATGCCCATGTATTTAAGTTGATCTTATTCTCAAACTAGATTAACGGTCCTTAAATAAAACAAAACATTTTTAAACTAAGAGAACATACAATCTAAGTTCAAAACCCAAATCTAAAATATACGGATTTGGACTGATCCGTGCCATACGGGCGACGACATAAACTTGTCTCCGTATACAATCCACAGGCAACCAAAATAAATAAAATACACAAGACATGAAGTGAACTGCTGGAGCAGGAGAAAGTGGTTATTGCAACGCGATAACGTAATTAACTGCAAAGGCTTGCACCTGCAGGGAAGCGAGTCCCCACAATAAAAAAAACCCTCACAAATGAGGGGGAATCTGATGAAGCCTGTTACAATGGTCGCATCTATCTAAACCTCCGATATATGGTGCCATAAATCAACTTGGTATTTTCGGAGAGGTGGATGGATATGTCCAAATAGCATCTACCCCCAAATTCATGCAAGACGTTCAATCCCAGTTCGTCTTTGTTTTCCGCTGTAAACAGAGCTGATGGATCGCTCGAAGATCATGGATACCATGGTCGCCAAGGCGAAGGGGAGGAAGGGTGGTGGCGCTAGCTCGTCCAGACCCGCACCGAGCATGGTTCCTCGGCAAGCCCCTTCCGCCAGGGTCCCTGTAGCCCCCCCCATCCCGGAGGAACGCCATGGAGGTAGGCAAAAGTATGCCCGGGATCCAGCGCCCCAGGCTAAAATAGAGGTACCGTCCTCTGCCGAGTCTCTGCTCAAGAGGCAGAAGAGAGTGGTTTCCCGGCCACCCCCGGCCGGGATACAGATGCAAGAGGGCGACTTCTGCATCGAGGTGCCTTTGGGGCTCTCTATGACCGACAGTTTACTGGCGGACATGGAGAAGGCGGCGGGGACCAAGATTCCCTGAGGTACCCTGAAGGCCCAAGTGACGGCAATAGCTCAGGAGGCCATTCAGGTTGGTAACTTTTCTAAAATTTCTCCAAGTGTTTTTTTCTCTGTTTAGCTCCTAAATTGGTTCACGTTTTTCGCATGTCCTCCAGCATTGCTCCTTTCTGCCGCCATGGAGGCCGAGGAGGTAGCCATGGCAATAAAGAAAGCCGGTGAATCTTCCTCGAGAGAGGAAGAGCTCCTTGCCCAGCTAAAATAGGAAGAGTTTAAGGAGGCCTCCCTAGATTCGAGATTGGTCGCGGAAGGTCTGACGGTCGCCAAGTTGAAGGAGTCTCATCGTCTCCTAATCGAATTCAACCGGGCTATTCAGGCCAGGATGGAGAAGGTCAACGGGCTCTATGACGTCATGAAGAGGCTGAAGGACCCATTCAAAAGGGATGCCTGGGTAGCCCACGAGGCGGCAAAGCATGCCGAGGTCAGGGCGGAAAAAGCCGTGAAGGAGTACAAGGCTTCCGACCAATTCTACGTCAACCTTGCCGACTCTGCGGCCGTCGGGTAGCACAATGCTCTCGACGCCGTCAAGGAAGCTGTGCCTGGGTTCGAAGACTAGGAGCTTCGTGCAAGGTATCCTTTTGCCGAGGAAGCGCTGTAGGGAGGCAGCGCTGTTGGCTATAGTGCCCTCAAGGCAATTATTGTAATCGCAGGCAGGTGATTATGATGATTGAGGGATGACCTATACGGATAGAACAGTCTTACTCAAGATGATAGTATGCTATCTGGTTTGTCTTTATCATCATGTATATGCATTATGTGGTATTAAAGATCACTATTACATGTTGATAGAGCCCATATGATTCTTGCTTGACTACCAGCATTATGATGACGATCATATACATGGGAGCTGGGTGGTCTATAAGCACATCCTTAAATGTCCCTAGTCGAGGGAGTATCGAGATTGGGCATTGATACTCTGGAGTAGACTAATGTATACTTATCGAGCCCCAATGAGGTGCGGTGGCCGGTCTCACAATCCATTGGTGTCAGTCAGTCACCTAAGATAGTATACATGTGCTCATTGGGTTATGAGTACACTGGATAGACTCGCCGGGAACATGCTAGTTGGTATTATACCTATTGTCAGATAGCGGTTCCCAGGTGACATCTGTACAAGTTAGCCTGTTGACCTGAGATCGTCATTTGTCTCATGTGAGTTCCCACCGTGCTTTGATTACTACCCTACCATAGCTCAAAAGAGTCGTGTAAATAGGTTTTAGTTGGGTACAGTCCCGAGTCACATGGAGGCAGTGAGCAGATCGTCGGGGATTCGTCTCTCCCGGTATTGGGGGTTGATGTCACGAGGTGCACGGGTGGCCATCATCAGAAATCCTTGGCCAAGATAGTCGAGAATTACTGATTTGGATCAGTAGTTTCTCCGTTGGTGATGGGCTTCATACCGACACGAAATATCGCGTTATTAGGGGTCTGACTTTATCCACCCCCTAGACTCGATATGCGATACTCTTTGTAACGTTTTAAAAAAAATAATTAAATAAATAAAATCGTTTAAGTGAATTTTATGATTTTCGGTAAAGTAAAACGTATTTTTCGTAAAACTAAACCGTAATTATTTTTCACTATAAATTTAAAAATACCTATTTTAATTATGTTATTACTAGTAAATGGTGTTTATTTAGCCACTTATAAATTTTTAGTGTAATTAAATATTTTTCCTAAATTAATTGTTTTAAATATTAACATAAGCTTTATTTATACACTAAATTAGTGTAAATTACAAATTTGAATGGGTTTAATTTGTAAAAATGAACCATTGCATATTAGAGTTTAGTGTGTATCATGCAAAATTTATTTACAAATTTAACCATGTTTCTAGATTTTTCTTGAGTTGTTTTAGAAAAGAAATAAAAGAAAATGAATAAATTCATGAAAAGACATTAAAAGAGGTATCAATTGATGAAGCTTCTACACAACTCTCCTCACTCTTTTCTCTTTCTCCCTCTCTCCCTTGCTATGGCCGGCCCTCACCCATGGCAGCCCCCCCATTTCCCACTTCATCTTGGTTCAAAAATCCATTAAAATTTCATCAAAAATTCAAATAAAAAACCCACAAATTCCTATATAAATTCCTACCCACCATTCTTGCTCATTTTAGTTTGGTTCTTGGAGCAAAATTAGCATCTTTGGGAGGCTAAGTTTTCATGTTGATCCACATCACTTGAGGTATAAAATCCTAAACCATAATTAAATTGTTGTTTGCTTTATTAATCTAGCTTAATTGCAAAATTAATTGTGGTTTCTATTTAAATTTTCAAAATTCAAGTTAGGGTTGTAAAATCAAGTTATGATTTTTAATAATTAATTAGGGTTATAATAACTAGTTTAACATTTTTAGAAGTGGAAATTCTTGTATGGATGATAGATTGTAAATTGCTTATCCAAAATTGTTAAATTAAACCATATTTGCAAACTAGATTTCTATATATTGCATATTTTGGTGAAATAAAATTCCAATTAATATTTGTAACACTATATTGTGGTCTTAAGAGGATATTAACTTGTTGGTGGAATGAAAAACTCAATTTAGTTACTAGTTTTATTGATAATTGATAAATTGTGATAAAAATTGTTATTTTTGCTAACTAGTTTTTGGAAATTCTTAAATAAATGAGGTTTAAAATCTAAATTATAGTTTCATTATATTATTATCATCATGAATTGTATTTTAGTAAGTTAATTCATGTAAAATCATGTTTAGTTGTGATATTATGAAATTTTTGCTTGCAAAGTGTCGAAATGGATAAAATTGCAAACTAGGAATCTATTTTTTATACAAATTAGTGTGAGAAAAATATGGTAATGGTTTCTATAATCTAGTTAGGTTATTTTATGAGTATCATGACCATTAGTTTCATTTAAACAGTAAGTTTTGAAGTAAAACGGTAAATTGGCATTTTCGGGTTTTACGAAATCGGACGATTTGATCGATTTTTAGGGTTTCGATGGATTAAATCATGTTTTATATTATAAGTAATGAGTTTTAAAACTATGAGTTATTTGTTGATGTTTATCTCGATCCATCGGAGTTTGTACGCCGATATCGAGCGATATTTGGTTCTTTTGCGTGAACGGGACATAGGTTTTAACCTATGCATGTTCCATGCGTCATTTGACTTTTGTTTGTGATTCAGTTTACGATACTATATATGTTTGCGTATAGGAACCCCTCACATGGACTGCGGGCAAGGAAGAAGAGGATGTCGACACCGTCTTCGGCAGACAAGGACCAAGTGAGTAGATGTATATGTACGGGGGAAAGTCGGGTGGATGGCGTTTAGCACCCCCGCAACGTAGAATAGGAATAATACTTATTGACATTAGGAAGCCAGATGTGACCCTAGATTCTTAATAAGTAGGACCCTAGTAATGACCCTAGGCTGGACTAGATTGATTTAGGAAGACCATATCAGAGGATGAATACCTTGGAAGAGATTCGTAGGTTTCAGGTAGATACACACACACGCACACACTGAAACTCGACGTGGTGTATACGTGTATGTGTATATATATAGGACTAGGTGTAGGTATATACATATACACACACACACACACACACACACACACACACAACACGTATATGGGATATAATGATGTGATATGATACACGGGAATGAAACAGTATAACTGGGCTTGATGCCGTGATTCTTGGCTACGGTCGTGTTATGATGATAGCGGATCATTAGGAAATGAGTTAATGAATAGGTATACATAGATAATAAAGGGTGGTGATGATATTGAGGTATGTAGGATTCTAGAACAACACCCGGACCGTAACATGTGATTGAAATTCTGATATGATATATGTGTGACTCGATTACGACATCATATAGGTGTGACATGATTTCGATATCATATAAGTGTAACTTAACCACAATATGATACATGAGACATGATATTTCTGAGGATAAATTAACGATGTATATTTATGCTGGCAATGATATATGATTGATGCATGCGATACAGTGTAGCACCTTGATCATGACATGTGTTGACGATGGTATTACGAATGATGAGACACGTAGGTGAGACTTGACCTGTACCCCGATTTTGGGATGCCGTACGATGGATTTTACCGTACGAGATATAGATGTGATGATTGATCCGCACTCTTGATTCGAGAAAGCCGTACTATGTACGTGACGCTATTGAGGCTGGATCGCCGACTATTAGAGATATGGGTGCAGACTTTAGGTATACTCTTATTTCTTATCGACTAGTTTCTTAGGTTTAGTTCCTTAGGAGGTTAGATGGACACTAGTTTAGGCTCGAGTTTTATAGTTGTAGTAGGTCTTGTATATTACATTAAGTGGTTATTACAGATCCATTTTTACATTCAGATTGTAATCATCATGTTGTATGTTCATACATATGTTTCTATAATCAGAATCGAACTCTGCCTGTTAGGACACTAGCACCATTACCGATAATGCGCATATTCCACACACACTTATTTGCCGGCTCACACACATCATCATCGGTAATTGCTATGTCACGTACACTTTAGATCATATTATCATTTATTGATGCAATCAGCTAACATCTAGATTGATATAATATTGTGATTGCTCTCTGGTGTTAGTATAGACATGGCATTGATCACTTAGATATTTCATGCATTCACATTTCCATGTTATCTTGCAGTATTATAGGCATATGCCGACACTTATCATATACTTACTTATGATTTTGGGGATTTTGGTTTTCTATGAGATTTCTGGATTTTGGGGAAAACCGCAAGAATATATAAAAACTTCTCTCTTTCTCTCCTCCTCTCTTTTTAAAACATAAGATGCGGTTTTCTAGTGATGTATGTGTCGTCCACCATGAGATTTCATGTTTTCTGTTGGATTTCGAGACCCGATTCGAGGAGTGGATGAACCGTCTCGGGTACATGGTGGGCCCGGTATGGTATCCCGAGGCAAGAAGATCGAGTTGTAGACGATGAGCCTGGCAGGGGAAGGCTACCTACCGGTGATGTCTGGCGTGGCGGATATCCGGAGGATACCGACCGTTGTCGTGAGATTTGATGATATGGGCCGATCCGGACTGACAGAGCCCGAGATATTGAGACTATGAGACATTGAGATTATGAGGTATTGAGACTTGAAATTTACATGTTTTGTGTCGATGCTTGACACGGATTTCCATGGATTTCATTGTTGCTATTTCAGATTTCTATACACATTTTACTATGATAAAAGCTAAAGATTTCTTATACAGATATGTCTAGATTTCAGGATTGGTTATGTTACATTCATGGTGCATGCATACTCATTCATATGACATAGTACTATATGAGGCACTGACACGAGCATTTACACGTAGTATTACCCTGCCATTACTAGATGATTGGGATTTAGTAGTGTATTATTATGACCTAGGATAGTGTCGTGCATTCGATTTCTTTTCGTAGATGTCTTCTACTCACGAGTTGGCAACTCACCCCCGTTGTGCCAAATTTTATTACAGGTTAATGTACAGGCTTCCTTGGCAGATTGCTGGCACATGATTTCTATCCGGGTGATTTGCACGGTAGGTTGGTTCATTTGTATCTGGACCGCCGTTGTATTTTTATTATTTCATTTGTATCTAGAAAGCTCCATCAACCAAACTTATATTACTTGATAGATTACTGGACCATTTATTTGTTTCGACCTTAGAGTCGCGCTTGTATTATTATGATATCTGGTAGTTTTGTTTTCTTTTAAGTTTTGAGCCTCACCCTTTGGCGTTGTATATTATTGTGCTTGTTGTAGTTGTTTCCGCCTGTTGGCGTTGAGCTAGCTCCCGTTTGGGGATGCTTTTTTTATTGTTTGTGTATATTATACTTGTTGTACCCGGTTGGGGCCAGTTTTTACAGATGAGACTTTGCCGAAATTTTTGGGAAAATTTGATGATGGTTTTAAACTTGTTTTCTTCATGTTTTCTTTTACTTCTTCTTCTTTTATATGGTTTAGATTTCTGAGTTTCGGCTTACTTAGGTTACGTTGCGCCTCTAGACGCTTCGTAATCTAAGTGTCGGTCACGTTCCGTACTTTCGGGTCGTGACAAAGTTGGTATCAGAGCGCTAGGTTTAACCATGTATAAGTCTAGGTGACCCTTAGTTGATGGAGTAGGCGACCTAGGTAGAGTAACGTACCGTGGGTATGGTCCGCGGTATACTTACGATACGCTACTCTGCTTAAGAAGCCTTAGGATGTACATTTCTTTGCACCGTATTTCATTCGTTCCTTTGATCTATCTTCGTCGATATCGAATGGTGGTTTCTGTTACCACGGGCGCACGGCTTGAATGCGATAACCATTAGGGTATTGGTTATTCTTGAGGATTGAAGCATTGTTTAGCGTGCGGACGAAGGGTATTCACATGCCGTCCAGACGAAGTTAGAGAATTCGAACGATTATCAGAAAACCCATTTTCCCAAGTTTAAAGTATTCGGAAGAACATGCAGGTATTTCTATGGACCCTCTAGAAGAATGAAACCCTAACTCGACATAATGACCACGAGAACGCCCTTGAACCTTAGGGTTTACGGCAATTCCGCGGTGCCATTAGTGAGGCTTGGGTTTGCCCTTCTACGGCTGGACCATCGATGCTGGGGTATGTACCGGATATTTTTAAACTGTACTTGAGTGTTGAGCTCTCGGGGAATTATGGGATTTTGATGGATCGATCGAAAAGTTTAATGTAGTCCGGATATCAAGTGAAGGGATCGACTACGTTGGTAGCGCAGTCAACACACCTATGAAGAGACGAGTTCGAAGCAATAGACATCAGAGGAAAGAGACGCACATTGACGATAGTGTTACGATTGTGATTTGGTGATTTGAATTTCATATTTCTGTTGTTGGATTTTGGTATTTTGAGGATTTTGTTTTACGATTGGTATTTCTTATGTGTACCTTCATTACATTCTATTTGTGTTTCATATATCAGTTGTATTGATATTGTTTAGTACATACCCAGTGCACTTGATTTGGTTTTAATACATTTTGAGATTTTGATTTGATTTCGTGCATATGGGTTACACATGATTTTGACATATGCTTCGACCTAGTTTCCAGGCATTTTTGTACTGTGATTTCGATTTCGATATTCGGTGTATGTTTTTGTGCACCATGTGCACCTGATTAAGATTCTTGCGCCCACTTGGCGCACTTGATGCGATTTTGTGCATACCAGATGCACTAAATCGGGGGTTTGTGCAGATTAGATGCACCTAATCGTGAGTCGTGCACGCCCGTTGCACTTGACAGAGGGTTTTGGAGCACACCTGTTGCACTCAGTTTTGTTTTTATGTGTATTCGTGGTATCTGTATTTGGTTTCGATTTCAGTGCGTACCGGACGCACATGATATTTTTATGATGTGATTGGGATTGATTTCAGTTTGAGCAGTATGTTTTCTTAATCATTACTATTTGATTAGTAACCAGGCGGGACGTGTATGTTAAATAAAAGATATATATATATATATATATATATATATATATATATATATATATATATATATAGCTATTTTTTTAAATAAACGCCCGCTACTTATGCCGTGACACGTGCATCACACGGCGATTTTCAAAAACGGGTTTTTGCATATTTCCTTATCCAGATATTTGGACGGTTTTACTACGATGCGCACTATATATATATAAGTTATAGTTTTGATATATATTATGTTGGTTTTCGTATTGGGTTTTGATATTTTATCTTCACCATAACTCCGATGATTGCGTTATACTTGACGGAGTTGATTTTAGTTATGTATTGATGATTTCGGAGGCCCGACGATTTGAGTGTTTTGCTAAATGTTTTAGTATTTGGAGGGGGAGTTTTAATTTAAATTCGGAGACCGAATTTCTTTAAGGGGGGAAGATTGTAACGTTTTAAAAAAAATAATTAAATAAATAAAATCGTTTAAGTGAATTTTATGATTTTCGGTAAAGTAAAACGTATTTTTCGTAAAACTAAACCGTAATTATTTTTCACTATAAATTTAAAAATATCTATTTTAATTATGTTACTACTAGTAAATGGTGTTTATTTAGCCACTTATAAATTTTTAGTGTAATTAAATATTTTTCCTAAATTAATTGTTTTAAATATTAACATAAGCTTTATTTATACACTAAATTAGTGTAAATTACAAATTTGAATGGGTTTAATTTGTAAAAATGAACCATTGCATATTAGAGTTTTGTGTGTATCATGCAAAATTTATTTACAAATTTAACCATGTTTCTAGATTTTTCTTGAGTTGTTTTAGAAAAGAAATAAAAGAAAATGAATAAATTCATGAAAAGACATTAAAAGAGGTATCAATTGATGAAGCTTCTACACAACTCTCCTCACTCTTTTCTCTTTCTCCCTCTCTCCCTTGCTATGGCCGGCCCTCACCCATGGCAGCCCCCCCCATTTCCCACTTCATCTTGGTTCAAAAATCCATTAAAATTTCATCAAAAATTCAAATAAAAAACCCACAAATTCCTATATAAATTCCTACCCACCATTCTTGCTCATTTTAGTTTGGTTCTTGGAGCAAAATTAGCATCTTTGGGAGGCTAAGTTTTCATGTTGATCCACATCACTTGAGGTATAAAATCCTAAACCATAATTAAATTGTTGTTTGCTTTATTAATCTAGCTTAATTGCAAAATTAATTGTGGTTTCTATTTAAATTTTCAAAATTCAAGTTAGGGTTGTAAAATCAAGTTATGATTTTTATTAATTAATTAAGGTTATAATAACTAGTTTAACATTTTTAGAAGTGGAAATTCTTGTATGGATGATAGATTGTAAATTGCTTATCCAAAATTGTTAAATTAAACCATATTTGCAAACTAGATTTCTATATATTGTATATTTTGGTGAAATAAAATTCCAATTAATATTTGTAACACTAGATTGTGGTCTTAAGAGGATATTAACTTGTTGGTGGAATGAAAAACTCAATTTAGTTACTAGTTTTATTGATAATTGATAAATTGTGATAAAAATTGCTATTTTTGCTAACTAGTTTTTGGAAATTCTTAAATAAATGAGGTTTAAAATCTAAATTATAGTTTCATTATATTATTATCATCATGAATTGTAGTTTAGTAAGTTAATTCATGTAAAATCATGTTTAGTTGTGATATTATGAAATTTTTGCTTGCAAAGTGTCGAAATGGATAAAATTGCAAACTAGGAATCTATTTTTTATACAAATTAGTGTGAGAAAAATATGGTAATGGTTTCTATAATCTAGTTAGGTTATTTTATGAGTATCATGATCATTAGTTTCATTTAAACAGTAAGTTTTGAAGTAAAACGGTAAATTGGTATTTTCGGGTTTTACGAAATCGGACGATTTGATCGATTTTTAGGGTTTCGATGGATTAAATCATGTTTTATATTATAAATAATAAGTTTTAAAACTATGAGTTATTTGTTGATGTTTATCTCGATCCATCGGAGTTTGTACGCCGATATAGAGCGATATTTGGTTCTTTTGCGTGAACGGGACATAGGTTTTAACCGATGCGCGTTCCGTGCGTTGTTTGACTTTTGTCCGTGATTCAATTTACGATACTATATATGTTTACGTATAGGTATCCCTCATGTGGACTGCGGGCGCGGAAGAAGAGGATGGCGACACCGTCTTCGGCAGACAAGGACCAAGTGAGTAGATGTATATCTACGGGGGGAAGTCGGGTGGATGGCGTTTAGCACCCCCGCAACATAGAATAGGAATAGTACTTATTGACATTAGGAAGCCAGATGTGACCCTAGATTCTTAATAAGTAGGACCCTAGTAATGACCCTAGGCAGGACTAGACTGATTTAGGAAGACCATACCAGAGGATGAATACCTTGGAAGAGATTCGTAGGTTTCAGGTAGATACACACACGCACACACACTGAAACTCGACGTGGTGTATACGTGTATGTGTATATATATAGGACTAGGTGTAGGTATATATATATATATATATATATATATATATACATACATACAACACGTATATGGGATACAATGATGTGATATGATACACGGAATGAAACAGTATAACTGGGCTTGATGCCGTGATTCTTGGCTACGGTCGTGTTATGATGATAGCGGATCATTAGGAAATGAGTTAATGAATATGTATACATAGATAATAAAGGGTGGTGATGATATTGAGGTATGTAGGACTCTAGAACAACACCCGGACCGTAACATGTGATTGAAATTCTGATATGATATATGTGTGACTCGATTACGACATCATATAGGTGTGACATGATTTCGATATCATATAAGTGTAACTTAACCACAATATGATACATGAGACATGATATTTCTGAGGATAAATTAACGATGTATATTTATGCTGGCAATGATATATGATTGATGCATGCGATACAGTGTAGCACCTTGATCATGACATGTGTTGACGATGGTATTACGAATGATGAGACACGTAGGTGAGACTTGACCTGTACCTCGATTTTGGGATGTCGTACGATGGATTTTACCGTACGAGATATAGATGTGATGATTGATCCGCACTCTTGATTCGAGGAAGCCGTACTATGTACGTGACGCTATTGAGGCTGGATCACCAACTATTAGAGATATGGGTGCAGACTTTAGGTATACTCTTATTTCTTATCGACTAGTTTCTTCGGTTTAGTTCCTTAGGAGGTTAGATGGACACTAGTTTAGGCTCGAGTTTTATAGTTGTAGTAGGTCTTGTATATTACAATAAGTGGTTATTACAGATCCATTTTTACATTCAGATTGTAATCATCATGTTGTATGTTCATACATATGTTTATATAATCAGAATCAAACTCTGCCTGTTAGGACACTAGCACCATTACCGATGATGCGCATATTCCAAACACACTTATTTACCGACTCACACACATCATCATCGGTAATTGCTATGTCACGTACACTTTAGATCATATTATCATTTATTGATGCAATCAGCTAACAGCTAGATTGATATAATATTGTGATTGCTCTCTGGTGTTAGTATAGATATGGCATTGATTACTTAGACATTTCATGCATTCACATTTTCATGTTATCATGCAGTATTATGGGCATATGCCGACACTTATCATATACTTACTCATGATTTTAGGGATTTTGGTTTTCTATGAGATTTCTGGATTTTGGGGAAAACCGCAAAAATATATAAAAACTTCTCTCTCTCTCCTCCTCTCTTTTTAAAACATAAGATGCGGTTTTCTCGTGATGTATGTGTCCTCCACCATGAGATTTCATGTTTTCTGTTGGATTTCGAGACCCGATTCGAGGAGTGGATGAACCGTCTCGGGTACATGGTGGGCCCGGTATGGTACCCTGGGGCAAGAAGATCGAGTTGTAGACGATGAGCCTGGCAGGGGAAGGCTACCTACCGGTGATGTCTGGCGCGGCGGATATCCGGAGGATACCGACCGTTGTCGTGAGATTTGATGATATAGGCTGATCCGGACTGACGGAGCCCGAGATATTGAGACTATGAGACATTGAGATTATGAGGTATTGAGACTTGAGATTTACATGTTTTGTGTCAATACTTGACACGGATTTCCATGGATTTCATTGTTGCTATTTCAGATTTCTATACACATTTTACTATGATAAAAGCTAAAGATTTCTTATACAGATATGTCTAGATTTCAGGATTGGTTATGTTACATTCATGGTGCATGCATACTCATTCATATGACATAATACTATATGAGGCACTGACACGAGCATTTACACGTAGTATTACCCTGCCATTACTAGATGATTGGGATTTAGTAGTTTATTATTATGACCTAGGATAGCGTCGTGCATTCGATTTCTTTTCGTAGATGTCTTCTACTCACGAGTTGGCAACTCACCCCCGTTGTGCCAAATTTTATTACAGGTTGATATACAGGCTTCCTTGGCAGATTGCTGGCACATGATTTCTTTCTGGGTGATTTCCACGGTAGGTTGGTTCATTTGTATCTGGACCGCTGTTGTATTTTTATTATTTCATTTGTATCTAGAAAGCTCCATCAACCAAACTTGTATTACTTGATAGATTACTGGACCATTTATTTGTTTCGACCTTAGAGTCGCGCTTGTATTATTATGATATCTGGTGGTTTTGTTTTCTTTTAAGTTTTGAGCCTCGCCCTTTGGCGTTGTATATTATTGTGCTTGTTGTAGTTGTTTCCGCCTGTTGGCGTTGAGTTAGCTCCCGTTTGGGGATGTTTTTTTTATTGTTTGTGTATATTATACTTATTGTATCCGGTTGGGGCCAGTTTTTACAGAGGAGACTCTGCCGAAATTTTTGGGAAAATTTGATGATGCTTTTAAACTTGTTTTCTTCATGTTTTCTTTTACTTCTTCTTCTTTTATATGGTTTAGATTTCTGGGCTTCGGCTTACTTAGGTTACGTTGCGCCTCTGGACGCTTCGTAATCTATGTGCCGGTCACGTTCCGTACTTTCGGGTCGTGACACTCTTAGATGAACAAACCGGACTGTATGGATATTTACACTGACGGACTCAATAGGGGTTCGGATGAGTTTGCTCGTCGGACTTCCTTTCGCTCAATACTTGGGTAGCCGTTACGTACAGCTAGTGCCGCCGACGTGCTTGTGGTTAAACCCACTGCCAGCGTATTGACGACTCTTTAGAGTCCCACACAGAGAGTTTCCCTGGTTCTGGCGAAATGATGTAGTATCTGTATTGCATACGTCCAGGGTTCCGATCAATTGATTGTATTATGTACCAGGACTTTCGATCGGACAATTGATAATACTAGCTGGCTCGGGTTTAAGTCGGATTATTAAATCAGGTATTGATTTAATAATTTGCGTATATGTATTTCGATATGCATATTCTAGTATTATGTTCTTTGTGTTATTCTATCTCTTCGGGTATTCGTATTTCGATATGAATACGGGTATATATATACAGTAGAGTGTCATCCGTATTTTTTACAGATAACATTCTAGAAGGTGGACACCTCATTTTGGATTTGACCATTTAATTTAAATGGATATTGAAGAGGATTATTAAGAGAGGGGAGTATGGTGAGAACCATGCTTGCATAGTGTGCACAAATGAATTTTTAATTCATTTGTGCAAACTATTCAAGCATGGGCTTGATATTATATTGAAAGAAATGTTTTACAAAACCTTGGCTTCTCATTTTCTCTCACAGGAGAGGGTTCATTATTTTTTAGATGGCTTATTCTCTTTTGGGTTTTCATTCTCACCATTATCTTCACTCCTTCTCTAGAGTTTCTTGAGTTCCTCCACCTTCATGCTTAACATCCTCTCTACAATCTCATGAGTTGAGAATCAAGAGAGGAGGTGAGATGGATAAACGCTTAGAACACTCACTACATCCTAGGGATTTTAGATTAGCAACCTAGAATCCCTAGTTGCCTCACTTGCTTTTGATATGGAGTTAGAGCCATGAGCTACATCCCTCGGGTGGTTCATCTTCGACGAAAGAAGACCGGCCAAGTTCAATCAAGCACGCCTCAAGGAGCTAAGGAAGATGATGGAAGACCGAAGGACTTGATTCGTTCGGTATAACATTTTATCACCATAGTTTAGTTCTTTGTAGTTTGCTAGTTTAGGGTTTATGGTTCGATTCTAGAACGGTTTCGTTAGCGCCAAGTTTTTAAACGCCGGTTTTTGTTCCGCACCGGCCACGGTAGATGGCCAGGACGTTGACGTAACCCAACATGGTATCAAAGCCAACCCATAAACCCTTAGCTAGCAGTTTAGATGATGTTTAAATAACGAAACCGAAACAACTCCAAAACAATACGCACAATTTTCAAGTTTCTGTCGAAATTTTTGTCTTCTAAATTTTTTCTAAACAATTGTAGAAGACTATTATTGTGACAACTAGAAAACACGTCAAAAACGAGCCCTAAATTCCAATGCACGGCCGGCGAGATCGGCATTTTCCCCGGCGCTGCCGGTTTTTGTTGGGAATTGGGTCTTGGGATTTTTGGTGTTTTCTGGACTCTTGAATATTGGTTTTTAGGTATTGTTTGTTTTTGCCTAGATTGCATATTATGTTATCTTTGGTTTAAGGGCAATACGGAGTATTTTGAAGTCGCTATTTTTAACACCGTTTAAAATTTTCAGTACATACATTACTATCTGCGACCGTGAATGTCATTAAAGCGGTATAACTCGTCTAACTGCTATATGTTCTTTTAGACGGGTTTGCGAACATGACATTCATATTGATGTTCTGTGTTGTGCTGAGGTCATGGTTGGATTGTCGTGGTGAATACCCAGTGGTGCAAAGATGGTTGTACAGTTTAGATTCTTTTGTACATTTGATATTGTAGGGCGAGCGTCTGACATGTAGACTACCATCTCTGCTAGTTTGTATAATTTTTGTTTGGGGCACGACCGGGTTGAAATCGATATCACCCTTATACATATTTTTCCATTTTCTGTACTAGGATTACCCCGTGGAGGAGTGCTCGAATAGCCGGGTTCTAGAGGGGAACGGTCCCGCATCTCATGGCGTTGAGACGGAGGGGGCCTTACTCTGGAATTGATGGGCTATTCGCCGCACTCACAGGGGGTATAGGTTGACCCACGGTAGGGTGCTCAAGTTACCGGATTCCGTGAAGTGCTGGGTGGCCCATTCACTTTGTTAATTGGGGTTGCCTCAGTTCTGGGATTGGCGGGTAACTTGTCGCGCTCGTAGTGGTCCAGGCTTTCATTGCACATGCTATCCACACGACAGGGAACGTCGGGTATCATTTTCGGCTCAAATGAAACCCGAAGCTCCAAAATTATCCACCATTCTGTGTTGCTTGCTGAGATTTTGTGATGTTGCTTATATTATGCCTAGGACAAATGTTATATATATTTTTATATATACTAGTAGATGTTTTATATTTTTTGCAACCGCACTAGTCCAGCCCCCGCTCTGCCTTTAGTTAAGTAACCTAACGGTGCATGATGGGACCCCGTGGCGAATGCGGATGGCATATACGTACATTGTATTTTCGTTCTTTTCTGGTGTGATATGGATTAATTGATGGGACTGCATTAATTTTGATTAATGCAAGGAAAACAAACCTATATGATGTTGTTGGAACTAAGTTTTTAAAAACTGACATTACAGTCGTTTCCTTTTGCTTTGCACAACGGTATTCGGTTCTGAATATCCAGCACCTCATTCGATGAGGCAAGAGCCGAGATCTCTTCATCGGGGGTGATCTCTTGAGCAAAATTTTGCGTCATTGTAATAACTTCACTATAGTCGATTCTTTTGCTTTGTATCATGGTATTCAGTTAGGAATATCCTGCACCTCATTCAATGAGGAAAGAGCCGAGATCCCTTCACAGGGAGTGACCTCTTTAGCAAAAGTTTGTGTCACTATATATTTGTAAAACCACTCGAGTTCCTTCAACGATATCAAGTGCATTACGTTAAAGGTTTTTTGCCAAAAACCAGCCGTAGCCCTCCGTCGTTTCGAATAAGTAGCACATAGTATTCATGCGGTATTTGTTGGCCAAAGTCAAGGCATCGTGAATGGTAGCTGTGTGTTGCTTATCCGTAGCATAGATAAATGCATTGGTTTAGGACAGTCGTACCATTTTGTTGGCCAAAGTCAAGGGTGGGTACGGATGGGTCTAAATTAATCTGGATAATGACGGGTAGAACTTGATTTGCGTGTTATGATTCGTTGGCCAAAGTCAAGGTCATAAGCGCTTGGGGAAAAAACCACATCGGGAGTTTCAAATATACAGGAAACTTGCCAGGCATGCGCATACCTTCTGAAGGGTGGTGACTTGAATGGTTTCCATCAAGTTAACATGCGATGATAGTTAGATCCCGATTCCCACTGATGAGTAGGTGTTACTCCTCGGGTGATTTTAGATGATCCCGACTAATTCTCCTTTTAGAGTTTGAAGGAGAATTCGAGGAAACAGTGGGAGCCATCCTGATTAGAAAAAGTGATTAACCAATCTAATCTAGGTTAGAGTGCATGCTGAGTGTTTCTTTTCTCTCTCTTTGGCAGCGACCATGGCCTGACCTTAAAAACTCATGAACCAAGTTAAACGAACCTTCTTAAAACACTTTGGCTTTTGGATTATCATTTATTCACATATATCATTGCCACTCCTACATCCTCTTTGCATTTCTCCAGAACACTCAGTATCACTGTGAAGATCCACATTTCTTGGATATTCCATCATATAGTTACATATGAACTCGAAGGAACTTGTTGCAGTTCGAGGATAGATTCCGATTCTGGAGAAATTGAATAGGATTATTCGGTTGTCTTTTCTCTTTAGCTTCTCTCAGGTTGCGAGGGCTCCTAGTATTAGGAGTGTACACCTATTGCGCTTATTGGATAGTCTTCTTCCAAACCATATGCAGGTGCTAAAAGGTAGGGAAGGAAGAAAACCAATTTAGCCTAAGTGTGGTGTACAGAAGGTAATAAGTAAAGACATATAAAGGGATTGCAGTGAGGGCAAGGAAGTATATGGTTAATGTCATGAATCTGGATAATGGAAGAGACATTACTTGGAATACCCAGCTACCCCTTCGAAACATTTTCATGTTTCAGTTTTTCTGTGCAGTGTTTAGTGAAAACTATTTTCCTAATTATATTCTAACTCCAGGGTATGTATTTACCAGATTTTATTCTCACATCTGTATGGCGTTACGGATGCTGAGTGGGAGTAGGATATTGGGAATTGGGTGATTAGATCCTTATCATATCGGAATTCTTTGTAATTGGTGATATTTGAGGAAAAGGGCTTATTCAACTGACGAAAATTGATGCATAATGGCATACTTCCGTCTTTCTTCTTGACGAACAGGACAGGAGCTCCCCAAAACGACACACTTGGTCGAATAAGCCCTTTATCTAGCAAATCTTTCAACTGATCCTTAAGATCTTTAAGCTCCGCCGGGGCCATCCGATAAGGGGGTATAGAAATAGGCCCCGTGCCGGGGATTAAGTCAATGTAGAAATCGATATCACGCTCTGGTGGCAGTCCAGGAAGCTCGTCAGGAAAGACATCGGGAAATTCCTTCACAATCGGGACCTGGTCCAACGGGATCTCTGTAGCTCCGGCATCACGAACATACGCCAAAAATCCCTAACATCCTTTCCTCAAAAGCTGACTAGCGTGAAGAGAAGAAATCAAACTGGGAAGGGCGGCACTACAGTCTCCCTGAATAACAAGAACTGGCTCACCCGGAAAACTAAATATGACTGCCTTCTCACGGCGGTCCACGGACGCATAGCAAGTGGCTAGCCAGTCCATGCCCAGAAGTGCGTCGAAGTCTAATATATTGAGCAGAATCAAATCAACAGAAGAATCACTCTCCCCGATACGAATAGAACACGATCGAAACACACATCGAGCGACAAAAAACTCGCCAACGGGGGTAATAACAACAAGCGGCTGATCTAACAAAGACGACTTTCGGCCCAACCTCGGTGCAAAGTGTGTAAATACATATGAATGTGTAGAACTTGGGTCGAATAATACCCACGTGTCGAAAGAACATACTGGGAGAGTACCTGTCACTACTGCGTTCGATGCCTGTGCATCCTGAGGAGTTAAAGCGAACACACTGGCATGTCCTCTGCCGGTACCCAGCTGTCCTCTGCCTCGGCCACCTCGGCCTTTCTGAATCGAACCGCTACGACCACGGCCTCTCAGGGCATCAATCTGGCGTGGAGCAACAGCAGGTGTAGGAGGTAAAACGCTCGGAGGAGGGGGTGAACGTGATAAGGTCACATATGGAACAGTCGCCCCACCTTGACGCCTCAAGGGACAGTGTCTGACATGATGCTGCGGACTCCCACATCGGGAACATCCTGGCGATGGCTGCTGACCCGGTAAATAAGAGCTAAACAACTGACCTCGCATCATGCCTCGACCACCACCACGGCCTCTGCCTGCTATATCTCTGCCAAGCAGCACTGGAGATGATATGCCTGTACGAATCCTCTTCGGTACTGTGGTCTCGGAAATACACTCCTCCATCAAAATAGCTGCGTCTATCGTTGTTGCATAGGTGTCAAAACGCTGGGCGCCGATAAAAAGAAACAGTTGTGTGTCAAGGCCTCGTACGAATCTCTTTATGCGTTTCTCTTCAGTGTCTACCAGGTAGGGAGCATATCTGGACAGTTGAGTAAACTGAATGTCGTACTCGGACACGGTTATCCTAGGATTCTTGCGCAAAGACTCGAAACTACGGGCTCGAGCATCTCGGACGCTCTCCGAAAGGAAACGAGCAAGAAATACAGCTGTGAACTCATCCCAAGTCATAGGAGGTAGACCTGCAGCTCGGCCTCTATCGACTGACTCGCACCACGTCTGAGCAAGACCCTCCAGACGAAAACTCGCAAGCTCGACCGATCTCTCATCAGAACATCTCAGCGAACGGCAAATCCTAGCCATCCTGTCGAGGAATGTCTGCGGATCCTCTGCTGCATCTGTGCTGGTAAAAACTGGAGGCTTCAGCCTCATAAACTCATGCAATGATACGGGGATAGTCTCTGTAGCAGTAGGAACAGTTGTCTGGGAAGCAGGTACTATCACAGTCCCCAAAGTAGGAAGAACAACATCGGATCTCGGTGCTCGGCTGGCCTCAACTAGGGACCCAACCATCTAGTGCAAATCCTGAATGCTCTCCTCCAACCTAGCTATCCTGCCCTGAGAAGGAAGAGGATCAGTCTGTCCCTGAAGGGTGGGCATACCGCCCTGGTCGGTCCTCGTCTCAAATGAGCCCGCTCTAATCTCATCTCTGGCGGCAGCTCGCTGGACCCTCGTAGTCTTCGGCGGCATAATGGCTGGAACAAGAAACGAGATTGATAAGAACATTGCAATAGAATCATAGGATATATGGAATCAAGGAAGGAAATGCCAATATATATATATATATATATCCTAAGGTCACTTAGGCGGAGTACCGTATCGTAAGTATGTCGCGGAACATACACATGCTACGTCACTCTGCTTAAGTCACCTACTCCATCTACCAAGGGTCATCCTACACTCAGAAGGTAAAACCTAACGCTCTAATACCAATTTCGTCACGACCTAAAGGTGTGGAACGTGTCTGGAACTTAAATCACGTAACGTCTAGAGGCGTTACGTAATCTAAGTAAGCCAAAACCCAGAAATCTAAACCATTTAATGAGAGAGAGTGAAGAAATACTTGTTTTTAAAAAGTGATTTTTAACAAAATAAGTCACATTAAACATTTTAAAAGCATCAAGTTTCCCCGAAAATTTCGGCAGAGTTTCCTTTATAAAAATTGGCCCCAAACGGGTATAACACATAAATAAGTATAAGCAATAATAAAAAAGCATCCCCAAGCGGGAGCTAGCTCTTCGCTGAATGGCGGAATACAACCACATGCAAAAAACATCATTATAATATGAAATCAATATTTAAAAGCAAGAAAATAGAAACAAAGTGTAAAGTCGGCTCACACGAGCTCGACGCCAGAAATCAGAATATATGTACAAGTCTCACCAGCTCACAGTCTAAGTCCAATATACAAAGTGGTAGAAATGGTAGATGGAGTGTACTAGGTACAAAAATAATATACAAGGTGGGAACATAAAGGTAACCTCGCAAAACCCACCTACAAGTAAAGCCCTCAAGAGCTAGAATGAGCGAAAATAGATAAAGGAGTACGCCCCGCCGCTGCTATGCTGATGGGTCGGACCTGTAAGACACCGTCGCACAACGGGGGTGAGTTGCCAACTCATGAGTAGTAAATAACATTTAATAAGGCTATCACAAGCATGCACGCAAATGCGTCGCAACCTATATACATAGTATTATGATGCGATGTAGTAATATGAATGCTATATGAATGAAAGATCAAACGCGAAATCTGGATATATGTCTGGTATGAGAAAATCTGTGCTCTTTTCTTAGTAAAACTTTTGTATCATAAAACTGGGTATCAACAAATAAAATCGACAGAAAATCGTGCCAATATCGACACCATATATATATATATTAAATCTCGGTAGCCATCTCTCAGATCGGCCCTCAAATTTGTCAAATCACACGATTCCGGTCGGTATCCTCCGGATGACCGCCGGTTCAATAATCACCGGTAGGTAGTGCTTCCCTGCCAGGCTCAACGTCTCTTTATACGGCCTTCTTGTCCCGGGGTATCTCACCGGGTCCACCATGTACCCGCAGACGGCGTCTCTCTTCTTGAATCAGGTATATGTACATACGTGGCTCAAGAACCAAGAAATCTCATGGTGGATGCCACACACATCATATCAAGAGAAAACCGCACTTTATATTTGAAATCTTTATAAGTTTAATGAAATTCCTGTGCGGTTTTTCCCAAATCCAGAAATCTCATGAATACGGAAATATCCAAGAAAAATCACAATATATAAGCATGTGGATAACTATGAATGTCTGTGATGTCAACATGATGCAATGATGATGTAATGCACATGTACCGATTTTTAAGTAAGTTCTAAGTGTATAGTGATATGGCAATTACCAATGGCGTGTGTGTCTGCATAAAATAGTGCACGTGCGGCATGAACCATTGGTCATAGTGTAAGTGTCCTAGGTAATAACATCGATGTACATGGAGATGCAATGCTGCATGAATATGATATATGCATATGAACACAAGAATAATAGCTAAATTCTAACCATCGGTGCTTTACGCCATCCATGTGATTCCCCTATAGATGTGTACATCTACTCACCTGAACGCCTCAGCTAGTCCAATCCGATCACCGCCTTGCCTTTCCCTGCCGCATCCGATGTCCCCGCAACCGATCCTAGAATCACACAATAATAACATATGAGGCCAGAATTCCGATATAACACGAAGACAAGGGTTATACGAAAGGACTAGCGCATTACAAGTTAAACATGTGAAACAAGACACGCTAAACGTGAACGACACCGTCTGAGACCACTCCTAGGTGCTGTTATCCACAGCAAACGTCAAAACTAACATCGAAACACCCGAATCGTACGTTAACAAAACGCCAAAATTAAGGTAAAACGGCTCCAGATTTTGATAGGGGTGAAAATAGACAAAGTTGCACACACCAGGGACCTACACTATATAGCAGATAGCTACACTAAAAACCACGACACACAAGTCCCATCTCTGGCCGCAAATTGTGACTAGAACTCCTAAATTTGCGGCCTCAAGTGTGAAGTGGGGTCTCGGGCTTTGATGGTGAAATCTTAAAGCTATAACTATCCCCCAGTAAATGCAACTTATCTCTGCAACCCCAGGTGTAACAGCATATCACGTTTGAACACTAATATTAACTAAAATCGTATTTAGATACTAATTTAAAACGTTATGGTGTTTTAGTGCAAGTTAGTGTTTACACAAAGCTAATAGACACTGATCTACTCTTAATTACCCTAATGAGTCATTAAAACCATAAACTTGGACTAACCTTCTCATAAAAACCCTAATCTTGATTAAAACACCACTCTAAAACTAATTAAGATGAATTAAGGCAAGGATTAGCAAAATAAATTAAGGATTGCTTTTATACCTCAAAAAGATTGGAAATGAGATCTTGACTTGATTAGGTTGGCCACCAAAAGACAACTTGCTTGAACAAACTCTTAAAGAGGCTTGATCTAGGATTTTAGTGATGATTTTGTGAAGGATTTGTTGTGATTGATGATCATTAGTGTGGTGTTTTAGTGAGGTAGAGAAAGGGGTTTAACAATGAAGAAGAACAAAAGAGAATGCGAGTGAGATGAAGAGAGGAAATATCTAGAGAGAGAGAGAGAGAGAAAGATGTCATGGCATGCATTAAATGCACCATGTCATGTCATTTCTTTTTATTTTAGTTTTTAGATTTTCTTTTCTACAAAATTCTAGAACCATCTTTTAAATTTTAAAACGTGTTAGCCATTTGTAACTTATATGTTTTGTGTCATGGTTACAAAAGCATGTTTAGCCTATACTAATCTACGATTAGTGTGTATGTGCATGTCAAAATAATATTTAATAATTAATAAATAAATAAATAATTAAGTAAACAAGTAGTTAAATAAATACTAATTAAATACCAATAAAATAAGCATTTACATAATTAAAATAGTTATATTCATGTTTATGTGGAAAATAATTATTAACTAGGTTTTACGAAAAACACGTATTATCACTAATTAACACATAATTAACCTAAACGAATTTCTAAAGCGTTACATACAAGATCCAGATTTTAAGAAGATATAGGTATAAGAATAAAGTAAAGAACCATATGTTACAAGTATCAGGATTTTTTAAGATGGTTGAAGATGTAGATACTTGTATTTGGTAGTCCGTTGTAAATAATAGTTTTGAGAACTTACTTCTCTCTCAGGTTACTCATGCGTGGATGCGCTCCTTGATGAGTAATGCTGTTTGGCCTCCTTCCATCTAGTTGATATGCACTGGAAATGGATGCATGTATTTTGAATCTGATTCCAATTAAATTAGTGCATTTGTTTCTATATTGGATATATATATTGGATTCATATCTTAACGATGTTAAGGTATATGGAGTTGTCCGGCTTGTGCTTAAAACCAGAATCTGGATAAACTCTAAGCACGTTTCAGTAATGGTAGTTTGTGGGTTATCCCGTGCTTTGACGAGGGTTAACATTCTACCATCTGGAAGATAGTTATATTGTTCTTGACTCGCCACCAGTTTTAGTAAAATGGATTCTTTTCAGAAAACATTAGTGGGGGTATGGTAGAACTAGAAGTGATTCCAGAACCACAAATGATTACTGAAAATTTATTAGAACCTAAAAATTCAATTGGATTCGACGATCCATTAGCCACTTCGCAGATTTGGTGGGTAACCTCAGGCACTCGAGAGGTACTTCGGTCTCCTCAGAGATGGTGACAGGGAGGTTTATGATTACCCAAACTTGCCACTACTGCTGTTCTAGACTATGAGATCTGGCAGGAGAATGAGTATAACGTCGTTCTAAATTACCTTTAGAAGTGCACGTGTATACGAATCGAGAACCCGACGAGGGGCAGTGGCCGGTCTCACAAGCCATTGGTGTCAGTTGGTTCACCTAAGATGTATACAAGTACACATTGGGTTATGAGTACACCGGACGGACTCGCCGGGAACATGCTAGTTGGTATTATACCTATTGTCATATAGCAATTCCTAGGTGACATATGTACAGGTTAGTCTGTCGACCTGAGATCGTCATTTTTCTCGTGTGAGTTCCTACTGTGCTTTGATTACTACCCAACCACGGCTCAAAAGAGTCGTGCAAATAGGTTTTAGTTGGGTACAGTCCAGAGCCACATGGAGGCAGTGAGCGGATCGTCGGGGATTCGTCTCTCCCGGTATTGGGGGTTGATGTCGCAAGGTGCACGGGTGGCCATCACTAGAAATTCTTGGCCAAAATAATCGAGAATTACTGATTTGGATCAGTAGTTTCTCAGTTGGTGATGGGCTTCATACCGACACAAAATATCGCGTTATTAGGGTTCTGAATTTATCCATCCCTCTAGACTCGATATGCAATACTCTTAGACGAACAGACCGGACTGTATGGATATTGTCACTGACAGGCTCAGTAGGGGTTTGGATGAGTTTGCTCATCGGCCTTCCTTGTGGGTTCTCAGTAGGGGCTCAAATAGGTTTTTATTCTGCACTGGCCACGGTAGATGGCCAGGGCGCTAACATAACCCATTGAGATGGGAATACACATCCCTCGTCAGGCGTATTCAGATTCCCTCTACCTAGGGTAGGCTGGGGTTTATTGATTGCGGGGATCCGAATCTCCGGTAGTCGCGGACTAAACTGCCGTTAATTACCCCTCGCTTTTGGAGCGAGGGAACCTCCGATTGACGGGTAAAACTGGCCATTCGAACTCAATGTGCAGTGCGTGTGTTGTGTTTTTAAGGGGACTTACACGTATCGGGGGCCTCGCAGAGTTTACGAGAGTCCTGCTACACGGATAGCATCCTCCTTGCGGGTGCGGGGCAACACCCCGTTAGAATTTTTTCTAACGGGGAACGTGTTTTAAGTGTGGAGCGTGAGGGAAAAGGAGTGGTGAGGAGCGTCCTAAGGACGTGTGAGTGGCGCATGGGCGCTGTGCGCCCATGAGTCATGTGCCAGGGGCTCTGGGCACCCGCGGATCATGTGAGTGGCGCGTGGGCGATGGGCGTCCGTGGGTCACGTGCCCTGCACGTGGACGCTGGACGCCCGCGGGTCACGTACCCTGTGCATGGGCGTTGGGTGCCAGCGGGTCACGTGCGCGGCACGCGACCGCTGGATGCCAGTGGGTCACGCGCGCGGCATACAACCGCTGGAAACACCAGCGGTGAAAGGGGCTTAGCCCGTGGGTTGGGGGTTGAACTCCCGAGAGGCTTTGAAGTTGAACTCATAAATAGGAATTAGGTATAGATTTGGAGTTAAACTCTCAAAAGATTTGGATTTGGAGTTAAACTCCTAAAAAAATCTAAATTTGGAGTTAAACTCCATTGAGAATTTGGATCTTGGAGTTGAACTCCTGAATGATTTTCGGAGATGATCAAAGGGGACCCTTTTCTTCTCCCTTGAGCCTTGGATACTCCCAAAGTAGGATTTTTGGAGGTAGGTCTTCTTCCTCCTCCTCTCTTTTTGCTGGATCTTGGGGAAAAAATGGAGTTGAGGTTCAAAAATCTCTCTTTAAGGGATTTGATAGGAGATCAGAACTCTCCTTCAAGGGTTTTATGGTGAAACTTTATTTAGTTTTGAGAAAAAGGGGGCTAAGCTCTTGATTTAATTGGAAATGAAGATGAAGAGAGAGAAAACTTGAGAAAGAAAAGATGGAGGCACAAACCCTAGAATTTTTAAGAGAATGAAAGTTGTTGATTTTCTCATCATGTTTTCCTTTATAGGCTGCACACTTTACATATAGCCTTTTGGGCTTTTCTAAATTGCACTAGTGCTTCCCCATACCTCATGTGCTTATTTATTTTTGCACATAAGCCAGGTTTACAAAATTTTGGTATTTTGCCCATTTTTCAAACATTTATTTCTAAAAATTGCATTTAAACTAATTTAATGCCTTTTTTTGGCATGGAGCCGGCCCCTTCCATATTTGGTCTTGACTTAGGCTTAGGCTCACATGGCTTGAGCTTGGGTTCGGGCTTGGGCCCACTTGGCTTAGGGTCGATTCTGACTTAGACTTGGTCAACCGGGATGTAACTTTTGACCCCAACAAAGTACCCCCAATCAAAAAATGCACACCACATATATGGGTCTTGTGCATGAAATTGATGGATCTTCTTTTGCGTGGAGGTTGACTTAATTTGGTTCCCGTTTTGACGATGTGGAGTCGATGCAGCCTTTTTTGCGACATGGATGGTCAGTGCTGCCCTTTTAGCGACGTGGACGATCGGTATTGCCCTTTTTGCGACTTAGACAGTCGGTGCCGCGATTTTACGACGTGGATGGTCGGTGCTACCATTTTTGGGACTTGAACGGTCGGTGCTGCCATTTTTGCGGCGTGGATGGTCGGTGCTGCCACTTTTGCGACGTAGACGATCGGTGCTGCCATTTTTGCGACTTGGATGGTCGGTGCTGCCATTTTTGCGACGTGGACGGTCGGTGCTTTCATTTTTGCGACGTGGACAGTCGACGCTGCCATTTTTGCGACATGGACGGTCGACGCTGCCATTTTAGCGACGTTGATGGTCGGTGATGCCATTTTAGCGATGTGGGCAGTTGGTGCTGCTATTTTAGCGACTTGCACGGTCGGTGCTGGCATTTTTGCGACGTGAACGGTCGGTGCTGCCATTTTTGCGACTTGGATGGTCGGTGCTGCCATTTTCGCTACTTAGACGGTCGATGCTTGATTTGACTTGCTCTGCTTCTTGTGGTGTCGGGGTTGAAGTTGACTTGCTCCGCTTCTTGCGGTGTCGGGATTTGATTTGACTTGCTTCGCTTTCTGCGGTGTTGGGATTTGATTTGTTTTGGGAGTTCCCTACCCGTCCAGCGGGACTTTTGAGCATGGAAGCGCTGCCGGTTGGGACGTTGATTTGATCTATTTTATTTCTGCCTTGTTTGGTGGGATTTTTGAATTTGAGAGGAACTTGGAATTTGGATTTTGTTTAGTATCAGTAATGCTAGACTGGAATAATACCAGGAGCAACTCATCATTTGCTTTTGGGAAAACATGGGATTTGAGTTTTGGGTTGGCATCAAGACCGCTAACACTGAAGCGTAGTGCCAGGAGCGACTCATCATTTGCCTTTGGAAAAACTTGGGGTTTGAGTTTTGGGTCGGTATCAGCACCACTAACACTAAACCGTAACGCCAGGAGCGACTCATCATTTGCAGTTGTCCGTTAGGGTCGATGGCTTAGGAGACAGGTTTTGATCCCTATCACCTAAGGTTCTTCAATTTTATGAGCCGTAAGGGTCTCATAAAAGTAATTTCTCCCTACGAGTCGAGAGGATCTCGCAGGTGTATTTTCTCCCTAAGAATCGTGGGGATTCCTAGTGTGTTGCTCATTTATGAGTCGTAAGTGTTGGGATAAAAAATTACACCCTGGTTGACCAAGTCAAAGTCAAAATCAACCCCAAACCAAGTGGATCCAAGCCCAGGTCAAGTGGGCCCATACCCAAGTCAAGCCCGAACATGAAGTGGCCGGCCTCCCCCATGCCAAAAAGAAAATTATGTAATAAATAAGTTTGATGTAATTTTCATGCATGAATGTAAAATAAATGGGCGAAAAGCCAATTTTTTGTAAAGCTCATGGTTCATGTGCAAAAAGAAACAAGCACATGAGGCATGAGATGGGAAAAATGCCATTTCGTAAATCCTAAGGGGTTATGTGTAAACTTGTAAGCCTATATAAGGCAACATAATGATGAAATAAAGAACAATAATTCATTCCCCTCAAAAGCTAGGGTTTTTGTGCCTCATTCTCCTTCCTCAAGGTTCTAAACCTTCTTCCCCTTTTTTGAATTAAATCAAGAGTTTAACTCTTCTTTTTTCCAAAAAGAAAGAGTTTTTCACCATAAAACCCTTGAAGGGGAGCTCGGATCTTCCATCAAATATCCAAAAGTGGATATTTTTAAGTCTCACCCCCTTTTTCTCCAAGATCTAGCCAACCGAGAGGAGGAAGAAGGAGACACATCTCCAAAAATCCCACTTTGGGAAGATCCAAGGTTCAAAATAAGATCCAGGGCTAAATGGGAGAAGAAAGGAGTCCCCTTATGATCATCTTTGAAGATTTTTAGGAGTTCAACTCCATTTGTTAAGATCTTTTGGAGTTTAACTCCATAAATAAAATCCTTTTAGGAGTTTTACTCCAAAAATAAAATCCTTTCGGGAGTTTAAGTCCTAATTCCAGGGCTAAACCCCTTCTGTTTGCAGGCGTCCAGCGTCTACGTGCCGGCGCGTGAGGTGCTGGCGTCCAGCACCCACGTTCCAGACGCATGAGGCGCTAGCTCCCACGCATCCTTAGGACGCTACTCACCCCTCGTTTTCCATACACTGCACACTCAAAACTCCGCGAGGCCCCCGATATACCTAAAACCCCTCAAGACACATATATGCACACTGCATATTGAGTTCGCATGATTAGTTGACCCATTAATCCAAGGTTCCTTCACTTCAAATGCGAGGGGTAATTAACGGCAGCTTAGTCCGCGGCTGCCGGAGATTCAGATCCTCGCTATCAATAAACCCTGGCCTACCCTAGGCAGGGGGAATCTGCAATGTGTCTGACAAGCGCGAGGCGTATTCCCATCTCAATAGGGTGACGAAAAACACCTTACAGATTTTGGCACGCCCGGAGGGACCTTTTCTCTCCTCCTATATTTCAGGTTTAACGTTCATGCGAACTCAATCAATATATACATCGATTGCCTGTACTGAAATCATGATTCTTTATGCAGGTTAATAGTTTCTAATTGCAATCTTCGGACGCAGCAAAAATGTCTCCAAGGACAAGCTCAGCTCTCAACACAGCTCACATCTCCTACACGATGAAGATGGACGCCAGGATGATCCCCCCGGCCAGTCTCGGGCGACAGTGGGAAGAGCCGCTGCAACCATTTGGGCCTATTCTGTTCATACCAGCTAACGCCATCCCTGCTCCTCAACTCTCGGTGATAGATAAACCGGCCTCAAAAAGGAAAGGGCCAAATGTCAAGGTCGCGAAGGCATCTCAGCCCAAGAACAAATACGTTTCCGAACAACTCTCCATTGCTCTAGCTGGGGGCAAAGCCATCAACACCAACAAAGCAATAAGGCATCTCGGGCAAGCTCCAGCGGTGCCCCTGACAACTGCTCGATCGGGTATCTTCTCTAAGCTCCTCGTCAATCGACTCACGATGGCTTCCTGGATAATGGACACCCGCCAAGCATTCAAAATTGAGAAGCTAAGACAGAAAAGGCTCAGATACAGAGCTAACAAAAGGGCTAGGGCTCCTGCTAGGCTGAACTTCATGAGTTTCCAAGAACAGGGTTACCCCACAACAACAGCTGAATCGGCTGTAAGGCTTTCTAACTCTTTCAAACTGCTGAAATTGGTTCAGAAGAATGCCATGACCGCAAGAGTCAAGAAAGCTGCGATCCGGAAAACGCCGCCCAAAGACCCAGTCAGACCAACCGTCTTCAGTCGCCTATCCTTTCCAGAAGAGGAAGGGCCGCGACGACGGTCTGAAAAATCAGCCGCCAGAGATAAAGAGATGGCTGTATATGTGGTTCACACTATCTACATGGCAGGCATACGCAGTAAGAGCAAGGATGGGGCTACCACATCTCAAATCCAATCTGGTGTGAATGTAGCTGCCACTTTCCAAGAACAGCTTCCTCTGGAAGGTAATGAAGACCTTCCGGTGACGCTGATAAGTAGATAGATCCCTCTATTCATTAGGAGTTGGGCTCAGAGAGCCAAGAGGAGTCAATCTTCCATCCTAAGACCGCAGAGAAGCAACTTCTCCAAGAGCTCCAAAAGCATCTTAGAAACAAAGACAAGGAGATGACCAAGCTCTACTCGAAGATTGATGACTTGACAAACGTCGTCTTACAGCTCACGGCCTAAGTTGCCTCTCAGCTGCCCAATCAAGCACAGGGCTCTGTTCATGAACCGGGAAATGGTGTCTTGAGGCAGCCAACGCCTGTTCCCTCAAATCCAAAGGTAGGCGAGCCGCATGAAAGTCGACCGCAGCCTATCTCGGGAAATGACTTGATTACCGATGACAGCAACCTGCTAACGCAAGATCAAATCATGGATTTGGTCGCCAACAAAGTTAAAACATTGGTAGTCGAAGCCGGAAAGAAAAAAGATGTCAGCAGTAGCAGGAGACCATATCCTGCTAGGTACGATCTTATGGAGTTTCCTACTGGCTATGTCGTCCCCAAAACTATAGAACAAACGTTATTCTAATGGCTTCAAGAGCAATTTCAGGACCGTGATAGGGAGTTAGCCATGATCCGTTCCAATGTCGACGATCTGGTGAATGTTGTGGAAAATCTCGCAACCCGAGTCCTTCAAATGCAATCACAACAAAATCAAAATTTGGTCCACGAACCAGGGATTGATGTCCTAAAGCAGCCAGCAGATATTCCCTTCGGTTTATGAGCGGAATACCTTCATGAAAGTCGACGATGGATAGCCCCCAGGAAAGTCCTAACACATGACTGCGACCAGTTGACACAGGACAGAATTAAAGGAAAGTCATCAATAGATCCCGAAACTCTCCAGGACTTACTTAAAAGAATCTAGATGTTGGAATATGCGGGCCCCGAATCTCTTCCAAACTACCAATATAACAACAATTTCAAATATCCAGAGAACAACAACCGCAAAGGTGGGCCTCCTAAGGACACTGGATCCTCTAATGCATCTGCCAACCAAAGTAGGCGGGGAGCAGGCAGGCCTAATGCCAACCAGCCTCGAAAAACAGTGTTGGGAGGGGGTGGGGAATTGCCCCTGGAAAAGAAATTGAATAAGGACTATCCTTTCAGAAGGGACAGAGTCCGTAAAATATTCAAGGACGCCCTGAGAAACGGTCTACAATTACCTAAATCAAAAAGACCACATGAAGCAAACATGACTGATGATCTCTTGTACTGCCCGTATCACAGAATGGTAAGTCATACCTTTGAAGACTGCTTTGTTTTCAAGAATTGGGTTGAAAAGCAATACAATGAGGGAATGGTCTCATTGGCCAAAGATGCGTTAGCAGAAAACCAAGCTACGATCGTCCGCTCCATTTGAACGAAAACTAAAACCCTCTGGGGCAGACGGCTCATTCTCCTGCTCCAGAAAATGACCCAGTCCACCGCAGTTTCTACGGGACACACGTAAACGTCTTTCCAAAAAGACAAAGAGAGTATTGATGCGCCGTGAGATCAAACTCAAAGGATTTTTGAATAAGCGCACATCTATGACCTCTAAGTTGTTAAACTGGGAAATAAAAGAAAATTGATGTAAAATTTTTTAAAAAAAAAACAAAATAAACGGTATGTCCTCAAGTAAAACGGGCACGGATGAAAACCCAAAAGGGCTTCGTGAGTAAAACCAGCAGGACTGCCAGCGAGTTTGGGAAAACCCGAAAGTGCGCAAACTTGTGAAAAAGAGACAAAAATACACTCGCATGTCCTCTCGACCTTGTGAGGAGAATATTCCCGCGTGAGATCCTTACGACTGACAAAGGAGAATCACACTTAGAAATCCTCATGAATCCTAAGGAGAAAATATACCTACGAGATCATTTCGACTCGTAGGGAGAAAATGTTTTTATGATACCCTTACGGCTCATAAAATTGAAAGTCTTACGTGATAGGGATCTAAACCTGTCTCCTAAGCCATCGCTCCCCAACGGGAAACGGCAAATGATGAGTCGCTCCTGGTACCATATTCCAGTACAGTGATGCAGATGCCAACAAAAATCCAAATCCACAGATTCCCAAACGGCGAATGATGAGCCGCTCCTGATACCATATTCCGGTGCAGCGATGCAGACGCCAACCGAAATCCAAATCCTTAAATTCCCAAACGGCGAATGATGAGTCGCTCCTGGTACCATATTCTAGTGAAGTGATGCAGATGCCAACCAAAATCGAAATCCCCCAAATTCTCTCAGCCCTATAGCCAGTCCCCAAATTGACTACTGTATACAATCTACGGGCTTAAATAATTCTCATCACGCCCATCGCCACAGCTACCACCAGCCCTGCGGTCGATCTCTACCATCGGAATTATGCTCTGTTTGGGAAGACCCACTCACGTGTCCTCACGATACATGAGGAGAAAAGAGCTTACGATATCCCCTCGACTCGCAAGAAAATACCTTCGTGGGATCCTTACGACTCACAAGAGAAAAACACACTTAGGGGTCCTCACCGCTCCAAAGGAGAAAATTCACCAACGAGATCCTCTCAACTTGTAGGGAGAAAATGCTTTTATGAGACCCTTATGGCTCATAAAATTGAAAAGCCTTAGGTGACAGGGGCCTAAACCTGTCTCATAAGCCATCGTTCCCTAACGGGCATGGCAAATGATGATTCGCTCCTGGTACCACATTCCAGTGTAGTGATAATGATGCCAAACCAAAACCAAAATCCCTAAATCCTCTTACGGCAAATGATGATTCGCTCCTGGCGCCACATTCCAGTTTAGCGATGCTGATGCCAAACCAAAGTCCAAAATCCAAATCCCATGCTGCATTGCCTCAAATTCAAGCGTCCCGCCAAACAAGGTAGAAATCGGACAAATCAAACTAAAGTCCCATTCGGAAGTGCTTCCAAGATCAAAAGTCCTGCCGGACAGATTGGTTAAACATAATAAAAAGAGCTATGCTCTGTTAAATTTTAATGAGGTAACACCTCACGTGCTCCCCACGAGAGCGCCAGAGCCAAACCCTTAGGATTAAATCCTGTGGTGGCGCCGCACGTGAAGCTCACGTAGGCGCCAATGCGCAAAGCTCAGGAACGCCTATCATATATAAGAATTAAATTCTTAAGTGGCGTCCACGTGCAAGACACGTGAGCGCCGGCACCCAAGTTAAAATCAAGTATAATTAAATTCTACATGGGGATATTTCCCTAAAATTTAGGATATTCTCTGTTAAACAGAGCCGTTGGATCAAAAACATAATGGTGATGATAAATCATCAAATAATAGAATTAGATTCTATTAGGAGAAAATATCTCCCAAATCTTTCTAAGTGAGAAAAAAACTCTCTGTTGGATCAAAAATCCAATGATAGAATCAAATTCTATTTTGGGAATATATTTCCCCAATCTTTCTAAACAAAAAAGGATTGCTCTCTATAAAACAGAGAGTTCTTGAATTAAAAATCCGATGGTGAGTCAAAATCACCGTTTGACAGAATAAAATTCTGTATGTGAGAAAATATTTCCCTAATCTTATTATAAAAATACAAGAAAATATATTTTGTAAAAAAAGAAATCACTGGATCAAAGATGCGACGGTGGATAAAATTCCCCAAATAATATTTGAGACCAATTAATTCAATTGGTATCTCTCGAATGAGGGATTTTCCCAAAACTGATCAACATTTTGCCTCCACTATATAAAAGATTCGAGACTTCAAGTCTCAGAAAGAGAGAACCCCACCTAAGCTTCTGCAAAAAAAAAAAGATAGAAACTGCAACTGAGAATTCAATTCTCCTTCAACGAATCCACTTGTTCTTTCAAACTCTAGGTAAAGAAAAAGAAGAGATCAAAATATCTCCTTTATCTAGTATAAAAGAAAATAATGTAAGTCTACGATAGCGCCCCGGCCGTCTGTCCGAGGCCAAAATGCGGAAACGAAAACTTTTTCTAAACTTGAAACCGGCACTATCGCAGACTTTAATCCCGGATCGAACCATTAACTTATAACTAACAACTAGAGAAGGGTTAGAAAAGCTATACCGATCGATCCGTGTCCTTCGGTCTTTGGCTACCAACCCATGCTCTTCGCGGCATCTCCGATCTCCGGTCTCCTCATCGGAAAGGGCACCACATCTTTGAGTCTTTTTACGGGCTCCCGCTTCGTCTGAAGCAACTCGGACACGAAGTTTGCTAGCCGACGTGTCCAAGGTGATGTAGAGAATATGTGTGATCACTTTGTCTCTTGCTTCCATTGATTCTCAACGCATGAGAGTGTATGGATGGAGGTTGAAGATAAAGCCATTAATGGAAATGGTGAGGTAGTGGAAGAAGAAGAAGAGGAGCCATTCTTTTTCTTGTGTTGTATGATAAAATGAGAGAGTGAGAGTGAAAAATACAAGAGCAAACACTCTCATATGGCTGCCCTTCTCTTTCATCCTCTCATTTCAACTCATAAATCAATCACATAATGTGACACATGCACAAAGAAAGAGATCATGAGTCACCACTTGTGCATGTGTCACAATTAATGCTCCTAATCATGATTTCTAGCTCATTATTTCCATTTATAAACATTAACCCAAATGTTTACAATAACAAAAAGATACGGCAATATCTAAAATAAACTCGTGACGGATCACAAGGATACCCCTCACCTGTATATACATACATGCATCCGCATTCCGACTGAATGCGAATGCGATGAGACTAAAGTAATCCAACAAATCTAATACTAGGATCCGGCTTAAACCAAAGCCCACTAGTATGATCTGCCCGATCATGATCCGTGCACTACTGCACGTATATGATCGAACCCTGCCATATATCATACGGCCTCTACAACGTTTCGCCCGAAAATTGAGAAACTGTCTGTGGGGGACTCTAAAGACCCGTCAATACTTTGGCTGTGGATTTAACCACTAGCACGTCAGTAGTACTAGCCGTACGTAACGGGCTACCACGTATTGACCAAAAGGGAAGTCGATGAGCGAACTCATCCTGACACCCTACTGGGCCTGTCAGTGACAATATCCGTACAGTCCGGTCCGTTCGTCTATGAGCATCGCATGTCAGGCCTAGGGGGTTGGTAAAAGTCAGACCCCTAAAAGCGGTACAAGTCGTGTCGGAGTATAGCCCAGAACACCCTGAGATACTACTGGAATACCTACCAGTAAATCTCCTGCCTTGGCCAAGGACTTCGTGTAATGGCTCTCGTAGACACAGCGCGATCTCACCCCCAATACCGGGAGAGACGAAACCCCTACCGATCCGCTCACTGCCTCCATGTGGCTCGGGACTGTACCCAACTAAAACCTGTTTGCACGACTCCTTTGAGCCGTGGTAGGGTAATAATCAAAGCACAGTGGGAACTCACACAAGACAAATGACGATCTCAAGTCGATGAACTAACCTGTACACATGTTACCAGGAAACTGCTATCTGACGTCATGTATAATACCAACTAGCACGTTCCCGGCGAGTCATGTCCGGTGTATTCATAACCCAATGAGCACCTGTACACATCTTAGGTGAACCAACTGACACCAATGGCTTGTGAGACCGGCCACCGCCCCTCGTCGGGGTCTCGACTGTATACACTAGTCTACTAATGGAATATCGATGCCCGGTCTCGAAACTCCCACTACTTGGGACCTTTTAAGGATGTGCTTATAGACCCCAGCTCCCACGCATATGATCGCCATCATACTGCTGGCCGTCAAGCAAGAATCCTATGGGCTCTATCAACGTGCAATAGCGACCTGTAATATCACCTAAAGCTGTACACAATGATAAAGATAAACCAGATAGCATACTATCATCTTGAGTAAGACTGTCCTACCGGTATAGGTCCTCCCTCAATCATTGCAATCACGTGCCTGTGATCCAATAATTGACTCTGAGGGCACTATATCCAACAATCTCCCACTTGCACTCAAGGCTAATTATTGCGATGTCGTATACTCACAGCCCGTGTGATACCGAACACCCAACTCCTCTATTAATCAGTTTCACAAAGCCCGTTTGCGAAACTATTGCTTTCGAGGAAAAGCCTCAGTGAGTGGATCCGTCCTAATGTTTCTTTCTATGTCTCTCTTTATCTCAAGTTCGTGGAGAAAGCCATCTCTCGAAATGAGTAATACCTGTCTTAGAATATGTCTAGATATCTGATGGGACCTAGTTCATAAATGAACTCCAAATCCAAACTTCTTAGACTGTAACGTCAACTGAATTTAATCATATCCTGCGTCATGCTTCCCTCAGTATCCGCTTGGACCACCTGTCCAAACTACTGCCCCTCGTCAGAGGGAAAACTATAACTCTGACAGTCACTCTGTCATCCAGGTCACCTTGGAAGCCTGGAATGATAACCGTCTCCCGAAAGAGGCTGTTATTATCATATCCCTAGAACATCCACTTATGTTCTAAAACTGCTTCCGAACGTTTCTCCAAGATAGGTTTAATATCAACTTATTATATCTAGTGAAAAAACAACATCTGGTGTGGTACTTGACATATCATGATTGACTCAATTGCCTAAGTAAGTGATATGTCAATCATGCACATCCCTCTCCCTTTTAGTCTGTAAGACACCTTTAGAGAGGGTGACTCCATCACCTGCAAGTATACCACCGTGCCAGGAGTCGTCCATTCTAAAACACCTTTAGAATGCTGTCTGAGTACCCATATTGGGAAACTACCCAAATCTAGATCTAAAACCATAGATCTAGTAACCAGAATGTCTGATATAAAATCCATGTCCTTTGTGGAGAAACCACTGTGTGACAACCAAAGTATAACCGATCGTAGTATAGGAATTTCAATTCCTACTCTGTGTATGTCATCCATGTACCAAGACATCACACCCTACTACCTTCTTAACAGATCCATCCCCTATTCTGATGAAGTCAAATCTATGACTGTCACATCAGAAATAGATGATCTTTCTCCGCTATATCTGCTTTAATCCATAGACATAAGCTACTTGTTCACTATACTTCCGCTGCTCCCACTGACTACGACAACCCCCTGGCAGAGTCATATACACGTGCACTTCTAGAGCTAGTTTAGAACGACGCTATACTCATCCTCCTGCCGGGTCTCATAGCCTGGAACAATAGTAGTGTCAAGCCTGGGTAAACAAGAACCTCCCTGTCACCGTCCTTGAGGCTACCGGAGTACCTCTCGGGTGTCTGAGGTAACCTACCATATCTGCGGAGTGGCTAATGGAATGTCAAACCCAATTGAATGTTTAGGTCCTATTAAATTTTCAGTAATCGTTTGCGGTTCTGGAATCACTTCCAGTTCTACCATACTCCCACTACTGTTTTCTGAAAAAGTCCATTTTACTAAAACTGTGGCGAGCCAAGAACAATATCACTATTGATCTTCCATATGGTAGATAGTCAACCCTCGTCATAGCCTGGGTCAACCTACAAACTGCCATTACAGAAACGTGCCTTGAGTTATCCAGAGTCAAGTTTTAAGCATAAGCCGGAAAACTCCCCGTACCTTAACATTGTTAAGATATGAACTATTCTATATCCAATATAGAAACAGAGACACTGATTTAATTGGAACCAGATTCAAATCATGCAGCTGTCTCCAGTGTATGTCAACTAAATGGAGAGAGGCCGATCAGCATTACTCAACTTAGGAATACATCCAGATATAGGTAACCTGAAAGAGAAGCAAGTTCTCATAATCATTACTATCAACTGAATACCATACACAAGTATCTACATCTTCGATCACCTTGAAGAATCCTGATACTTGCAATACCTGATTCTTTACTTTATTCTTATACCTATAACTTCTCAAAACTTAGACCTTGTATTTCTACGAAACACATGTCTAAGAACTAGAGAAGTCACAAGTGAACAGAATATAGTACAAGTACCAACCCCTCTGTCCTCATGGACACTGGACAACATACAATACTATGTATAAGTCCCCTGAGTCTAATAACTCATTCCCCGTGTGTCGCAGGTTGAAAACTGTACTTATGGTTAAGAAGAATTACACCACTGTTTAATGCTCATTACCTAACCATCCACTGATATAGGTAAATGTCATGGACATAATTTCAAAAAGTTATATCTCACTTTATAAAAATAAACGTACAGATATATCAATTTGAAATTGGTGCATAACAACGGATATTCAAAACCAAATATTTGCCGTCCAGCAAACAACCCAGGCGATTTCCTCAAATATCACCAATTACAACGAATCCCGATATAATGAGGATGATCACCTAATTCCCAATAACTTACTCCCACTTATCATCTATAAAACCATACAGATGTGAGAATCAAACCTGGTAAATACATACCCTGGAGTAAGGGCTAATTGGGAAATCAGTTTTCTTTTAACAATACACAGTGAAACTGAAACATAAAAATGTTTCGAAAGGGTATCTGGGTATTCCTAGTAATGCCTCTTCCATTATCAGATTCACAACTGTAACCGTATATTTCTTTGCCATCTCTCCAAATCCCTTTATATGTCTTTAGTCATTACCTTCTGTACACCACCTTTAGGCCAAATGGTTTTCTTCCTTCCCTACCGTTCGGCACCAGCCTATGGTTTGAAAGAAGACTATCCAATAAGCATAATGGGTGTACTCTCCTAATCCTAGGAGTACTCATAACCTGAGAGAAGGTGAAGATAAAAGACAACTGAATAAAACCTTATTCCTATTTCTCCTGAACCAGAATCCATCCCCGAACTGGAACAAGTCCCTTCGAGTTCGTATATAACCATACGATGGAGTATCCAATAAACTGTGGATCTTCGTAGTGATATGGAGAGTGTTCTGGAGAAATACAAAGGTGATGTAGGATTGGCGAAGAAATACTTAGTTTGGTCGTGAATAGCAGTCGCAATTTACTTTGCCCTCTTTCTAATCCCTTTATTTGTCTTAACTTATTACCTTATGTATACCATCATTAGGCTAATTGGTTTTCTTCATTCCCCATCGTTCGGCACCTGCCTATGGTTTGGAAGAAGACTATCCAATTAGCATAATAGGTGTACCGTCCTAATCCAAGGAGCACACGCAACCTGAGAGAAGATAAAAGGAAAAGATAACTGAATAGTCCTATTCATTTTCTCCAGAACCGGAAACCATCCTCGAATCTTGAACAAGTTCCTTCGAGTTCGTATATAACCGTACGATGGTTTTATCCAATGGAAGTGGATGTTCGTAGTAATACGTGGTGTTCTGGAGAAAAGGGTAAAAGCAGGAGTGGCAATGAGGTGTGCAACTCAGACAATCCAAAAGCCAGTGTTTTAAGAAGGTTCGGTCAACTTGGTCATTGAGTCATAGTCTAGGGTCGGGCTATGATCTTTGCCACAGAGAGAGAGAAAAGAAACACTCAGCGTGCACTCTAACCTAGATCAGAATGGTTATCAATTTATCTAATCAGGAAACCTCCCGCTGTATCGTCAAATTCTCCTCCAAACTTGAAAGAAGAATTAGTCGGGATCACCCAAGGAGTAAAAAAACTCATCAGTGAGAATCGGGATCCAACTATCATCACATGATAATGTGATGGAATCCACTCACGTTATCATACTCCAGAAGGTATGAACATATCAGGCAAGTTTCAGTTTCTTTAGAAACTCCCGATGTGATTTTTACCCCATGCTCTTATGACCTTGACTAAGGCCAACAAATTATAAGTCACATGTCAAGTTCTACCCGTCATTGTCCAGGTTAATTTGAACCCACCTGTACAAGCCTTTGACTAGGGCCAATAAGGCTGTACGACTGTCCCAAACCAACGCATCTATCTATACTGCAGAAAAGTAACAAATAGCTATCAAACACTTGTAAATGCACAGCAGCGCCCCGACCGTCTGTCCGAGACCAAAATGCGGAAACGAAACTTTTACGAAACTTGTAAACCGGCACTACCGCGCACTATAAAACCCGGATCGGGCCATTAACCTAATGCTAGCAAACATGAGAATGAGTAGGAAGCTATACCGAGCGATCCGTGTCCTTCGGTCTTCGGCCTCCGTCCCGATCTCCTTGCGGAATCTCCGGTCTCCAACTCCTCGTCGGAAAGGGCACCACATCGCCGGGTTCTTTTACGGGCTCCCAGCTCTGGACCGAGGCAACTCGAGCACGAAGTTGGCGAGTCGACGTGCCCAAGGATGCTGTAGGCAAAGTGTAGAATCCATTTGTCTCTATTGGGGTTGAAGTTGCCTTGATGAATGGAGGTGAAGAATAATGGAGATTATCTTAGGAATTTTGTAGCAAGCATGATATGAGATGAACTAGTTTTTCCCCACTCCAAATGAATTCCCTTCCCTCTCTCAAGGATGTGGCCGGCCTCACAAAATCAAGGAGGAGAAAAAATGTATCAAGGGGGGTGATCACAAGAGGAGAACAAAATGGTGAGCATAAGCCAAATCAAGCCTCACCTCAGAAAACCCTTCAATTTTCTCACCATTAATGCTAGCTATCATGAAGAAAAAAGAAAAGATGCTATATCTATCATAATCTCTCCATTTACAAGAAACCCCCTCCACAATGCTAATTTGCACAACTGCAAATTAGCCCCTCCATCAGAAAAATCCGGCCAAGAAGGAACATAGGAAAACTGGCCGAAACGGAATACAAATTGGCAACTTCAAAAAACTGATCCCGTAATAAATTACAGGAAAACCCCGCGACCGTATATACATACCCGCATTTGTATTCCGACCGAATACAAATGCAAAGAGACAAAATCTACACTGTACAATACTAGGATCCGGCTTAAACCAAAGCCCGCTAGTATTATCCGTCCGATCATGATCCATGCAATACCGCACGAATCTGATCGAACCCTGCCATACCTCTATACGGCCTCTATAGTGTTTCGCCCGAAACTTGATAAACTGTCTGTGGGGGACTCTAAAGACTCGCCAATACTTTGGCTGTGGATTTAACCACTAGCACGTCAGAGGTATTAACCATACGTAACGGGCTACCAGGTATTGACCAAAAGGGACGTCGATGAGCGAACTCATCCTGACATCCTACTGAGCCTGTCAGTGACAATATCCGTACAGTCCGGTCCGTTCGTCTATGATCATCGCATGTCGGGCCTAGGGGGTTGGTAAAAATCAAACCCCCAAAAGCGGTACAAGTCGTGTCGGAGTGTAGCCCAGAACACCCTGAAATACTACTGGAATACCTACCAGTAAATCTCCTGTCTTGGCCAAGGACTTCGTGTAATGACTCTCCTAGACACAGCGCGACCTCACCCCCAATACCGGGAAAAACGAACCCCTGCCGATCCGCTCACTGCCTCCATGTGGCTCGGGACTGTACCCAACTAAAACCTGTTTGCTCGACTCCTTTGAGCGTAGTAGGGTAGTAATCAAAGCACAGTGGGAACTCACACGAGACAAATGACGATCTCAGGTCGATGAACTAACCTGTACACATGTCACCAGGGAACTGCCATCTGACGCTAGGTATAATACCAACTAGCATGTTCCTGGCGAGTCCTGTCCGGTGTACTCATAACCCAATGAGCACCTGTATACATCTTAGGTGAACCAACTGACACCAGTGGCTTGTGAGACCGGCCACCGCCCCTCGTCGGGGTCTCGACTGTATACACTATTCTACTCTAGAGTATCGATGCCCTGTCTCGAAACTCCCACGGCTAGGGACCTTTTAAGGATGCGCTTATAAACCCCAGCTCCCACGTATATGATTGCCATCATACTGCTGGCAGTCAAGCAAGAATCCTAGGGGCTCTATCAACGTGTAATAGCGACTCGTAAGGTCACCTAAAGCAGTACACGATGATAAAGATAAACCAGATAGCATACTATCATCTTGAGTAAGACTGTCCTACCGGCATAGGTCCTTCCTCAATCATTGCAATCACGTGCCTGTGATCCAATAAATGACTCTGAGGGCACTATATCCAACAATCTCCTACTTGCACTCAAGGCTAATTATTACGATGTCGCATACTCACAGCCCGTGTGATACCGAACACCCAACTCCTCTACTAGTCAGTCTCACAAAGCTCGTTTGCGAAACTATTGCGTTCGAGGAATAGCCTTAGTGAGTGGATCCGCTCTGATGTTTCTTTCTATGTCTCTCTTTATCTCAAGTTCGCGGAGAAAGACATCTCCCGAAATGAGCAATACCTGTCTTAGAATATGTTTGGATGTCTGATGGGACCTAGTTCATAAATGAACTCCAAATCCAAACTTCTTAGACTGTATCGTCAACTGAACTTAATCAGTATCCTGCGCCATGCCTCCCTCAGTATCCGCCTGGACCACCTGTCCAAAATAATGCCCCTCGTCAGAGGGAAAACTATAACACTGACAGTCACTCTGTTAGCCAGGTCACCTTGGAAGCCTGAAATGATAACTGTCCCCTGAAAGAGGCTGCCGTTATCATATCCCTAGAACATCTACTTATGTTCTAAAACTGCTTCCGACCGTTTCTCCAGGATTGGATAAATATCACCTTATTGCATCTACTGCAAAAACAACATCTGGTATGGTACTTGACATCTCATGATTGACTCAATTGCCTAAGCAAGTGATCTGCCAATCATGCACGTCCATCTCCCCTTTAGTCTATAAGACATCTTTAGATAGGGTGACTCCATCACCTGCAGGTATACTACCATGCCAGGAGTCGTCCATTCTAAAACACTTTTAGAATGCTGTTTAAGTACCCTGATTGGGAAACTACCCAAATCTAGATCTAAAACCATAGATCCAATAACCAGAATGTCTCATATAATATCCAAGCCCTATGTGGAGAAACCACTGTGTGACGACCAAAGTATAACCGACCGTAGTATAGGAATTTCACTTCCTACTCTGTGTATGTCATCCAAATACCAGGACATCACACCCTACTACCTTCTTAACAGATCCATCCCCTATTCTGATGAAGTCAAACCTATGATTGTCACATCAGAAATAGATGATCTATCTCCGCTATATCTGCTTTAGTCTCTTAATAGACATAAGCCACTTGTCCACCAATGCTTCCGCTGCTCCCACTGACTATGAAAACCCTCTGGCAGAGTCATATAGTCATACGCTTCTAAAGCCAGTTCAGAACTTCACTATACTCATCCTCCTGCCGGGTCTCATAGTCTGGAACAACAGCAATGGCAAGTCTGGGTAAACAAGAACCTCCCTGTCACCGTCTTTGAGCATACCGAAGTACCTCTCGAGTGCCTGAGGTTACCCACCTTATTTGCGGAGTGGCCAATGGAATGTCAAACCAGATTGAATCTTTAGGTTCTTATCAAATTTTCAGTAATCGTTTGCGGTTCTGGAATCACTTCCAGTTCTACCATACTCCCACTACTGTTTTCTGAAAAAAAAATCCATTTTTATTAAAACTGTGGCGAGTCAAGAACATCACTATTGATCTTCCAGATGGTAGAAAATCAACCCTCGTCATAGCCCAGGTCAACCCACAAACAGCCATTACAGAAACGTGCCTTGAGTTGTCCAGTGTCTGGTTTTAAGCATAAGCCGGACAACTCCCCATACCTTAACATCGTTAAGATATGAACCGTTCTATATCCAATATAGAAACAGAGACACTGATTTAATTGGAACCAGATTCAAATCATGCAGCTGTCTCCAGTGCATGTCAACTAAATGGAAGGAGGCCGATCAGCGTTACTAAATTTAGGAGTGCTTCCAATTATGAGTAACCTGAAAGAGAAGCAAGTTCTCTTAATCATTACTATCAACTGAATACCATTCATAAGTATCTACATCTTCGATCATCTTGAAGAATCCCGATACTTGCAACACCTGGTTCTCTACTTTACTCTTATAGCTATAACTTCTCAAAACTTGGACCCTGTGTTTCTACGAAACACCTGTCTAAAAACTAGAGAAGTCATAAATAAACCGAATATAGTACGAGAACCAACCCCTCAGTCCTAATGGACACTGGACAACATACAATACTCTGTATAAGTCTCTTGAGTCTAATAACTCATTCCCTGTGTGTCGTAGGTCGAAAACTGTACTTATGGTTAAAAAGAATTACACCGCTGTTTAATGCTCCTTACCTAACCATCCACTGATATAGGTAAATGTCATAGACATAATTTCAAAAAGGTATATCTCACTCTATAAAAATAGATGTACAGATATATCAATTTGAAATTGGTGCATAACAACGGATATTCAAAACCAAATATTTGCCGTCCGGCAAACTACCCAGGTGATTTCCTCAAATATCACTAATTACAACGAATTCTGATATAATGAGAACAATCACCTAATTCCCAATAACTTACTCCCACTCATCATCTGTAAAACCATACAGATGTGAGAATCATACCTGGTAAATACATACCCTGGAGCAAGGGCAAATTGGGAAATCGGTTTTCTTTTAACAGTACACAGTGAAACTGAAACATTGAAATGTTTCGTAGGGGTATCCTGGTATTCCTAGTAATGCCTCTTCCATTATCCAGATTCACAACTGTAACCGTATATTTCTATACCACATCTCCACATCCCTTCATATGTCTTTAGTCATTACCTTCTGTACACCCTCTTAGGCTAAATGGTTTTCTTCCTTCCCTACCGTTCGGCACCAGCCTATGGTTTGGAAGAAGACTATCCAATAAGCATAATGGGTGTACTGTCCTAATCCTAGGAGCACTCGCAATGCGAGAGAAGGTGAAGATAAAAGACGACCGAATAAACCTTATTCCTATTTCTCCTGAACCAGAATCCATCCCCGAACTGGAACAAGTTCCTTTCGAGTTCGTATATAACCATACGATGGAGTATCCCAATAACTGTGGATCTTCGTAGTGATACGGAGTGTCCTGGAGAAATACAAAGATGAAGTGGGAGTGGTAATGAAATTCTTGGCTTGGTCGTGAATAGCAGTCGCAATTTACTTTGCCCTCTTACTAATCCCTTTAATTGTCTTAACTTATTACCTTCTGCACACCATCGTTAGGCTAATTGGTTTTCTTCATTCCCTACCGGTCGGCACTGTTAGTTATATGTATGCCCTAGAGGCCATTACTATACATTGGATGTATATTGTAGTGGATGCTGGGTCATATATAGGTAGGACTTTCTTGCTCGACATGATAGTACGCTATCTGGTTGCTCTTTATCTTAACATGTATACTTTCTGTCTCTCTGATTACATGTTGATAAAGCCCTTAGGATGTGTACTCGACTTCCAGGACTATGATGCAGATCATACTAGTGGGGCCTGGGTAGTCCATGAGTACATCCTTCAATGTTCCTAGTCGTGGGAATATCGAGACGGGGCATCGATATTCCAGAGTAGACTAGCGTATATCTTCTCGACCCATGCGATGGGCGATGGATGATCCCATATCCATTGGTGTTTGACATCAGAGATGGTATACGGGTGCTCAGTGGAGACTGGGTACACTGAAAGGACTCGCCGAGAACTCCCAGATGGTATTATACCTCACGTCAGATGGCAGTTCTCTGGTGACACTGGTACAGCTTAGTCTGTTGACCCGAGATCGTCATAGAGTCTTGTGTGTCTCCCACTGTGCTTTGATTTCCACCCTACCACGGTTCTACTGAGTCGTGCAAACAGGTGGTTTTTGGGTACAGTCCCGATTCACATGGAGGCAATGAGCGATAGGAGGGGATTCGTCTCTCCCGGTATTGGGGGTTGATGTTGCGCTATGCTCGACTGGCCATAACAGGAAATCCCTGGCCAGGGTTGCAGTGACCTACTGGTAAGTGTTATCATTAGTTTCACACATGTCATGGACTTCACGTCGGCATGACTTATCGAGCTACTGCGGTCTGACGTTTACCACCCCTAGGCGAGATATGCGACATATCAGACGAACAGACCGGACTGTACGGTAAGTGTTACTGGTTGGATTCACAAGAGTGTGAGCGGGCTTGCTCGTCGATCTTCTGATCGCTCAATACCCGGGTGGCCGTTAGGTTTAGCAGATCGCTTGCGGCTTGTGGGTGCTTGATATGATCATCATCTGCTGCCGGCGTATTGACGAGTCTTTAGAGTCCTACACAGAGGTTTCCTGGCTCAAGCGAAACGAAATAGGAGCGCATATGAGATATGTGCGGGACCGAGAATAATTCGTGTATATGATACCGTATTCCATTCTCGCGATCAATGTATCGATTGGTTATATGCGATATAACCTAGTTATCGAATCAAGGATTGATTCGATAAGCCGATACATAGGATTCGAGTCGGTTATATGTGATATGACCGGATCGTTAAATCAAGTGTTGATTTAATGATTTAATGTAGAATTATATATTTGATATATTACTTTGCATTAACTAGTATTGGTTCATTTTAAATGGATTTTCTCACTTGAATTGTGCAAGTTGTATATGTGATATACTTTTGTGCACTTGATTGTATCATGTTTGATGATACATGTTTACTTGGTTAAGTGTAAAGAATTAAACCATGGTTAAACTAATGATTAGGGTTTTGTTTATTCACTTATTATCTATTTATTTATTTATCATTCTTTTGGAAAAGATAAAGAAAGAATGGTGGGGTTTTTGTTTGCTAGTTGAAGCTTCATGAAGCTTTGACCAAATCCACCATTCTTGTCTCATGCTTAACCCTAACCATTAAAACTAACCATGGTCTATTCTCTACACTCAACCAAGGTTAGTAAATGATAAGTGTTGTTTTTATTTTCTATTTTGAATAACACTTATCATGTCTTTTCTTCTTCTTCTTCATCTTGAGCAAGAAAGAAAACCTAGCTACCATCAATGGCAACTAGTGAAAATGAGTGAGAAATCCAATTCTAAAGTGAACCCACCTCCTATTTCTTCATCCTCTACCTCTTGCCAAGTAGTATAGGATGTTTTCTTCACAAGTTTCATGACTTGGTGAAGTGGGAGCTTGATCTTGTGATGCCTCGACGTAGATCATCTTCGGCATCGAAGCCGACGACCAAGCCCGCCCATTTCTTCGATGGAGCCGATGCTAGAGTCCGGGATCCGATTTGGACAGCGGAGGGACATCGTCGCGGAGCTTAGGAAGCGGTGGACCGGATCTACAAAGGTTGTAGCTCCTTTCCTTTAGCATTTAAGTCGTTAACTTGCATCGCATAGCCTATAAATCTAGTTAACGATCCGTATTAGGGTTTGTAGGCACATGTAAAAATTGAATTAGCCATGTTTGATCACTTGTGAGACTTCATTAGTGTGCCCAGGAACCCCACAGGCACCTGCCTATGGTTTGGAAGAAAACAATCTAATTTGCGTAATAGGTGTACTGTCCTAATCCAAGGAGCACTCGTAACCTGAGAGAAGATAAAAGGAAAAGACAACTGAATAGTCATATTCGTTTTCTCCAGAACCGGAAACCATCCTCGAATAAATTCCTTCGAGTTCGTATATAACCATACGATGGTTTTATCCAATGGAAGTGGACGTCCGTAGTAATACGGGGTGTCCAGGAGAAAAGGGTAAAAGTAGGAGTGCCAATGAGGTTTGCAACTCTGACAATCCAAAAGCCAGTATTTAAGAAGGTTCGGTTAATTTGGTCACTGAGTCATAGTCAAGGGTCGGGTCATGGTCGCTGCCAAAGAGAGAGAGAAAAGAAACACTCAGCGTGCACTCTAACTTAGATCAGAATGGTTATCAATTTATCTAATCAGGAAACCTCCCACTGTACCGTCAAATTCTCCTCCAAACCTGAAAGAAGAATTAGTCGGGATCACCCGAGGAGTAAACCAACTCATCAGTGGGAATCGGGATCCAACTATCATCGCATGATAACGTGACGGAATCCGCTCACGTTATCACATTCCAGAAGGTATGCGCATATCTGACAAGTTTCAGTTTCTTTAAAAACTCCCAATGTGATTTTTACCCCATGCTCTTATAACCTTGACGAAGGTCAACAAATCATAAGTCACATGTCAAGTTCTACCCGTCATTGTTCAGGTTAATTTGAACCCACCCGTACAAGCCCTTGACGAAGGTCAACAAGGCTATACGACTGTCCTAAACCAACGCATCTATCTATGCAGCAGAAAGGTAACAAGCAGCTACCATACACTATGCCTTGACGAAGGTCAACAAACATAGCATGAATACTACGTGCTACCCGTCTGAAATGACGGAGGGCTACGAATGGTTTTTGGCGAAAAACCTTTAACGTAATGAACTTATATCGTTGAAGGAACCGGATAGCTTTTATAAAAATATAGTAACGAAAACCTTTGCTAAAGAGGTCACTCCCGGTGAAGGGATCTCGGCTCTTTCCCCGTAGAATGAGGTGCAGGATATTCCAACTGAATACCACGATGCAAAGCAAAAGTAAACGACTATAGTGAAGTTATTGCCCTGACGCAAACTTCTGTCCAAGGGGTCACTCCCGGTGAAGGGATCTCGGCCCTTGCCTCGTCGACTGAAGTGCTGGATATTCATAACCGAATACCACTGTGCAAAACAAAAGAGAACGCCCTTGCAATAACAGCTTTTTGAAAAATGTTCCAACAACGTCAAATAGGTTTGTTTAGCTTGCATTGATCCGAATCAACGTAGTCCCATCAATTGATCACACCACAAAAGAACGAAAATAATGATGTACGTATATGCCATCCGCATTCGCCACTGGGTCCCGTCATCACCCGTTAGGTTACTTAACTAACGACAGAGCGGGGACTGGACTAGCACGGATGCAAAACATATACAACATCTACTAGTATATATATCAATATATAATATTCGCTCAAGGCGTGATAAAATGCAACATCACAGAAATGTAACCAGCATCACAGAACAATACAGATATCTGGGATCCCCGGGTTTCATAGAGCCGCTACTGAAACCCGACGTTCCCCTGGTCGTGTAGATAGCCTGTGCAATAAAATCCTAGACCCCTACGGGCGCAGCAAGTTACCCGCCAAAACCTGAAGCGAGGCAGCCCCCTTCAACAACGTGAATGGACCACCCAGCACTTCACGGAATCCGGTAAGTTGGGCACCCCTCCTTGGGTCAACCTGTACTCCCTACGAGTGCGGCGAATAGCCCGCCAATTCTAGAGTGAAGCCCCTCCGTCTCAACGCCATGAGATGCGGGCTCGTTGCCCTCTAGAACCCGGCAATCCGTGCACCCCACCGCTGGGTAATCCTAGTACAGAAAGTAAAATATACAACGGGTACATTGACCTTAGCCCGGTCATGCCCCAAAAGAATAATATACAAACAGGCAGTGACGACAGTCCACATGTCGGATGCTCACCCCGCAATATCTAATGTACATATAAAACCAAAATGTACTAACATTGCATCCAGGCTATCCACCACGACAAATCCGCAACATCACAGCACAACACAGAACATCAATGTGAATGTCACGTTCGCAAATCCGTCTAAAAGGGCTATAGCAGTTAGACAGGATTTACCGATCAAGTGACATTCACGGTCGCAGATATAATGTAAATACTGTGAACTAACATGTTTAAAATTTTCGATCGACTAAATTTACCGAAGTGGGCCCCAAGCACTACTGTAGCACTCAAAGAAAATCTGGGCCCAAACAGAATATACAAAAAAAACCCATTTTCAAGTCAGAGAACCACTGTAGAAATCTGGTGCATTGATGACACTGTTCCGCGGCGGAACCGCGGCCTAAAGGGGGTTACGGCCGCATTTCCGCGGCTCAACATTGGCATCACGTGACCATTTTTCTACAGTGTTCACCAAAAACCCTGCACGTATTTTTCCAATATACCAAATAATTTTTAGAGCACGGGAAAAATTCGACAGAAACTGTGCTTGAAAATACGGTTTTTGGAAAATCCGTTCGATCGAACTTGTAAACACGTTAGAGCAAGCTAGACTAGGTTAATGGCGTGGCCCTGATACCAGTGTAAGTGCACGGCAGCGCCCCGGCCGTCTGTCCGAGGCCAAAATGCAGAAACGAAACTTTTACGAAACTTGTAAACCGGCACTACCGCGCACTATAAAACCCGGATCGGGCCATTAACCTAATGCTAGCAAACATGAGAATGAGTAGGAAGCTATACCGAGCGATCCGTGTCCTTCGGTCTTCGGCCTCCGTCCTGATCTCCTTGCGGAATCTCCGGTCTTCAGCTCCTCGTTGGAAAGGGCACCACATCACCGGGTTCTTTTACGGGCTTCCTTCTCTGGACCGAGGCAACTCGAGCATGAAATTGGCGAGTCGACGTGCCCAAGGATGCTGTAGGAAATGTGTAGAATCCATTTGTCTCTATTGGGGTTGAAGTTGCCATGATGAATGGAGGTGAAGAATAATGAAGATTATCTTAGGAATTTTTTAGCAAGCATGATATGAGATGAACTAATTTTTCCCCACTCCAAATGAATTCCCCTCCCTCTCTTAAGGATGTGGCCGGCCTCACAAAATCAAGGAGGAGAAAAAATGTATCAAGGGGGGTGATCACAAGAGGAGAACAAAATGGTGAGCATAAGCCAAATCAAGCCTCACCTCAAAAAACCCTTCAATCTTCTCACCATTAATGCTAGCCATCATGAAGAAAAAAGCAAAGATACTATATCTATCATAATCTCTCCATTTACAAGAAACCCCCTGCACAATGCTAATTTGCACAACTGCAAATTAGCCCCTCCATCAGAAAAATCCGGCCAAGAAGGAACATAGGAAAACTGGCCGAAACGGAATACAAACTGGCAACTTCAAAAAACTGATCCCGTAATAAATTACAGGAAAACTCCGCGACCGTATATACATACCCGCATTTGTATTCCGACCGAATACAAATGCAAAGAGACAAAATCTACACTGTACAATAGTAGGATCCGGCTTAAACCAAAGCCCGCTAGTATTATCCGTCCGATCATGATCCGTGATACCGCACGTATCTGATCAAACCCTGCCATACCTCCATACGGCCTCTACAGCGTTTCGCCCGAAACTTGAAAAACTGTCTGTGGGGGACTCTAAAGACTCGCCAATACTTTGGCTGTGGATTTAACCACTAGCACGTCAAAGGTATTAGCCATACGTAACGGACTACCAGGTATTGAACAAAAGGGACGTCGATGAGCGAACTCATCCTAACACCCTACTGAGCCTGTCAGTGACAATATCCATACAGTCCGGTCCGTTCGTCTATGAGCATTGCATGTCAGGCCTAGGGGGTTGGTAAAAGTAAGACCCCCAAAAGCGGTACAAGTCGTGTCGGAGTGTAGCCCAGAACACCCTGAAATACTACTGGAATACCTACCAGTAAATCTCCTGCCTTGGCCAAGGACTTCGTGTAATGACTCTCCTAGACACAGCGCGACCTCACCCCCAATACCGGGAAAAACGAACCCCTGCCGATCCGCTCACTGCCTCCATGTGGCTCGGGACTGTACCCAACTAAAACCTGTTTGCTCGACTCCTTTGAGCGTCGTAGGGTAGTAATCAAAGCACAGTGGGAACTCACACGAGACAAATGACGATCTCAGGTCGATGAACTAACCTGTACACATGTCACCAGGGAACTGCCATCTGACGCTAGGTATAATACCAACTAGCATGTTCCAGACGAGTCCTGTCCGGTGTACTCATAACCCAATGAGCACCTGTATACATCTTAGGTGAACCAACTGACACCAGTGGCTTGTGAGACCGGCCATCGCCCCTCGTCGGGGTCTCGACTGTATACACTATTCTACTCTAGAGTATCGATGCCCTGTCTCGAAACTCCCACGACTAGGGACCTTTTAAGGATGCGCTTATAGACCCCAGCTCCCACGTATATGATCGCCATCATACTGCTGGCAGTCAAGCAAGAATCATAGGGGCTCTATCAACGTGTAATAACGACTCGTAAGGTCACCTAAAGCAGTACACGATGATAAAGATAAACCAGATAGCATACTATCATCTTGAGTAAGACTGTCCTACCGGCATAGGTCCTTCCTCAATCATTGCAATCACGTGCCTGTGATCCAATAATTGACTATGAGGGCACTATATCCAACAACACTATGCCTTGACTAAGGCCAACAAATATAGCATGAATACTAAGTGCTACCCGTCTGAAATGACGGAGGGCTATAAATGGTTTTTGGCGAAAAACCTTTAACATAATGAACTTGATATCGTTGAAGGAACCGGATATCTTTTTATAAAAATATAGTAACGAAAACCTTTGCTAAAGAGGTCACTCTCGGTGAAGGGATCTCGGCTCTTTCCCCGTAGAATGAGGTGCAGGATATTCCAACTGAATACCATGATGCAAAGCAAAAAGTAATCGGCTATAGTGAAATTATTACCCTAACGCAAACATCTGTCCAAGAGGTCACTCCCGGTGAAGGGATCTCGGCCCTTGCCTCGTCGACTGAGGTGCTGGATATTCATAACCGAATACCACTGTGCAAAATAAAAGAGAACGTCCTTACAATAACAGCTTTTTGAAAAATGTTCCAACAACATCAGAATTGGTTTGTTCAGCTTGCATTGATCCGAATCAATGCAGTCCTATCAATTAATCACACCACAAAAGAACGAAAATATGATGTACGTATATGCCATCCGCGTTTGCCACTGGGTCCTGTCATCACCCGTTAGGTTACTTAACTAACGACAGAGCGGGGACTGGACTACCGCGGGTGTAAAACATATACAACATCTACTGGTATATATATCAATATATAATATTAGCTCATGGCGTGATAAAATACAACATCACAGAAATGTAATAAGCATCACAGAACAATACAGATAATCTGGGATCCCCGGATTTCATAGAGCCGCTACTGAAACCCGACGTTTCCCTGGTCGTGTGGATAGCCTGTGCAACGAAATCCTAGACCCCAACGGGCGCGGCAAGTTACCCGCCAAAACCTGAAGCGAGGCAGCCCCCTTCAACAAAGTGAATGGACCACCCAGCACTTCACGGAATCTGGTCACTTGAGCACCCCTCCTTGGGTCAACCTGTACCCCCTACGAGTGCGGCGAATAGCCCGCCAATTCTAAAGTGAAGCCCCTTCCGTCTCAAAGCCATGAGATGCAGGCTCGTTGCCCTCTAGAACCCGGCTATCCGTGCACCCCACCGCGGGGTAATCCTAGTACAGAAAGTAAAATATATACAACGGGTACATCGACCTCAGCCCGGTCGTGTCCCAAAAGAATAATATATAAACAGACAGTGACGGCAGTCCACATGTCGGACGCTCGCCCCGCAATATCAAATGTACAAATACAACCAAACTGTACTACCATTTCACCAGGCTATCCACCACGATAAATCCGCAACATCACAGCACAACACAGAACATTAACGTGAATGTCACGTTTGCAAATCCATCTAAAAGAACTATAGCAATTAGACAAGATTTACCGCTCGAATGACATTCACGGTCACAGATATAATTTAAGTACTGTAAACTAACATATTTAAAATTTTCGATCGACAAAATTTCCCGAAGTGGGCCCTAAGTACAAATCCAGTACTCAAAGAAAATTTGGGCCAAAACGAAATATTCCAGAAACCACATTTTCACACAAAAGACCGGTACAAGAAAAATGGTGCGCTGAAGACATATAACGGCGGCGGAACCGCGGCAAAAACGTGGTTATTGCCGCGGTTCCGCGGCGCTACAGTGGATTCGTACTCCCAAATTTCTACAGAGGTCTTAAAAACGCCTGTCTGATTTTCTGACATACCCAAAATAATTTTTAGACCACAAAAAAAATTCGACAGAAACTCAGAAAATGAAAATGCGGTTTCGGAAATTTTGATCGATCGATATTTTAAACACGTTAGAACAAACTAGTAAAGGTTAATGGCGTGGATCTGATACCATGTAAGTCTACGGTAGCGCCCCGGCTGTCTGTCCGAGGCCGAAATGCGGAAATGAAAACTTTTTCTAAACTTGAAACCGGCGCTATCGCAGACTTTAATCCCGGATCGAACCATTGACCTATAACTAGCAACTAGAGAAGGGTTAGAAAAGCTATACCGATCGATCCGTGTCCTTCGGTCTTTGGCCACCAACCGAAGCTCTTCGCGGCATCTCCGATCTCCGGTCTCCTCGTCGGAAAGGGCACCACATCTTCGATTCTTTTTACGGGCTCCCGCTTCGTCCGAAGCAACTCGGACACGAAGTTTGCTAGCTGACGTGTCCAAGGTGATGTAGAGAATGTGTGCGATCACTTTGTCTCTTGCATCCATTGATTCTCAACGCATGAGAGTGTATGGATGGAGGTTGAAGATGAAGCCATTAATGGAAATGGTGTGCTAGAGGAAGAAGAAGAAGAGGAGCCATTCTTTTTCTTGTATTGTATGATAAAATGATAGAGTGAGAGTGAAAAATACAAGAGCAAACACTCTCATATGGCTGCCCTTCTCTTTCTTCCTCTCATTTCAACTCACAAATCAATCACATAATGTGACACATGCACAATGAAAGAGACCATGAGTCACCACTTGTGCATGTGTCACAATTAATGCTCCTAATCATGATTTCTAGCTCATTATTTCCATTTGTAAACATTAACCCAAATGTTTACAACATCAAAAAGATACGGCAACATCTAAAGTAAACTCGTGACGGATCAGAAGGATACCCCTCACCTGTATATACATACCTGCATCCGCATTCCGACTGAATGCGAATGCGATGAGACTAAAATAATCCAACAAATCTAATACTAGGATCCAGCTTAAACCAAAGCCCACTAGTATGATCCGTCCGATCATGATCCGTGCACTACTGCACGTATATGATCGAACCCTACCATATATCATACAGCCTCTACAACGTTTCGCCCGAAACTTGAGAAACTGTCTGTTGGGGACTCTAAAGACCCGTCAATACTTTGGCTGTGGATTTAACCACTAGCACGTCAGTGGTACTAGCCATACGTAACGAGCTACCAGGTATTGACCAAAAGGGAAGTCGATGAGCGAACTCATCCTGATACCCTACTGAGCCTGTCAGTGACAATATCCATACAGTCCGGTCCGTTCGTCTATGAGCATCGCATGTCGGGCCTAGGGGGTTGGTAAAAGTCAGACCCCCAAAAGCGGTACAAGTCGTGTCGGAGTATAGCCCAGAACACCATGAGATACTACTGGAATACCTACCAGTAAATCTTCTGCCTTGGCCAAGGACTTCGTGTAATGGCTCTCTTAGACACAGCGCAATCTCACCCCCAATACCGGGAGAGACGAAACCCCTGCCGATCCGCTCACTGCCTCCATGTGGCTCGGGATTGTACCCAACTAAAACCTGTTTGCATGACTCCTTTGAGCCGTGGTAGGGTAATAATCAAAGCACAGTGGGAACTCACACAAGACAAATGACGATCTCAGGTCAATGAACTAACCTGTACACATGTCACCAGGGAACTGCTATCTGACGTCAGGTATAATACCAACTAGCATGTACCCGGCGAGTCATGTCCGGTGTACTCATAACCCAATGAGCACCTGTACACATCTTAGGTGAACCAACTGACACCAATGGCTTGTGAGACTGGCCACCGCCCCTCGTCGGGGTCTTGACTGTATACACTAGTCTACTAATGGAGTATCGATGCCCAGTCTCGAGACTCCCACGACTTGGGACCTTTTAAGGATGTGCTTATAGACCCCAGCTCCCACGTATATGATCGCTATCATACTGCTGGCCGTCAAGCAAGAATTCTATGGGCTCTATCAATGTGCAATAGCGACCCGTAATATCACCTAAAGCTGTACACAATGATAAAGATAAACCAGATAGCATACTATCATCTTGAGTAAGACTGTCCTACCGGTATAGGTCCTCCTCAATCATTGCAATCACGTGCCTGTGATCCAATAATTAACTTTGAGGGCACTATATCCAACAAATAAGGGTTTAACCCTTCATAAAAAAACTCAGTTCTTCCTCTTATCTGAGATTTGCAAAGAAAATTTCCCCACAAGTTGAGAATTTAATTCTCATCGGGGCAATTTTGTCTTTCAAACTCAAAATTTAGGGGAAAAAACCAGATTAAAAGAAGAGCTTATGTTCTAGCAATTTAATTCCTCTGAAGATAGGGTTTATCCGTAAAAAACATAAGAACTTAATTCTTAAAGAAAACTTGATCCCAGATCTTCAAAACAAAAATCTTGGTGATCATTAATGGTCAAAATGCCATCAACAGAGATTCAATCTCTAAAAAAGAAAAGAAATTAGCACCTCACGGGAAAAACACGTGAGCGCCCAAAAGATTCCCAAAACAAAGGAATCAGCGCCTCACGTGCTTCTCACGTCGGCGCTCAAAACAGAAGGCCAGCGCCTCACGTGAAAGACACGTGAGCGCTGAGTAAAAGTACTTAGCACTCCATATATAGCCAAAATTGCTGAGTGCTTAGAATTGATTGGGCGGTGCCCAGCGCCTCATGTGAAAAATACATGGACGCCCAACAAAATAAAATGAGACAGCGCCGCACGTGCTCCTCATGTGGACGCCATATAAAATGGCTAGCACTATATATATTCAGTCAAAAGGACTGAGTGCTTAGCACTGATTGGACAGTGCCCATAACTGAAGGCTTCACATGATACTCATGTGAGCGCCGGACAAGTGCTTAGCACTTTTGCATAAAAAAGGGGGCTGAATAAACAGAACCCAAATAAGTGCTTAGCACTTTTGAACAAAAAAATAAACTGAGCAGACCAAGCCCAAATTGGCTAAGTCTCTGAAAAGTTTTTTCTTGCAGCTGAGCCCAAATGCTCTGTTGTTGGATCTTAAATAAAAATGATCCTTAAAATGTTACTAAGTTGATCTTAGTCTCAAATAAGACTAACATATCCTTAGTTAAAAATAAATTGAGCCTAAATGCTCACATATTTAAGTTGGTCTTAATCTCAAACTATATTAACGGTCCTTAAATAAAACAAAAGATTTTTGAACTAAAGGAATATATATAACCTAAGTTCAAAACCCAAACCTAAATCTAAAATATACGGATTTAGACTGATCCGTGCCCTACGGGAGATGACATAAATTAGTCTCCGTATACAATCCACGGGCAACCCAAAATAAAACAAACACGACCCGACACGAAATGAACTTCCGGAGCAGAAGAAAGTGGTTATCGCAACGCGATAACATAATTAACTGCAGGGGCTTGCGCCTGCAGGGAAAAGCGTCCCCACAATCAAAAACCCTTCACAAATGAGGAGGAATCTGATGAAGTCTGTTATAACGGTCACATCTATCCAAACCTCCGATATACGGTGCCATAAATCAACTTGGTATTTTCATAGAGGTGGATGGATATGTCCAAATAGCATCTGCCCCCAAATTCAGGCAAGACAATCAATCCCAGTTCGTTTCTGTTTTCGGCGGTAAATAGATCCCGGCACGCCCGGTGGGACATTTTCCTCTTTCCACTCCACACTTCATGTGTCGTGTTTCACGAACAAAATCGCGGTTCGCTATGATTGCCCTTGGATTTGAGGTACTAAAATTTGGTGTCTTGCTCCTGTGCAGAAAATCAATGGCTTCTCAATGCACCGGATGCAACAGCAACTCTCGCTCCACCCCAACAGGTGGAGTGACCTATGGGCCTAACGCAACCTCTATTTTTTCAGTGCCAGTAGAGCAAGTCACACAAGCCACTACTGGATTGTTCTTTAGGACCATACTCCTATCTATGAGTTTTGGTGCCTCAGCGCTACAAGAGGTAACTCCTAAAAGGTCGGTCTTCGATCAATTGGCAACCACAATGTCCCCTCTCAACGGGCCATCCAAATCTGGCGTCTCAGTCTTCAACAGGCTGAGCAAGAATTCAAACGGGCCCATAAAGAAGCTCGTGATACCTTATTAGGCTACCCTAAAATAGCTAGCCCTCCTAACTCCTGCTAACGGCGAAACCATCAAAAGTGCTTCCCCCATCAGAAAGTCGGTCTTCGAAAGATTGGTCGACCCTACTCAAACCTTAACAAGGACGTCGGTCTTCAACAGGCTGATGCCGATTGAAGCACCTCAGCAAAAATAGGGGCATAATGAAGCTGACTTCAAAAATAAAGCGGTCCTTTCAGCGAGGCACGCTCGACGTCTCCACTGGCGCCGAGTGAGAGAAGATGAGGGCAACTCCCCCTCTGGATTCACCCTACCAGCTCTAATGGTGGAAGTCGATACTGCTGTTCCAACCGGGAATAGCTTTGATCCGCTTAAGAGGGTGCGCAAAAACTCCCTAACGGCGGTGCTTAAGAAATCGCCCCCACCTGCAGAAGTTACAGTGCAGGCAAAGCCGGAGTGGCATCATCAGCGGCTCTCCTCGCAAATTCATAGGGTCTGGCAAAAATTCCAGGACTCTATGATTGACCAAAACTACCCTCATTCACCAAAGAAATCGAAGGCTCGACAAGAAAAAGACCAATCCTCCGCCATACAATGGGGGACTTCTGCTAAACAGGTGAATGTCACAATGGCTCCTTCAATTCCAATCTCTCATAAAAGAACGAGGCTGGAGAAAACTCTACCTCCTGCGGCAAATTCCAAAGGCGATAGATCTACATGCCCCAAGTCTGGGGGCATAATCGTCCATACGGTCTATATGACCAATGGGCAAGAAAGGAGCCGTGCTTCAGTGAGTCACCGACCGCAAACTCGGCCACTGACAAAGGCTCAAGAGCAACAACAAAAGCTCCAGGAAATGCTGAACAAAATGACGGCACTCACTGGACAGAAAACAAGTCCGGACAAAGAGTCCGAACAGTGCCAAGAGCAAGAGACCGATACAGAGTTTCTGGGAAGGGTGCTCGAGAGGAAGGACAAAGAGGCTGCTGAGCAAGCTACTAACATGAAGCAAATGGCTCTCTTGTTCTAAGACATGGTTGAAATGATGATCCAGCCAGAACCCCCGGCTAAAGATCCGTCGATAATCATCGAGGATGACAGAGAAGAAAAATCAAACCCTCCTTCGGATTTATCAGCGGCCAAATAAGAAACAATCTCCAAGGCCGCCCTTGATGATTACATTGCTCAATAAATAAGAGCTCATCAAGCTAATGAAGCTGCTAGCAAATCGTCAGAGCTGGGTGACCATATCCAGGCTGGTATGATCAAATCAAGTATCTGTTGGGATATACGATCCCCAAGTTCCATATATACAAAGGGACAGGCAACCATCATCTACAAGTCGCGCAATTCAGTGCTCTGTGCGGCAACACTGGAGGCGATGACAAACTGTTGCTTCGTCAGTTTGTTGGCAGCCAGTCAAAAACGACCTTTGAATGGTACTCGGAGCTCCCAAATGACTCCGTGAAAACATTCACAGAGATGGAACTGTTGTTCACACAGCGTTTCACCAGCATGAGCGGACATACTCCAATCACGGCATTAATCAATGCCAGGATAAAGCCGGGAGAAACCTGGGTCTAATATGCGATCCAGTGGCGGAACCTGTGGTCAAAGTGCGAACAGTGCATTGAAGAGTCTCATGTTGTAGGCATGTTCATCGAGACCCTTGATCCTCAAACAACTGTGTCCCAGTTCATGACAATCTTCAAACTAACCACCTTCCAAGCTCTGATAGATAAACTGGCCCAAATGGACCAGATGGGACATGGGCTTTCCTCCTCAAATAAGTACCCTCGAAATAACAAGGGTAAAGGGAAAGTAGCCTTCGTTGCCAATAAGCAAACCACAACCGAATGGCCCAAAACCGGCTGCTCGCTAAAACAATGCACGTCCGCGCCCATCCTTGGAAGAAAGATTAGGACGCGCTTACTCTTTTCCCCACAACAAGATGAGGAGACTATTCGAATTGGCAGTGCGTAATAAACTCATCACATTACCAGACACGAGGCGTCCACCGCAACCCGACAACGTCAATAACCCTAACTACTATTCCTATCACAGAATGATGAGCTACCCAATTGAAGATTGCTACGTCTTTAAAAACTAGGTCGAAGAATAGTATCAATAGGGGAAATTCGCATTTTCTAATAACTGGAGGGTAAACCAACCCCAGAAGCATACTCTAAAAAAGGTGGATACGGAGGAGGCATCATGCTCACTCGTAGAAGAAACTCCATGGGAAGTCGTTCTTTCAGCAAAAACCAAAAGAATACTGAAAGATCTACAAGCATGTCCAGCAATCAGGTTGAAAAACCTACTTGAACCCAAAATTATCAAAGGGATGTTGAAAGCTCGTCCCACACCGAAAATTGTTGATAAGCGAAAAAACCCCAAGTCAAGCCTTCAAAGTCTTCGAAGAAAAAGAAAAAGACCAAGAAGCCTGTGTGGCCTGCCGAGTATAACGACAAGCGCACAGATCTACAAAAATATATTGACGCGCTGGAGAAGTACAACCAGAAGGCGCAGACACCGGTCATACTCGAAGAGTTCCTTAAGCATATTCTTGAGGACAAAAATAGTGACAACGATGAGGGAAATGACTCATCAGAAGATACCGAAGACCATGTAGCAAGTTGCCACATGGTCTCCCATTCATCGTTATATGACGAAAAGGCTCTTTCAGCGTTAGAAAACAACGCAGAGAAACTGGGGGAAGAATCGGCGCTAAAATCCCTGTAACTACTAGAAGACCCGATCGAGAGGCTGTTAAACGAAGCCTTTCAAAAAAGCAAAGTTGGCCGAGAACGCGAGACAACAATATATGAAAAAGCTAAGCGTCAGCGTTAGGATAAAGAAGCTGCGGCGAGAACGAGTCATAAAGTACTCCGACCAAACTAAAGCACACATTCTATAAATAAGAGCAGGATCAAAACAGAGAAGCGGTTCGCCAAAGCCCTGTCAATGGGGATAAAGCTGCCAACTCTCATAAGGAACACTCCCGGGGTCATATGCCTCGATGAAGAAGAATCATATTCAGACTACTGCCTATATCATCGGAGGGTCATCCACCCCACCGAGGAATACAGTGCCTTCAAGAAGTGGTGGTAAGGATATGTTGCCCATCAAAAACACTTCAAGAGAATGAAGCGCGAAGCTCGTGACCATCAGCGGAAAAATAGTGCGACAAACGCTTATGAAGAATCGACTGGCAATTGTCATATGATTGGTACCAGTTCAGAAGGGGGAAATCTTCAAGTTCTTATCTTCGGGAGCAATTCTGAGGACGAGACACCCCTCAGCCCTCTCTTCAAAGACTCCCCCTCCGAAAAAGAAGAGGAGGAGAAGAACTGCGAGAATATTCAGCTGCATAACTGCACACTACCTGAGAAGAATCTCGGACCTACGAACAAAGGTTCGAGCAAAAAAGACAAAGGGAAAGAAAAAATCTTTAAGGAAATTGCCTTCGATAAAGGAGTTGTCAAAGAGCTCACAGTAAGGGACCCGCCTAAGAAAAATAAGGTGGATTACAACGTCTTAGCACATTTGAGGAAAATACCCTCGGAACTGAGCATATTGGATGATCTCCTCCTGTCCAAAGAGGTACGAGATTCTCTGATCAAGGCATTACAAGAACCCGATCGGTTCCAAGCTTTCTTCGCAGAAGAGAAGATGAAAAATGAACTGGCAGAGGTCCACATGGCTTACATTACATTCAGCGATGAAGATCTCCTCCTCGGTATGTGCGAACATAATCGCCCGTTATACATCACTGGGTACTGCCACGACATCAAGATAGGGAAAATTCTTGTCGACAACGGATCATCCATCAACCTTCTCAACGTGATGGTGTTGAAGAAAATTTGCATGAACATTCAACACCTTACCCGAGATAAAATTACCATCTCCGGATTAGACTCACAGTCGTCACGGACACTTGGGTCCGTAATACCGACGTTACGCTTTGGGTTGCTCGTCACTAACATCAAATTTCAGGTCATTGACGCCAAGACTTACTATAACGCTTTGCTCGGCAGGCCTTAGTTACACGAGTACAACATCATCGTTTCTACACAACATCAGTGTATGAAATATTTCAAAGATGGTTCAGGGTACGCCGTCACGAGAGAGCTAAATCCGTTCTCCGTAAACGAAGTCCAAAAATACGAAGACGCAAAGTTCTTCTAACCAGACTTCAAGGATACTGAAAGGTGCCACAAGCCAAAGAATAAACAGAAATCCGTCGCCACTACCCCGATATTCAGGAGCGATACCAAGGAAGACGAAGAAATAATCTACTCAGGGCAACCCCAAAAAGAAAACAATAAGCCTAGACCATCTACTCCTATCTTGGTCTTTGGCAGAGACTCGGAGGACGAGACCAATGCAATGTTCTCCATCCGCCTGTCAATACAAACACTTGCCGAAGCAGATAAGAGTCTACAAATTACAATAGCTCCGCCTCGGCATTACAAGGAACTTGATGTGCTCGATACATACAGCGTACAAGAACTGTAAACCTTCTACGTGCCTCCTAGGCAAAGAGGTGAAAAGGCAATCCTCTTTTACTAATCTACAGAGACCAAAATAGAAAAAGAAGTTTGGCATGGCTCCGATTTTGCACTCGACAGGCTTCAACCCATCCGTCTGCTAAGATATTACGTGGAGGGATTGAAATGGCTGTTAAGATGCCAAGGTGTACCTCTCGAACAAACTGTTCGACAAGCCCAATTTTACAAAAATATTTGGGATATTCCTGGGACTCAGCAAAGGATGCCCAATGGGAAGATGGAGACAACCGGGCTCAGATACGTTCGGTCCAAGAAACGGGAGCAGATATACAGTTGTCGCACCGTAAATAGCTCAAGTGAATGGGAAAACGCTCTTCCAAATAGTCGTGACGTCAAATTAGAGCGAGATCCCGCTCTAAAGTCGTTAAGTCCGTCGCTGGAAGAACAAATTGATAAGTTAATAAAAAAAGCTTGCCAAACGAGCCGGGACAATCACAGCCGCGAAATGGCCATTTATGAAAAGGCCAAGACGCAGCGTCTCAGTCAGCAATTTGCGAAGAAAGTAGACCGTAATGCTTTTCACCCCCGGCCCGCTACATATTCTCTCGAAAAGGGAAATCCCCGAAATGGAGGCAAAAACAGGGCCAAGAACGAAAACAACGTTCGAAAACAACAAAGCGGATCAAAGACGCCGCTCAATCGAGAAAATCCTGATTGGAGCCCATCCTTTATAAAGAAGATGGATCGGAAATACTCTTTCCATCAAGATAAGACAAGGAAAATATTCAACTTTGTCATGAAGCACCAAATGATGACACTTCCGGAGTCTCGGCACCCTGAACAAATAAACGAGGTCCATCATCCGGATTATTGCTCCTATCACCGAGTAATAGGTCATCCCTTGAAGACTGCTTCACCTTCAAAGACTGGGTAGAAGACCAGTATCAACAAGGCAGGTTCACTTTATCCGACAGCTAGAGGGTAACCCCGCCGCAGAAGCATGAGCCAAAAAGGACATATACAGTAAGGATAGGACGGGTCAACATCAAGAATGGAAGCGAACTCGTACCTGCCATATGATAACACTCTCAAAAGAAGGAGGGCACGAAACTATGAATGATCTCTACAGGTGCTTCGCAAATGAAGACGAGGACGAGATAGTCTCAGAGTTTCCACCAGCACCAAAAGAGCTGGAAGATGGGATACACACTACGACAGACAATCTAAGAAAAATTGACTTAGGGACGGAAAATGATCCGAGGCCAATGTTCGTCAGTGAGCTACTATCAGAAAAACAGGTGGCCACGTTAAAAGACATGCTCATGCAATATAAAGATTGCTTCACCTGGAACTATTCTGAAATACCCGGTCTAGATCCAAAAGTGGAAGTATATAAACCGGCTATATCGCCAGGTATAAAGCCGATCAAAAAGGCGCCAAGAAAGATGCAACTCGAACTTGAAAAGAGTATCAACGGTGAAGTCAAGAAACTAATCGACTTTGGCTTCAACTAGAAGTTCAATATCCCGACTGGATCGCTAATATTATTCCAGTGATGAAGAAAAATGGGACGGCTCGCTTCTACGTGAACTTTCGGGGCCTCAACAAAACTTGCCCGAAGGACGACTTCCCAGTGCCCATTACTGAGCTAATGATTGATAACACGTCTACCCATAAGATATTCTCCTTCATGGATGGATCTTCAGGATATAACCAAATAAAAATGCATCCACAAGACCAGAAGTATACCGCCTTTCAGACCCCATTGGGCATATTCTACTATAAAGTGATACCCTTCGGTTTGAAGAACGCTAGTGCTACCTACCAGAGGGCCACGAAAAAGATCTTCAAAGACCTCATCCATGAGATTGTTGAATGTTACATCGACGACCTTGTGGTAAAGATTAAATCTTACGATGAGCATTGGGAACATCTAAAAATAGTGTTCCAACGTCTTCGGAAATATAATCTGAAAATGAACCCCCTAAAATGCACGTTTAGAGTTTCCTCAGGCAAATTCCTAAGATTCATCATATGTCACCGAGGTATCGAAATTGACAACTCAAAGATCAAGGAGATTATGGAAATGCCCACGCCAAGAACTCCCAAACAGCTACGATCTTTTCAAGGAAAGCTCGCGTATATCCAGTGGTTCATAGCCAACCTCTCCGGAAAATGTCGTCCCTACATTCATTTGATGTAGAAGGGGATCCCGTTCATCTAGGATCAAAAGTGTCAAAACGCACTGGACGAAATCAAGCAATACCTGCAAAATTCGCCGGTATTGACCTCTCCAATTAAGGGAAAATCCCTTATCCTATATACAACAGCCCTTGAGGGTTCTCTAGGCGCATTGTGGGCATAAGAGAATGACCAGGGAAACGAGAGAGCTCTATACTATTTGAGTTGGGTTCTCCTGGGGGCAGAAAACAACTATTCCCCTTCGAAAAGTATTGCCTGGCACTGATCTTCGCAATAACGAAACTCAGACATTACGGCTTGGCACATGAGGTTCATCTCATATCGAAGGTAGATCCTCTGAAATATTTAATGTCGAGGGCCATACTAACAGGAAGACTTGCCAAATGGGCTCTCCTCCTGATGGAGTTCTCGATAATGTATCGTCCCCTCAAAGCAGTGAAAGGGCAGGCCATTACCAACTTTCATGTGGAGCATCCGATACCAGCCGACTCCCCATTAAATTGCGAATTGCCAAAAAAACATGCATTCGACGCAATCAACGAAGAAAATGACTCCCAATGGGAACTCTACTTCGATGGAGCAACATCCGTGAAGAGGCGAAAGCAAAACACGCCCATAATCAAAACTGGGGTGGGTCTTATCTTCCTGACCTCGTAAGGAGGGATATTGCGTTACGCCCTCTCCTTAACAGAGTCAAGGACATAACGAAGCTGAATATGAAGTTTTGATAGAAAGTCTCGAGATCGCTATTGACATGGGGATCAGAGAACTCTTCGTATATTGAAACTCCCAGCTGATCGTAAGCAAACTAACTAGGCTCCTTGAGTCGCGGATCGGCTTGGATCTCTTACTCCGTTGAAATCCGGCGTCGCTTCTAAAAGTTGAAGACTCTCTTGCTTGAATGGTACTCGAGATCTTGATCTTGATTTTGAATTGGAATTAGGGTTAAGGTTTGAGGCACAAGTTGTGTCACTCAACTTGTGGGTAGAAGATGGTGGATGATTCTTGAACAACCTCAACCCTAGATCTAGGCTCCTTTTTATAGAACTCCAAACCCTAGATCTAGGATTTGAAATTTGAATTTTCTCTCCAAAAGTTTGTTAAGAGAGCCTTCTAGAAATAGTTTGTTAAGCCGAGCCTTCTACATGCGCCACGTGGAGCTTCTGGGGTCTTCTGGAAGCTTTGGCCGTTAGAGGAGACACGTGTACAAAATCTGGAGCTTTGATCACATCATCAAGCCGCGGATCCGCGGCGCCAAGGGGGTTTGGGCCGCGGATCCGCGGTCCTTTGAAGGCCTTGGGGCTTGTGTCTTCTTCTGATGATTTGGGCTGACATATGGGCCTTGTTCTGATATGTTGAATTTTATTTGGCCTTCTGTATCGCTACCAGATCTTTAGCCTTTGAGTTGGCATATCAGCACTGTTTTCACAAATTTTGGCTTGGTTTCTGCAATTTCCTACACAGACTTCAAGACAAGAGTTGCGCTATATAAGAATGGTGCGATGCTATGATAAACACACAATTTCCCTAAAAGTGCCGGTTTAAAAGTCTAACACATGCAATCTGGTATTTCAAAGATGTTTTGCTAATATGTGCAATATGAATACCGAACACTTCTAGATGAGTGCAAATGATAGGGAAATTGCCGTGTTTAAAATGCAGTATTTTCGACTGATAAATTCCCCCAAACTTATTTTCGATCGTCTCGATCGAACTGTTTTATTAAAAAGAGAAGGAGAAAATGAAGAAAGAGAAAAACTAACTAGCACACTTTCGTAGGCAACACGATTGCACTGAGCACGTGCAACAAGCCTTTAAACCTCTAGGTGTCCCTAGTAGGAGGAGTGTTGTCTCTTGAGGGTTTTCAGCGGATTGCACCCACAAAATCCAATAATAAAAGGAAGATCATGAATATTACATTTAAAGACAAGAATCGTGAAAGAAAAGCCTTGAAAATTAGCGTTTCCAACTAAGCTAGTTTTTCGGTTGTCATGAGCCCTATCTTAATGATCATGAAAAGATGTCAGAAATCACGTCCTCCCTCAATAAAACATCGTCTTATTCTTCATTCCTATCTTTCTTCCAAACATCGATCATATCACCCTGCGTGTGTGTAAAGGACATCCCTACACCCGGAGAATTCAATTCAAGCTATCATACTCTTGCCCATCAGCCTTAGTACTTTTTAATTAATGAATATTTAAATGAATTTGCTCACACACTTTCATGCGACCGTTAATACTTCTTGAGGTACTAACCGACCGATTACTCATGTGCTTGCTTATTTGGTGTATTTTCCTTGTTTTGCACCACCTCAGGCATAGCAGTGACTCCCACACCAGTTGGCCTTAGGGCACTAGGTGAAGAGACACCCTCGCAATATATTTTTTATTGCCCTTGGTGATAACAAAACCAGTGTCCATTTTTCTCACCACTTTATATTTTATTCATTTTTTTTATATTTCCTTCATACATCGGCTTTAAGACAAGAGCATTTCAAGGTATCCTCTACTATCCCAGGCTTCAAGACGTGTGTAAGTGCGAATAGCAGGGTATCAACATTCAAAATGTTTGGCTTCCAGAATAGAAACTATTTTTCAGACTTATTTTTATCCTCAGATTAGTGACTTCCTTTATCATACTAACCCTTGGGACAACGGCTCATAACTACTTATTACTAGTTCGTATAAGGAAACTTCTAATTTTCTTAGTTTTCTTAAATTTTTCTAATCTCATGGATGTAATTGTTCACTATCTAATCTTTTATTATCTTATTAATGTACAAAAATGTTAAATATTAAATATTTTTATATTTTTGAAAAAATTTAAATTTTTATGAGTTTTGAAATTTTTTGAATTTTTATGGATTTTGAAATTTTTTTAAATTTTTATAGGTTTTTATGAGTTTTGAAAAAAAAAATTTACAAAAAATGATGAGCCAAAAAATTTTTACACAAAATTTTTATGGGTTTTGAAGATTTTTATATTTTTATAAGTTTTTAAAATTTTTAAATTTTTATGGTTTTTTTTTTAAAAAAAAATGTTTTGTGCTTATACAAATGATATGCAAATGATGCAAAACTAAGCACAAACCTCCCCCAAACTTGTTTTCAACAATGTTCTCACTGTTGCCAACCGCTATATCTACAAAACCTGTAAGCCTGGGAGGAATTTATTAGTGGGGGAAAAATATATAAGTGAAGATCCTCCCCCAAACTTATTCTTTTCACTCACCTCCATTCAAAAAGATGATGCAGTAATATACAGGACATGGAGGTGAGACGGAGGAATTTTAATCAAGATAAAATGGCTCCTGTAAGAACAGGAGCTCCTCCGTGGGGTCAGTGGAAAAATACGGCTTTAGTCTATGTCCATTCACTTTGAAAAATATGTCGTTTTTAACATTTTCTACCTCTACTGCCCCGTGCGGGTATACAGACCGCACAACAAAAGGTCCCTTCCACCGAGATCGAAGCTTACCCGCGTGAAGGTGTAGTCGTGAATCATAAAGAAGGACATGCTGACCAGGTGTAAATGTTTTCCTCAAAATGTTTTTATCATGAAAAACCTTGGTCCTATTCTTTACGATTACAGCATTATTATAAGCTTCATCGCGGAGTTCGCTTAGCTCATTTAATTGCAGCTTCCGAAAGTTGCAGGCTTGGTTTAAGTCAAAGTTGATTTCCTTAATAGCCCACAATGCTTTATGCTCAATCTCGACAGGTAAGTGACATGCCTTCCCAAACACTATCCTATATGGAGACATCCCTAGGTCGGTTTTAAATGCATTTCTGAATACCCAAAGAGCATCCGTCAGTTTGGTCGACCAATCTTTTCTATTCTTAGCAACAGTCTTCTCCAGGATTTGTTTGATCTGTCCATTCGAAATATCAGCCTGCCCGCTCGTTTGGGGATGATAGGGTGTAGAAAGTCTGTGGTTGATTCCGTATTTCTGCATCAAAGTCTCGAAAGACCTGTTGCAGAAATGTGTCCCGTTATCGCTAATGATAGCGCGTGGGTGTCCAAATCGCGAAAAGATGTTTTCTTTTAAGAACTTAATGACAACCTTCTTGTCATTAGTGCGACATAGAATGGCTTCAACCCACTTTGAGACATAATCAACCGCAAGCAGTATGTACAAATTCCCAAAGGAGTTGGGAAAGGGACCCATAAAGTCAATGCCCCAAACATCGAAAATTTCAACCACTAAGATGGGTTGCTGGGGCATCTTATTTCTCCGGGAAATCTTACCCGTGTACTGACATTGTGTACAGGTTTTGCAATAGTCAAATGCGTCCTTGAATAAGGTCGGCCAATAAAAACCGCATTGCAAAACCTTCTCCGCCGTCTTTTTAGGACCGAAGTGACCCCCACAGGCCTGATCATGACTAAAAGATAGAACACTCTTGAACTCCTCATTCGGGACACACCGGCGAATGATCTGATCAGGACAATACTTAAACAGATCGGGATCATCCCAGTAAAAGTGTTTTACTTGGGATAGAAAATGGTGTTTGTCCTGTTTTGACCAATCGCTGGGTATAAGTCCCGTGACAAGATAGTTCACAATATCCCTGAACCAAGGTTCATTGAATACACTCAAGAGTTGTTCATCAGGGAACGAATCATTGATCGGCAGGGTCACGGGGGAAGAAGAGATGCGAGAAAGATGGTCGGCTACAACGTTTTCACATCCTTTCTTATCTTTGATAACAAGATCAAATTCTTGTAATAGAAGGATCCAACGTATTAGCCTACCTTTTGCATCTTTCTTCGCCAAAAGATGTTTTAAGGCGGAATGGTCTGTGTACACAACTATTGGTGAGCCAATCAAGTAAGGCCAGAATTTTTCTAATGCAAATACAACTGCCAAAAGCTCTTTTTCAGTAGTTGTATAATTGATTTGCACATCATTCAGGGTCTTACTCGCATAATAGATCACGTGTGGCATCTTGTCAATATGCTGTCCTAAGACTGCACCTACTGCAAAGTCTGATGCATCACACATAAGCTCAAAAGGGTAGTCCCAATTTGGAGACGATAGAACGGGGGCTGTAGTGAGGGAGTGTTTGAGTGAATCGAATGCTGCCTCACAATCCGAGTCAAAGTGGAAGGTCATATTCTTGGCCAAGAGAAGAGTTAAAGGTCTAGCAATCTTGCTAAAATCCTTAATGAATCTCCTATAAAAGCCCGCATGGCCAAGAAATGATCGAATGTCCTTGACGCTTTTGGGATGAGGAAGGTTTTGAATGACATCTATCTTAGCTCTGTCAACCTCAATGCCTTTCCGTGAAATAACATGTCCAAGCACAATTCCCTCTTGGACCATGAAATGGCATTTTTCCTAATTCAAGGTTAAGTTCTTCTCTTTGCAACGAGTAAGAACTGCGTCAAGATTCGTTAGGCAGTCGGAAAAAGAGTCTCCGAAAATCGAGAAATCGTCCATGAAAATCTCCAAAAAATTCTCAACCATGTCAGAGAATATCCCCATCATACACCGCTGAAAGGTAGCGGGAGCATTGCATAACCCAAAGGGCATGCGTCTATAAGCAAAGGTACCAAAAGGACAAGTAAAAGTGGTTTTATCTTGATCCTTTTTGGCTATGGGGACCTAGCCAGAGTATCCGTCCATAAAGCAATAATACACACGTCCAGCTAAGCGTTCCAGCATCTAATCGATGAAAGGTAGAGGAAAGTGGTCTTTCCTCGTGGCGGCATTGAGTTCTCTGTAATCAATACATACACGCCACCCAGTTTGGGCGCGTGTCTGAATCAACTCATTTGGCTCATTGGTAATAACAGTGATGCCAGATTTCTTACGGACGACATGTATTGGACTCACCCATTGGCTATCGGAGATTTGGTATATAATACCATTATCAAGGCATTTGACAATCTCTTTCATCACCGCTTCCTTCATGATGGGGTTCAACCGTCTTTGTGGTTCTCGGGTTGATCTGGCATCATCCATCACATGTATATGATATTCTACAATCAAGGGACTAATCCCTTTGATGTCCGCCATGGTCCAACCAAACGCCTCCTTATTAGATCTCAATACCGATAAAAGTGCATTCTCTTGCTCTGATACTAGAGAAGCGGAAATGATAACCGGTAAAGATTCATTCTCACCTAAATATGCATATTTAAGATGAGAAGGTAAAATTTTGAGATCTAATGCTGGCGGAGAAATAATAGAAGGTGGGATCATCGAATGATTTTCGGAGTCACAAAGAAGCTCATAGCCTGTAAAAGATACAGACTCGGATGGTGATGAGTCAGGAGCGGCAGACTCAAGCGTGAAAATGGTGTCCTCACTAAGATCATGTGCCAGGTCAAACAGTGATGTGGTGGTGTCGTCGAGATCTGTAAAGCAAAGTTCCTCAACTCCGCAACTTTCGGGAGCAATCTCGTAGACAGAGCACACATCAAGGATATGAGCAGAGGGTTCTGATGGCTGACTTCCAATTTCGTAGATGTTTAGTTCAATGGTCATATTTCCAAATGATAAGTTCATTGAACCATTTCTACAGTTAATGACAGCATTGGAAGTGGCAAGGAATGGTCGACCCAAAATCACCGGAATTTGGCTCCGGAGGTTCGCTACAGGTTGTGTATCGAGAATAATAAAGTCGACAGGGAATACAAATTCCCCGACTTTTATCAACACTTCCTCTAGTTCACCTCGAGGTTTGGTGATTGAACGGTCTGCCATTTGGAGAGTGCAGTGAGCTGGTTTCAACTCTCCAATCCCTAGCTGCTCATAGACAGAATATGGAAGTAGGTTAACACTTGCGCCAAGGTCTAAAAGAGCACGGTTGATGTTTTTACCCCCAATAGAAATTGATATCGTAGGACATCCTGGGTCCTTACGTTTCTTTGGTAGCTGTGGGATAAAAGCAGTGCTAATATTATTAGACATGAAGACCTTCTTCGGCACTTGAGTCTTCCTCTTCCTAGTGCACAAGTCCTTAAGAATTTTCGCATAAGCGGGGACTTGTTGAATTTCATCTAGAAGAGGGATGTTGATGTTAACCTGTTTGAACATTTCCATAAATCTCTCCGTATGTGGACTCGATTTGTTTGCCCTTAACCGATTTGGGTAAGAAGCTTTAGCAATGAGCGCTGGGTCCATCATAGGAGAAGGAAGTGGGGGTAGACGTGATCCCGAAAGAGGAGTGGGGATCGTCTGTGAAGAACTAAAAGAGGTGGGCTGAGGTGTCGAGCCTAGAGGGAAATGGAGAATAGGCTCGTGAGAAGGCGGTGGGGTAGAAGAACAAGAATCAAAAGTAGAAGCGTGTGTGTGAGGGAAGGTCTCAGCCGGGGTGTTGATAGGATTTTCAATATCATCAACTTCTTCCCCAACATGGTTATTCAGCACTCTTCCTGATCTCAACGTTGTGACGGCATTTACATTGTAATGCCCAGGATTCGGTAGGGGTTGAGACGGAAGTTTTCCTTTTTCTCTCGCACTCATTTCGGCCTTAAGTCGTGCAATTTCAGCTTCCATCGTTCTGATACTCTCAGCTTGGGACGCTGAGTTTTTCTTTATATCATTGACGGAAGACCTAAATTCAGCCGACACTTCCATGAAATTTGACAAGAGTGACTTCATGGTTTGTGTGAATTGAGAGAACTCGTCAGAACAGGTCAACTGCATAGGATTAGATGGTGCAGGAGGGTTGACCTGGTTTTGAAAATTTTGTGACTGGTAGGGGTGCTGAGTGAGTTGAAGTGGTTGCTGTTGTGGTGGAAGAGCCCTTTGAAAATTGTTTTGATTTGGAACCGTGTTTTGATTGTGTTGTTGGTTCCAAGCAAAGTTAGGGTGATTCCTCCAACCCTGATTATATGTGGAAGAATATGGATCGTTTCTGGGTCTTTGAAATGCGACATTGGTATGCTCGAGACCTTGAAACTGAGAGTTTAATGGACATTCTTCCGTTAAGTGAGAAGGATCAGAACAGCACCCATATACAGTTTTGGGGAGCGACATCGGGTTTAGGGAGGCTGCTAAGAATTTGTGTTCCATAGTGTCGAGCTTCTTTTGCATTGCTGCCATCTCAGCTCGAACACCTATGGACACGTCTATTTGGTGTACGCCACCTCTAGTCGATGGCTGGGTTCCACTCTCCCACTGTAAGGATTTTTCAGCGAACTCTTCTAAAAATTTCCATGCTTCCCCATCATCTTTGGTCATAAAGGTGCCTTGACACATGTTTTCAAGGTTTTGTTTAGTGGTAGGGTTAATGCCCTCATATATGATTCGGTAAAGGTCCCATCTCGGGATGCCGTGATGTGGGCATTGAACCAAAAGATCCTTGAATCGTTCAAAGCATTTCGAGAATGGTTCAGCTGGAAGCTGGATGAATTGATATAGTTCTCTACGGATTCGAGCTGTCTTTTGCATAGAGTAGAATTTCTTAAGGAATGCCGCAACGAATTCTTCCCAATTCGTGATGGAATGTGCGGTGGTGTTATACAGCCACTTCTCGGCTATATCGCACAAGGTAAATGGAAGAAGTCGTAGACGCATGGCATCCACAGAAAGTTGTGACGTACCGATCATTGCGCATACGTTTTCAAATTTGGTGATAAAAACGTATGCGTCTTCAGTCTCGAGACCGTGGAATTTGGGTAAAAGGTTGATGTACTGGGGTTTAATCTCAAAGTTATCCCCGTTGGCTGGTGGAATGGATAAGCAGGTCGAGAAAGGACCTCGCAAAAGGGTAGCATCTCTCTTGGAGAGAGATGCGGGGAGGATTCTGCGCACCAACGGACGGCGGCAGAGCAGCGGTAAAGAGGTTCGATGGAGACGGATCCATCGGTGTGGGTGTGGTGGTGGGTAAAAGAGAGGTAAATGGAGAAATACCGAATTCGGAGTCGATCGAGGGGACGCGGACAAGTCGGGCACTAGAATCCCGTGTCCAGCCTATCTTTCACTAAAAAGGGTTAGTACAAGTGGCAGCGTGACTTATAATTAGGGGAATGAATGAATGCGATGTTTGTTTTGAAAAATGATACGGATTTTGAAAATATGATGCGATCACAACAAATGCAACAAGCAACCCTAAAATCTATGGTCTCCTAGGTCAAAACTCTAGACCGCTCCTAACTGCCAAAAGACAAGTCGCAGGATCAATCCTCCACTGCTTCTTTGTCTCTCCTGTGGTCAGGTAACTGCCAGGTAAGTGGGAGGTTCTCCACTACGTAAGTAGTGGGCCTAATTAAGTAACCACTAGCCTTCGACACACTTGCCTTAGACACCACAAAAGAAACACGGATAAGCAATGAATTACCCACGGCCTTCTTCTGTCCTAAGTGAGCGCGATGGTCCTTAGAGTCATCTCTAGATCTTTTTTAATTAATGAGGGTAAATGCGGATGCAAGTTTGTGATTTTTGGGGTTTAGGAAGGGTAATGAACTCCCTACCTAATCTGGATTTGGCCGTACCCCTTAATGTCCGTATTAATATGCAAACAACCACAAAATCAAAAACAAGCATAATTTATTTTGCTTTTTGCGGCGCTGCGATTTTTGCAAAGAAGCCTGCAACAAATTGTTAATTGGAGCAGATTTAGGAAGAAGATAAGAAAGATAGAGGTTACCTGAGAAAAATAGTACAGAGATCTCCTTGAACTGCCGCGATTCCGCCGCGATTCCGCCGCGGGAGTCAGGTAATGCCGCGGTTCCGCGGTGCCTCAAGCTCTTCTCTGCACAAAAATTTACCAGAGCGCTCCTGATCACTTCCTTAGCTCTCTGGAAATCTCCAAATATTTTTCCAATTGCACAGTAAGCTCCAGATTTCCTTGCAATTAACCACAACAACTCGTTTAGTGTTTTGCGCGAGTTTTGATCTTCAAAATTAAGATGGAATAAACTTTTCAACTCAAATTTCAAAAAATGAACAAATTAGCACACGATCCCCGGCAACGGCGCCATTTGATTGGATGATATTCTTGTTGTGTATGTTTGAGACAATTGAATAGAAATCACAACCAAAAATATTTTGACCGCAATCAATAACGGTGTCGGATGTAGCGTGATAGTAAGTGCGGATCGTCCACAGGGAAAGTGAGATCCGTTCAATTTCCGAATTAGATGAGTTGAAAATTTAAGGAAAGAAAAGAAAAAAATTCATGATTTGTAATTGAAGATCAAAAATTAGAAAAATCTAGATCTAGAAAAAAAACAATAAAATCAAGAATTGAGATGTGTGATAATTTCCAACCAACAATCAAGATTCGAAATGTAGCTCGTAGGAGTAGATCGGATCTATAGATGTGATGAGATCTAATGATTACTCATTCTTATCCATTAACGAATTGATACTAGATCGATGCAAATTCATCGAGGGTTAAGGATCTTGCGAGGAAATTAGGGATTTCGCAACTCATCCTTTGTCCTTTCGATGAATCTCATTCAAATTCTAGTTTCTAGTTAATCAAATGACCAATAGTTGTTCCCTAGTTTCGAGTGAACACAATCAAGAAAGCATCATCTCGGAACTAGGTCATTAATCATTTGATTCACTAGAATTTACAAACATTATAGGATCTAAGAATTGTAAAAGTGTCTAAATCATCATCATCTATCGATCGTCACAACTCCTACACGAGTGGAGTTTTACTCAAACATCATGATCACAAACACAATCACAAATTGAGATCTAATCATAATACTTGAATTAAAAGATAAGCAAGATATAGAAATTTCACCTTAATTTATCAACAAATTTCGTTACAACTCTCTTGAATTTACAAAAGGAAGGAACTAAATCGTCGATTTCGGCTTCGCTCGGCTCCTTGAGTCGCGGATCGGCTTGGATCTCTTGCTCCGTTGAAATCCGGCGTCGCTTCTAATGGTCGAAGGCTCTCTTGCTTGAATGGTACTCGAGATCTTGATCTTGATTTTGAATTGGAATTAGGGTTAGGGTTTGAGGCACAAGTTGTGTCACTCAACTTGTGGGTAGAAGATGGTGGATGATTCTTGAACAACCTCAACCCTAGATCTAGGCTCCTTTTCATAGAACTCCAAACCCTAGATCTAGGATTTGAAATTTGAATTTTCCCTCCAAAAGTATGTTAAGAGAGCCTTCTAGAAATAGTTTGTTAAGCCGAGCCTTCTACATGCGCCACGTGGAGCTTCTGGGGTCTTCTGGAAGCTTTGGCCGTTAGAGGAGACACGTGTACAAAATCTAGAGCTTTGATCACATCATCAAGCCGCGGATCCGCGGCGCCAAGGGGGTTTGGGCCGCGGATCCGCGGTCCTTTGAAGGCCTTGGGGCTTATGTCTTCTTCTGATGATTTGGGCTGACATATGGGCCTTGTTCTGATATGTTGAATTTTATTTGGCCTTCTGTATCGCTACCAGATCTTTAGCCTTTGAGTTGGCGTATCATCACTGTTTTCACAAATTTTGGCTTGGTTTCTGCAATTTCCTGCACAGACTTCAAGACAAGAGTTGCGCTATACAAGAATGGTGCGATGCCATGATAAACACACAATTTCCCTAAAAGTGCCGGTTTAAAAGTCTAACACATGCAATCTGGTATTTCAAAGATGTTTTGCTAATATGTGCGATATGAATACCGAACACTTCTAGATGAGTGCAAATGATAGAGAACTTGCCGTGTTAAAAATGCAGTATTTTCGACTGATCAATGATGTAAAGATCATTGTGCAAAACCACAGGATTCTCGAGCCAATAGATATGTCTTAGGAAGACCTAATAGAGCCATCCGAAGGAAAAGAAACGACCGAACAAGAAGCCCTTCGAATAGAGGACGAAGAAAAGGTCATCGACTGGAGGGAAGTCTTTATAGACTACTTCAAGTCCCAACGAACGCCCAAAAATGCGTCGTCTAGAGATCAGCTCATGAAACGAGCTTTATCTTTCACCTTCGTCAATGATACTCTATATAAGAGATCATTTGATTGTTTATGGTTAAAATGCTCGGGACCGGAGGAAGCGAAGAAAGTCGTCCAAGAAACTCACGATGGCTTTGCGGCTCTCACCAAGCTGGGCCAAAGATGAAGCTGAAGATAAAAAAGAATAGGTTATTATTGGCCCACGATGTTCCAAGACTGCCTCGAATATGCGAAGCAGTGCCACTCGTGCCAAATTCACGGGGACTTCATCCATCAACATCCAAGTCTGCTACACCCAACAGTGATTAGCTGGCCGTTCGAAATGTGGGGAATCGATATAATTGGCCCTATCAAACCAGCATCATCCAAGGGACATCGATTTATATTGGCAACGACTGATTACTTCTTTAAGTGGGCGGAAGCAGTACCACTAAGGGAGGTGAAGATGGAGAATATCCTCCACTTCTTCAGAATCCATGTCATCTATCGGTTCGGAACTCCGCGACGGATAATCTCGGATAATGGGCTAGCTTATAGGAGTCATAAAATAAGCCGCTTCGTACAGCAGCATAAAATAGATTGGAGATACTCTTCAGTCTTATAATCCTCGGGCCAACTGTCTAGCTGAAGCTTTCAACAAGACCTTGATAAAGATTTTAAAAAAGACGGTGTTCAGAAACAAAAAAAAGACTGGCACGAAAAGCTACATGAAGCTCTCTGGGCGTACCAAACAATGTTCAAGAGGACTACGAATACAACACTATACGAATTAGTGTTCGGCAAGGAAGCAGTGCTCCCATTGGAGATAGAATTTCCCACTCTACGAGTAGCGGTTCGATACGAGCTGACAGATGAAGAAAATGCTCATCTTAGGCTTGAGGAGCTCGACGCCCTCGACGAAACTCGCCTTATAGTACAGCAAAACCTAGAGGCTTATAAGACAAGGATAACACGGTCATACGAAAGATTGACCAGGCCGAGAACATTCCGCCAAGGCGAACTCATGCTAGTCGTCAAAAGACCAATGATCCCCAATCGCGCAAAATGGGAAAAGTTCCAGCCGAACTATGAAAGCCCGTACATCATAGACAAATTCTACCAAGGTAGAGCCTACCTGCTGTTGTAGGGCATTTTTCGTCACCCCGTTGAGATGGGAATACGCGCGCGCTTGTCAGGCGCATTACAGATTCCCCCTGCCTAGGATAGGCTGGGGTTTATTGATCATGGGGATCCGAATCTCCGGCAGCCGCGGACTAAGCTGCCGTTAATTACCCCTCTGTTCCCCTCCGAAAGACGGCGCACAAGACTGCGATGTCCTGACGCTGAGATTCGGGGTAGATGCCATTTGGTTTTATCCGTCTACCTCTCCGAAGATACCAAGTTGATTTATGGCACCGTGTATCGGAGGTTTGGACGGATGCGGCCGATGTAGCAGACTTCGTCAGATTCCCCCTCGCTTGAGGGGTTTTTGATTGTGGGGACGCTCTTCCCTGCAGGCGCAAGCCCCTGCAGTTAATTACGCTACCACATCGCGGTAACAACTTTCTCCTTCTCCAGAATTTCACTTCGTGTCGTGTGTGTTTGTTTTGTTTGTGGTTGCCCGTGGATTGTATACGGAGACTGAGTAATGCCGTCGCCCGTAGGACGTGGATTAGTCCAAATCCGTATTTACTTAGATTTGGGTTTGGTGTTTTTAATTTAAGGATGCATTAGTCGCGTTGCGGCTAAGATCAACTTAAACGTTCGTTAAGGATACGATAGTCCTGTTTGAGACTAAGATCAACTTAACGTGATAATCCATTTAATATCTGGCCATCGGGACTAGTCACCTCTCTAGCGTCGTTGAAGAATTACAACGGCAGATGTCAGAGGAGTTCAGAGATGTACCCTTGAACCAAGGTTGATTTGGAGTTTTATAGTCCGTTTGAATGTTTAAGGATACGTTAGCCGTGTTTGGAGGCTAAGATCAACTTAAACGGGATCGTTTAGATCCGGCAAAAGAGCATTTGGAGGCTCTATTGTTCCAGTTTAGGGACGTAGCGGTCCATAGGTAGTTTAGGGACGTTGCGGTCCATGCTCCAGTTTAGGGACGTTGCGGTCCATGTTCCAGTTTAGGGACGTGGTGGTCCATATTCCAGTTTAGGGACGTGGTGGTCCGACATTAGTTTAGGGATGTCTCGGTCCAATATTAGTTTAGGGACGTCTCGGTCCAATATTAGTTTAAGGACATTTCGGTCCACGAGTTTAAGGACCCCACAGTCCATATTCATGTGTGGTCATTGGGACCCGTCGCCTTTCTGACGTCGTTGAAGGATTACAACGATAGATTTCAGAGGAGTTCGGAGATGTACCCTCGAACAGGAGATAAATTGATTTAGGAGAGCAATTTTTCTCAGTCAATTTAGCTTGAGGACTTACGGCCAAAATTGGGCTAAGTCCAGTTGAAAATGTTCAACATTTTATTTGCTTTTGCATTGCATTTCTTTCTATTTTTATTTGGGCTCTGCCCAGAAAGGATGCAGAGCATCAATTTGTTTTGGGCTCTGCCCATTTATAAATGATGCAGAGCATCAATTTGTTTTGGGCTCTGCCCATTTATAAATGATGCAGAGCATCAATTTTACTTGGGCTCTGCCCTTTATAAATGATGCAGAGCATCAATTTAATTAGGCCTGTTTGGTCTTTTAATTGGGCCTGGCCCTTCAGGAAAAGAAATGCATTGCATTATTCAGGCGGTTTGCACCAGTCAAAGAGCGCAAGCGCTTATGGTGAGGACACGTGTCATGCTCTGGTGAGCGCAAGCGCAACAGCGCAGTGCGCTGCGCTAGTGTGCTGCGCTGTTGCGCTGTTGACACGTGGCGCGCTCTGGTGAGTTGCGCCAATTCCAGAGAGCGAAGCTCTATTTTAAGAGCGCATAGCGCAAATTATTCTGTAGCTGACACGTGGCGCTCTCTCAAAAGCGCAACAGCGCAGTTTGGAAGTGCAAAGCACTAAGAATCTTTTAGATTCAAGAACAGAAGTGCAAAGCACTATTTTTATTTTTGTTGCTTCCTTATTTTTGAAGAACCAGTGGTTCATAAGAAGTGCAAAGCACTGTTTGTTATGTGAAGAACATTGATCTAGTTTTTAGATCAATGATTTATTAAAGAGATTTCTTTTCTCTCGTGAAGGTTTTTACCTTTTTCTTTGAAATTTTCTCAGAATTCTCTCTCTGTTTGAAGCTCTTGACTTTTTTCAAGAAAATGTTCATGCTTTGAATTGAGGCCTAGGGTCCTTTTTATAGTGCCCATAAATTAGTTAAATTTGTTAAAGAGATCTTTCTCTGAGTGATTTGGGGAATTTTCTCCACCGTTGGATCTTTGATCCAAGGGCTTCTGCTTTGCAGAAGAAAATCTTCTTGTTTTAACAAGAACAGAAAAGATTTCTTAGAATTTTAATTCTGTTTGGCGCAGATGCATCTGCGCTGACACGTGTCGCGCAGCGCACAGCGCAGCGCAACTGCGCTAGCGCATCTGCGCTGACACGTGTCGCGCAGCGCAGTGCCTGCGCAACTGAAGCGTTGCTTCCTTTAATAGAGCTTTGCTCTGATTGGGCATGCCTTCTTGGGCGCTGCGCTGACGTATCAGCGCCTGACATGTGGCGCGTTGCGCCCGAGATTTGAAGCGTTGCTTCAAAATTTTGAATTTTGAATTTCAACAGAGCTTTGCTCTGATTGGGTGAAACAAATGCCCCCCCACCGTTGCGCTCACGTGGCGCACACGTGAGTGCAGCGGTGGCAAGATCCTGACCATTGGATCAACGGGTGAGCTGAAGGGGCGCAAGCGCCTTATAAATAGGACCTCTGGCCCTTAGAAAAATCTCATCATTTCAAGATTTTTATTTCCCAGAGCTTTGCTCTCATTCAAGAACTTTCAGAGCTTTGCTCATTTCTAAAGTCAAAAACTTTAGGTAAAATTAATTAAACTTAATTGAACTTAATTTTCAACCAAAGAGCTTTGCTCTCACAGATCTTTTGATCTAAAGAGATCCCCATTGGGGTTTCATAAACAGAGCTTTGCTCTTAAGAACTTATAGATCTGTAGAGATCTTGTTCATGGGTTCTAACCCATGAACAGAGCTTTGCTCTTTGAATCATCTGTAGATCTTTTAGATCTGAAAAATGAAAAAAATTCACAAGTTTTTCATGGATTTTCCAAGATTCCAAAAATTCTAATTCTTTTAGGTGTAACATTTTCTGATGGACCATAGAGCTATGCTCTTTTAAGGAATCTTATTTCTCTGAGATCAGAGTTTGACAAGTGTCACTCTGTGACAGAGCTTTGCTCTGAAAGAGGAGATTTTCTCCTTGTCTCTGGGGATTCTTCCCTCTCTTTTTTTTTATAAATGGGAATGTTTTCCTGGGGACCAACTGACAATCTCATCCAATGATGAGGTTGTCTTATTAACTGACGTATTGTCATCCAGATTTTGTGGGTCCCCCTTTGGTCTCCTACTCACTGCACTGCTGTGTGGTGTAATTAATTAATTTTAATTTAATTAATGCATTTTCTTATTTAGACGCCAAACGTTGGAATTACAACACTAACGGCTAAATTGTTCTTTTGCAGCGATCATGTCTCTAGACACTTCATTCCCGTCGTCCGCTCGGAGGAGGGATTTCCCGAGGCACCCTCGGACCGCGAGGTCCTGACCATGATTAGAGAATACGACCCGGAGTACAAGAAACTCCACCTTTGGGGGTCTTGGTATAACCAGATCATTATGGGTCGACGCAGCTTCACATGCGCAGTGCCGTCCGAGCCCATTACGGCGATCCATTATGCTACCCCACCCTCGGCGCAGTATGCCGTGGAGATGGTGGATTGGACCGCGAACAGCTTTCTTCATCCCGCTATGGATGCGGTTCCGGTCCAACGTCCTATGGTCTTGGATATCCTAGGACGTCGTATCTGTCAGGGCGAGGCGAGACCCTGGGGGCAATCATATAACATTGGTCTGATCCCCCGCCATCCGATTGGCTACCTGCCGTGGGCCCGGTACATCCTGTCGACGAAGAAGTCGCAGTTGATAAGATTAGGATTGTACCCCGCGGTCTACGTCTCTCTCTTCCAGTATCCCACGCTCCCCACCTGGTGGTTTAAGGCTTTCCTGGAGCAGTGGAATATTCCCACCCACACTTTCCTTGCCATGGATCGAGAAGTGTCCATCTCTTTGGAGGAATTCGCGGAGGTATCCGTCCTACCAGTCATGGGGGAACACTATGAAGAGTTGCTCCCGACAGATGAGTACGTCTTCGGTGCTAAGCCGATGGTAAGGGGGATCACGCCGGAAAATACCGTTCAACACCAATTCCCGAGCCTGATCAAGGTGTTGAACATCTACGAGTCCCTTTTTATCGAACATGGGAGTCGGGGGGTTAACTTTGAGGACTACATTGCTCGTTTCCTTCGTCCAAGCGTCATTTCATCGGGATCTGCCAAGTTTGCCACCCTGGATGACCCTTTCGGTTTAGGTTTGGATAACCTGCCAGCGAAAGACATAGACCAAAAGGACTTTTTTCTTCCTAACTCCCCAACCATGTCTTTTGCAGAAATTGCGGCCCCTGGAATGGATGAGGAGGCCTTTTTCTTAGGATTTCTCGGACTGTGGCTGAGTTGGTTCGCGATCCTAATGCACTCTCATCGCATGCGGCCTTCTGTCTTTTACCCAGCCCACCGAATGGTCATCGGGGTAAAGGTGGCTGTGGGGATCGCTGGCTTGGCGCACCTATATCATGGCCTCAGCCGAGCAGCGGATGCCAATGAGCCCGGGGTACTGCACGTGGTCTTCCCGATGCACTACTTTGCATCGTGGCTCGAGCTACACACGGCGGGTGTCTTCGGCATGCATAAAAGGCCTTCATTCTTTGACAAGTGCGGTTTTCCTCGCATTATACAGTTGATTGGCTCATCAATCGTGACCCCCTCACCACGGAATGCCAGGGGTTTACTGCTTCGCCCTCACACCGTTGGAGTCGGGATGTCCTTCATTGACAAGGTATTAACCATTGGAAAAGTTTCCACCACTGCGGTGCGACCATTACAGGATTCCTTTAAGGATGGAGCTTCAGTGTTGACGGCCCGGGAGACCCTCCACTTGTATTCTATTAGACCGGGCTTCTTAGTATTCAGGCAGGGCGGTGCGATAATCTTCATGAGATATAACCCGCATCGTTTCGCCCAACAACTGGGCTACGATCAAGGGGTACCCTTAGAAGCTTTCTTACTGGAACCTGCTGCCAATGAAGAAGGGATGGAGAACGCGTTACATCACTTCATGCGTCTGAACACGGGTTCTCGTTTTTTTATCAGCACGCCGGCCTGCGCTCCACGACTCCTTAATGTATATAAAGAGTGGTACAATCATGCGACAGGGGCCGTTATAAAGGAGGAGAGGCGAGTGTTGATCGACCGTAAAGAAGCACCTCCCGGCACCGACCGTAATGCTCCCTTAATGCCAAGGACCCCGGTGGTTCCTCCTCTAAAAGATGCCGGGGGCAGACCACCATGTGCGCAAAGTCCTCCGCACGGATTGCCGCTTCCCGATATTACAGATGCAGCCCCAGTGCCCCGTGCTCCATTGGAGACAGTGGCCGTGGCCTCGCCGGAGTCCGGTGTAGGTGCAGACATCGGGACCCGTCGTCCCAAAGTGGCTGCTAAGCGGAAGTCGATCCTATGTGAGCCTAGGGTCGGAGGGCAAAAGAAAAAGAAGTCGCTCTTCGCCGCGGACGTCGTGTTCGGTCAGGAACCCCATGCCCCCTATGCCGAGGGCCTGATCGAATACGGGACTAACGAAGGACTAGTGATGCCGCCGCCGGACGATACAGACTTGGAGGCTGCTCTCGAAGCTTCAGCGTGGTTGGCGAGGCGTGACGCGTGGCTGGCTAAACTAGCGCAATCAGGTAACTACTAGTCGCCTTTTCTTTATTGCAACATATCCTCTTCATTGCCTTTGACTAACGCTTTTCTTTCCTTTCTTCCAACAGGCATCACTGATGAAGAAGCCATCGCCGCTTCTTTGAAGACTTTCCAGGAGGAGGAACGTCTTAGAGCGTCTATGGGCCTTAGTAAGTTTTAATCCATCAAGTCTCCATCTCCCTCGTGTTATGGTCGATCTAACCTCTCCCTTTTTATTGCAGAAACCTCAATGCCGTTCCCACCAAGCGACGCAGATGTTTTACCAGCTGCCGATGTTCCCGCTTCCTCTTGGCCACCGCAGGAGGTTCGTCTTGAAGAGCCGATGAAGGATGCCTTAAAGGATCTGGAGGCATCCCTGAACGAGGATGACGACGCCTTGAAGAAGGCGTCACAAAGGTCCATCGCGACAGCCCGAGAGGAAAGGAAGCGGCTGAGGCGTGAGGCGAAGGCGCGCATGGCTGCCTTGGCTATGGGAGCTGGTCCCAGCACCGCCCCTCATGCTGATACTCCATCTGAAGAGGCCCCTGTCGCCCTATCCACTGCCCGCAGAGAGGTGGCACGCACAGTTCGGAGCGCAAACGGTAAATCCGCTTCAGGTAATATTTCTCTCAGAGTTTTTGTTATAAGGATTTTAATGTCATTGGTCCTTATATCTCCTATCTTGCAGGGCCAAGTCCGATCGAGGGGGAGGCGGAAACCGTTGATCCTAAAGAAACAGAGGAGGCGGTACCTGCCGAACTCGAGCCGACGGTGGGCAACGTCGTTGTGGCTTTGGAGCCTGAGGTGGAGGTCGAGGGGCCTGCAGCCGAGAAGGTCATTGATGCCGAACCTGAAGTTGTGGCAGATGATATGATCATTATAACTGAGCCCAGGGTGGTGGCGGATGAGGCGCTCGAGGCCGGCGATCTCGTGGTGATGGTGGACGATACAACCGCGACTACTGAACCTGAGAGAGTAGTGGGTGAGGTAGCCATGATTCCCGAGGACGAGCCAACCGCTCCTTCTCTGGAATCTGGCAATACTCCAGTCATAGCCCTCCCCGTCTATGGTCCTCCGCCGTCTCCAGGTCTCACGAGCACCACGACGGTTCCCATTGAGTCGGGTGATGAGGCCACGGGCGGTGGTCTCATGTCAATAGAGGAGGGAATCGCCTCCGTTTCAGCCGGCAGCTCATCAGGTAAATCCCAAGTTGCTATCTTTTTTTTTATCTTACAATCCTTTCTAACAAATTCGCATTGGTTGTAATGCAGGTGCAGCCAGTGCCGATGCTCCACTGCTTGAGGGAGCGCCTTCAACAACTGCCTTAGCGGTGGTCACCTCTTAACCCTCTCTCATACCATCTAAGATGTTGGAAGGTATGGGTTTGTAATTTATTAATCCTATACTTCAGACATATAATTTGTGTACTAAAGTCATATTGTTGTGTCCCTTCAGGAGTGCTCTTTGATCATGTATATCAGATGCTGCTCCCACACTTCTCTTTCCCATCCGAACTTGCTTCTTCCCCTGGTGGCGTTGGTGAGTATGATTTCCATTGATGTTTTTCTTCTTTCATTAATGGAGTTACCTCTAACCCCTCCCTTTTTTATTTCGACTGCAGTGCTACAGATTTAAGGAGGGGATAAAAGATCAGCTGCGCCACCGGCCCTTCCGACCTTGCCACCCGCCTCAGCTGGTACAGCGACTATCACATTGATAAATCCCCCCTTCTTTATTTTCTGAACTGTTATCTGATCACATCTTGTTTCTTTTCAGCTGTCGTTCCGGTCTCGGCGCCCTTCGAATCCCGCATCATAATGCCAGCAGGTCCTTACCTGAGACGTCCATCTTCGAAAGGCGCCGCGAACAGCTTGCGTATGTTGAGCGATTACATTGAGGAGCTCGACGTCGAGACCCCTATCTCTGCTGCGGATTTTGCTACAGCGGTTAACCCGATGCTGGTGATACTCGTGAACTTTCATGACGAGGGTATCATCATATCTTGGGTTAACCATTGCAGGGAGATCGAGGCCCGCCTGCATCGGTTGGAGTCGCTGCGTCCCGCTCCCGAGACCTTGGCTGCCAGTAATCAAAGAACAGCGTGGATTGAGCAGAGCGCTCCTTACTTCCACCACCTCGAACAAGAAGTCATTTCAAGGCGTAAGGAGCGTGGTGAGACTTCGAGCAAGTCTGTCCAACTGCATGCTCGGGTGGAGGCCAACGCCGCACGGCTGAAGGTTGTCTTTGAGGGCCTTCTGCAATGTCTTTTTGAAGGGTTATCATTGAGGCAACAACTTGATGTTGTCGAGCGAGATGCACCCAGCCAGGAAGCAGCCCAGAAGGCGGCGGAGGAGCAACTTTCATCTTTCTTGCAGCAGCAGGCCCAGGTGGAGGCGGAGGTGGCTGCGGCTGTCACTCAGGAGGAGGCGCTGAAGGAAGTGCGAGAGCAGCTTGTGGATTTACTAAAGACACTTCCTCCTCAGTAGCTATCCATCTTTGTATCGTTTGTACTTGTAGATAAAAGAATGTATATATATATTTTTTATTCTTTGACATAATGTATCCTGTACCCAATCAAGTTTATGAATAAAAGATACACCTTTTTTGTAATGTGTCATTTTCTCCGTCTTTTCTTTCTTTTACTATCAGCATATCACTTTAGCAAACATGGTTGACGGATGATTAGAACGAGTATCCTGACTTTCTTAAGAAATAGCGATGGCTTAGGCCGCAGGTTCGGATCTGCTGCCTAAGACTTTTCAACTCCATGAGCCGTGAGGGTCTCATAGAGATTCTTCTCCCTACGGATCGAGAGGATCTCGTAGGTGGGCTTTCTCCTTAGGAATCGTGAGGATTCCTAAGTGTGGTTTTCTCTTACAAGTCGTAAGGATCCTATAAGAGAATTTTTCCCTCTTACGAGTCGAGAGGACCCACAAGCGGTTGTTTCCCTCCTCGTCGAAATTCGACTTTGGAGAGTGAGACCCGTGAATAGTATGCAAGAGACCATTTTGGATTGACTTACAGGGTCCCATTGTTCAGGAAGCAAGTTTTTTAGTCCCTGCTGCCTGAGGCTTCATTTGCATGTTGAGACGAATCGGGAATTTCCCGCGGAGACACAGTTTCTCTGCGAGCCGACGCGAATCAGGAGGCTCTCGTCAAGGAGTGTTTGTATCCGTGAGTCGAGGAGTTTGCTAGGGATTATTTGTTTCCCAAGCGCCAAGGATTATTTGTTTCCTTGGGGTTTGAAACGAGTCGAGAATTTCCCACGGAGGCACTGGTTGCTCTGCGAGTCGACGCGGATCAGGAGGCTCTCGTCAAGGAGTGTTTGTATCCGTGAGTCGAGGAATTTGCTAGGGATTATTTGTTTCCCAAGCGCCAAGGATTATTTGTTTCCTTGGGGTTTGAAATGAGTCGAGGATTTCCCACGGAGGCGCTGGTGGCTCTGCGAGTCGACGCGGATCAGGAGGCTCTCGTCAATGAGTGTTTGTATCCGTGAGTCGAGGAGTTTGCTAGGGATTATTTGTTTCCCAAGCGCCAAGGATTATTTGTTTCCTTGGGGTTTGAAACGAGTCGAGGATTTCCCACGGAGGCACTGGTGGCTCTGCGAGTCGACGTGGATCAGGAGGCTCTCATCAAGGAGTGTTTGTATCCGTGAGTCGAGGAGTTTGCTAGGGATTATTTGTTTCCCAAGCGCCAAGGATTATTTGTTTCCTTGGGGTTTGAAACGAGTCAAGGATTTCCCACGGAGGCGCTGGTGGCTCTGCGAGTCGACGCGGATCAGGAGGCTCTCGTCAAGGAGTGTTTGTATCCGTGAGTCGAGGAGTTTGCTAGGGATTATTTGTTTCCCAAGCGCCAAGGATTATTTGTTTCCTTGGGGTTTGAAACGAGTCGAGAATTTCCCACGGAGGCACTGGTGGCTCTGCGAGTCGACGCGGATCAGGAGGCTCTCGTCAAGGAGTGTTTGTATCCGTGAGTCGAGGTATCTGCTGAAGACACTGGTTTCTTCAGAGTTGGACTGAACCGTCGAGATTTGGCTTCGTCTTCTGGCGGAGCCTGTTGGGAAAGTATGGTTCCCTCTTTGTTTACGCCCTTAGATTGTATACAGGGATCGATGTGATCTTAACTGTAGGGCCAAAGTTTTATCATCTTCCCTTTTTTTTGTTTTATTTCCGCGATGCTCTATCATTTCAGCTTTTATATCGCGAAGGTCGTGATTGCCCAATCATTTCGGCTATTTTTCGCGGTGCCCAATCATTTCGGCTATTTATTTTATTTTTACTCGCTGCTTTTTATTGCGAGTTGCCCAATCATTTCGGCTATTTTTCGCGGTGCCCAATCATTTCGGCTATTTATTTTATTTTTACTCGCTGCTTTTTATTGCGAGTTGCCCAATCATTTCGGCTATTTTTCGCGGTGCCCAATCATTTCGGCTATTTTGCATGCATACATTTTTACTTACTGCTTTTTATTGCAAGTTGCCCAATCATTTCGGCTATTTCGTATGCATGTGCGGCCTACTGGCTTTCCGCCGTAAACCTGGAATTAGACACCGATTTCGGCATCAGCACCGCTACAACTGGGATATTGCCAGGAGCGAATCATCATCTTCCTCTGTCGATGTTGAACAAAGGTGGCTTAGCGACCAGGGTTAGGGTCCTGTCGTCTAAGGCTTTTAACTTCATGAGCCGTAAGGGTTTCACAAAGGTATTTCTCCCTACAAGTCGTGAGGATCTTGTAGGTGTATTTTCTCCTTAGGAATCATGAGGATTCCTAAGTGTATGTTCCACTGTAAGTCGTAAGGATCCTACAAGAGGGTTTTCTCCTTGTAAGTCGAGAGGACTTATAAGGGTTGTTCATCATGCGAACATATCCCCAGTCTCGGATGAGACTTGATTAGGGAAATGTTTATTCGCGCCCGTGGATTGTATACAAGGGTCAGTATTGAGCCACTTGTAGGGCAATATCGAAGGTTGTGGGGGTCGCTTAAGCACAGGTTTAGGTCTCTGTAACTTAAGACTTTCAACTCTTATGAGCCGTGAGGGTCCCATAAGAGAGTCCTCCTTACGAGTCGTGAGGATCTCGCAAGTGTATTTTCTCCTTAGGAATCGTGGGGATCCCTAAGTGTGTTGCACCTTTGTGAGTCGTAAGGATCCCACGCGGGTGGTTTCTCCTTACAAGGTCGAGAGGACCCTATAAGTGTCTTTTAACGAGGTTGCGCCCTTTCGGGTTTTCACAAACACTCGCCGGTAGCCCTGCTGTTTTTACTCACGGAGCCCTTTCGGGTTTTCATCCGTGCCCATTTTGCTTATGGTCATACCGTTTTTTTTATTCTTTTTATTTTTATATATTTTTTTCTCTCTCTTTTTCTTTACGAGGTCGCGCCCTTTCGGGTTTTCACGAACACTCACCGGTAGCCCTGCTGTTTTTACTCACGGAGCCCTTTCGGCTTTTCATCCGTGCCCTTTTTTCTTATGGACATACCGTTTTTATTTTATTTTATTTTTATATGTTTTTTTTTATATCTCGTCAGCCTAAAGATGCTGCGGTAGTAGTTTAAAGACGTTTCGGTCTGCTACTAGTTTAAGGACATTTCGGACCGTCGTTGAGAGGCGGGCTACTGCTTATAAAGCTTGATCTTAGGAAGATAGCGAGCGGACATAGTCGTCGTCATCTATCATTGACCTAGGCTGTGGCTCATCAAGCATAGTATTTCTTTAGGAAGCGACCGTTTATCGGCCTGAAAGGCCTTTCACCGTGCATATGTATGAGTAGATAGGCCCCGCCCTGGTAGACCTTATCTATGACGTACGAGCCTTCATAGTTTGGCTCGAATTTTCCCCGCTTGGAGCGATTGGGGATCATAGGCCTTTTGACCACTAGCACAAGCTCACCTTGGCGGAATGTCCTCGGTCGGGTCAGTCATTCATATGAGCGCGTCATCTTTGCTTTATAGGCCTCCAGATTTTGTTGCGCTATGAGCCATGTTTCTTCAAGGGCGTCAAGCTCCTCAAGCCGAAGGTGAGCATTTTCTTCGTCCGTCAGCTCGTAATGGACTGCCACTCGTAGAGAGGGTAACTCTATCTCGAGGGGGAGTACTGCTTCTGTCCCGAATACTAACGCATATGGTGTTGCGTTTGTGGCCGTTTTAAACGTACTTCGATATGCCCAGAGAGCCTCTTGCAGTCTTTCGTGCCAGTCTTTCTTATTTCGCGACACTGTTTTCTTCATGATCTTCGTCAAGGTCTTGTTGAAGGCTTCAGCTAGACCGTTAGCTCGCGGATTATAAACCGAGGAATATCTCCAATCTATATTGTGTTGCTGCGCGAAGCGACTGATCTTGTGGCTTCTGTAGGCTGGCCCATTATCGGAGATGATCCGTCTTGGCGTTCCAAACCAATATATGACATGCGTCTTGAAGAAATGGAGGATATTCTCCGTCTTTACTTCCTTCAGCGGTACCGCTTCTGCCCACTTAGAGAAGTAGTCGGTCGTCGCTAGGATGAAACGATGTCCTCTAGACGATGCTGGTTCGATGGGGCCGACTATATCAGTCCCCCACATTTCGAATGGTCAGCTAGCCACCGTTGGATGTAGTGGACTCGGATGCTGATGGATAAATCCCCATGAATTTGGCATGAGTGGCATTGCTTCGCATATTCGAGGCAGTCCTGGCTCATCGTGGGCCAATAGTAGCCCATCTGTTTGATCTTTATCTTCATCTTTGGGCCCGCTTGGTGAGAACCACGGAGTCCGTCGTGAACTTCCCGGACGACTTTTTTCGCTTCGTCAGGTCCTAAACATCTCAGCCACAGAGAATCAAACGACCTCTTGTACAGAGTATCATTGACAAAGGCGAAAGACAGAGCTCGTTTCATAAGCTGATGTCTTGTGGACGCTTCTTCAGGCAATCGGTGGGACTTGAACTAATCTATGAAGACTTCTCTCCAATCCTCGGTATTTTCCCAGTCTTTTACTTGCAGGGTCGTCTGCTCGCTCGCTCCTTTTTCTTCGGATGATTCCGGAGATATTTCTGCTGGGGCAAGCACCCGACGGCTTTGCACCACGATTTTAACGTCATCGAGGTTCTCGTCAGCCAGTTCTTTAGCAAGTTTGGCCAATGCGTCTGCTTCGCTGTTTTCCGCACGCGGTATGTTTTCCAAAGTGTAGGAGGGGATTTGGGTCAACAGCTGTTGCACCTTTTCACCATACTTCACCAATTCTGGTTTGCATGTCTGGTAGTCGCCGTTTATTTGACTGACGACCAGTTGGGAATCTCCATATATGAGGAGATTTTCAATTCCCATGTCGATGGCGATCTCGAGGCCTGCTATCAGAGCTTCGTATTCGGCTTCATTGTTTATCCTCGGCTCTGTTAAGGAGAAAGCGAAGCGCATTATCCCTCCTTGTGGAGTCACGAGGATGAGGCCTACCCCCGATTTGATTATAGGGGTACTTTGTTTGCGCTTCTTTACGGAAGACGCTCCGTCGAAATAAAGCTCCTACCGGGTATTATCACCGTCGATCGCATCAAACGCATGTTCGTCTGGAAGATCGCAATTCAAAGGAGAATCGGCGGGTATCGGATGTTCAGCGAGGAAATCGGCAATGGCCCGGCCTTTGACTGCCTTGAGAGGTTGATATGTTATCGAGAACTCCATCAAGAGTAGAGCCCATTTAGCAAGTCGACCTGTCAATATGGCCTTTGACATTAAATATTTGAGAGGGTCCACCTTTGAAATGAGACGGACTTCATGTGCTAATGCGTAATGTCTGAGCTTTGTTATCGCAAAGATTAACGCCAGGCAGTGCTTCTCAATGGGAGAGTAATTGCTTTCTGCCCCCAGCAGAACTCGACTTAAGTAGTAAAGTGCTCTTTCCTTCCCTTGGTCGTTCTCTTGGGCCCATAGTGCGCCTAAAGAACCTTCGAGGGCGATCGTGTAAAGAATGAGAGGCTTTCCCTTAACTGGAGCAGCCAACACTGGAGGGTTCTGCAGGTACTTCTTGATCTCGTCCAGTGCGCCTTGGCATTTGTAATCCCAAACAAATGGGGTTCCCTTCTTCATCAAGTGGCTATAGGGACGGCACTTGCCTGAAAGCTTGGCTATAAATCGCCGTATGTATGCGAGCTTCCCTTGGAGAGATCGTAACTGTTTAAGAGTTCTCGGCGGAGGCATTTCCATGATCGCCTTGATCTTTGACGGATCTATTTCAATACCTCGGTGTCGGACGATGAATCCCAGGAATTTTCCAGAGGAAACTCCGAATGCACACTTGAACGGGTTCATCTTCAAGTTGTATTGTCGAAGGCGTTGAAATATGGTCTTCAAATGCTCGAGATGTTCCTCATATGATTTGCTTTTAACAACGAGGTCGTCGATATAGCATTCGACGATTTCATGTGTAAGTTCATCGACGATCTTTGTCATGGCCCTTTGATAAGTGGCACCGGCGTTCTTTAAACCGAAGGGCATCACCTTGTAGCAGAATATACCCAAAGGAGTCCTGAAGGCGGTGTGCTTCTGGTCTTCGGGATGCATCTTTATCTGGTTATACCCCGATGAGCCGCCCATGAAAGAGAAAATCTCATGCGTAGACGTGTTGTCTATCATTAGTTCGGTGACTGGCACTGGGAAATCATCCTTCGGGCAAGCTTTATTGAGATCCCGAAAATCCACGCATATGCGCACAGTCCCATTTTTCTTCATCACCGGGACGATGTTAGCGATCCATTCAGGGTATTGAACTTCCTGAATGAAGCCAGAGTCGATCAGCTTCTTGACCTCAGCATTGATGCTCATCTCAAGCTCGAGTCGCATTCTCCTCGGCGCCTGTTTGACTGGTTTGATGTCCGGGGATATCTCTAATCTATGCACAGCGATTTCTGGATCCAATCCCGGCATTTCGGAATAGTTCCACGCGAAGCAATCTCTATGCTGCAGAAGTACATCCTTTAACGCAGCTACCCTTTCTTCAGATAGTAACTCGCTGATGAATGTCGGTCGTGGATCGTTTGCTGCCCCCAACTCAATCTTCTTGAGGTTATCTGCAGTGGTATGGACTCCATCTTCCAGCTCTTTTGGCGCTGGTGGGAATTCTGAGATTATTTCATCGTTGCTGTTTTCGAAGCACCAAGGGAGCTCATTTATGTCCTCGGGCTCTTCTTTTAATATTGTAATCATGTGACAGGTGCGAATTCGCTTCCAATTCCAATGTGGAACCCGTTCTTCTCTCGTGGCCTTGGGTTCGTGCTTCTGTTGCGGCGTTACCTTCCAGTTGTCAGACAGAGCGAACTTGCCGAGCTGGTACTGATCTTCGACCCAATTCTTAAAGGTGAAGCAGTCTTCGAGCGGATGCCCTATTACTCGATGGTAAGAGCAATAGTTTGGGCCAGAGATCTCGCTTGCTTGCTCGGGGTGCTGGGATTCCGGCAATGTAAGCAATTGATGCTTTAGAGCAAGATCAAGTATCTTCTTCATCTTGTCCCGAGGAAACGAGTACGCTCGACCCATTTTCTTCATGAGGGATAGATCAATAACGCTCAACTCCCGTTTGCGTGGCTTCTTAGCCCTGCTTTGTTGTTGTTGAGCGCCTTTTTGGGCTTTCAACTTATTTCTGCTTTTGCGCCGAGCCTTCTTTATAACAGGTTGACAAGGAGCGGCATTTTCATCCTTTACGGCCTGTTGGAGAAGGCGTTGCGTCTTGGCTTTCTCATAAATGGCCGTCTCGCGGTTGTGATCATCTCGGACTTTTTGACCAGCTTTCTTTATAAGTCTGTCCATTTGTTCCTCGAACGACGGAATAGGCTCCTTTGCATCTGGAACTTTCACTGGTTTAGGATTAGTGTCCTCCCATTGAGCATCCGCTTCTTCATCGAGGTCATACACGACGTAACAGCCGGGCAGTAACTCTCATTTCTTTGACCGGATGTATCCAAGCCCTTTTGTTTCCATTCTCCCGTTAGGCAGTTTGCGTTGAGTCCCGGGAACGTTCCAGATCCTGTCATAGAATTTGGCCTTTCTAACGGTCTGTTTGAAGGATATCCCCTGGCGTTTCAGCGGCTTCTTCAAACCCTCTGTATAATATCTGGGAAGACGGATAGGCTGAAGCTTGTCGAGCGTAGGATCCGCGCCATGCCAGATTTCTTTTTTCACCTTGGTTTCTTCAGAGCGGTAGAACAGAATTGCTTTCTCGCTTTCTCGCCTGGAAGGGATGTAGAATGTTTATAATTCTTCTACGCTGTCGGTGTAGAGTGCATCCAGTTCTTTATAGTGTTTAGACGGCACCATGGCCACTTGCAGACTTTGCTCGTCATCAGCAGAAGCTCGTATTGAAAGCCGAGCAGGGAATACAGTATGAACTTCATCCTCCGAATCACTACCGAAGATCAATGAAGGAACGGATGGTCCCGGCTTAGTGTATTGGGGCGGACCCGAATAAATTATATCATCTTCCTCCTCGATATCACTGCCGAAGACAGGGATGGTGGCGTTAGTTTTGTTCTCCGGCTTGTGACACTTCTCTGTGTCTTCGAAATCCGGTAAGAAGTATTTGGCGTCTTCATATTTGCGGACCTCGTTCACAGAGAAAGGGTTCAGTTCTCCCGTCACAGTATACTCGAAACCATCCTTAAAATACTTCATACACTGATGTTGTGTAGAAGGGATGATGTTGTACTCGTGTAACCATGGTCGGCCGAGCAAAGCGTTGTAGCATGTCTTGGCGTCTATGACGTGGAACTTAATGTCCGTGACGAGTAGCCCGAAGCGTAGCGTCAGTATCACAGATCCAAGAGTCTTTGACGATTGGGAGTCGAACCCGGAGATGGTGATCTTGTCCCGAGCAAGGTGCTGGACGCTCATGCAAATTTCCTTCAACACCCGCACGTTGAGTAGGTTAACAGACGACCCGTTATCGATCAGGATTTTGCCTATCTTTATATCATGGCAGTATCCCGAGACATAGAGAGGGCGATTGTGTTCGCACGTCCCAAGTAGAAGGTCTTCATCGCCAAAAGTAACATCGGCCGTGTGCACTTCCTCCAATTCATCCTTCATCTTTTCCTCGGCCAGGCATGCTTGGAATTGTTCTGGGTCTTGGAGCGTCTTAATCAACGAATCTCTCGCCTCTTTTGATAGCAAAAGGGCGTCAAGAATGCTGAGCTGTGAGGGCAGCTTCCTCAGATGTGCTAAGACGTTGTAGTCCACCTTATTCTTCTTTGGTGGGTTTTTGGCAGCTAGCTCTTCCACCACTTGGTCATCTAAGACGATATCTTCAGAGACCTTTTCTTTTCCTTTATCTTTCCTGTTCGAGGGTCCGAGGTTCTTTTCGGGCAGCGTGCGATTACGTAGCCGGATATTTTCGCAAACCTTGGGTTCTTCTTCTGTTCTCGTAGCGGACTCTTTAAAGAGAGGGGCAAGTTCTAGCTCTTCATCAGAATCACTCCCGAATGTGGGCACTTGTGATCTACCGGTGTTAACCATGCAACAATCGCCAGCAGTTCTTTTAAGCCCTTCGGTCGTATTTCTTTGCTCCCGACGAGTTTTGCATTTCTCTCGCTTGAAGTGTTGTCGATGAGCAACATATCCTTACCACCATCTATCGAAAGCTTTGCACTCTTGGGTGGGGTGCGAAACCTTCTGATGATATAAGCAATAGGACGGGTGCATTTCTATTTCATTGGTGATGCTTCCTTCAGAGGATGGTAGCTTCATACCCATTGATATGGCCTTAGCAAACTTTTTCCTCATCTTGAATTGGCTTTTGTCGGTAGCGGAGGTGTTCAGCTCCAACGGGATCATCTCAGCTCCTTCATCAAGTCGCTGGCGCTTGGCCCTTTCAAATATAGCCGCCTCGCGCTCCCGATCAGCTTTACTTTTCAACCGAGCTTCATTAAGGAGTGCGTCAATTACTTCATCTGATGGCCCCAGAACTTTTGGTTCAGGATCTGCCCCCAGCTTTTCGGTGCAAGGAGTCTCCTCATCATTCGTGATCGAATGGGAAATCATATGATAGCTCGCCACATATTCCTCGGATTCATCTGATGAACTTTCTCCCTCATCCTCTTCTTGAAAAACGTGATTGAGGAACTCTTAGAGCGTAATGGGAGTCCGTGCCTTTTGGTTGTATTCATCCAGCGCATCAATTTGCTTTTGTAAGTCCGTGCGATTGCCGCCAGGCTTCACGGGCTTCTTAGATTTCTTCTTCTTCTTTTTCGAAGATTTTGACGGCTGGCTGCAAGTGCTTGAACCGCCACCATCGGTCTTTGGAGTTGGACGTGGCTTCAACATCCTTTCAATGACCTGCGGTTCCAACGGGTTCTTCCATTTGATTGCTGGACATGTCTGAAGATCGTTTAGCATCCTCTTTGTCTAGGTTGATAATACAACCTCCCAAGGAGCTTCTTCAATGACGGAGCATGTTGCCCCCGGCGTATTCGTCCCCTTAGAGGTGTGAGGCTGCGGGGGATTCACCTTCCATTTGTCAGATAACGCGAACTTGTCCTGTCGGTACTGATTTTCAAGCCAATTCTTGAAAACCTAGCAATCTTCGATCGGATGACCTAGTACTCGATGATAAGGACAGTAGTTGGGCTCGCTGACGTCACTTGGTTGCAACGGACGCTTTGGATCCGGCAGATTTATGAGTCTGTTGCGCAACGCCAGCTCGAATAACCTCCTCGTTTTATCACGGGGAAAGGAATAAGGACGTCCCATCCTATCCTCAAGGGGCACGTACGGTCGCATATTATTTTGACGAGCAACCGGCTTCGAGTCGCTCGGTTGTTGTTGAGCATTAGCGACGACGATCGCTTTTCCCTTCCCTTTGTCATTTCGGGAATCTGACCTTGGAAGAGGGGGTTTATGGCCCATTTGATCCATTTGCGCTAGTTTTTCAATCAAGGCCTGGAAGGTAGTCGGCTTGAAAAACATCATAAACTGCGAGATGGTTGCTTGTGGATCGAGGGTTCCCACAAACATACCCACCGCGGGAGCTTCTTCAATGCGCTGCTCACACTTCGACCATAAGTTCCGCCATCGTATAGTGTACTGAACCCACGTCTCGCCGGGTTTTACCCTAGCGTTAATCAGTGCTGTCATCAGGGTGCGTTCACTGGCGCTTGCAAAACGCTGAGTAAACAACAGCTCCATCTCCGCGAAGGTTTTAATAGAGTCGTTCGGGAGCTCAGAGTACCATTCGAACGCCGTATCCGATAAGCTTCCAACAAACTGGCGAAGCAACAGCTTGTCGTCACCGCCGGTGTTGCCGCAGAGTGCCCTGAACTGGGCAACATGCTGATGAGGATTGCCCGTCCCCTTGTAGACATGGAACTTGGGAATCGTATAACCTGGCGGGTACTTGATTTGATCGTACCAACTTGGATATGGCCGCCCCGTTTTTACGACCTGACCGGCCGCTTCGGTCGCATGATGAACCCGTATTTGTTGGGCTATGTACTCATCCAAATCAGCTTTAGAGATTGTATCTTCTTTAGCCGTGGACAGAGCTGGTGGAGGATTCGACGTCTCTCCCCTATCGTCCTCAACAATGATCGGGGGATCTTCAGCAGGTGGTTCTTGTTGAATCATCATACCCACCATATCCTGGAACAGGAGGGCCATTTTCTTTATGTTGGCTGCCTGCTCCGCAGCTTCTTTATCTTTCTTTTCTAGTACGCGACGAAGGAATTCAGCGTCCGTTTCTTGTTCTTGATGCTCGTCCGAGGACGTTTCAGGGGTTTCTTTTGGCCCTGTAAGTGCGGCCATAGCGTTCATCATCTCTTGGAGCTTCTGCTGGTGCTCCTGAGCCTTGGTCACTGACCTCGTGTGCGGTCTATGACCTGTTGATATGCGGCTATCCTCCTTTCCCGATGCCACATAAACTGTATGAACTATCATGCCCCCTGACTTAGGGCGTTTGGGTTCGCCATTTTTAACTTTTGCCGCTGACGCGGGAGTTTTCTTTGGCCTCCTTCTTTTGTGGGCCGTTGAGGTTGAAGGAACCGTTGAAATGGGCATCCTAGCAGCTGCTGTCCCCCGTTGTTTAATGGGACGGTCCTTGTCTTTTTCCACCTTCGCCTTTTTCTGGTTACGAGAGTGACCTGGGTCAATCACGGAGTCTTGAACCCTCCGCCAAACTTTATAAATTCTTGAGGACAGCCGTTGAGGGGGCTGTTCTTGCTTCATTTCTGGAACTCTCCCCGCAGGTGGAGGAGATCTTTTCAAGGTAGCGGTTGGAGAGTTCTTACGCACCCTCCTCAGCAGTTCAAAGCTGTTCCCAGTTGGAACAGCAGCATTGACTTCCACCACTAGAGCCGGTGGAGTTAGCCCTGAGGGAGAGTTGCCCCCTGCCTTCCTCACTCGTTGCCAATGGCGACGTCGAGCATGACGAGCCGTTGGGACTGGCTCGAAGATAGAGATAGTTTCTTTTTACCCCCTGTCTGAATGAGGCGCTGCCGGTGTTAACCTCTTAAAGACTGAGGTTGTCTTTCGAGGGGTGATATTCAACCTGCCGAAGACGGATCCTTGAGCAGGGGCAGGAGCAGGAATCTTCAGTCTTGAAAAGACTGACTCTTTGACAGGGGAAGCCGCCTTGACGACTTCTGGAGCAACAGTTATTGCCTTCCTCGGGACAGCCAATTTAGAGTTCTGATTTAGCCTGGTGAAAACAGAGGCTGTCGGTTTGGAAGTGGGCGACCCGTTGACAGGGGTCGTCGTAGCAGTGAGCCGGTCGAAGACCGACTTCTTGTTCACTTCCGGTGCAGGTATTGGCGTAGGGAAGCTTGTAGGTGGGATCATGGTCCCAAAGAACAGACCAGTGGTGGCTTGGGTCACCTGATCTACCGGCAGAGTGAGGAAGGAAGCCGCTTGGGGCTCATATGCTACACCTCCCGGTGAGGTGGAGCGTCCGTTGCAGTGGCACTTCGAGCAGTTGGTGCAGTTAGAGGCCATTAAATCTTGAGTTCTACGCCAGGCAAAAGACCAAATCTTAGTAATTTGAAATCCGAAGGCAACCATTAACAAACCGCGATTGGTTCGCGAAGACGACACACGAAGTGTAGAGTGGAAAGAGGAAGAGGTCCCACCAGGCGAGCCAGAATCTGTTCCCCTCCGAAAGACGGCGCACAAGACTGCGATGTCCTGACGCTGAGATTCGGGGCAGATGCTATTTGGTTTTATCCGTCTACCTCTCCGAAGATGCCAAGTTGATTTATGGCACAGTGTATCGGAGGTTTGGACGGATGCGGCCGATGTAGCAGACTTCGTCAGATTCCCCCTCGCTTGAGGGGTTTTTGATTGTGGGGACGCTCTTCCCTGCAGGCGCAAGCCCCTGCAGTTAATTACGCTACCGCATCGCGGTAACAACTTTCTCCTTCTCCAGAATTTCACTTCGTGTCGTGTGTGTTTGTTTTGTTTGTGGTTGCCCGTGGATTGTATACGGAGACTGAGTAATGTCGTCGCCCGTAGGACGTGGATTAGTCCAAATCCGTATTTACTTAGATTTGGGTTTGGTGTTTTTAATTTAAGGATGCATTAGTCGCGTTGCGGCTAAGATCAACTTAAACGTTCGTTAAGGATACGATAGTCCTGTTTGAGACTAAGATCAACTTAACGTGATAATCCATTTAATATCTGGCCATCGGGACTCGTCACCTCTCTAACGTCGTTGAAGGATTACAACGGCAGATGTCAGAGGAGTTCAGAGATGTACCCTTGAACCAAGATTGATTTGGAGTTTTATAGTCCGTTTGAATGTTTAAGGATACGTTAGCCGTGTTTGGAGGCTAAGATCAACTTAAACGGGATCGTTTAGATCCGGCAAAAGAGCATTTGGAGGCTCTATTGTTCCAGTTTAGGGACGTAGCGGTCCATAGCTAGTTTAGGGACGATGCGGTCCATGCTCCAGTTTAGGGACGTTGCGGTCCATGCTCCAGTTTAGGGACATGGTGGTCCATGTTCCAGTTTAGGGACGTGGTGGTCCGACATTAGTTTAGGGACGTCTCGGTCTAATATTAGTTTAGGGACGTCTCGGTCCAATATTAGTTTAAGGACATTTCGGTCCACGAGTTTAAGGACCCCACAGTTCATATTCATGTGTGGTCGTTGGGACCCGCCGCCTCTCTGACGTCGTTGAAGGATTACAATGATAGATGTCAGAGGAGTTCGGAGATGTACCCTCGAACAGGAGATAAATTGATTTAGGAGAGCAATTTTGCTCAGTCAATTTAGCTTGAGGACTTACGGCCAAAATTGGGCTAAGTCCAGTTGAAAATTTTCAACATTTTATTTGCTTTTGCATTGCATTTCTTTCTATTTTTATTTGGGCTCTGCCCAGAAAGGATGCAGAGCATCAATTTGTTTTGGGCTCTGCCCATTTATAAATGATGCAGAGCATCAATTTTACTTGGGCTCTGCCCTTTATAAATGATGCAGAGCATCAATTTAATTAGGCCTGTTTGGTCTTTTAATTGGGCCTGGCCCTTCAGGAAAAGAAATGCATTGCATTATTCAGGCGCTTTGCGCCAGTCAAAGAGCGCAAGCGCTTATGGTGAGGACACGTGTCATGCTCTGGTGAGCGCAAGCGAAACAGCGCAGTGCGCTGCGCTGTTGCGCTGTTGACATGTGGCGCGCTCTGGTGAGTTGCGCCAATTCCAGAGAGCGAAGCTCTATTTTAAGAGCGCATAGCGCAAATTATTCTGTAGCTGACACGTGGCGCTCTCTCAAAAGCACAACAGCGCAGTTTGGAAGTGCAAAGCACTAAGAATCTTTTAGATTCAAGAACAGAAGTGCAAAGCACTAAGAATCTTTTAGATTCAAGAACAGAAGTACAAAGCACTATTTTTATTTTTGTTGTTTCCTTATTTTTGAAGAACCAGTGGTTCATAAGAAGTGCAAAGCACTGTTTGTTATGTGAAGAACATTGATCTAGTTTTTAGATCAATGATTTATTAAAGAGATTTCTTTTCTCTCGTGAAGGTTTTTACCTTTTTCTTTGAAATTTTCTCAGAATTCTCTCTCTGTTTGAAGCTCTTGGCTTTTTTCAAGAAAATGTTCATGCTTTGAATTGAGGCCTAGGGTCCTTTTTATAGTGCCCATAAATTAGTTAAATTTGTTAAAGAGATCTTTCTCTGAGTGATTTGGGGAATTTTCCCCACCGTTGGATCTTTGATCCAAGGGCTTCTGCTTTGTAGAAGAAAATCTTCTTGTTTTAAGAAGAACAGAAAAGATTTCTTAGAATTTTAATTCTGTTTGGCGCAGATGCCCCAGCGCGTGACACGTGTCGCGCAGCGCACAGCGCAGCGCAACTGCGCTAGCGCATCTGCGCTGACACGTGTCGCGCAGCGCACAGCGCAGCGCAACTGCGCTGACACGTGTCGCGCAGCGCAGCGCCTGCGCAACTGCGCTAGCGCATCTGCGCTGACACGTGTCGCGCAGCGCAGTGCCTGCGCAACTGAAGCGTTGCTTCCTTTAATAGAGCTTTGCTCTGATTGGGCGTGCCTTCTTGGGCGCTGCGCTGACGTATCAGCGCCTGACATGTGGCGCGTTGCGCCCGAGATTTGAAGCGTTGTTTCAAAATTTTGAATTTTGAATTTCAACAGAGCTTTGCTCTGATTGGGCGAAACACCCTCATCTTTGGAGCGAGGGAACCTCCGATTGACGGGTTAAACTGGTCATGCGAACTCAACGTGCAGTGTACGTGTGTTTTTGTTTTAGGGGGCATGGATATATCGGGAGCCACGCAGAGTTTTTACGGGGGTCCCGCTACCCGGATAGCGGGCTGGGGGTCAAGGGGGCTAGCAGCCCCTTGCGAGGTGTGGGGCAACGCCCCGGTCCAAAAATTTTCTTAGGAAGGACAGTGTTGTAGAGTATGTGTATGTGTGTGTGTATACATATATGTAAAAAAATAAAGGGAAAGGGCATCCAGAGGATGCGTAGGGAAAAGCGCCAGCGCTTTGGGCGCTGGCGCTCCACGTGTCAGCACGTGGGCGCTCGGGCGCTAGCGCTCTGGGCGCTAGCGCTCTGAGCGCAAGAGCGCTAGCGCTCCACGTGTCAGCACGTGGGCACTCGGGCGCTAGCGCTCTAGGCGTAAGAGCGCTAGCGCTCCACGTGTCAGCACGTAAGCACTCAGGCGCTAGTGCTTTGAGGGCTAGCGCTCTGAGCGCAAGAGCGCTAGCGCTCCACGTGTCAGCACGTGGACGCTCGGGCGCTAGCGCTCTACGTGTCAGCACGTGGGCACTCGGGCGCTAGCGCTTTGGGCGCTAGCGTCCTGAGCGCAAGAGCGCTAGCGCTCCACGTGTCAGCACGTGGGCGCTCGGGCGCAAAAAGGGACTTGGTCCCTGCAATGGGAGTTGTAATCCCAGAAAGGATCACTTATTATTTTGTGTGTGTGTGTGTGTGTGTGAGGAGTTAAACTCCAAGGATGTTTTGAAGCTGATGAAGGGGCTTCTCCCCTTGAGCCCTAGTTCTTCCCCAAAGTGGGGTTTCTGGAGATGGGTCTCCGTCTTCTTCCTGTCGTTTGGCCGGATCTTGAAGATCAAAAGATGTGAGATTTTAAAAATCTCTTCTTTTTGAGATCTAATGACTGATCCAAGTTCCCCTTTGTGGGTTTTGTGGTGAAAAACTATTTAGTTTTGGAAAAGGAAGAGTAAAACTCTTGATTTAATTCAAAAGAAAGAAGAAGGTTTCGAACCTTCAGAAAGGGGAAAGAGGCACAAACCCTAGGTTTTTGAGAGAATGAAAAGTCTATGCTTTATTCATCATCTTGTTGCCTTATATAGGCTTACATATTTACATATAACCCCTTAGGCTTTGCAAAATGGCATTTTGCCCATCTCATGGCTCATGTGGCATTTCTTTTTTGCACATAAGCCATGGGCTTACAAAATATTGGGTTTATGCCCATTTTGCATACATTCATGCATAAAAAATTACATAAAAATTATTTATTACATGATTTTTATTTCGGCATAGGGGAAGGCCGGCCGCTTCATATTAGGGCTCGACCCGGGCATAAGCCCACTTGATCTGGGCTTGGGCCCACCTGGCTTGGGGTTGACCTTGACTTTGACTCGGTCAACCGGTGTGCAAGATTTTACCCCAACAAGTTGCCCCCCATCAATAAATGCACACAGCATATGTGGGTCGTGTGCACGAAATTGATGGATCTTCTTTTACGTGGAGGCGACTTGCTTTGGTTCCTACTTTTTGGGATGCACTGCCCTTTTGACGACATGGACGGTCAATTGTTCCCTTTTTGCAACTTGGACGGTCGACGCTTGAGGCGTCTCCGAGACGGAGTGTCCATGGTAGACGTTTCCCTGACCCGGAGTGATCTGGTTCCCGCTTTGTAGGAAGCCTGCACTGCCCGTTTTGGGACATGGACGGTCCATGCTTGACGCGTCTCCGAGACAGAGTGTCCGTGGCAGACGTTTCCCTGGCCCGAAGTGATCTGGTTCCTGCTTTGTGGGAAGCCTGCACTGCCCTTTTTGCGACATGGACGGTCGACGCTCTGATCCGGAGCGATTTGGTTCCCGATTTGTGGGAAGCCTGCACTGCCCTTTTTGCGACATGGACGGTCGACGCTATGATACGGAGCGATTTGGTTCCCGATTTGTGGGAAGCCTGCACTGCCCTTTTTGCGACATGGACGGTCGACGCTCTGATACGGAGCGATTTGGTTCCCGATTTGTGGGAAACCTGCACTGCCCGTTTTGCGACATGGACGGTCAACGCTCTGATCCAGAGCGATTTGGTTCCCGATTTATGGGAGCCTGCACTGCCCTTTTTGCGACATGGACGGTCGACGTTCTGATCCGGAGCAATTTAGTTCCCGATTTGTGGGAAGCCTGCACTGCCCTTTTTGCGACATGGACGGTCGACGCTCTGATCCGAAGCGATTTGGTTCCCGATTTGTGGTAAACCTGCATTGCCCTTTTTGCGACATGGACGGTCGACGCTCTGATCCGGAGCGATTTGGCTCCCGATTTGTAGGAAGCATGCACTGCCCGTTTTGCGACATGGACGGTCGACGCTCTGATCCGGAGCGATTTGGATCCCGCTTTGTAGGAAGCCTGCACTGCCCTTTTTGCGACATGGACGGTCGACGCTCTGATTCGGAGCGATTTAGTTCCCGATTTGTGGGGAGCCTGCACTGCCCTTTTTGCGACATGGACGGTCGGTACTTGATTTGACTTGCTCTGCTCCTTGCAGTGTCAAGGGTGAACTTGACTTGCTCCGCTTCTTGTGGTGTCGAGATTGGATTCTGACTTGCTCCGCTTTCTACGGTGTCGGAGTTGAAGTTGACTTCTTGATTGTGATTTGGGTTGACATTAGCAATGCTATACTGGAATATGGTACCTGGAGCGAATCATCATTTGTCTTTGAGAGGATTTAGAGATTGTTTTTTTTTTGTCGGCATCTGCATTGCTGCACTGGAATAATGCCAGGAGCAACTCATCATTTGCCCCGGGAGGATTTGGGGATTTTGGTTTTCTGTCGGCATCTGCATTGCTACACTGGAATAATGCCAGGAGCAACTCATCATTTGCCCCGGAAGGATTTGGGAATTGGTTTTTGTTTGGCATCTGCATTGCTGCACTGGAATAATGCCATGAGCAACTCATCATTTGCCCCGGAAGGATTTAGGAATTGGTGGCTTAGGAGATAGGTTTAGATCCCTATCACCTAAGGCTTTTCAATTTTATGGGCCGTAAGGGTCCCACAAAAGCATTTTCTCCCTACGAGTCGAAAGGATCTCGTAGGTGTATTTTCTCCTTAGGAGTCGTGGGGACTCCTAAGTGTGTTGCTCTTTTGTGAGTCATAAGGATCTCACGCGGGAATTTTCTCCTCACAAAATCCAGAGGACTTTGCGAGTGCATTTCATCTCTTTTTTTTTACGAGTTTGCGCCCTTTCGGGTTTTCACAAACTCGCCGGTGGTCCTGCTGTTTTTACTCACGGCGTCCTTTCGGGTTTTCATCCGTGCCCATTTTGCTTGTGGACATACCATTTTTTTATTATTATTATTTTTTTTGTGGGACTTTGAATATGGTCTCACCGGTAGGACTTGGGAAAGACTGGGATTGTTTTACGCCCATGGATTGTATACAGTTTTGCAGGATGTATGATCCAGACCGTAGGGCCAAAAACATTTTGGGACTTTGTTGGCGTCTGCATCGCTGCAGTAGAATATGGTACCAGGAGCGACTCATCATTCGCCGTTGGGGTTTGGGATTTGGAATTTGGTTGGCGTCTGCATCGCTACACTGGAATATAGTACCAGGAGCGACTCATCATTCGCCACTTGGGGACTGGGGATTTGGAATTTGATTGGCGTCTGCATCGCTACACTGGAATATGGTACCAAGAGCGACTCATCATTCGCCACTTGGGGGTTGGGGAGCGATGGCTTAGGAGACAGGTTTAGATCCCTATCACCTAAGACTTTTCAATTTTATGGGCCGTGAGGGTCCTATAAAAGCATTTTCTCCCTGCGAGTCGTAAGGATCTCGCAGGTGTATTTTCTCCTTAGGAGTCGTGGGGACTCCTAAGTGTGTTTTTCCTTCGTGAGTCGTAAGGATCCCACAAAGGTTTGTTCTCCTCATGTATCGTGAGGACACATGAGTGGGTCTTCTCAATGGAGCATAATTCAAAAGGCGGAGACCAGCCGCGTAACTGGTGATTACGGTGGGGCATGAGGGTGATGAGAATTATTTGAGCCCATGGATTGCATACGGTAGTCAATTTGGGGACCAACCGTAGGGCCGGAAGAATTTTGGGAAACTGGATTTTGGTTGGAGTCTGCATCGCTGCACTGGAATATGGTACCAGGAGCAACTCATCATTCGCCCTTTTTTGTTTTGTTTTTGTTTTTGCTGTTTTTTTTTAACCGCGATTTCTCTATCATTTCAGCTTTTCTTATCGCGAAGATCGCGATTGCCCTATCATTTCGGCTTTTATTCGCGGTTGCCCCATCATTTCGGCTTTATTTTCATCTTTATTTTACTCGCTGATTTTTATTGCGAGTTGCCCCATCATTTCGGCTTTTCTTTATTTTTTCTTTTATTTACACATTTTTTGATATATGTTTTTTTTTTACATTCCCAGTTTAACGACTTAGAGGTCGATTGTTCCCAGTTTAATGACGTGGTGGTCGATTATTCCCAGTTTAAAGACTTGGTGGTCTGCTGTTTCCAGTTTAACGACTTAGAGGTCATTTGTTCCCAGTTTAACGACGTGGTGGTCATCAGTTCCCAGTTTAAAGACTTAGAGGTCTTTCATTCCCAGTTTAACAACGTGGTGGTCCTCGGTTCCCAGTTTAAAGACTTAGAGGTCTATCATTCCCAGTTTAACGACGTGGTGGTCCTCTTGGCTTATACCAGCTCCTTGAATTTTGATCTTGGCGAAGCTGTATTGATGACCGTAGCTCTGTGGCTTGCCGATACATTCGAGGACTGTGAGGTTTTTCCAAGCTTGTATTGGTCCTCTGCCCAATCTTTGAAAACACAGCAATCTTCAATAGCATGACTCACCACCCTATGGTATAGGCAGTATACGAGATTGTCGGTCGTATTCATTTCATGTGGCCTCTTCGAAATGGGCAATTGCAGACCGTTGTTCAAGGCTTCCTTGAATATATTGCGGACCCCATCCCTCCTGAAGGAGTACACCTTCTTCTTTCTCTCCATTAGAGTAGGTGCCCTTACCGATGCTGGTCCTTGAGGCCGATCAGTCTTTGGTTCGCCCTTTTCAAATAATGGCACATGTCTGGGAGGATTGGATTCCCGAAACGCTTCGGTCCCCATTTGTATGAAATCGGCGGTCGTAGCTTGACTGTTTACTATCACGCCTTTAGACAGTTCTATCTCGCCCGTCTTGTATTGCCTTTCAACCCAATTTTTGAAGACGAAGCAGTCCTCAATGGCATGACCTATCACCCTGTGATAGGGGCAGTATTTGGGGTCGTTGGTTATATTCACTTCCTGCGGTCTTTTTGACTCTGGCAGTTGTAGACCGTTTCTTAGGGCGTCCCTGAATATCTTGTGGACTTTGTACCATTTGAAGGAATAGACTTTTTCCAGCTTCTCTTTCAGAGGCGATTCCCCTTCGATGTTTGCATCGGAAGGAATGGAGGCTGATCGTGGCCGTTTTTCGCAAAGGCGCTCTGCTCTTAGTTGAAGGGGGTATCAGTTGGCTGCCTCCGGGTATCAGTCCCTGACTCATGAACCAAAATTTGATTCTGCTATAATTGCAATCGGGCGACTTGGGTCGCGAGATCTTCCACGACGTTTGCCAATTCGTTAACCTTGGATTGTACCTTGGCTAACTTCTCGTCCCTATCCTGAAGCTGCCTCTGAACCCATCGGAATAACGCTTGTTCTGTAGTTCCGGCTATGGCAACCGGGTCATCTTTATTGCCTGAGCTCAATTCCGTAGGAACCACGGGCTCCTCTGGCTTATCGGCCTGAGCGGGCTCTTCATCACTTAGATCGAGCCGATACTGGGTAGCGTCAATCATATCATCACCATGGCTGTGAAGAAGAGGAGGATTCGTTTCTTCATGTCCGACCATGTAGACAGTACGAACCACGTACCCAGCCATCTCTTTATCTGTGGCGGCTGATTTCGCGGAGCGGTCCGGGCCTTGGAAGTTCATAAGTTTTAACATGGCCAGAGCCCTAGCGCTTTTCTTGGCTCTGTATCTGAGCCGCTTCTGCCTCAGCTTCTCTTCCTTGAGCGCTTGGCAGGCCTCTGCTCTTCGGGAAGCCGCCATAGGCTGAGTGATGAGGAGGCTTGAGAAGACACCCAATCGAGCAGTTGTCAGAGGCGCCGTTGGAGCTTGCCCGAGGTGCCTTGTTGCTTTGTTGGTGTTGATGGCCTTGGCCCCAGCTGGGGCCAAGGAAAGTCGTTCAAACACCGACTTGCGTTGAGTTGGGGCATCTTCGAGACCACCACATTTGGCCTCTTGCCTTTCGAGACCGGTTTGTCTGTCACCGAGGCTTGAGGAGCTGGGATGGCGTTAGCTGACACGAACAGGATAGAGCTGAATGGTAGCAGCGGCTCTTCCCATTGTCGCCCGAGACTGGCCGGAAGGACCGTCCTGGCATCCATCTTCATCGTGTAGGAGATGAGAGCTGTGTCGAGAGCTGAGCTTGTCCTTGGAGACATTGTTGAGAAGTGATTGCTTGAAAATCTGCATGAAAAAGCATTATTTTAGTATAAAGATAGATATGTATATTGATTGAGTTCACATGAACGTTTAACCCGAAATTTGGGAGGAGAGATGGTCCCACCGGGCGTGCCATATATCTGTAGGGCGTTTTTCGTCACCCCATTGAGATGGGAATACGCGCTCGCTTGTCAGGCGCATTACAGATTCCCCCTGCCTAGGATAGGCTGGGGTTTATTGATCGTGGGGATCCGAATCTCCGGCAGCCGCGGACTAAGCTGCCGTTAATTACCCCTCGCTTTTGGAGCGAGAGAACCTCCGATTGACGGGTTAAACTGGTCATACGAACTCAACGTGCAGTGTACGTGTATTTTTGTTTTAGGGGGCATGGATATATCGGGAGCCACGCAGAGTTTTTACGGGGTCCCGCTACCCGGTTAGTGGGTTGGGGGTCAAGAGGGCTAGCAGCCCCCTTGCGGGGTGCGAAACAACGCCCCAGCCCAAAAATTTTCTTGGGAAGGACGGTGTTGTAGAGTATGTGTGTGTGTGTGTATACATATATGTAAAAAAAAATAAAGGGAAAGGGCTTCCAGAGGATGCGTAGGGAAAAGCGCCAGCGCTTTGGACGCTCGCGCTCCACGTGTCGGCGCTCGGGCGCTAGCGCTTTGAGCGCTAGTGCTCCACGTGTCAGCATGTGGGCACTCGGGCACTAGCGCTTTGAGCGCTAGCGCTCTAGGCACAAGAGCGCTAGCGCTCCACGTGTCAGCACGTGGGCGCTCGGGCGCTAGCGCTTTGAGCGCTAGCGCTCTGAGCGCTAGCGCTCCACGTGTCAGCACGTGGGCACTCGGGCGCTAGCGCTTTGAGCGCTAGCGCTCTGAACGCTAGCGCCCGAGCGCCCACGTGCTGACACGTGGAGCGCTCTGAGCGCAAGAGCGCTAGCGCTTTGAGCGCTAGCGCTCCACGTGTCAGCACGTGGGCGCTCGGACGCTAGCGCTTTGGGCGCTAGCGTCCTGAGTGCAAGAGCACTAGCGCTCCACGTGTCAGCACGTGGGCGCTCGGACGCAAAAAGGAACTTGGTCCCTGCAATGGGAGTTGTACTCCCAGAAAGGAGCACTTATTATTTTATGTGTGTGTGTCTATATATATATATATATATATATATATATATATATATATATATATATGAGGAGTTAAACTCCAAGGATGTTTTGAAGCTGATGAAGGGGCTTCTCCCCTTGAGCCCTAGTTCTTCCCAAAAGTGGGGTTTCTGGAGATGGGTCTCCTTCTTCTTCCTGTCGTTTGGCCGGATCTTGAAGATCAAGAGATGTGAGATCTCAAAAATCTCTTCTTTTTGAGATCTAATGACAGATCCAAGTTCCCCTTTGTGGGTTTTGTGGTGAAAAACTATTTAGTTTTGAAAAAGGAAGAGTAAAACTCTTGATTTAATTCAAAAGAAAGAAAAAGGTTTGGAATCTTCAGAAAGGGGAAAGAGGCACAAACCCTAGGTTTTTGAGAGAATGAAAAGTCTATGTTTTATTCATCATCTTGTTGTCTTATATAGGCTTACATATTTACATATAGCCCCTTAGGCTTTGCAAAATGGCATTTTGCCAAACTCATGGCTCATGTGCCATTTCTTTTTTGCACATAAGCTATGGGCTTACAAAATATTGGCTTTATGCCCATTTTGCATACATTCATGCATAAAAAATTACATAAAAATTATTTATTACATGATTTTTATTTCGGCATAGGGGAAGGTCGGCAGCTTCATGTTAGGGCTCGACCCGGGCATGAGCCCACTTGATCTGGGCTTGGGCCCACCTGGTTTGGGGTTGACCTTGACTTTGACTCGGTCAACCGGTGTGCAAATTTTTACCCAAACAGCTGTAACGACTCTGAACTTCCTATATAGAAATTTCTTGTTATTGTACAGAAAAGGGTATTTCAGCCTGTGTAAGAGTTAAAAGTTATTTTTGTTAAATAAAAGTAAGAAATAACTTGTAGCTCATTGGTAAAGCCTCAAAACTGCTGTGGCATAGCCTGTGCGTTCGATTCCCATCAGACCCAATTATTTTTTATATTTTTTTTTTAATTTTTCGGAAGCCCAAAAGTTGCACATGCAATACACGGAGAAACAAAAAGTTTCAGAAAAATCAAACAGACGCAATGAGGTGTACACACCCAACTTGACATGTGGCACTAATCTCGAAGCAAGGCCTAAAGATCCGACCACCCGTTTTGCCCCAAGGGCTGGCGCCGACGGTTGAATATTGCCTAAACTCCTCCGTGCTTTGCACACTTGACTCTTCGACTCCCCTTAACTTCCCTGCACTGTTTGATTTTCCTGCAATCAAACAGAAACTCTTCAATTCACCGTTTAACACCATTTAAATTCTTTTAATCCACATTTTTAATTCCAAAACACTAATTCTTCACTATAAATACCACCTCATGCCCTAACTCTTCCCCATTCTGAAATTTCTAACAAAAATTCTCTCAAACTTCCTAAGCACCAAGTGAAGTTAAGCCCCCCAAGTAGAGTAGCAAGCCAAACTCGACGATCGAAGTATCTCAAACGAAACCACGACCCCCGAGGGCTTCTTCGTTCTCTTATTAACCATCTAAAACCGTAAGTCCCCCTTTCTCTCTTTTCCTTCATCTCAAATCTTTTTTCTAAAAATATGTCGGTAAAATGGAGTTATCTCTGATTCAATTTTCTTTTTAATTTTTGTATTCCACTTGATAAGCAAATTAGATCAAACTAACATCTTATACTAATCTTAACCTTATTTCCCATCATTTAGTTTTTAGTTTACCAAAAATTTCATGTGAAACAAACATATAATGAACTTTTTCATTAAAATACCATGAATTTTAGTATAACCCTCATTTCGATAATTGTTAAAAATTTCTTTAGGAAAACTTCATGCGGTAAAAACCTACCCCACATGCACACCATGGTTACATAGCATGGTATCCTAGTACTATGGTTTATTTAAAGAATAATTTTTATATTAAAATACCACACCTTTTCAAAACGGGTTTCTTTTAATCGGTATTTTGCAATCCTTGGCAATTACGCCTCTACAACCCTCGCCAGGGGACCCGCTAATGGATGGTGCGGATTATCGTACATCCTTGGGACAATAGAACGAGATGCAGAACTTCTCACGGAGTATTCGGCCTCGAAAGGAAATAAAAAAATACGGTTTTTAAGAAATACGACTTTTCTAAATAAAAAACTAAATTTTGGAAAATTATATAAAATTATGATTCCGTATTTTCAATAAAAACATATTATGAAATCATATTCTTTAAAATGAAAAGTTAGAATTTTTAATAAAATACCACCAAGTTTCCAAAAGTGGTAGTTTTCATAAAAATACAATAAACTTTCAAAAGTTAGGTTTTATCACCAAAAAACCACAACAATTAAAATACATGTTCATGAAAACCTTAAATATTATAAATCACCCTCGAGGTTATTTTTAAACAATATTAATATATATTTTTCATAAAACCCCCTCGAGATATACAAAACAATATTTTAAAGAATATAGATTAATATAGGCTTAAGCGGTATCATTTCTCTTGAGCCTTAGGGAGCCGGAGAAAGTGTTTGCCTATTCAGGTAAAAAAAACTTAATAGAGTTATCAATGGCAATTGTCTTAGAAAAAGACACAAATCCTGCCGTCTATTTGCAGCAGTTGCCGATTTCTCCCGAACATAAGATTTTTAACAGTTTAAATCAATACCTATGAAAAAGACATGATTTCGAATATAAACTTGAACTCTAACCTAATTCGAAACTAAACTCAAATATGAACTCGAATCCAAACTACTCGAACCAACTTGACTCGAACTAAGATTGCAATTGTCATGACTCGTATATTACTCGACTCACTCGACTACATTCTACACCTTTTGTAATCTATGGTTTCGATCAAGACATGTTAATCAACCAATCAAATCAATTAAGTATATTAACCAGTTATAATATATTATACTCGGGGTGTTTGGGATAGTTTCTTGTGTGAATCCAACGGAGCTTCAGGAGTCCCGTATTAACCTCTTTTTTTTATTTTACTCGAATATCTGTCTGGTTGACTCATCCACGGCTTAGAGCCTCAATGCTAACATATGAAATGGGCCTGTGTTTCCTTGCTCCTGGGGCCCCACTCTTAAGCTCGTGAATACTTCTACGGCTGCGTTGACATTCATACTTGGAACTTAACGTTAACATAATGACCATATAGAGACCTATAGTATATATGTACTGATGAACGTATACTCTTACTCTTCATATATATTCTACACTTATCATTTTCTTTTCTTTTACCTATCTTTGGGATTCGCCGAGCGCTAGTTTGCTGACGGGCATTCCATCCATTTTTCTTCTCTTGGAATGTTCGTCGGATACGGTCGTGACGGAGGAAGTTGAAGCCACAGAGGAGGACTACAACTAGATCGCTACTCAGGGCTAGCTCTGCTTCAATTTTTCTTCAGTTTATATATACCACTTGTTTAAGCATTTTCCTTATTGTATTTACTTTCCAACATAAACTCATGTATTTGAAAATATTGGAAGTTGAATATAAATAAAGGCATTTGTTAAAAAATTTTACAGTCTCCATTTATTCTTGAATTGTGTATTATTGTTTCAATACGCTAAGTGTATTTATTTAGGGAATGACCTTCTCGGGATAAATATGTCGCGGACTTGCCACGTCACTGTTTCCGTCTGCTGAGAAGCGGGGCGTGACACCTGCCCATGGATATGTATGGTGAAAAACCCTTCCGGCCAATAAACCGCCGATTCCTCAAAAAATACTATGCTTGAAAAGTCACGACTTAGGTCAATGATAGATGACGACGCTTATGTCTGCTCGCTATCTTCCTGAGTCAGAACTTTCAGAGTAATATCCAAAAAGCTCCGTCGCCTCAAAATGATGATAAGGGACCGAGATGTCTCTAAACTAATACTGGACCGAGATGTTCCTAAACTAATAATAGATCGAAACGTTCCTAAACTAATATTCGTCACAAAAACGGGAGTGTTGGACCGAAACGTCCTTAAACTAATACTTGCCTCAAAAATGGTGATAATGGACCGGAATGTCCTTAAACTAAAATTTGTCCCCAAAAACGGGAATGCCGGACCGAAATGTCCTTAAACTAAAATTCGTCCCCAAATATGGGAATGCCGGACCGAAACGTCCTTAAACTAAAATTCGTCCCCAAATACGGGAATGATGGACCGAAGCGTCTCTGAACTAATGTTGGACCGAGAAGTCACTAAACTAATATTCCGCCTCAAAAATGGAGATTATGGAACGAAATGTTTTTAAACTAAAATTCGTCCCCAAAACAAGAATGTTGGACCGAAACGTCCTTAAACTAATACTGGACCAATGTAGTCCTTTGAAGAAGACCGAGGTCTATAGCTAATGGTGCGTTATCTCGCGGGCTGCCTAAAAAAAGGTATGTTCACAAGCGAAATGGGCACGAGTGAAACCCGAAAGGGCGCCGTGAATAAGAACAGCGAGACTGCTAGTGAGTTAGTGAAAACTCGAGAGGGCGCGAACTCGTAAAAAAAACCCTGCATGAGATCCTCATGACTCACAAAGGAACAACACACTTCGGAATCCCCATGATTCTTAAGGAGAAATTACACTTGTGAGATCCTCACGACTCGTAAGGAGAATTTCCCCTTATGAGACCCTCACAGCTTATAGAATTCAAAAACCTTAGGCGACAGATCTAAACCTGTTTCCTAAGCCATCGTTGCCCTATAAGTAGTCCGATATTAGCTCTTGTATACTGTCACACCCCGCTTCCCAAGATACGTAACTATGGCACGTGACAGAGCCAACCATGCTGCATGTGGTTAGGAATCATCCCTCCGCAGTCACATTGCGGCTGTCTATCGAATATCAAGAACAGTAAAATATATAATCTTGCTAACACATGTCCATCTGCCACAATAAATAAAATCAAGAAAATGCATAAAGCAGAAACGAATCAAGATCCAATAAACAATACTATCTGAATCATGTACCAATATGGGCTCACATCAATAGGAATAAAACTGCTGAAATATACGAAACTAAGAGTCTTTAAACTAATTGTCTAGCTCCTCATTGCTCAGCTTGATTGCTAAAGTACTCTTGATCTTCCTGCGATAAAAGTAGAGGAACTGGGTACTGCAAAACCCAGACGTCAGTGCATCATAATATCAAAACAATAGTAATAACCAGTATATGATGCCATTATTAAACATGCGTACGAATAATAAACACAGGTATAAATAGTGAGCTATATGTATGTGATGTGTATCCTAGAGTCTGTGCTTTTAGGTTATATATTCTACGAGTTTTCGAAATCAATTAATGTAATTCTCATCGTAACTCAACAGTATATATCCCGTTCATGCTTCACGGGACCACTGTACAATAATTTATTCCGTAATGTCTGGAATCACGGCAAACAATGATTTATTCCGTAACGCCCAGAATCACGACAAACAATAATAATATCCTCTTGAATTACGTTTCGGTTACATTTTTAATTTCCCCTTTTCCCCTAAGGTTCTGTATTCAAGTTAGGTATTGACGATATAAATCTAATGCCAATACAGGATTAATCAAGTACCGGTCTTGTCTATACAGACAACAAGTTACATCCATCAGGACAACAATCAGGATTGTTGGTATTAGCAATAAGATCAAATTAACAAGTCTGGTGATGTGTCGTGAACATGCCATGTAATGTATATTAACCAAAATAGATACCAATGTAAAACTGTGATCAATATCGAATCACAATTAATGCCAGGATGCATATGTATCTATCTGTTATAACCGTTATACGTCCATTACCATATGATGCAATCTAGATAATCATATTAAACTGATATAGTAGTATGATAATATCGTGATGTTCCGGCATGCAACTAAATAAGCTAATATCAGTACGGATACAGACGGATACTGTAAAACCGTAAATCGCTACTACTCACTGAATATTAAAACGTATGCACTCTAGTCGAGCATATGAATATTGATATAATCAAAATAGCATGTTGCATGTTTAGAACTTGCTTGATCGGATCTCACATCGAGGTACGGATGCCACGTTCCGATGTCGGAATAAAGTCACGATGCAAACATACGCACGCAGAACTTTACTTGGCTGAGCAACTACATGACGTGGTGATAAGGCTAGACGATGATGGTGGATGGGTCGTCTGGATCGTCGGTGACGTGCGAAACTCCGGCTAGATGATCGGAGATTAAGAAAAGAAAGAAAAGAAGGAAAGAAAAGAAGAAGAAGAGAGGTTGCTGGGGATTCTGGTAGTGACAGAGACATGGTGACGAGGTTGATAACGACGAGGTGTTGTCGTCGGCGAGGTGGCTGTGAGCTTGGAAGTGATCATGGATAGGTGTATAGGGGGTCATTGGTAGTGGTGTTGGGTGTTCTTGGTGCCAGGAAGGCGAGGAGGCAAAGTGGTGGTCGATGGTGGCGAGTTTTCCGGTGAGGATGGGGTTCCGGCGACGGGGTTTGCCGGCGGGGGTGTGGGTTTCTTGGGTCGGGAAGGAGGTGGTGATGATGAGAGGGTGAGGAGGTGAGGACGAGGGAGACGATGATGGTGAACGGCGGCGAGGGGTGGCGGCGAGTGTGGGTTAGGGTTCGGGTTCTGCAGCGGAGAAAATGAGAAGAAGAACGAGAAGAGAGAGAAAGGTAAGGTTTTATAAATTATTAAAATATATATATATTATATATAGTGTATAGAGAGTGAGAGAGAAAGGTCAGAGAGAGAGAGACAGAGGGGGGGGAGAGATTTAATTAAGTTAAATTATATATATATATATATATAATAACAGTTTTTTATTATTAGTTATATATAATATTATAATATATTATAGGATTTTACAGATAATACCAGATTGCTCCGAATATTACCCGCATCCATTCAAAAATTTAGTTTTTCAATATGGAGAATATACGTAAAAGTTTAAACCATAATGTGATATCCAGTCAATAAAAATGTATACCCCCAAGTACAGATCTACGTAAATATACGTAGCGATCAAAATGAGTCTGTTTTAACAATTAGGGTATGAACATGATATATGGATGCAATCACATGATATGGGATACAATGACATGCAAGGCCAGATATTAAAATATATTATTTGGTTTTTTATTTTGTATTATTAAAAGATATGTGGAATATATTATATGTGTACATATCTAGATTTGCATGGATATTCTGTACTAGCAAATATTTGACGTAATCTTGAACCATGATGGGTTTCAAACATGCGGGTCGGGTTAGATAATAACCACAGCTGCTAAATGAACTATCCGCAACCCAAACAACAATAATCAAGAATTTTGCCGCAAGATTTGAAATACCCCAAAAATATATAGTATAAATGCACTAGGGTGTTACATATATAATCCACGGGCATGAACAAAATATGTTCCCATAAAGTTCCACCGATGGCGAGAAATACCCCTATATGGTGAACGACACTTGTAAGTCCTTTCGACTTATAAGGAGAAAACTCTCTGGTAAGATCCTTACGACTTGTAAGAGAAAACACACTTAGGAATCCCTACGATTCCTAAGGAGAAAATACACCTACGAGATCCTCACGACTCGTAGGGAGAAATACTTTTATGAGACCCTTACGGCTCATAAAATCAAAAAGCCTTAGTCAATAGGATCTTAACCCTGTTTGCTAAGCTTCCTTTGTTTAAATCGACAAGGGCACATAATAATTCGCTCCTGGAAATATTCCAGTTACAGTGCTGATGCCAAGATTGGGACCAGATCTCAAGTTCCTGACTCGTAATAAAACTCAGCGAGTCGAAAAAAATGCATATGAAATAGCTGAAATGTTTGGGAAACTCGCAATAAAAAAAATAGCGAGTAAAAATAAAAAAAATCGCCGAAATGATTGGGCACTGCGAATAAAATAGCCGAAATGATTGGGCAATCGTGACTTTCGCGATATAAAAAGATGAAAAGATAGAGCATCGCGGAAATAAAAATAAAATAAAATAAAACTTTTCTGCCCTGCAAGTATGTCCATATTGACTCTTGTATACGATCCATAGGCACAAATAAAGGAAAAGGGACCATATTCTCCCACCACGCTTCGTCAAATGGAGAACCAAGTCTTGATGGTATATATACAACCTAGAGACTATCCATGTGTCCCCCCTCCTCATTCCAGCAGGGGCAGACACAACAATCAAATAAAAATGAAGCGACAGCAAAATCCAAGCTTCGGGTCTTAATGGCAACATCTAAAACCTAGAGATCACCCCGACGTTCTTCTCATTCCAGCAGGATGCAGATGCAACGTCAACAAAAGACCAAAGGGTCAGAGCAAAAATGGAGTAATGGCAAAATCCTAACTCCAAGTCTTGACAGTTCATATACAATCTAGAGACTATCCCGGCGTTCCCCCTCATGTCAGAAGGATGAGAACGCAGCTATCAAATGAAATTGGAGCAATGGCATATTCCAGGCTCCGGACTTCAATTACAATACATACAGCATAGAGGTCCTACAGATGTCTATCCTACTTCAGCAAAGAATCGGCGCGATATCGTCAAAGTAAAAAATGAAACGACAGCATATTCCTAGCTTCGGGTCTTGACGGCAACTCATATAAAGCCTAAAAGACCATTGGAGATCATCCCACCCCAGAAGGGTGTGGTTATGACTCATCGGGGCTCCAAATTGAGCCTAACCTCAGGTAAAAAGCGTAATGGCAAATTCCTAACGCTTGCTCTTCCGACGGTAATATGATCTAAGGAGATTACTTGAAGACGTCTTGTCCAGCCCCTGAAGGGATCGGAGACATGACAGTTGCGGGGCTACTCGAACAGCAGCTTAAAGACTGCATATCGAGGAATATATTAGCCAACGCGACGGTACCGCGGACTAAAACCCTAGTACCACAAACCTAATGGACCCCTGTCGTAAAGAATGGGGGTTATCTACATACAACGTTAGGACAAGTTTGCCAATAAACCCAAAGGAGGTAAACGAGTACATAAACTAGAGACTCCAAAACGAGTACATAAACTAGAGACTCCGAAACGAGTGAATAAACTACAAACTCCGAAATGGGTACATAAAGTAGAGACTCCGAAATGAGTGAATAAACTATAAACTCCGAAATGGGTATATAAACTAGAGATTCTGAAACGAGTGAATAAACTACAAACTCCGAAATGAGTGGATAAATTAGAGACTCTGAAACGAGTGAATAAACTACAAACTCCGAAATGAGTGCATAAACTACTTCGCGCCAGACCAAGATATCAAACACAGAAGAGTGCATGAAAAAGAAAAGAACGTATATTCTTTATTCATGAATCGAATTGCTTGAAACATACAATTTATATATAGAAAACATAATACAATTCTAGCCTCTAAGGAGGCGGGGCTTTCAATAAAGCATCGACCCGCTCATTCACTTGCTGTATCTCCTTTTCACACTCTACTATTGCGTCTAGCATTGCTAGACTTGAACCCATTGTTCCAAACATAAAGAGAGCTTCTTAGAAATTTCCTACTTAGCAGCTTCGGAGTCCCGCAGTCCTCGCTCAATAGAGTCAAGGTCCCGCCTCAGTGCCACTCCTTCAAAAATGTATAGTTGAAGATTTTCAAAGATAACTCATAGCCGCGCATCATTTGTTTTTATCTGGGCACGTAATTGGCTTGACTCGCGAAAAGTCGTCCCATACTCTTTCTGCTTCAGGACCAGCTTCTGCTCGAAATATTGAACGGAAGAGACACTTTGTTCGATCTATACGACTAATTGAGCCTTCGAGGATAGTACCTCAAGCGTAAGACGTTTGTGCTCAATCCCATGGAGGAAAGCCTCGACTCGCTTACAATAATCAATCCAGATGCTGATGAAATCTTCGTTATGGAAAGTCACAAGAGTCACCAGCATGGGGTTGACCTCGTTCGCGAAGTCCGCAGCAGAAGTGAGAGTCTCGACATTAAGGTCTTCAATAAACTCACTCAGCATGCGCTACTATTTGCCGCACCTCTAGAAGATTGACGTTTAGCGAAGGGCCCTGTAAGCATAGAAATACGAGACTTGAAAGGAACCAAAACCGGCATAGCTGCTACGAAATAAGACACATATAAAGAAGGGTCAGATTTCAACCTAAAATAAAAAAATATATGAATGAGATCCAACCTACCAATAGTTAAAAGCGGCAAATCAAGGAGCACAGAGGGCTCAGCTATTTCTTCGTCTTCTCTTTCGAGCCGTAAAACTGTGGTTAGTACAAGGAAAAAGCCTATTAGAAAAGGGCTACTCGTGGAAAGATGAAATAAGAAATGAAAGATATACTAACCAACGCCAGAAGGAAGGACGGATCCTAATTGGAAGGCGAAGTGCGAGGCTAACACTCGGCACAGATGATTGAAAAGCATGCCTGTAAGATGACAACAATATACGTAAGAAATTAACCCAAGGAGTAATATCAATGCTAAAGCGAGGAAATAAAAGAGTTTTACCTTCCGTCGCTGGGCCCGTGAAAACTCGGGGAGGTACCAAAGAGATGGATAGAACAGCAACGGTCATGGTACCAGCTGACAGGCCTTCCTCACTCAGCAGAGTGCTAGGATTTACCATGCCTATATTAGAAATAAAAGAGATATGAGCGAATGTTCCTGCAGGATTGAAAATCCAAAAGTAATGGAATGGAAGATACCTGACGGTGCCGAAACTATAGGGGTATCTAGAGCGTCAATAGTTGCTACAGCTTCTTCGACGTCCACCACTATTGGGAAGACAGGTTCAACATCTGCCATTTCATCTCCCGAATCAATAAGGGCCGTCATTATGCTAGCATCACCCGCCGATGTAGGGGATCCGTAAGGAGAGGAAGTGGCAGCTGGAACAGTCTCAAACTCAAAATGAAGGCCTGGCGCCCCAGAGTCCCGACATGCTGGCACCTCATCCGCAGCGCTGACACCTAAACTCAGCCTTGCTGTATCATTCGGTGAAAAATGTGTTATAATTCAAAAAAACTACTAGGGAAAGAAACTCGGAAAAGTAAATAAGTACTACTAGGTTTCATTAAAAGATTGTGCGTTGTTTCACCTTGAAGTAACCACTCAGCCTCTTCACGAGCTGCACGAGCAATCTGTCTACGAGCGGTTGACAAGGCAGAAGGAATATCTTCCATGGGAACATCAGGGGGTCGTGTCTCACTCGAACCCGCACCTGTGGCTAAGTTAGACTGACGCTCCCTCACTGCATGCTTCCGACGCTTCTTCTCGGCATTAGCTGTGCGAAGAGATCTTTCCAAAACCACAGACAGAGGAACGTCTTCATCTGAATCAGACTCAGCCTCTGGATCAGCTACAATGTCAGTCACCGGCTACTATAGCGACGCTTCCCGTAGTGGCCCTGGGATGGCCTCAACGGTAGCCGGTAGCTCTGTAGGTTCCGTAGGTGCCATTGAGGGAGGAATATCCTCCGCACCACTACCTAAACATGGCATCGCACTCGGAACTGCACAAGCTGTGGTGGTTCCTGTAAGAAAAAAAAGGGGAGTCAGGGGGTAGACAATGAGCTAAATATTTTAAAGGCGTCACAAAACGAATCATACCGAGGCCTATAGAAGTATGAAGCCTCTCCTCTTCCTCAAATGTTTTGAGGGACGCCAAAAGGCCTCTTCAGTAGAGATGTCTGTTAAGAAAGGAGAGTTAACAAAGCGTAACAAACTCTAAGATATACAAAAGAATATGTGAGATATACCTGACGCCGCAAGAGAAGCAAACGTTTCTTGCTCGTGAGCTAATCGCTCAGAAGCCTCAATAGCAGCTTGAAGATTAGTTGCGGCAGCCTCATCAGTAGAAGCCTCAAACAGACTGTCATTGGTGCCATATTCGGACAAGCCTTCTCTATACGGAGCATGAGGTTCATGACCAAATACAACGTCAGCCGAAAACATAGATTTTTTCTTCTTTTGAGAGCCGGCAGCAACACTTGACGTTAGGAGCTTGCGCTTTACATGCCTCTTGGTACGGCGAGTCCCGATTTCTAAGCCGATACCCGACTCCAGAGACGCTGCAGACATCACATCACCATGAGCACTTGCGTCCGGTCATGGCTTAGCCATCGACACTACTGGAAAGGCTCGCGGAAATACAACCATGTCACCCTCTCTCAAGGAACGATGGACAACTGCTCGCCGTTTTAGTGGAATCGCGGGGTTACTGGCCGGGACAAAATCCTTATGATCAAGGAGCATCCGCCTTTCTTCTTTGATAATGGCACCCGTAACATGCTGGTACCAAGCTATATAGGAGTTTGAGGCCTTCGGAATATAACTCGGCTCAGAAATCAGAAAATGAGACATCGTGTTCAGCCGCATGAAATGGTTCACTGCGCTGCGAACGCTATCCTTTAAGGCAACTGGATCGACGGGAAATGCTTCGAGAGGAATGCCTTGGTTATAACCGGATTGTTGAGAAAATAGATACGGGTTATACCTCTTGAATAACACCGAGGTATTTTGCCTAAATACTAGGAAACCCGGCCTGATGGAATACAGATGCACGATCTCCCGGGCTCTCAAAACAGAAACCCCATCCTTAAAGACATCATGAAGCGACTGGACCACTTTGGAGAGTTCTTTACCAAGGGTCAAGACCCTATCAACAAAAGTCATGTTGTCCCTAACCATGCGTGGATGCAGGAGCAATCGCTGAGCCTCTCGCTGTGTTGTGTCTGGAGAAGAAGCATCGACCAGTTGCCTGACCCGAGGGAAATTGTTCCCTTCATAAAATCTAGGTCTTTTATGCACACCAAAGGCACCCAACACGTGCATCTCGATCCATGAAGTGAAGTAATGCAAAGGGAGATTTACGAGCTTCAAACCAGGCCGGATGGTGTCGGCCGCTATACTCAAGCCATGATATAAATGGGCCAATCCTGCAACCCCAACAGCCATACGCGTCCCCGCCGCAGCATGATGAGCCGGATAGAAAATAGACGGTCTCATATAGCGAGGATGCATTGGGAGTAAAAACCAGCTCAGCCACAAACCAATGAAGCCTACAAAAATATTTCCTCGTCAATATCTAGAGCGGCAATCTCTGCAAAAGGTACGATGGGGGTGTCCGGAATAAAGAACTGCTTTAAATCCGCATCTGTAGTCGGCAGTTTGTCCAAGCCAAACCCGAACGGATCATCAAGCTTAGCCAATTTCACAACCTTCTTCGATAAAACCTACGGATGAAGGAAACGGGCAACAAAGTCCATAAAACTAACACTATGCCCCCCGGACTCCAAAAATAAGCTTTCATAGATATTTAACACCTTGATCAGGCTCGGGAACTTTTGCTGAATAGCGTTTTCCGGAGTAAGGCCCATAACTACCGATTCGGTAGCAAAGATATACTCGTCAGGAGGAAGTATCTCTGCATAATGCTCCCCTCTAACAAGTAACCCAAAAATATCTATGAACTCTTCCAGCGAAATCGATACCACCCGATCCGATAATAGAAACGTGTGGGTCGGAATATTCCATTGTTCCAGAAAGGATTTAACCCACCACACATGAGGAGAGTGGTAATATAAGAGAGACGCGTAGACCGCTGGGTATAACCCGGTTTTCAGCCGTAGCGATTTCTTGGCCGATAAGATGTAGCGGGCCCACTGGAGGTAACCAGCCGGATGTTGAGGGGTAACTCATATTGTGTAAACCTGACCCTAAGGACGCGCATCTCCTTGACACATGTGACGCCTCAAAATATCTAGGGCCATCGACGACTGGACTGGTATCGACAGCATGGAAGGTTGGAGACGACCCTCCGCGGTCCAATTAACCTCTTCCAAAGCATAAATGACCTGTAGAGGGTCAGCATAATGAATCGACGGGATCGGTTCTAATGGAGCTGCACAAGTAAATCTGTGCCGACTCCCGATAATATAGCTATACCATACTCCCCATAGATGAAGGGATTTCCGTTCTGGATCGTAGTCCCGGATTAAAGTAAGGACTTCATGATCAATAGGGGCGTCGGCAAAAGCACTCTCCGATCGAACATAAAGAAAAAAGGAACCAGAAGCCATGGTACCTAAAAAGAAAAACTTGTGGTAGGTTAGCGATTAGCAGACTAAAATCACTACTGTCTAAAGGAAAATCAGTGGGCCCTACAAAATCAAGGTGATGGCTCATCAATGATGAGACATGCGCCCATTGTAAGAATCCAAAAGGATTGTCATTAAATGAATAGTCCCATAAAACAGTGGAGTTAAAAACTCCCAATAACCTCGAAAAGTTGGTTCTGTTAAAAATAACAATAGATTCAAATCTGTAAAGAAGGTATTAAAACCCTAAAAAGGAAAATACTCAAGAACAGGAAGGGGAATAAAATTCCCAAAAGTTCCAAAAAAATTCAGAGCTAAGCTCTGCAAGACAAGATGGAACTAAATTCCTCCAATAATGGGATTAAATCCCAGAAATCCCCATGATGGGAAACAGATGGGAAAGATAATGGAATTAAATTCCCAAGACTCTCAAAGATCAGAATCGTTGATAGGGTAAAACCCTAAGAAGAGAACTAGCGATTCTCGAGGATGCCCATTGAATCATGACCCACGGTCTACTAAAAAAAATAGTTTTTTTAATATCTTTAAGAGATTAGTTTAAGAAAAGAACCAAGCTCTGTTAATGGATTAAAAATCCAAAACAAAATAAAAAGTCTTTTAAGAGGTAAGCTCTGTTCATAATCCTTACCAAAATTTTTGATAGAGTTTAACTCTGAAGGAGTTCTGTGGGCAGAGATCAAAGTTCTAAAACGAGAATTAAATTCTCAAGAAAGAAAAAATTCAAGGAGGAAGATAATGAGACAGCATTCATCTCAAGGGCCAAAGGCCCTATTTATAAGATGTGTGGAGGACGGTTCAACTTCTTAGAAGATCTAACTGTGGTAAAAGTGACACCGTTACACTCATGTGTAAGCCACGTGAGAACAACGGTGGGGGTATTTGTTCCCCTAATATTTAAACATAATAAAAAGACTTAGGCTCTGTTAAATTTTAATGAGTCAGCGTCTCACGTGCTCCCCACGAAGGCGCCAGCGCCAACCTCTTAGAATTAAATAAGATGGTGGCGCCGCACGTGAAGCTCACATGGGCGCTAATGTGCAAAGCACAGGAGTGCCTATCATATATAAAAATTAAATTCTTAAGTGGCGCCCATGTGCAAGACACGTGAGCGCCGGCGCCTAAGTTAAAATCAAGTAGAATTAAATTCTACATGGGGATATTTCCCTAAAATCTGGGATATTCTCTGTTAAACAGAGCCGTTGGATCAAAGATCCAATGGTGATGATAAATCATCAAATAATAGAATTAAATTTTATTTGGAGAAAATATCTCCTAAATCTTTCTAAGTGAGAAAAAACTCTCGGTTGAATCAAACATCCAATGATAGAATCAAAATCTATTTTGCGAATATATTTCCCCAATCTTTCTAAACAAAGAAATATTATTCTCTGTAAAACAGAGAGCCCTTAGATTAAAAATCCGATGGTGATTAAAAATCACCGTTTGATAGAATAATATTCTGTATGTGGGAAAATATTTCCCTAATCTTGTTAAAAAAACAATAAAATATATTCTGTAAAAACAGCAATCATTGGATCAAAAATCTGAAGGTGGATAAAATTCCCCAAATAATCTTTGAGACCAATTAAATCAAATTGTATCTCTCAAATGAGAGATTTTCCCAAAACTGATCAACAGTTTGCCTCCACTATATAAAGGACCCGAGACTTCAAGTCTCAGGGAGAGAGAACCCTCTAAGCTTCTGCAAACAAAAACATAGAAGCTATAACTGAGAATTCAATTCTCCTTCAACGAAAATCCACTTGTTCTTTCAAACTCTAGGTAAAGAAAAAGAAGAGATCAAAATATCTCCTTTACCTAGTATAAAAGAAAATAAGGGTTTAACCCTTCATAAAAAGAACTCAGTTCTTCCTCTGATCTGAGATTTGCCCCACAAGTTGAGAATTTAATTCTCATCGAGGCGATTTTGTCTTTCAAACTCAAAATCTAAGGGAAAGAACTAGATTAAAAGAAGAACCTATGTTCTAGCAATTTGATTCCTCTAAAGATAGGGTTTAACCCTAAAAAAACATAAGTACTTAGTTCTTAAAGAAAACTTGATCCCAAATCTTCAAAACAAAGATCTAGGTGATCATTAATGGTCAAAATGCCATTAACAGAGATTCAATCTCTAAAAAAGAAAAGGAATCAACGCCTCGCGTGAAAAACACGTGAGCGCCCAAAAGATTCCCAAAATAAAAGAATCAGCACCTCACCTGCTTCCCACGTAGGTGCTCAAAACAGAATGCCAGCGCCTCACGTGAAAGACACGTGAGCGCTGAGTAAAAGTGCTTAGCACTCCGTAAACAGCCAAAACTGTTGAGTGCTTAGCATTGATTGGGCAGTGCCTAGCGCCTCACATGAAAATACGTGGGCGCCTAACAAAATAAAATGAGACAGCGCCGCACGTGCTCCTCACGTGAACTCCATATAAAAGTGCTTAGCAATATATATATATATATATATATATATATATATATATATATATATATATATTCAATCAACAGGACTGAGTGCTTAGCACTGATTGGGCAGCGCCCATAACTGAAGGCTTCACATGATACCCATGTGAGCGTCAAAACTTCAAACAAGTGCTTAGCACTTTTGCATAAAAAAAAGCAGAGGCTGAACAAACAGAACCCAAATAAGTGCTTAGCACTTTTGAACAAAAAAAAAAGACCGAGCAGATCAAGCCCAAATTGGCTAAGTCTCTGAAAAGTTTTTTTCTTGCAGTTGAGCCCAAATGCTCTGTTGTTGGATCTTAAATAAAAATGATCCTTAAAATGTTACTAAGTTGATCTTAGTCTTAAATAAAACTAACGTATCCCTAGGTAAAAATAAATTGAGCCCAAATACTCATATATTTAAGTTGATTTTAATCTCAAACTAGATTAATGGTTCTTAAATAAAGCAAAACTTTTTTGAACTAAAGGAATATATATAACCTAAGTTCAAAACCCAAACCTAAATCTAAAATATACGGATTTAGACTGATCCGCGCCCTACGGGCAACGACATAAATTAGTCTCCGTATACAATCCACGGGCAACCCAAAATAAAACAAACACAACACGACACGAAGTGAACTTCCAGAGCAGGAGAAAGTGGTTATCGCAACGCGATAATGTAATTAACTACAGGGGCTTGCGCCTGCAGGGAAAAGCGTCCCCACAATCAAAAACCCCTCACAAATGAGGGGGAATCTGATGAAATCTGCTACAACGGTCGCATCTATCAACCTCCAATATACGATGCCATAAATCAACTTCGTATTTTCGGAGAAGTGGATGGATATGTCCAAATAGCATCTGCCCCCAAATTCAGGCAAAACGATCAATCCCAGTTCGTCTTTGTTTTTGGTGATAAACAGGTGCAGGCATCGGTTGCTTCGGGTCGTTATCGCCCGGCTCATGAGTAAAGACATGTGCTTGATTGGAAGGCGCCCGAGCAATTTGAGTCGTGAGATACATCACAACATTCATCAGATCATCAATTTTTTAGTAGAGTTTGGCCATCTCTTTATCTTTGCTCCTGAGCTGTTTTCGAAGCTCATGAAGCCGCTCTTGCTCTGCGGTCCTGGGGCGGAAAGTCGGCTCTTCCTCGCTGTCCAAGCTTGACTCCACATGGACTGAGGGGTCTTTCTGCCTATCGGCCTCATCGAAAAGGTTTTCATCATCCGGTGGAAGCGGCTGATCTTGGGAAGCAGCAACCACATTCAAGCCAGATTGGGCTAGGGATGTGGTGGCCCCATTCTTGCTTTTGCTGCGAAGGTTGACGCTAAGACGTGTACCCGCCATATAGACCGTATGGATAACATATATGGCCGTCCTTTCATTATTGGCGGCTAATTTTGTGGACCGCTGTCGTGGCCCTTCTGTTTCGGTAACGGATAATCGATTGAAGACGGCTGGCCTGACCGGGTTCTTGAGTGGTGATGGCACTTCTTTTCTGGATTTGCCCTGCTGCTTTCGTGCGGAACAGAGCGCCTGATAGACTCTTGAAGAGACGGTGTCATGCTCTTTCTGTTGGGGCTGGGACACGTCTCATTGTAGCATCGTTCGGACAGCTGTCTTCTTGATTTTGGCGGTCATGGCGTTTTTCTGAACCTGCTTAAGAGGTTCAAAGGAATTGCTGACTTTTATGGCCGACTCTGTCGTCGTCGCAAGGTAACCCTGCTCTTGGAACCTCACAAGATTCCACTTGGCCGGAGTCCTGGCCCTCTTGTTTGCTCGATACCTGAGCCGCTTCTGTCTCAACTTTTCTGTTTTGAGCACTTGGCAGGCTTTGGCTCTTTGGAAAGATGTTGTAGACCAATTGACAAAGAGTCCAGAGAAGACGCCTGCTCGTGCGATTGTCAATGGCACCGTCTGAGCTTCCTGGAAATGCTTTGTGGCTCCATTGGTGTTGCTGGCATTGCCCCCAGTCGGAATAGTGGAGAGCCGTTCGCATACGGATTTGCATTTGGGGTGGGATGCTTTGGCGGTCACAACGTTCAGCCTCCTGCCCTTTGAGGTCGGTTTGGCCGCTTAGTTTACCGGGATTTCTGCCAGATGAGCGATTCCAGCAGGGTAGATGATGACAGAACCAAATTGGTAGGGTGGTTCCTCCCACTGCCGACTGAGGCTTTCAGGGAGAATCACGCGAGCATTGATATTGACCACGTACCGGATCGGGATCGACTCACCAAGTTGGCTCACTTTATTCCATTTCGAATTGGTCAGTCAACCGAGACATTAGCAAAGAAGTACATGGAAGTGAGCATAAATCTAAAGTAAGATTTAAACCTTCAAGATGTACCATATTTGATACCCATAAACTCATGCAGGAGATCGTGAGATTACATAGAGTACCTGTTTGCATCGTCTCCGATCGTAATACAAGATTCCGATCACAATTTTGGCAGAGTCTGTAAGCTAGCCTGGGAACGAGTCTGAATTTCAGCACGGCGTATCATCCACAAACGGACAGACAGTCCAAAAGAACAATTCAGATACTGGAAGATATGCTAAGATCCTGTATGTTAGACTCCGGAGGTTCGTGGGAAGATCACCTACACCTTGTGGAGTTTTCATACAACAACATCTATCAGGAAAGTATTAGGATAGCACCATTTGCAGCACTCTATGGACGAAAATGTTATTCCCCGTTGAGTTGGGATGATGTTGGAGATCATGAACTCTTTGGACCAAAGATGGTCGTGGTAACTGTGGATGTGGTTCGCACGATCAGGGAAAGGATTTGAATAGCCCAAGACCGACAGAAACATTGGGCAGATGCAAAGCGTCGACATCTGGAGTTCCAACCCGGAGACCATGTATTCCTGAAGATCTCTCCAAACAGAGGAGTGATCCGTTTTGGCAAGAAGGGTAAACTCAGTCCAAGATATATAGGACCATTTGATATACTCGAACGAGTTAGAGAAGTGGCATACCATTTAGCACTACCACCCTTATTGGAAAGAGTGCACAACGTGTTCCACATATCCCAGCTACGACGATATGTGAGCGATCCCAGCTACATATTTGATCACTCAGAGATCACAGTACAGACTGACCTAACCTGAGAGAAACAACCAGTTGAGATCCTGGACCGAAAGGTGAAAACAATACAGAATAAGGAGGCAAACTTGGTCCGAGCGATGTGGCGAAAGGATTCGCCAAGAGAATCAACAAGGGAACGAGAAGAAGATATGCGTACACGATACCCTTAACTTTTTGAAAATTAGTCCCTATGTAATTGTAAATTTCGAGGACGAAATTTTTATAAGGAATGTAAAATGTAACGACTCTAAAATCACTGTATAGAATTTTCCTGTTATTGTACAAAAAGAGTATTAGAGCCTGTGTAAGAGTTAATAGTTATTATTATTAAATAAAAGCAAGAAACAACTTGTGGCTCAATGGTAAAGCCTCTACACAGCTATGACATAGCCTGTGCGTTCGAATCTCATCAGACCCAATTATTTTTAGATTTTTTCATTTTAATTTTTGGAAGCCCAACAGTTGCACGTGCAATACATGGAGAAATGAAAAGCTTCAAAAAAATCAAACAGGCGCAATGAGTTGTACACAGCCAATTACCCGCGTGGCACGAATCTCGAGGCGATTGCATCAATCCCGACCACCCGTTTCCCCTAATTGGCCGGCGCCGACGGTTCGATTAAGCCCAAATGGCTCTATGCTTTGCACACACACACCCCCTTCGACTCCCCTTAACTCCCCTGCACTGTTTGATTTCCCTGCAATCAAATAGAGACCCTTCAATTCACCATTTAACATCTTTTTAATACTTTTTTATCCAAAATTTTAAATCCCAAACCCTAATTCTACACTATAAATACCACCCCATACTCTAACTCCCTTCTATTCTGAAAATTTCTAGCAAAACCACCTCAAAAGTTTCTAAGTGCAAGTGTAGTCAAGTGGAGTTAGCAATCAAGCTCTTTCCATAGAAGATTGAAGCCGTTTTCCGGAGCTCCCGCGACGCCACGAAGTCCCCCTCCCTTCTTCCTTACCCTTTTCTCGATATTACCAAACCGTAAGTCCCTCTCATCTCTCTTTCTTTTCATTTCATTTCATCTGCTAATCATATATCGGTAAAGTGGAGTTACTTCCGATACATTTCTTTGTTAAGAATGTGTATGCCCTAGAGGCCATTATTGTATGATATAGTGGATGCTTGGGCATATATATATATAGGACTTTCTTGCTCGACATGATAGTATGCTATATGGTTGCTCTTTATCTTAACATGTACACTGGTATTATTATATTATCTCTCTGATACATGTTGATAAAGCCCTTAGGATGTTTGCTTGACAACCAGAACTATGATGCAGATCATACTAGTGGGGCTTGGGTAGTCCGCAAGCACATCCTTTAACAGTTCCTAGTCGAGAGAGTATCGAGACAGGGCATCGATATTCCAGAGTAGACTAGTGTGTACGTTTCTTGACCCTGTATGGGGCAATGGTTGATCCCACATCCATTGGTGTTTGACATCAAAGATTGTACACAGGTGCTCATTAGAGAATAGGTACACCGAACAGGACTCGCCGAGAACTTCTAGTTGGTACCATACATATCGTCAGATATCAGTTCTCTGATGACACTTGTACAGGTTAGTCTGTAGACCCGAGATCGTCATAGTGTCTTGTGTGGTTCCTACTTTGCTTTGATTTCCTCCCTACCACGGCTCAAAGGAGTCGTGCAAACAGGTGGATTTTGGGTACAGTCCCGAGTCATATAGAGGCAATGAGCGATAGGAGGGGTTTTGTCTCTCCCAGTATAGGGAGTTGATGTTGCGCTATACTCAATTGGCTATAACAGCAAGTTCCTGGCCAAGGCTGATGAGATTTACTGGTAAGTGTTATCAGTAGTTTCTCGAACGGTTATAGGCCACACATCGGCATGACTTATCAAGTTACTGGGGTCTGAAGATTCTACCCCTAGACTCGATATGCCACATATCAGACGAAGAGACCGGACTATACGGTAAGTGTTGCTTATAGGCATTGCGGGAGTTTGGACAAGCTTACTTGTTGATCTTCTATTCGTTCAATACCTGGGTAGCCGTTACGTCCAGCTAGTACCGCTGACAGCTTGTGGGTAACTTATATGATCATTACCTACTGCTAGCGTATTGACGAGTCTTTAGAGTCCCATACAGAGGTTTCCTAGCTCAAGCGAAATGAAATAGGGCACATATGGTGATATGTGTGGGAGCTTGATTACATTCGAGTATGTGATACCGTATTCTAATCACGCGATATTTAATATCGGTTAGGTTATATGAGATATAACCGGATTATTGAATCAAGTGTTGATTCAATAGTATATGTATATGTGATTAATATATATTTGATATTAGCTGGATTATATTTGATATACCCGGATTATTGAATCAAGTGTTGATTTAATAATTTAATGTATATATTATATATATTAACTAGTATCGAATATTAGACGGTTATATGTGATATAACCGGATTATTGAATCAAGTGTTGATTTAATAATGTGATATACATATAAATAAGATATTAGTCGGTTCTATATGAAATGACCGGATTATTGAATCAAGTGTTGATTTAATAATTTGATATATGTTTCTATATTTGATATATTAATATATATTAACTAATATTGTGCTCACTAATAATTTTCTTCTCTTGAAATACATTTAATATATATGTGATATATATTTATATATGTATTTGGGTAATGTATCATGGTTGATGATATATAGAACATGGGTGTATGAGACTTACACTAAAGCTAAAGATAATTTGGGTGATTATTTATTAAGAGCAAAATTAGAAATGAGTTGGAAATGAGTATGGCTTAGATGCTTGTAGAAGCATGTAGAAGCCATGACTCATTCCACTAATTTTGTTATACTCTAAATATTTTATAACGCAACCATTATCTTTAGACCATGCTTAACTCTCTACTTATCACTTGAGATATTTTTCTTCACCCAAGTTCTTCTTCTTCCTCTCTAGTTTTCTTGAGTTGGAAAAACAAAAAAGAGAAAAGAATTTCTAAAGTGAGCAAAATTTCTACTTCATCAATCTACTCTCATCTAGCCCATAAGATTAGCTTTTTTGCTTCACTGATTCTTTGATTAGTGAAGAGATATCCTGAGTTAGAGAAACTTCAAGGTGGATCATCTTTGGCCTCGAAGACGGCGTAGCAAGCTTGTTCCTTTCACCAAGTGGAGCCTAAGAAGAGTTCTAGGGACTACTACTTGGAGCTTAGGTACTACTACTTGGAGCTATTGAAGTGAAGGACTTGGTCTACAAAGGTTGTAACCCTCTTCACTTAGTGTAAAACTTGTTTACTTGCTTACAAACCATAATTCTCTAGTTAGATTCTAGGTTAGTCTAGCTTATCACTCTAGATGTTTTAAAATTGCATACTTGATGCTTGTCTAAACCTAGTAGAGGTGCTAAGACACACTTTCAAACCCTAAATGTTATAAATCACCCCTGAGGTTTAATTTTTAATATTAAAAGAATTTTTCATAAAACTCTCTCGATATATGCAAAATAATATTTTAAGGACTCTAGTTTAATATAGGTTTAAGCGGGATCAATTCTTTTGAGCCCCACGGAGCCGGAGAAGGTGAGTGCTTGCCTATTCAGATTAGACAACTTAACGGAGTTATCAATGGCAATTGTCTTGGAAAAAGACACAAATCCTGTCGTCCATGTGCAGCAGTTGCCGATTTCTCTTGAACCTAAGAAAGTCAAGAGTTAAATCCGTTTACAAGTGTCTGACTCAATCTGAGTCCAAAGTCAAACCGGTATCCAAAATCAAACACGAACTTGAATATTTGATCATGAACTTGAATAATCGAATCCAAACATCAAACTCAAACTTGTATACTTGACTCGACTTAACCGAACCATGGTTATAACGTGACATGACTACTTGAACACATGATTACATCCTGAATATGAACATGTACATTTTATATCCATGGATTCGGCCAAGACCGATATTCTTAATCTATACAATACAGTACGCGAGGATAAAGGGGTAGATTGGTACGGAACGTATATCATTGTACGAGAGGTCCTTTAAAAGACACTTACATGAATTCACGTGCCGTTGTCCCGTGAGTTATGACGGGGCCTTGTACTACATGTTACTATAGTCCACGGGGTAAGATGGACTCCTCCCGTATACATGAATACCTTCATTATCAAATTACAAATAACCACGTTAGAATAACTATCTTATACTTGTGAATGATCGTATACAACTTTACCTGTTCATTTCACATTACATATTATCTTCCCTTACTTCTTTTGGGACTAACCGAGCACTAGTTCGCTGACTACATTCCTCTCTATTTTCTTTCTTTGGAATGTTCGTCAGAAGGACCGGACTCTGAGGAGATAGAGCCGAGCCAGGAGGACTTGGACCAGCTTGCTGCACAGCCTGATTACTAGCTCCTTCCAGCCTGCACAGCCAGATTGTTAAGAATATGTATGCCCTAGAGGCCATTATTGTATGATATAGTGGATGCTTGGACATATATATATTGGACTTTCTTGCTTGACATGATAATATGCTATCTGGTTACTCTTTATCTTAACATGTACACTGGTATTATTATACTATCTCTCTGATATATGTTGATAAAGTCCTTAGGATATTTGCTTGACTACCAGGACTATGATGCAGATCATACTAGTAGGGCTTGGGTAGTCTGCAAGCACATCCTTTAACAGTTTCTAGTCGAGGGAGTATCGAGACAGGGCATCGATATTCCAGAGTAGACTAGTGTGTACATTTCTTAACCCTGTATGGGGCAATGGTTGATCCCACATCCATTGGTGTTTGACATCAAAGATTGTACACAGGTGCTCATTAGAGAATGGGTACACCGAACAGGACTCGCCGAGAACTCCTAGTTAGTACCATACATATCGTCAGATAGCAGTTCTCTGGTGACACTTGTACAGGTTAGTCTGTAGACCCGAGATCGTCATAGAGTCTTATGTGGTTCCCACTTTGCTTTGATTTCCTCCCTACCACGGCTCAAAGGAGTCGTGCAAACAGGTGGATTTTGGGTACAGTCCTGAGTCACATGGAGGCAATGAGCGATAGGAGGGGTTTCTTCTCTCCCGGTATAGGGAGTTGATGTTGCGCTATGCTCGATTGGCTATAACAGTAAGTTCTTGGCCAGGGCTGATGAGATTTACTGGTAGGTATTATCAGTAGTTTCTCTAACGGTTATAGGCCATACATCGGCATGACTTATCAAGTTACTGGGGTCTGACGACTCCACCCCTAGACTCGATATGCCACATATCAGGCGAAGAGACCGGACTGTACGGTAAGTGTTGCTTATAGGCTTTGCGGGAGTTTGGAAAAGCTTGCTTGTTGATCTTCTATTCGCTCAATACTTGGGTAGCCGTTACGTTCAGCTAGTACCGCTGACGGCTTGTGGGTGACTGATGTGATCATTACCTACTGCTAGCATATTGACGAGTATTTAAAGTCCCACACAAAGGTTTCCTAGCTCAAGCGAAACGAAGTAGGGCACATATGGTGATATGTGTGGGAGCTTGATTAAATACGAGTATGTGATACCGTATTCTAAACTCGCGATATTTGATATCGGTTAGGTTATATGAGATATAACCGGATTATTGAATCAAGTGTTGATTCAATGGTATATGTATACGTGGTTAATATATATTTGATATATATTTGTATATTTGATATTAGCCGGATTATATTTCATATACCCGGATTATTGAATCAAGTGTTGATTTAATAATTTAGTGTGTGTGTGTGTGTGTGTGTGTGTTATATATTAACTAGTATTGAATATTAGACGGTTCTATGTGATATAACCGGATTATTGAATCAAGTGTTGATTTAATAATGTGATATACATATAAATAAGTTATTAGTCGGTTATATATGATATGACCAGATTATTGAATCAAGTGTTGATTTAATAATTTGACATATGTTTCTATATTTGATATATTAATATATAGTAACTAATATTGTGCTCACTAATAATTTGATATATGTTTCTATATATTTATATATGTATTTGGGTTATGTATCATGGTTGATGATACATAGAACATGGGTGTATGAGACTTACACTAAAGCTAAAGATAATTTGGGTGATTATTTATTAAGAGCAAAATTAGAAATAAGTTGGAAATGAGCATGGCATAGATGCTTGTAGAAGTATGTAGAAGCCATGACTCATTCCACTGATTTTGTTTTACTCTAGATATGTTATAACCCAACCATTATTTTTAGCCCATGGTTAATTCTCTACTTATCACTTGAGATATTTTTCTTCCCCCAACTTGTTCTTCTTCCTCTCTAGTTTCCTTAAGTTGGAAAAACAAAAAAGAGAAAAGAATTTCTAAAGTGAGCAAAATTCTAACTTCATCAACCTACTCTCATCTAGCCCATGATGAAGTGAATTTGTCGAATCTTCAGAGTAAGAGAACTAAATTGTATGTTTAGGTTGTTTGCTTTACTAATTCTTTGATTAGTGAAGAGATAGCTTGAGTTAGAGAAACATCAAGGTAGATCATCTTTGGCCTTGAAGACGACGTAGCAAGCTCGTTCCTTTCACCAAGTGGAGCCTAAGAAGAGTTCTAGGGACTAATACTTGGAGCTTAGGTACTACTACTTGAAGCTATTGAAGTGAAGGACTTGGTCTACAGAGGTTGTAACCCTCTTCACTTAATGTAAAACTTGTTTACTTGCTTACAAAGCCTAATTCTCTAGTTAGATTCTAGGTTAGTGTAGCTTAACACTCTAGATTTTTTTAAATTGCATACTTGATGCTTGTCTAAACCTACTAAAGGTGCTAAAATACACTTTCATGGTATCAGAGCCAAGCTAGAGCATTAGACGAGGTCTTGACAACGTTAAAGTGTTCGATCGAAGTTTAAAAACCCGCATTTCTCATGTTACTGTCAATTTTTTCAAAAGTTGATATTTTTCAGATTAAAAATATTTAGAAAATCACGTAGGGTTTTTTTATGGAGTCCTAATAAATACGAGAGCCCAACTCAACCAATTGGCCGCGCAACCGCGGCATAACCAAGGGTTTATAGCAGCAGTTCCGCGGCATGTTTGTTGAGTTAAGGACTCGTTTTTTTTGTGCTGCTCTATTATCTGATTTTGCACTTTCTGGGTATTTTTAGTGAGACTCAAGTTGTTGAGGTCTCTGTGATTTGTGGGTGTTTGAGATATCGATCGAAATATTTAACGTCGTCTAAATTATTATGATATGTGATACAATATTTGGAATTCACAATAATTAGTTTTGTGAAAACTAATTAGTGTATGGTAAATCTAGCGTTTTAGTCTCGGTTCATCGATTGCCACGGAGTTTCGATTCAGATCAAAACTCCGTCGCAATCGCGTATAGTACGCGAACACTCACCGGATAACACTACTAAATAGTCATGTCCCATAGCCCCGACCAAGTGACTATAGGAGAACCTCATTGCCAAAAGCATCCACTCGGGTGCTTGTGGCCACGGTGTTCCACCCAAGTGCACTTCGTTGACGGCATCGGGGGTGCGCAATCTACTAAAGTTCCCGACGAGCATTCGATCATTTTATCGGGAATCTTGTTATATTACCTGACTTCTTATTGAAAAGTGTTTTCAATTCGAGACTTAAATGCAAGGTTTATACGGTTAGGCATGAAATCCGAAATATGAGATATTCTGGGTTTATAATGTCTATGGTATATGCGGATTCTAATTATTGTAGTTTTCATTTCTTTTCTGCGACCATAAGTGTAATATGTGGGGTATCCCCGATCTCATTGCTATACATCAACGACATTCGGGATATGCTTATTTACTTAAATTGATGGCATGTGATGTTATGTGTTGCTGTGATATGTTATATTGGATCGTCGAGATTGAATAGCCGGGGGGGTTTTACGTGAGATGAGAGTTTTTCTATTTTCATTCATGTAAAAAGTTGTATGTAATATTCTTTTATTGGGACATTTCCTAGTTGAGGATGTTGTCACCATTGATGTATATTATTTACTTTTCCGTATTATGATAGACCCAAGGCGGAGAGCACAAGTAACCGGGTTCTGGACCAGTGGGAGACCATCTTGAGGAGTCGAGACCGGGTCTCCTAACTCTAGAATTGGGAGGGTTGCTTGCCGCTCTTGTAGGGTCTAGTGATGTGGGTTTGGCTATTCATCACGACCGTGGAATCCGTGTTTTTCATTACTGGCTTAATTTAAAACACAGACCTCCTAGTACATCATATATTTTATATGTTTGTTTCTGCTGCCTGAGTTCTATGATATGATCATATAACTGTGTAAGACGAATGTAATATATATATGATATATATAATAAACGTTGCTTATATTTTGCATCCACGCTAGTCCAGGCCCCACTCTGCCGTTAGTTAAGTAACCTAACGGTGCATGACGGGGCCCTGTAGCGAATGCGGATGGCATAAGCGTACGTTCTATTTTCGTTTCTTCTGTGATATTTAGGAAACATAAATGATGGGACGTCATTAATGAGATTAATGAAAGAAAAGAAACCTAAAGATATTGTAGAATCAAATTTTTCAAAAAGGTAGCTCTAGTTTATGCTTTGCATAGCGGTATTCCTTTATGAATATCCAGCACCTCATTCGATGAGGAAAGAGCCTAGATCCCTTCACCGAGAGTGACCTCTTTAGCAAAACTAGCAAATGCTACAACCCACTCGGTTTGTTTTGAAAACTACTTGATTTTAAAAGTGGGGCTTAAACCACTCCTTTTTCAAATCAATAGATTCTACAACAATATCAAGTTCATTACGTTAAAGGTTTTATTCAAAACCAGTTGTAGCCCTCTGTCATTTCATATAAGGACTATTCAGTGTTCGTGCTGCGTTTGTTGGCCTCCGTCAAGACGTAGTGTGCGGTAGCTAATTAGTGCTTATCTGCCGTATATGATGCGATTGGATTGGGGTAGTCGTACAGCTTTGTTGGCCTCCATCAAGGGTCGTGCGGGTGGGTTTAATTCAATCAAGAAATGATGGGTTGAACTTGGATAGCGCTTCTGATTTGTTGATTATAGCCAAGGTCATAAGTCGGTAGGGGTAAAAACAGATATTGGGAATTTCAAGTGTTGAAATTTGCAATGAGATTGCATGCCTTCTATGAGATAGTTGGATCCCGATATCCACTGCGAGTAAGTGTTACTCCTGGGAGAGTTTTCCACTTTACAATTAGCTGATCCAGTAGGTATCTAAGAAAGGTGTTAACGGGGTTATGCCCCTGCAGAAACAAGGTTATTTAATTAGTTCCATGCGAAAGCATGGGGAGACTCCCTTAGAGTACCAACACCTGTCTGGCTGACCAATTGGCGAACTTGTAGAGTGTAATTAATCCTGGCTAATCTTACTTTTTAGGGTTTGAAGGAAGATTTGATAAAAATAGTGGGAGCCATCCTGATTAGATAAGATAATAAGCAATCTAATTTTGCAGGAGCACACGCTAAAGTGTTTTCTTCTCTCTCTCCTGGTAGCGACCATGACACGTCTTAATCAAGATAATAATATGGATATATTGACCGAACCCGCTTATTATACTGTGCTGGGAAACGTTGGTTCCGTTCTATCTTATGATTGTCATAAGTCTAAGCAGGGAATAGGGGAATATCAGGATTCCAATGCAACCCGAACGAAGAAAGAGCATGCTGATGCATCTTGTTCGGGTGTGTTCGTTATTGAGAACTGTTTCTCAGTTTGCTCTACGTCCTGGGTATTAGATACCGGATCAGGATCCTATATTTGTAATCAGTTACAAGGGTTAAGATGAAGTAGAGAACTAGAAAAATCACTCAAAGTAGGGAATGGAACAATTGTTACTGCCAAAGCTGTCGGCGAATATCACCTTGTATTGCCAAATGGTAATACATTGATTTTGAACGACTATTCTTACGTACCGTCGATGATGTGCAATTTAATATCAATTTCTTTATTAGATAAAGAAAGATATAATTTTGTACTAGAGAAAAATGTTATGAACATTTTCTTAAATCAAGTGTTGATTGGGTTTGGTACGTTATATAACGGTATATACGTTCTAAATCAAACTACAGTTCTAAACATACAGAACACACACAAGAAGAAAAGTTCAGAAATGGACGAATCCTTCTTGTGGTATTATAGACTTGGTCATATCAATGCAACAAGACTAGCTAAGTTACATAAAATGGATATTTGAATCCATACGAATTTACATCTTATGAAACTTGCGAGTCATGTCTCAAAGGCAAAATGACCAAAACTCCGTTTACTGGACACGGAGAAAGAGCTACTGAACTTCTGGGACCGATACATAGTGATGTAGGCAGTGCTATGTCTACACATGCCAGGAATGGTTCCCCGTACTTTATTACATTCACTGATGATCTCTCAAGATTTGGACATGTGTTCCTGATGAAACACAAATCTGAAGCTTATGAGAAATTTAAGGAATATAAGTACGAAGTTGAGAACCAGACGGGTAAAAATATTAAAGTCCTACGATGTGATCGGGGAGGAGAATACTTGATCATGGAATTCCGAGACTACTTAAAAGAGAATGGGATTCTCTCTCAGCTTACTCCTCCGTATACACCACAGCACAATGGAGTATCGGAGCGGAGGAATCACACCCTATTAGATATGGTGCGCTTTATGATGAGTGTTGCTGAGTTACCTATTTCCTTTTGGGGTTATGCACTTAAGACAGCTACATACCTATTGAATAGGGTTCCAGCCAAATCCGTGCTTACCACTCAATATGAGATATGGAAAGGGAAGAGACCGTGTCTTAATTTTATTAAGATATGGGGTTGTCCAGCTTACGTTAAAATGCAAAATCCGGACAAGCTCGAGGAAAGGTCATTTCTGTGCAAGTTTGTAGGATATCCCAAGCATACGCAAGGGTATATCTTCTACCACATCGAGAAACAAAAGGTGTTTGTTTCTCGACATGCCACCTTTTTGGAAAAGGAATTTCTTGTGAAAGAAATTAGTGGTAATGAGGTAGAACTGGAAGAAGTTCCAGCTACACAAACTACAACTGCTAATTTGGTAGAACCGTAGGATTTGATAGTCTCCGACGAACCTCAGCCACTCCGCAGAACTAATAGGGTTCCCCATCCACCTGAGAGATACTACAGTTTTCTCATAGACGGTGGGAGTGAGGATTGCATCATGGAAGATGATAACCCAACTAGTTTCGAGCAGGCCATCATAAGTGGGGACTCTGTGAAATGGCTGGATGCTATGCGATCTGAGATGGAATCCATATATACCAACAAAGTATGGACTTTGGAAGTTGCTCCTGAAAGGGTAAAACCCATTAGGAGCAAGTGGATCTTTAAGAAGAAACTTGGTGTAGATGGAAAGGTTGAGACCTTCAAAGCTAGACTTGTAGCAAAAGGTTTTCGTCAATGACCAGGTGTCGACTATGATGAAACCTTTTCTCCAGTGGCTATGCTTAATTCCATCAGGATCCTACTTGCCATTTCTGCATACCATGACTATGAAATTTGGCAAATGGACGTCAAGACCGCTTTTCTAAATGGTGATTTAGAAGAGAGCATGTACATGACTCAGCAAGAGGGCTTCATAGACAATGGGAGCAGTGGAAAGGTGTGAAAGCTGCTTAAATCAATCTATGGATTAAAGCAGGCATCGCGGAGCTGGAACATCTGTTTTGATATAGCAGTCAAAGAGTTTGACTTCATCAAAAACATAAATGAATATTGTATATACAAAAAGGTTGTAGAGAGTAAGATTGTATTCCTCGTATTGTACGTGGATGACATACTCTTGATAGGAAATGATGTTCATATGCTATACTCGGTCAAGCTCTTCTTATCACAAAAGTTCTCCATGAAAGATCTAGGTGATGCCCCCTACATCCTGGAGATAAAGATCTATAGATCTAGATCTAGGCGGATGTTGGGATTGTCCCAATCCAGGTACATTGATATCATACTAAAAAGGTTTAGTATGGAAGATTCTAAGCGTGGTAATTTACCCGCTTACTTAGGAATCACTCTCTCTAAAGAGATGTCTCCCAAGACTGATTTGGAGAGGGCTCGCATGCAAGGGATACCCTATGCTTCTGCAGTTGGGTCAATCATGTATGCGATGTTATGCACCTGACCGGATGTAGCTTACGCACTTAGTGTAGTAAGTAGGTATCAATCAGATCCTGGGGAGAAAGCACTGAATAGCTGTGAAGAACATTTTTAAGTACTTGAGAATGACTAAAGAAATGTTCTTGGTGTATAGTAACGGAGAACTCCAGATGGAGTCCTTTACCGATTCGAACTTCAAGAGTGATAAGGATGACAATAAGTTGGTCTAGGGTTTTGTCTTCACCCTAAATGGAGGGGCGGTATGTTGGAAATGTTCCAAGCAAGATACCATGGCAGACTCGACGATGAAGGCTGAATACATCGCTGCCAACGATACTGCCAAAGAAGCTGTCTGGATGAAGAAGCTCATAGCTGAACTTGGTGTGGTTCTATCCATTGAGCATCCAATACCTTTGTATTGTGATAATAATGGAGCTGTGCATTTGGCCAAGGAACCCCGATCCCATCAGCGATCCAGACATATTCTTAGGCGGTATCACCTGATCCGGGAGACAGTAGATCGCCAGGAGATCAAGGTCAGGAGAGTTAGCACGAAGGATAACACAACGGATCCACTCACGAAGTCCCTCCCCCATACGTAATTTGAGAGACTTTTTAGGATGTTGGATATGAGATACTACAACAACTGGTCTTAGTGTAAGTGGGAGATTGTTAGGAATATGTATGCCCTAAAGGCCATTATTGTATGATATAGTGGATGCTTGGACATATATATAGAGGACTTTCTAGCTCGACATGATATTATGTTATCTGGTTGCTCTTTATCTTAACATGTACACTGGTATTATTATACTGTCTCTCTGATACATGTTAATAAATCCCTTAGGATGTTTGCTTGACTACCAGGACTATGATGCGGATTATACTAGTGGGGCTTGGGTAGTCCGCAAGCACGTCCTTTAACAGTTCCTAGTCGAGGGAGTATCGAAACAGGGCATCGATATTCCAGAGTAGACCAGTGTGTACATTTCTTGACCCTTTATGGGGCAATGGTTGATCCCACATCCATTAGTGTTTGACATCAAAGATTGTACACAGGTGCTCAATAGAGAATGGGTACACCGAACAGGACTCGGCGAGAACTCCTAGTTGGTACCATACATATCGTCAGATAGCAGTTCTCTGGTGACACTTGTACACGTTAGTCTGTAGACCCGAGATCGTCATAGACTTTTGTGTGGTTCCTACTTTGCTTTGATTTCCTCCTTACCACAGCTCAAAGGAATCGTGCAAACAGGTAGATTTTGGGTACAGTCCCGAGTCATATACAGGCAATGAGCGATAGGAGGGGTTTTGTCTCTCCCAGTATATGGAGTTGATGTTGCGCTATGCTCGATTGGCTATAACAGCAAGTTCCTGGCTAGGGCTAATGAGATTTACTAGTAAGTGTTATCAATAGTTTCTCGAATGGTTATAGGCCACACATCGACATGACTTATCAAGTTACTGGGGTCTGACGATTCCACCCCTAGACTCGATATGCCATATATCAGACGAAGAGACCGGACTATACGGTAAGTGTTGCTTATAGGCTTTACGGGAGTTTGGACTAGCTTACTTGTTGATCTTCTATTCGCTCAATACCTGGGTAGCCGTTACGTCCAGCTAGTACCGCTGACAGCTTGTGGGTAACTAATGTGATCATTACCTACTGCTAGCGTATTGACGAGTCTTTAGAGTCCCATACAGAGATTTCCTAGCTCAAGCGAAATGAAATAGGGCACATATGGTGATATGTGTGGGAGCTTGATTACATTCGAGTATGTGATACCGTATTCTAATCACGCGATATTTAATATCGGTTAGGTTATATAAGATATAACCGGATTATTGAATCAAGTGTTGATTCAATGGTATATGTATATGTGATTAATATATATTTGATATTAGCTGGATTATATTTGATATACCCGGATTATTGAATCAAGTGTTGATTTAATAATTTAATGTATATATTATATATATTAACTAGTATCGAATATTAGACGGTTATATGTGATATAACCGGATTATTGAATCAAGTGTTGATTTAATAATGTGATATACATATAAATAAGATATTAGTCGGTTATATATGATATGACCGGATTATTGAATCAAGTGTTGATTTAATAATTTGATATATGTTTCTATATTTGATATATTAATATATATTAACTAATATTGTGCTCACTAATAATTTTCTTCTCTTGAAATACATTTAATATATATGTGATATATATTTATATATGTATTTAGGTAATGTATCATGGTTGATGATATATAGAACATGGGTGTATGAGACTTACACTAAAGCTAAAGATAATTTGGGTGATTATTTATTAAGAGCAAAATTAGAAATGAGTTGGAAATGAGTATGGCTTAGATGCTTGTAGAAGCATGTAGAAGCCATGACTCATTCCACTAATTTTGTTATACTCTAAATATTTTATAACGCAACCATTATCTTTAGACCATGCTTAACTCTCTACTTATCACTTGAGATATTTTTCTTCACCCAAGTTCTTCTTCTTCCTCTCTAGTTTTCTTGAGTTGGAAAAATAAAAAAGAGAAAAGAATTTCTAAAGTGAGCAAAATTTCTACTTCATCAATCTACTCTCATCTAGCCTATAAGATTAGCTTTTTTGCTTCACTGATTCTTTGATTAGTGAAGAGATGTCCTGAGTTAGAGAAACTTCAAGGTGGATCATCTTTGGCCTCGAAGACGGCGTTGCAAGCTCGTTCATTTCACCAAGTGGAGCCTAAGAAGAGTTCTAGGGACTACTACTTGGAGCTTAGGTACTACTACTTGGAGCTATTGAAGTGAAGGACTTGGTCTACAAAGGTTGTAACTCTCTTCACTTAGTGTAAAACTTGTTTACTTGATTACAAACCCTAATTCTCTTGTTAGATTCTAGGTTAGTCTAGCTTAGCACTCTAGATTTTTTAAAATTGCATACTTGATGCTTTTCTAAACCTAGTAGAGGTGCTAAGACACACTTTCAAACCCTAAATGTTATAAATCACCCTTGAGGTTTAATTTTTAATATTAAAAGAATTTTTCGTAAAACTCTCTCGAGATATGCAAAATAATATTTTAAGTGTAGGGATCCTAGGCACCCTAGTGAGGTCTCACAAGGCATCAACCATGCCAATTTCAAAATTTACGGTGCCGAGAAACCCTAAACTACAGATCGTCGGCTAGATGTTTAGGCGAAAACATAAACTAGTTAACACTTAACTAAGAGATACGGAAATACAACCTTTGTAGATCCAGTTCACCACCTCCATAGCTCCGCAATGAAGTCTCCTCGCTGTCCATAACAAGTCCCGGGCTCTAGCGTCGGCTTCATCGGAGAATGGACGGGCTAGGTCATCGATGTCCATGCCGAAGATGATCTACGTCGAGGCATCGCTAAATCAAGCTCCGACTTCACCAAGTCAAGAAACTTGTGAAGAAAGCACACTCTACTACTTGGCAAGAGGTAGAGGATGAAGAAATAGGAAGTGGGTAGACTTTAGAATTGGATTTCTCACTCATTTCATCAATCCACCATTGATGTAGTCAAGTTTTTCTTCTTGAGTTCAAGGAAGAAGAAGAAGAAAAATGATATGATAAGTTAATTTAAAATCAAAAGTAAATCAATACTTATCATAACTTTAACTATAGTCAAGTGTAGAGAATTAACCAAGGTTAGTTAAATGGTTAGGGTTAGGAGAAGAAGACAAGAATGGTAGCTTTGGTCAAACCTTCATGAAGTTTCAACTAGAAACAAAGAAAGCCACCATTCTTCTTTTTAATCTTTTCCTTAATAAATAAATAAATAAATAAGATAAGGAAAACCCTAATCATTAACTTAACTATGGTTAAACTTTACACTTAACCAAGTTAACATGCATCATCAAACATGATACAATCAAGTGCACAAAAAATATATCGCATATACAATGCGCACACCCGAGTGAGAAAATCTATCTTAAGTGAACCGATACTAGTCAATGCAAAGTAATATATCAAATATATAATTATGCATTAAATCATTAAATCAACACTTGATTCAATGATCCGGCCATGTCGAACATAACCGACTAATATCTACAGTAACAACTTATCGAATCAACACTTGATCCGATATGCCGGCTATATCGCATATAACCGATCAATGTCACATATCGCGAGAATCGAATACAGTATCACATACTGGTATCATTCTCGGTCCCGCACATATCTCATATGCGCTCCTATTTCGTTTCGCTTGAGCCAGGAAACCTCTGTGTAGGACTCTAAAGACTCGTCAATACGCCGGCAGCAGATGATGATCATATCAAACACCCACAAGCCGCAAGCGGTCTGCTAAACGTAACGGCCACCCGGGTATTGAGCGATCTGAAGATCGACGAGCAAGCCCGCTCACACTCCAGTGAATCCAACCAGTAACACTACCGTACAGTCCGGTCTGATCGTCTGATATGTCGCATATCTCGCCTAGGGGTGGTAAACGTCAGACCCCAATAGCTCGATAAGTCGTGTCGATATGAGGTCTATAACTGTTCGAGAAACTACTGGTAACACTTACCAGTAAATCTCAGCAACCCTGGCCAGGGATTTCCTGTTATAGCCAATCGAACACAGCGCAACATCAACTCCCTATACCGGGAGAGACGAATCCCCTCCTATCGCTCATTGCCTCCATGTGACTCGGGACTGTACCCAAAAACCACCGTTTTGCACGCCCTCTTGGACGTGGTAAGATGGAAATCAAAGCACAGTGGGAACCACACAAGACTCTATGACGATCTCGGGTCAACAGACTACTCTGTACCAGTGTCACCAGAGAACTGCCATCTGACGTGAGGTATAATACCATCTGGGAGTTCTCGGCGAGTCCGTCCAGTGTACCCAGTCTCTACTGAGCACCCGTATGTCATCTCTGATGTCAAACACCGATGGATATGGGATCATCCATCGCCCATCTGTATAGGTCGAGAAGGTATACGCTAGTCTACTCTGGTATATCGATGCCCCGTCTCGATACACCCACGACTAGGGACTTTGAAGGATGTACTTATGGACTACCATGTCCCCACTAGTATGATCCGCATCATAGTCCAGGTAGTCAAGTACAGATCCTAAGGGCTTTACCAACATGTAACAGGGAGACAATCAGTATACACGTTAAGGTAAAGAGCAACCAGATAGCATACTATCATGTCGAGCAAGAAAGTCCTCCCTATATATGTCCCAGCATCCACTACAATATACATCCTATGTACAGTAATGGCCTCTAGGGCATACATATAACTAACAATCTCCCACTTGCACTAGGGCCATCTGTAGCAGTGGTTGCAGTATCTCATACTCAACCATCCCATAAATGTCTCTCTCTGGGAAAAGGCCTTTCGTGAGTGGATCCGCTGTGTTTGTCCTCTGAGTCTACTCTCCTAACCTCGATCCCTTGGAGATCAACCATCTCCATGATCAGTTGATACTGCCTTAGAATATGTCTGGATCACTGATGGGACGGACGTTCCTTGGCATAAGCCACAACTCCATTGTCACACAATGGGAGGAACATGGTTCATCTCATGAACCAATATACACCCAAACAGCCTCTTTGGTAGCATCTTAAGTAGCGATGTATCCAGCCTTTATCGTCTAGTATGTCACGGTATCTAGCTTGGAACTCTTCCAACATACCGTCCCTCCACTGAGGGTAAAGACAATGCCTGTGACTGACATTCAGTCGTCTTTATCACCCTGGAACCCTTCCAGTGATTCTCCCCAGGATCGGTTGATACCGTCTCACTACAACTAGTGAGAGTCCTAACATCCAATTAGATCTATCTCATAGATCTAAAAGCCCAGGATTTAGGAGGTATCACTTTGATCCTATATGGAGAATCATTGTGATAAGCGGAGATTGATCGAGCGTAGCATAGGAAACTCCTTCCCTATCAAGAGTATGTCATCCACGTACTCTACGAGGATCGTCACCATACTCCCTACTATCTTCTTGTTTATACAAGGTTCATCTACCATTTTGATGATGTCAACTTCTTTGACTACTCCATCAAAACAGACGTTCCAACTCCGCGATGCCTGCTTTATCCTATAAAGCATCTTGCACACGTTTCCGCTGCTCCCACTGTCTACGAGGCCCTCTGGCTGTGTACTTATAGACTCTCTCTTCTAAAACACCATTTAGAAAGGCAGTCATGACACCCAACCACCAGATATCATAGTCATGGTATGTAGCCGTGGTAAGTAGGATCTGGATGGACTTAAGCATAGATACTTGAAAAGGTTTTATCATTATCCACGCCTGGTCGATGTCGAAAACCCTTAACAAGTCTAGCTTTGAAAGTCTCAACTTTTCCATGTACACCAAGTAATCTTCTCAAGATATACTTGCTCCTGATGGGGATTTAACCCTTCAGATATAGCAACCAAAGTCCATACTTTGTTGGTGTATAAGGATTCCATCTCAGATCGATAAACATCCAGCCATTCTTACAGAGTCTTACTCTCGATGGCCTGCTCGAAGCTAGTTGGGTCATCATCTCATGATGCAATCCTCGCTCCCACTGTCATAGAGAAACCGAAGTATCTCTCAGGTGGGTGAGGAACCCTACTAGATCGGCGGAGAGGCCGAGGTTCGTTGGTAACTATTGAATCCTTTGGTTCTTTCAAATCATTTGCTGTAATTTGTATAGCTGGAACCTTTCCAGTTCTACATTACAGACTTTGCCTCGAGTTTGTCCGGATTTTGCTTTCAGACATAGGCCGGACAACTCCAAATCTTAACTAACTTAAGATATGGGCGCTTCCCTTTCTATATCACATATGAAATGGTAGGCAACTGATTTGACTGGAACCCTATTCAATAGGTATGCAGCTTCTCAAGTGCATAACCCCCATAAAAGGAAATAGGTAACTCAGTAATACTCATCATAGAGCGCACCCTATCATATAGGGTGTGATTGCTCCGCCCCGATATACCATCGTGCTATGGTGTATACAGAGGAGTAATGCTGAGAGAGAATCTCATTCTCCTTTAGAATAGTCCAGTATTTCCGTGCTCTAGTATTCTCCTCCTCGATCTCATCAAAGAACATAATACTTATACCCGTATTTTGGTTCTCTACTTCTCGCTTATATTCTGTGAATATCTCAAAAGGTTCGGACTCATGTTTCAGCAGGAACATATGACTGAATCTTGAGAGATTATCAGAGAACGTAATGAAGTATAAAGAACCAGTCCTGGCATTTGTAGACAGGGGACCTTACATACATCATCATGTATCAGTCCCAAGAGTTTACTAACTCTTTCTCTGTTACCAATAAACAGAGCTGTGGTCATCTTACCTTAGTGACATGACTGGCAAGTTTCATAAGATGTAAATTCAAACTGATTTAAATATGCATTTATATGTAACTTCAGCTAGTCAGGTCGCATTGATATGACCTAGTCTACAATACCTCAAGAAGAATTCGTTCATTTCTGAACTCTTCCTCTTGTGTGTGATCCGTATACTAAGAACTGTAGTTTGATTTAGAACATCAACGCTTTTAGATAACGTGCCTGAACCGATCAACTTTTGATATAGGAAATGTTCAAAACATTATCCAACAATACAAAATTTTACCGTTTCTTTACTAATAAAGAGACAGATATGATTTTGTATATCAGGTTCGGTATCTAATAACATTCGTTCAGAATCAATGTATCGGTAATACAGGGTGACAGTGACCGACAGACTTGGCTGCAACTCTTGCCCCGTTTTCTGCCTCATGAAACTTATCACCCGTTCTCAGTTTTTCTACCTTTTGTAGCCCTATGTAACAGTTACATATCTGGGATCCTGATCCGGTATCATATACCCAGGATTCGGAGGATACTGAGAAACAGTTCTTTGTAACGAACACACCCGAAGATGATGCATCAACATGCACTCTCTTCGTTTGGGCGGCACGGGAATTCTGGTATTCCCCTAATTTCCTGCTCTGTCTTATAACAATTATAAGTTGGACCGGGACCAACGTTCCCCAGCTCAGTATAACAAGCGGGTTCGGTCAATAATCCGTATTATTATCTTGATTAAGGCGTGATATGGTCGCTACCAGGAGAGAGAGAGAAGAAAACACTCAGCGTGCGCTCTTGCAAGAATAGATTGGTTATTATTTTATCTAATCAGGACGGCTCCCACTGCTTTTTATCAAATCTTCCTTCAAACCCTAAAAGGAAAGACTAGCCGGGATTAATTACACACTACAAGTTCGCCAATCTTTCAGCCAGGCCAGTGTCGGTACTTTGAGGGAGGTCCCCCGTGCTTTCGCACGAACCTAATTACAGTAAACCTCGTTTTCCCAGAGGCGTAACCTCGTTAACACCTTTCTAGACACCTACTTGATCGGCTAATTGTAATGTGTAAAACTCTTCCAGGAGTAACACTTACTCGCAGCGGGTATCGGGATCCAACTATCTCATAGAAGGTATGCAATCTCATTGCAAATTTCAACACTTGAAATTCCCGATAATATTTTGCCCCTAGTGTTCTATGACCTTGACGAATGCCAAACAACCCATAGTCCACTAGTCAAGTTCAACCCGTACATTTCTTGATCGAATTAAACCCACCCGCACGACCCTTGACGAATGCCAAACAACGCCGTACGAATACCCTAATCCAATCGCATCATATGCTCAAGCAGATAAATACTAGTTAGCTACCGTACACTACGCCTTGACGAATGCCAAACTACCGCAGCACGAATACTAACTAGTACATATCTGAAATGACGGAGGGCTACGACAGGTTTTTCTGAAAACCTATTGCGTAATGAACTTGATATCGTTGTAGAATCAAATGATTTTAAAATGGAGTGCTTTTGAGGCTTTTCTAGTTTTTCTAAAGGAGTCACTCCCGGTGAAGGGATCGTCGGTCCTTTCCTCGTCGAATGAGGTGCGGGATATATCATATATATCACTGTGCAAAGCAAAAACTCTTAAAAGCAATCAAAAGACAAACCGAGTGTGTAGCATCTGCCAGTTATTGCTAAAGGAGTCACTCCCGGTGAAGGGATCTCGGTCCTTTCCTCGTCGAATGAGGTGCAGGATATATCACATATACCGCTGTGCAAAGCAAGAACTGTAGCTACCTGTTTTATTTTGAAATTTGATTCTACAACATCTTAGGTTTCTTTTATTTCATTAATCACATTAATGAAGTCCCATCATTTAAGTACCTAATCATCACAGATAAATACGACGTACACTTATGCCATCCGCATTCGCCTCGATGTCCCCTCGTGCACCGTTAGGTTAGGTAACTAATGGCAGAGCAGGGCAGGGCTAGCACGGGTGTAAAACATAAGTAACGTCTATATAATATATCATATATACTATATGCTGTATCTATCACAGAACATCACATGATCACATCACAGATATCGCAGCAGAAGAATCATATGAAATATTGGATATACTTGGACGTCCGTGTTTTCAATACGAGCCGGTATAAAACACGGATTCCACGGTCGCGATGAATAGCCAAACCCACACCCCTAGACCCCTACGAGAGCGGCAAGCAACCCTACCAATTCTAGAGTTAGGAGACCCGGACTCGACTCCTCGAGTTGGTCTCCCACTGGACTCCAGAACCCGGTTACTTGTGCTCCCCTCCTTGGGTCTATCCTAGTGCGGAAAAGTAAATAATATACAAACGGTGACAACTTCCGCAACCTGGAAGTGCCCCAATAAAAGAATATTACATACAAGTTTTTACATGAATGAAAATGAAAAACACTCATCTCACATAAAAACCCCCGGCTATTCAAACACGACGATCCAATATAACATATCCAGCAACACATAACATCACATGTCATCAACGTAAGTAAATATGCGCATCCCAATTGTCGTTGACATATAGCAACGAAACCGGCGATATCACATATTACACTTACGGTCACAGAAAATAAAGTGTAAAACTACAACAGTTGGAATCCACAACCACCTCAGACATCGCATGCCTGACCAAATGAATTACTTAGACATCGCATGCCTAACAATTATAAACTCCGCATTTTAATCTCAAAATCGAAAACACTTTTCAATATCAAGTCGGGCAATTCAACAAGATTCCCGACATTTTGATCGAATACTCGTCGCAAACTTCAGTAGGCGGCTGCACCCCCGACGCCGTCGATGAAGTGCACCAAGGCGGAACACCGCTGCCGCGAGCACCCGAACGGATGCTTTCGGCGACGGGGTTCTCCTACAGTCACTTGGTCGGGGCTATGGGGTGTAGCTGTCTATTAAGTTTACCCGGCGAGTATCCGCATACGCTACGTGATTGCGACGGACTTTTGATCACATCAAAATTCCGTGGCAACCGATCAAGTGAGACTAAACTGCTTTGTTTATAACATTCATTTAGTTATCACATAACTTTTGTGAATTCCAATTATTGTATCCCATTCCAGATAAACAGAAAATGTTAAACTTTTCGATCGAACAATCGAACACCCAAGTTTTCCCGATACAGCTCAACACATGAAATAAGTCTAACAACATTCCGTTCGTGCCTCAGTACCAACGGTCCAGCCGTAGAAGGGTCAAGCCAACGCCTCACATGTGGCACGCCGTACTGCCCCAAACCCGAAGGTTCAAAGGGCAGTTCAAGACGGTCACATAATAAAGTTAAGGTTTGTTGTCTTCTAGAGGGACCATCGCGTTACTTGCACTACTTAGAACGTCGCTAAACTACGGAAAAATCCAACACTTGGAAATTTCCCGACAGGGGAAAAATTGGGTATTTATATCCGGTCGAACTTTTTAACATATTCTAAAAATTTATCCGGAAAGCCACATAGACAAAATCTGATAATCCGATCGAACATTCGAATCCCCAAAACAACTCAGAAAATTCAAACTCTGGAAAAAATATTAAAAATACCCAGGAAAACCAGCACTGTTAAATAGGAGTTACTGTACAAACTTCAACACATAATACGACAAACAGGCCGCGGATCCGCCGCACGAGCCATGCTCGTGCCGCGGAAACGCGGCGCTTTAATGGAATTAGGGCATTTAAATTTACAGTAACTCTTAGATATTCCTGCTGATATTTCTACATATTTTTAACGCTGAAAAATCCCTGTTTTTAGAAAAAGTACAGAGAGCACATTTGAGTTGGGGTTTCGGGTTCGTTCGGGTTTCAAATTTCGTCTGGACTTCGCCTAAGGCTCTAGCTAGGCTCTGATACCACTGTAGGGATCCTAGGCACCCTAGTGAGGTCTCACAAGGCATCAACCATGCCAATTTCAAAATTTACGGTGCCGAGAAACCCTAAACTACGGATCGTCGGCTAGATGTTTAGGCGAAAACATAAACTAGTTAACACTTAACTAAGAGATACGGAAATACAACCTTTGTAGATCCGGTTCACCACCTCCATAGCTCCGCAATGAAGTCTCCTCGCTGTCCATAACAAGTCCCGGGCTCTAGCGTCGGCTTCATCGGAGAATGGACGGGCTAGGTCATCGATGTCCATGCCGAAGATGATCTACGTCGAGGCATCGCTAAATCAAGCTCCGACTTCACCAAGTCAAAAAACTTGTGAAGAAAGCACACTCTACTACTTGGCAAGAGGTAGAGGATGAAGAAATAGGAAGTGGGTAGACTTTAGAATTGGATTTCTCACTCATTTCATCAATCCACCATTGATGTAGTCAAGTTTTTCTTCTTGAGTTCAAGGAAGAAGAAGAAGAAAAATGATATGATAAGTTAATTTAAAATCAAAAGTAAATCAATACTTATCATAACTTTAACTATAGTCAAGTGTAGAGAATTAACCAAGGTTAGTTAAATGGTTAGGGTTAGGAGAAGAAGACAAGAATGGTAGCTTTGGTCAAACCTTCATGAAGTTTCAACTAGAAACAAAGAAAGCCACCATTCTTCTCTTTAATCTTTTCCTTAATAAATAAATAAATAAATAAGATAAGGAAAACCCTAATCATTAACTTAACTATGGTTTAAACTTTACACTTAACCAAGTTAACATGCATCATCAAACATGATACAATCAAGTGCATAAAAAATATATCGCATATACAATGCGCACACCCGAGTGAGAAAATCTATCTTAAGTGAACCGATACTAGTCAATGCAAAGTAATATATCAAATATATAATTATGCATTAAATCATTAAATCAACACTTGATTCAATGATCCGGCCATGTCGAACATAACCGACTAATATCTACAGTAACAACTTATCGAATCAACACTTGATCCGATATGCCGGCTATATCGCATATAACCGATCAATGTCACATATCGCGAGAATCGAATATAGTATCACATACTGGTATCATTCTCGGTCCCGTACATATCTCATATGCGCTCCTATTTCGTTTCGCTTGAGCCAGGAAACCTCTGTGTAGGACTCTAAAGACTCGTCAATACGCCGGCAGCAGATGATGATCATATCAAACACCCACAAGCCGCAAGCGGTCTGCTAAACGTAACGGCCACCCGGGTATTGAGCGATCTGAAGATCGACGAGCAAGCCCGCTCACACTCCAGTGAATCCAACCAGTAACACTACCGTACAGTCCGGTCTGATCGTCTGATATGTCGCATATCTCGCCTAGGGGTGGTAAACGTCAGACCCCAATAGCTCGATAAGTCGTGTCGATATGAGGTCTATAACTGTTCGAGAAACTACTGGTAACACTTACCAGTAAATCTCAGCAACCCTGGCCAGGGATTTCCTGTTATAGCCAATCGAACACAGCGCAACATCAACTCCCTATACCGGGAGAGACGAATCCCCTCCTATCGCTCATTGCCTCCATGTGACTCGGGACTGTACCCAAAAACCACCGTTTTGCACGCCCTCTTAGACGTGGTAAGATGGAAATCAAAGCACAGTGGGAACCACACAAGACTCTATGACGATCTCGGGTCAACAGACTACTCTGTACCAGTGTCACCAGAGAACTGCCATCTGACGTGAGGTATAATACCATCTGGGAGTTCTCGGTGAGTCCGTCCAGTGTACCCAGTCTCTACTGAGCACCCGTATATCATCTCTGATGTCAAACACCGATGGATATGGGATCATCCATCGCCCATCTGTATGGGTCGAGAAGGTATACGCTAGTCTACTCTGGTATATCGATGCCCCGTCTCGATACACCCACGACTAGGGACTTTGAAGGATGTACTTATGGACTACCATGTCCCCACTAGTATGATCCGCATCATAGTCCAGGTAGTCAAGTACAGATCCTAAGGGCTTTACCAACATGTAACAGGGAGACAATCAGTATACACGTTAAGGTAAAGAGCAACCAGATAGCATACTATCATGTCGAGCAAGAAAGTCCTCCCTATATATGTCCCAGCATCCACTACAATATACATCCTATGTACAGTAATGGCCTCTAGGGCATACATATAACTAACATTAAGGACTCTAGTTTAATATAGGTTTAAGCGGGATCAATTCTTTTGAGCCCCACGGAGCCGGAGAAGGTGAGTGCTTGCCTATTCAGATTAGACAACTTAACGGAGTTATCAATGGCAATTGTCTTGGAAAAAAACACAAATCCTGTCGTCCATGTGCAGCAGTTGCCGATTTCTCTTGAACCTAAGAAAGTCAAGAGTTAAATCCGTTTACAAGTGTCTGACTCAATCTGAGTCCAAACTCAAACCGGTATCCAAAATCAAACATGAACTTGAATATTTGATTATGAACTTGAATACTCGAATCCAAACATCAAACTCAAACTTGTATACTTGACTCGACTTAACCGAACCATGGTTATAACGTGACATGACTACTTGAACACATGATTACATCCTGAATATGAACATGTACATTTTGTATCCATGGATTCGGCCAAGACCGATATTCTTAATCTATACAATACAGTACGCGAGGATAAAGGGGTAGATTGGTACGGAACGTATATCATTGTACGAGAGGTCCTTTAAAAGACACTTACATGAATTCACGTGCCGTTGTCCCGTGAGTTATGACGGGGCCTTGTACTACATGTTACTATAGCCCACGGGGTAAGATGGACTCCTCCCGTATACATTAATACCTTCATTATCAAATTACAAATAACCACGTTAGAATAACTATCTTATACTTATGAATGATCGTATACAACTTTACCTGTTCATTTCACATTACATACTATCTTCCCTTACTTCTTTTGGGACTTACCAAGCGCTAGTTCGCTGACTACATTCCTCTCTATTTTCTTTCTTTGGAATGTTCGTCAGAAGGACCGGACTCTGAGGAGATAGAGCCGAGCCAGGAGAACTTGGACCAGCTTGCTGCACAGACAGATTACTAGCTCCTTCCAGCCTGCACAGCCAGATTGTTAGGAATATGTATGCCCTAGAGGCCATTATTGTATGATATAGTGGATGCTTGGACATATATAGAGAGGACTTTCTTGCTTGACATGATAATATGCTATCTGGTTGCTCTATATCAGGTGAAATTGACGCACATGTGCCATTTCCTGTTTGCCTTCTTGACCATGACCGCATTTTCTAGCCAATCCAAGTAGTCTAGGTTCCTGATGAAGTGGGCCACGAGCAGTCGGTCCACTTCCTCGTCTATCGCTTTCTGTTTCATTGGCGCGAAACTTATTTTCTTTTGTCGGACTGGCCGGGCTTTCGAGTCGACCCTGAGCTTTTGGGAGATCACCTTGGGGTCGATCCCGGGCATGTCCGCTGGGGTCCAAGCGAACACATCAGAGTTGTTCCGGAGGAACTAGATCTGGTCGTCCCGAGCGCACCCTGTTAAGAGTGAGTCGATCTGGATAGTTCGGCCGTTGTCTCCCTCCCTGAGAGGAACTTCTACCAAAGACTCCATCGGGGCACCTCGAATCTCTTTTTGGTCATCGCGTGTATCCAGAGACTCCTAAGGATCGTACATGTCTTCGAAATCGTCAACCTCTTTCTCCCCAGGAAACATTGAGGTAAGACAGACCCTGGCGGTTTGCTGGTCTCCATAGGCCATGCCTACCCTCCATTGTCCAAAGGGAACTTGAGCACGAGGTGATATGTTGAGATATGGGCCTGGAGGGGCGTTTAGGGTGGGGCGTCCCAAGAGGATGTTATAGGACGATAGGATCTTGGCAACGAGGAAATTCACCGGTATGGTTCGCGTTCTACCCGCTTCCCCGATGTTGAGAGGGAAGGAGATCGATCCCTCGGCCAAGATGGAATGGTTTGTGAAATCGGAGAGGACGTGGGAGGTCGGTTGGAGGTCGGACGGATTTAATCTTATACGCTGGAAACAGTCGTAAAACGGGATATCCGTCTAGCTCCCCGAATCGAGCAACATTCTCCGGACCTCATACCGGTTTACCCGAGCTGCTATCATAAGGGGATCATTGTGCGGGAGTGATATGCCGTGAAGGTCCTCGTCAGTGGAGGTGATTGGATCGTCCTTCTTGCACTTCTTGTGGGGCGGATCACTTAAAGTCATGACCGGGCGGAAGCGGTGGGTGTCCGCATTGCCTGAAGTCGAGCCTACGGAGACGACCATGATCTGCCCGACCGTCAATTCTCCGAGAGGGGGTTGGTTCGATTGCTCCTGATCTGCCTACCGTTTGTCTCGAAAGTACTTCGCCAGGTGACCAGAGCGAATCAGTTCCTCAATATAGTCACGGATTTGTTTGCAGCTCTCGGTCGGGTACCCCTGCGACCGATGGTAGGCGCAATACGGGCCGTGGAGTCATTTGCCTGGCCTCTAAGTAGCCGGTGGAAGCTTGAAAAATCTCTCGCCCTTAGCCTCCTCTAATAGCTCGGTCTGGGAGACGTTCAGGGGTGTGTACTCATGAAACCTTGAAGAATAAGGTTTTGGATGGTCGGCCTTCTTTTTCTCTTCTCTGTCCCGTCTCTTTCGGTCCATTCGGTCGCCATGGGGTAAGTTGGCGTTCACCTCCGACTCGAGTCAGATTTCTGGCTCGGTCCAGGCTTTTACTTTAGCCATGGTCTTAGGTTGCACCAATGCAAAAGAGTGGAGCCACTTTTTGTGCCTAAGACCCGACCTCAAGGTGGTGATAACCGTTTTGTGCGGTGCTCAGGAACTTCCAGGAAGGCATTATAGAAGCGGGTGACGTAACACTTGAAGGATTCCCTGTCTTCACTCTTGATGGTAAACAGGTAGTCAACCGTCCTTTTCTTTCGTCGATTACCGATGAAATGACTATTACGCCCCGCTTCTCAGTAGACGAAAACGGTGACGTGGCAAGTCCGCAACGTATTTACTATGAAATAAATACGTTAAGCATAATTAAGCAATATAACAATGAACAAGAATGACAAGTGTAATATAATGAAACAGCAAATTTATTTACATTCAACTTTACATACAACTGTTTGTAATAAAAGGATACAATGATATAAAGCAAATGGCATATAGAAAATAAGTGTAGGAATAACTAGTAATCAGGCTGAGCTGTAAGCTGGTCTAAGTCCTCCTGGCTCAGCTCTATCTCCTCAGAGTCTGGACCTCCTGACGAACATCCCAAAGAAAAAAACAGAAAGGAATGTCGTCAGCGAACTAGCGTTCGGTAAGTCCCAAAAAAAGAAATAGAAGATAGTATGTAATGTGAAATGAACAGGTAAAATTGTATATGATCATTCACAGGTACAGGATAGTTATTCTAACGTGGTTATTTGGAGTTTGATAAGGAAGGTATTCATGTATACGAGAGAAGTCTATCTTACCCTATGGACTGGGGTAACATGTAATACAAGGCCCCGTCATAACCCACGGGACAACGGCACGTGAATTCATGTAGGTATCTTTTAAGTGACCTCTCGTGCCACGATATACGTTCCGTACCAATCTACCCCTTTATCCCCGCGTAATGTATTGTATAGATTATATTTACAGGTCTTGGCCGAAACCATTGATATAAAATGTTCAGGTTCATGTTCAGAATGTAATCATGTGTTCAAGTAATCATGTTGAGTTCATGTCAAATTATAACCATGGTTCGGTCAAGTCGAGTCAAGTATACAAGTTTGAGTTTGATATTGATTTCAGGTGTTCATGTTTATGTTCAAGTATTCAAGCTCGTGTTTGATTTTGGATTCAGGTTTGAGTGGACTCAGATTGAGTCAGACACTTATGAACGGAATTAACTCTTGAATTCTTAGGTTCGGGAGTAATTGGCAACTGCTGCACATAGACGGCAGGATTTGTGTCTTTTTCCAAGACAATTTCCATTGATAACTCTGTTAAATTGTCTAATCTGAATAGGCAAGCACTCACTTTCTTCTGCTCCCTGAGGCTCAAGAGAATTGATCCCGCTTAAATCTATATTTACTAGAGTTCTTAAAATATTGTTTGCATATCTCGAGGGGGTTTAATGAAAAATATTTTTAATATAGTTAAAAATAAACCTCGAGAGTGATTTGTATTATTTAGGGTTTTCATGAACATGTATTTTAAGTATTGGGGTATTTTAATGATAAAATACTTGGCTTAAAAAAATTTAGGGTATTTTATTGAAAACTGGTCCTTTTTGGTAATTTGATGGTATTTTATTAACATTTTTTAATCTTTCATTTTTAGAAAAATATAGTTTCATAATATAATGAAAATATGGATTTATAATTTTTTTTAAAATTATTTTTATTTAGAAAAGTCGCATTTCTTAAAAACCGTAATTTATTTCCTTTCAAGATTGAATACTCCGTGTGGAGTTCTGCATCTCGCTCTACTATCCCAAGGATGTGTGATAATCTGCACTATCTATTAGCGGGTCCCCTAACGAGAGTTGTAGGGGAGTATTTGCCAAGGATTTACAAAATACCATTTTAAAAGAAACCCGGTTTTTTAAAAGATGTGGTATTTTATTGTAAAGTTATTCTTTGAACCAAATATACATATAAATAGGTATCGTGCTATGAAACCAAAGTGTGCGTGTAGGGTAGGTCGTTACCCCATGAAGTTTTTTCCTAAAGATATAGTTTTAACTAAATCGAAAAGGATGTGATAATAAAGTTCAAGGTATTTTAATGAAAAGGTTAGTTTATGTTCGTTTCACATGAAAATTTTGGTTAAATTTGAATCTAAACATTTGTGATTAAAGTTACAAGTAATGTGATAAAATTAGATTGACCAATATATAAAGGAAAAGGGAGTTCTAGGTTTTAGAAAAGAAAGGTATCGGTAATAACACTTCTTTACCGATATATGGTTTGGGAATGAATTTCGATAAAAATGAAGTGAGTTGGGAGGGACTTACGGTTTGGAAATCTCAAGAAAAGGATTAGGAAGAAGAGAGAGGCTTCGTGGCGTCGCGGGAGCTCCGGAATCGGTTTCGATCTTCGACGGAAGGAGCTTGGTTGCTAACTTCACTTGACTCCATTTGCACTTAGGAACTTTTTGAGAGAATTTTTGCTAGAATTTCATAATGGTGAAGAGCTAAAAGATGGGGTGGTATTTATAGTGAAGAATTTAGGTTTGGAAATTAAAATTTTGGATTAATGTCACGCCCCGCTTACCAAAGTACGCTAAGATGGGAACGTGACATAGCCAATCATGCTCCCTGTGGATAGGAAAAATCCCTCCACAGTCACATTACGGCTGTAGAGATATCAAGAACAGGAAAGTAAACTAAACTATCTAGTACATGTCCATGAGCCAGAATAAATGAGTCAAGAAATAATATAATATGCGGAAGCAAAAGATCAAATAAACACCTGAAAAGTAAAACTGGATACCAACAGGATCCTCACTGCTCGGTCTAGCAGCGGCAGTACTCCTGATCAGTCTGCAACAAAGGTAGAGAATCTGGGCCATGCAAAACCCAGACGTCGGTGCGTCATAATATCAAGCAATACTATAAACAGGGGTAACAAGATATGCAGGTATGAGTATAAATGGTAAAACATGTGTAACAGTGACATAAGTGAGGACAGTGAGGGTAATGTGTAGTGAGTAATCTAAACTGGTCTACTGTGTTAACTACTCTCAAGTCTTTGAAATCAATTTGATGACTCATCGATGTAACTCAATAGTATCCCGTGCGTGCCCGGAATAACGGTGAAGATTCTCGGGCTGAAACTGAGACATGCCGCTAGGCACTAAAAGGAAAAGGGGTAACGATGAATGATGTCCATGGCATCATCCCAAGGCTGGCCTAGCCTCTAAAACTGATCAGTAAAGATAGAGAACTGTCGAGTTACAAGTCAGGTTTCATCATTGATTTCCCCATACCCCCAAGTTATATGTGTTCAAGTCAGGTATTAAAGAATCTGGAGCTAATGCCAACACAGGATCAGGCAGGTACAGGTTTGTCTGGATAGACAACAGGAAATGTCTGTAGGGACAACAGGTAAAGTTTGTTGGCATTAGTAACAAGATCAGGTAACAGTTAAAGCCATGGTACATCAGGTCAAGTCAAGTAACGTATATAGGTATCATGTCATGTCAAAGGTTGCTCGGTACCATGTCGTGTCAAGTAGTGGGTGTGACAAGTCATGTCAGGGGTGCACACAATGTTATGTGGGTGCTCACAATCAAACTAACATAAGCATGGGTATACAAAACAAGCATGAAGTACTAATGGAACAATAAAAATGGAACATTGTAATGTGATATGCAATCAGGTACAGATTAAGGTATATAGATGCACAGTTATGATTAGGGTTAAAGTTAAACTTCCAATACTAATTAAACTGCAGTGTATCAAATGTGGAATGTTAATATTGTAATATTATATATTCAAGTGATCTATGGATGCAATATTATGTATACTAGACGAGATGGATGCAAACGGGTGTTTGCAAGGTTACAAACTATTAAAAGGGTACTACGGGATGAGTGAATAATTATTATGTGATTTAAATATAGACGTGGGTACCACGTATGGTAAACTAAAATGTAACATGGTAGGTTTCGAGTTGTAAACCTAAAATGATATAAATGTACATCGAAATGTAAAAATGGAAACAAATGGCCTTAGGTTTAATTTACAGGTTTAAACATGAAATTAAATATGTATAAAATAATATAATAGCATGTAGCAAGTTTTACTTGCCTCGACGGATCCAGAAATGGGTATACGGAACGTCACACGTCGGCGGAACAAGTCGCGACGCGCGCACAGTACACGGAACGAATCCAAACAAAGTACAAGGGGATCACACGGGTCAGATATTCTCGCTGGGTCATCGGGATCGTCGACGGCGCGACCGGATTCCGGCGAACAAAAAGAACAGTGAACAATAAAAGAAAAGGAATGCATAAAAGAATGAAGAAGAAAAGAAGGGAAGGAGGAAGGAGGAGAAGGAAGCTCACCGTGGTCGGCGAAGAGGATCGTGAGGGGGTCGACGGCGTCGACGGAGCTCCGGTGAACGATCTCCGTTTCCCGACTCTTCGGATTCATCATGACCACGAAATGCCAAACCCTTCCGCAAAAGAACTTGAATGCAATCGATCGAGGCATTCAGCCGAGCTTGATAATCATTCTGAATATCAATTGATTGTTTGCATATGCTCAATATGCTGCTTCTCATTCATTACATCTTGACATGCTCTCCAGGCTTAATTATGTACTAATAACCCCTCTAATGTGAATTTGAAATCTTGACTTGTCCTTCTAGTTTCTAAACCCATCAATAACAAAGGAGTCTCCTCCTCTTTCTTGATTCTCTGGCTTGAAAATATAACATAAGCAAATGCTGCATCTTCTGATATGCTATATACCCAAGCCAATTAGAGAATACTTCTTTGAGGAAGATTCCACCGATTCCCTCTTGCTATTCTGCTTGTCTTAAAGATCATGGAGAGTCCCTTCAAGCCTCTTCAGCTCGGCGGAGATGTATTCGATCCGCTTTTTCAACGACGCTTCATGTGTAAACTATAATATTTTCAAATGTATAACATTATAAAATATATATTATAAACTAATTAAAGATAATAATAAGAAATATTACAACGATATATATTTTAAATGATATGGATGTAGTATAATGTAATCTAGTATGTCACAAGATAAGTTTTCATGATCTAGATTTAAAATGATATAAACGGATGCAAACGGAACATCGAAACGTTATAAAATTAAACATGGGATACTAGATTTAAACTATAGGTATGGTATTTATTTAAATAGGTATAAAATGAATTATATAGCATGTAGCAAGATTAACTTGCCTAGACAGAACAAGAACGGATGTGTACGGAACGTCCTTTGTCGGCGAAATGTCGCGACGCGCGCACGGTATACAGAACGGTTCCAAACAACGCACGAGGGTGATCACGCAAGTCAGATACGTTCACTGAATCACTCGTATCGTCAGTGACGAGCACGGCTCCGGCGGCGATCACCGGAATCAAGAAACAAGATCAAGAAAAAGAAAGAAGAAAGAAGAAGAAGAGGTTGTGTATTAAATAAGAAAAGAAAAATTAAATAAATAAAATATATATAAATATATATGCAGAGGAGAGAGAGAGAGAGAGGGGTTGTTAGTTTGTTAGGAAATTAGATTTAAAATTTTAAAAGATTTCTAGATTTAAAATTTTAGATAAGAGGTTTCAGTTTGTTAAAGAAATCGTATGAAAATATTTAAACTAAATTTTAAAATTAAATAAATTGAATTTTGGCGGGATACAAAATATTTCAAAACGCGCCCGGGTCGGGTCTAAAATTCAGATTTAAAATACGAAAAATAAGTGCGACTTTCAAAATTCAAAATGAATGCTCAGGTAACGAAAATGCATACCCCTAAGATCGGATGCACGCACGTGCGCGTAGCCATCCAAACACGTCTGTTTCACTGAACGGGACGAGAACAAGATGCGCGGATGCTACCACAGGGTTAGGGGTATCATGCAGGCTATGAAATGTAATTTTAATTTATTTTCCGTGACCTAAATTGTTATATAGTAAAATGTGTGATGCCAGATGAAATGCCAATATGCACTAAACATGAAAATGCACAGTCTACATAACAAGTCAAGGTAATCTATAAATATGGATCAACAAGTTCAAGCAAGTGGGTCAGGTCGAATGCAAAGTAAAATGTAAAATACCATTCGCACCCAAACACGCTAAATCAAGAAAAAACCATGGATAAGTAAATACGGGAACTGGAATTGGTATAAATGAACTCGGTTGTTACAATTAAAAAGCATTGAAATGATGTAAAATGGTGAAATGAAGGGTCTCTGTTTGATTGCAAGGAAATCAAACAGTGCAGAGGAGTTAAGGGGAGTCGAAGGGGTGTGTCTGCAAAGCACGGATCAATTTGGACTTATCTCAGCCGTCAGCGCCGGCCCTATGGCTAATTTGGCCGGTCGGTTCTGAGGCAATTGCCTCGAGATTTGTGCCATGTGGGTTTTTAAGTGTGTACACTTCATTGAGCCTGTTTGATTTTTCTGAACTTTTCATTTCTCCGTATATTGCACGTGCAACTCTTGGGCTTCCAAAAAGAAAAAGAATAATCAGGAAAAAAAATAATTGTCTCTGATGGGAATCCAACACACAAGCTACGTCACAGCAATGTAAAGGCTTTACCAGTGAGCTACAAGTTGTTTCTTGCTTTTATTCAATAGAAATAACTTTTAACACTTACACAGGCTGTAATACTCTTTTCTGTACAATAACAAGAAAATTTCTGTACAGAGATTTCAGAGTCGTTACATTCTACGCGCCTTATAAAAATGTCGTCCTCGAAATTTACAATTACATAGGGAAAAAATTTCACATAGGTAAGGGTATCATATACGCATATGCTCTTCTCTTTCCCAAGTTGATTCTCCTGGTGAATCCTTTCTCCACATCACTCGGACCAAGTTTACCTCCTTGTTCCGTAATGTTTTCACCTTTTGGTCCAGGATCTCAATTGGTTGTTGCTCGCAGGTTAGGTCAGACTGTACTGTGGGCTCTGAGTGATCAAGTATGTGGCTGGGGTCGCTCACATATCGTCATAGCTGGGATATGTGGAACACGCTGTGCACTCCTTCTAATGAGGGTGGTGGTGCTAAACGGTATGCCATTTCTCCAACTCGTTCAAGTATGTCGAACTGTCTTATGTATCTTGTACTTAGCTTACCTCTCTTGCCAAAACAGATCACTCCTTAGTTTGGAGAGATCTTCAGGAATACATGGTCTCCAGGTTGGAACTCCAGATGTCGACGCTTTGCATCTGCCCAATACTTCTGTCGGTCTTAAGCTATGCACATTCTTTTCCTGATCGTACGAACCACGTCCACAGTTGCCACGATCATCTCTGGTCCAAGGAGTTCACGATCTCCAACGTCATCCAAACTTAGCGGTGAACGACACTTCCATCCGTAGAGTGTTGTGAATGGTGCCATTCCAATACTTGCCTCATAGCTGTTGTTGTATGAAAAATCCACAAGGTGTGGGTGATCTTCCCACAAACCTCCGAAGTCTAGCATACAGGCTCTTAGCATATCTTTCAGAATCCGAATTTTTCGCTCTGACTGTCCATCCATTTGTGGATGATAAGTCGTACTAAAATTTAGACTCGTTCCCAGGCTAGCTTGCAGACTCTGCCAAAATTGTGATCGGAATCTTGTATCACGATCGGAGAAGATGCAAACAGGTACTCTATGTAATCTCACGATCTCCTGCATGAGTTCATGGATATCAAATATGGTACATCTTGAAGGTTTAAATATTACTTTAGATTTATGCTCACCTCCATGTACTTCTTTACTAACGTCTCAGTTGACTGGCCAACTCGAAATGGAATAAAGTGAGTCGACTTGGTGAGTCGATCCACAATAAACCAAATTGCGTCGTTGCCCTTCGTGCTGCGAGGAAGGGCAGTCATGAAGTCCATGGTAATGTGCTGCCATTTCCATTCTGGGATTGGTAACGGCTGAAGTAGACCAGCAGTTCTGTGATGTTCAGCCTTCACTTGCTGACACACCAAACACTTGGCTAAGCTCATTTCTACTTCGCGCTTCATTCCATACCACCAGTAGTATTGCCATAGATCCTTGTACATCTTCGTGCCACCGGGGTATATCGAATAAGGAGATTTGTGAGCTTCTTTCATCAACTCTTCTCGAATAGGTCCGACTAGCATGGATAAATGACTTCCATATCGCAAGGATCCATCTTCGTGAATGATGAAGTCAGTTCGAAGTCCACTTTCTACTTGTTCTCAGATCTTTTGTAGTTTGGCATCATTTTCTTGAGCTGCCTTGATCTGATTTACAACAGTGGACTGGACTTGTAAGTTAATCAAATATGAAGTGTTACCTGGCACAACTACTTCAATTTCCAATCCATGCAGTTCTTGTTGTAGGTTCCACTGAGCTGTGAGGTTCATTGCTAATGGCTAGCGACTAAGTACATCAGGAACTACGTTCACCTTCCCAGGATGATACTGTAGATTGATTTCGAAGTCCGCCATGAGTTCTAACCATCTTCTCTGCCGCATGTTTAGTTCCTTCTGAGTAAATACATACTTCAAACTCTTGTGGTCGGTGTATATATCCACTCGTTCTCCCAAGAGATAGTGGCACCAAATCTTGAGTGCAAAGATGACGGCTGCCTACTCCAAATCATGTATTGGATAGTTGCGCTCATGAACCTTTACCTATCTTGATGCGAAAGCTACGACTTTTCCATGCTAGTGTAGAACATATCCTAATGTTTTACCAGACGCACCACAATGTACCACGAATCCTCCAGATTGATCCGGTATTACAAGAATAGATGCAGAGGTTAATCTCGACTTGAGTTCTACAAAAGCCTTTTCACATGCTTCTGACCACACGAATACTTCATCTTTACGTGTTAACTTTGTCAGGGGTGCTGCAATATTTGAGAAGCCTTCAATGAATCGTCGGTAGCATCCTTCTAATCTCAAGAAACTTCGTATATCTTTCACCGTCTTTGGTGTCGGCCACTCGCTGACAGCTGAAAGCTGACACCTTAGCTGAATCTACAGAGACTCCTTCGCCTGAAACAATATGTCCGAGAAATCCGACTTGATCTAGCCAAAATTCATACTTGTTGTACTTGGCGTAGAGCTGAGGTTGTCGCAATATCTCCAGGACAATCCGTAAGTGATCGGCGTGTTCCTTCTGATTCTTTGAATACATCAGAATGTCGTCGATGAAGATGACAACGAACCTGTCTATGTACTCTCGGAAAACTTGGTTCATCAGGTTCATAAAGATGGAAGGTGCATTGGTCACTCCAAATGGCATTACGAGATATTCATAATGACCATAACGAGTCCTAAACGCTGTCTTCGGAATGTCGAACTCTTTGACCTTCACCTGATGATAACCCGAACGAAGATCTAGCTTTTAAAAGACATAAGACCCACTTAACTGATCGAAAAGGTCATCGATGCACGGTAGTGGATACTTGTTCTTAATCGTCACTTCGTTCAGAGCTCGATAATCCACACGCATCCTGTAAGAACCTTCTTTCTTCTTCACCAGTAATACCGGAGATCCCCAACTTGAAATACTGGGTCGGATCCAACCTTTTTTCAGCAGTTCGTCCAACTGAATACGGATCTCTTTCAATCCTTCCGGACTTAACTGGTATGGAGCTTTGATTACAGGTTGCGCACCAGGTTGTAAATCAATACTAAACTCAAGAGCTCGATCGGGAGGCAAACATGATATGTCTTCAGGAAACACATCCTCGAACTCTCGAACTACTTCGAGCTTTTCTTCTTCCGCTGGTAAAGAGAACACTTCTGCATTTTTCGGTTTAGCACGGTAGCTTCCTGGCTCCAGGGTTCTATCTCCACTTTTGAAATAGAAGACTGGGTGATGTGGTATCTCAAATGCTACTCTCCTTTGACTGCAGTCAATAGGAGCATAGAATACTCCCAGCCAATCCATCCTCAACACAACGTTGAAATTTGGGATGTCCAGTACTTTGAAATTTGCGTAGAATTCTCAACCGCAAACTACAACTGGGCACTGATCATACCCCAAAGTTGCTTTCAAGACTCCATTCCCGGAGCTGACATTCCAGCTTGAAATGAGCGGTTTCACGTGAATCGCGTGCGTTCTCACGAATCGTTGTGACATGAAGTAGTGTGAAGCTCCAGTGTCGAAAAGTACGAGTGCAGGAAGGGTGGATACTAGTATAGTACCTAAGTTGTGTGAGGTTGGGTTTAGATATAGGAAAAGTATAGTGATATACAAGGATTGGAAGGTTGAAAGGATGGGGGAATTACCAGTGATGATTTGTCCTTTAGCTTCGGCCTCCTCGACCGTCATTATAAAAGCCTGCCGGCTTGGTACATTCCTCCTTGCCGGAAGCACGTTCCTCTGTCCTTGGGGCATGTTTCTCTGCCCTTAAGGCACGTTTCTCTGTGCCTGATGGAATATACGATGAGGCTGTGCAGGTGTCCACATAGAGCTGGTGCAGGAAGAGCTAGGCGGGATGCAGGTGCCTGAATGGTCAGCCTCTACAGAGCTGTGATTTCGGGTCTGGGTGTTGGTTCTGTGTTAAAACGATATAGGCATGCTCCTATAGAGTGAGTAGATGCGCCACAAACCAAACACAGGCCATTCGCACGCCTGCAGTCTTTCGCCAGGTGTCCAGTTCTCTTGCAGTAGAAACAAAAATATAGACTGGACCGGTTAAACGATCCTCCTGGCCTCCTGGGTGCAAAAGTCGGCCTAGAAGAGGTTCCTCCTGTCATTTGTGTGGCAGGGCGTTTGATTCCAGCTGTTTGGGCTTACCCTTCTTCTTGACCACGGCTTCGTAACGACGTGCTGTCTTCAGGGCGAGTTCATAAGTTGGGTAGTTTCCTGTGGCTAATACCGCTTGAATCTCCGGGTCTAAGCCCTGTTGGAATCGTCTAGCCCGAATCTCATCGGTCAAGATCAAATTGTGCCGCGAACCTGATAAGATGTTGATGTCGGGATAGAGATGTGTTTTACAGAACAGAATTTGATACGAATTCTTTACCTGCTAAGCATGATGAATTCGGCATCATATACATCCACCGATTTTACCCACATAGAACCTTGTTGTAGGTGGATGAACTATTGTTCCATCTTGAAATGGGCAGTCTCGAGGAAGAACTTTGCATCGAACAGATCGCAAAACGTCTTCCACTCTATGAGTTGTGTGAGACGGCCGTCCTCAGCCTTCCACCAAACTCTTGCATTGTCGGTCAGTTGCAACTTAGAAACTCTCACCCAGGCAATATCTAGCACTTGAGCTGCTGCCAGATCATCTTCGATCGCTTGAGCCCATTCTTCTGCCTCAAGTGGGCTCTCTTTTCCCAAGAAGTGTTTTGGGTGCAGTGCCCGAAACTACTTGACTCCGGGTGTCTCAGCTTCGGGACGGTGCATGAGAATAGCAGTTTACTACTGCTGACCCTCCAATAGGCTCTTAATAGCCTCAGGCAGTTCCGTTTGCTCATTGATAGGAGCTACAACGGTAGGTGGTGGTGGTAGAGTAGGCAATGGAGTATTGCCGTTGACGTTCGTGCTGGTGTTATTCGGAGAGTCCATCACCTTGATATAAAAGATAGGTTAGGATAGATTCAAGAAATTTGAAATGTAAGGAATGTATAGTTGCTAATTCTTATAATTCTTGTGATATATATTGCTTAAGACTTCATGCTGACCTGCATGGGCCGCCAACAAAACCTGTCACGCCCCGCTTCTCAGTAGACGGAAACAGTAACGTTGCAAGCCCGCAATATATTTACTATGAAATAAATACGTTAAGCGTAATTAAGCAATATAACAATGAACAAGAATGACAAGTGTAATATAATGAAACAGTAACTTTATTTACATACAACTGTTTGTAATAAAAAGATACAATGATATAAAGCAAATGGCATACAGAAAATAAGTGCAGGAATAACTAGTAGTCAGGCTGAGCTGTAATCTGGTCCAAGTCCTCCTGGCTCGGCTCTATCTCTTCAGAGTCCGGTCCTCCTGACGAACATCCCAAAGAAAGAAACAGAAAGGAATGTCGTCGGCGAATTAGCGCTCGGTAAGTCCCAAAAGAAGAAATAGAAGATAGTATGTAATGTGAAATGAACAGATAAAGTTATATATGATCGTTCACAGATATAGGATAGTTATTCTAACGTGGTTATTTGTAACTTGATAAAAAAGGTATTCATGTATACGAGAGAAGTCCATCTTACCCCGTGGACTATGGTAACATGTAGTACAAGGCCCCGTCATGACCCACGAGACAACGGCACGTGAATTCATGTAGGTGTCTTTTAAGTGACCTCTCGTGCCACGATATACGTTTCGTACCAATCTATCCCTTTATCCCTGCATGATGTATTGTATAGATTATGTTTACAGGTCTTGGCCGAAACCATGGATATAAAATGTTCAGGTTCATGTTCAGGATGTAATCATGTGTTCAAGTAATCATGTTGAGTTCATGTCAAGTTATAACCATGGTTCGGTCAAATCGAGTCAAGTATATAAGTTTGAGTTTGATATTGATTTCGAGTGTTCATGTTCATGTTCATGTTCAAGTATTAAAATTCGTGTTTGATTTTGGATTCGGGTTTGAGTTTGAAATCAGATTGAGTCAAACACTTATGAACGGATTTAACACTTGAATTCTTAGGTTCGGAAGTAATCGGTAACTGCTTCACATGGACGGCAGCATTTGTGTCTTTTTCCAAGACAATTGCCATTGATAACTCCGTTAAGTTGTCTAATCTGAATAGGCAAGCACTCAGTTTCTCCGGCTCCCTAGGACTCAAGAGAATTGATCTCATTTAAACCTATATTTACTGGAGTCCATAAAATATTGTTTGCATATCTCGAGGGGGTTTTATAAAAAATATTTTTGATATAGTTAAAAATAAATCTCGAGGGTGATTTGTATTACTTAGCGTTTTCATGAACATGTATTTTAAGTATTGGGGTATTTTAATGATAAAATACTTAGCTTTAAAAAAATTTAGGGTATTTTATTGAAAACTGGTCCTTTTTGGTAATTTGATGGTATTTTATTAACATTTTTTAATCTTTCATTTTTAGAAAAATATAGTTTCATAATATAATGAAAATATGGATTTATAATTTTTTTTTAAATTATTTTTATTTAGAAAAGTCGCATTTCTTAAAAAGCCGTATTTTATTTTCTTTCGAGATTGAATACTCCGTGAGGAGTTCTGCATCTCGCTCGACTATCCCAAAGATGTGCGATAATCCGCACCATCCATTAGCGGGTCCCCTAACGAGAGTTGTAGAGGCGTATTTGCTAAGGATTTACAAAGTACCGTTTTAAAAGAAACCGGTTCTTTAAAAGATGTAGTATTTTATTGTAAAGTTATTCTTTGAACCAAATATACATATAAATAGGCATCGTGCTATGAAACCAAAGTGTGCGCCTGGGGTAGGTCATTACCCCGTGAAGTTTTTTCCTAAAGGTATAGTTTTAACTAAATCGAAAAAGAGATGATAATAAAGTTCAAGGTATTTTAATGAAAAGTTAGTTTATGTTCGTTTCACATGAAAATTTTGGTTAAACTTGAATCTAAACATTTGTGATTTAAGTTACAAGTAATGTGATAAAATTAGATTGACCAATATATAAAAGAAAAGGGAGTTCTAGGTTTTAGAAAAGAAAGATATCGGTAATAACTCCACTTTACCGATATATGATTAGGGAATAAATTTCGATAAAAAGGAAGTGAGTTATGAGGGACTTACGGTTTGGAAATCTCAAGAAATGGATTAGGAAGAAGAGGGAAGCTTTATGGCGTCGCGGGAGCTCCGGAATCGGTTTTGATCTTCGACGGAAGGAGCTTGGTTGCTAACTCCACTTGACTTCACGTGCACTTAGAATGTTTGATTATATTGTTAACGCAATTGTTTGTAACTTGGTACAGAAGATACCAGTGTATACGAGAGGAGTCAAACTTACACCGTGGACTTTGATAACCCGTAGTACAAGGCTCCGTCGAAAATACCACGGAACAACGGCATTAATGTAATTAAGTCTTAAGTGACCACCTCGTGCCACCATTAACATTTTCCGTACCAGTCTACCCCTTTATAAACCCCGTGATATCTTTTGTATTGATTGTATTGTCTTGTTATATAGATAGATGACTTACCGAAACCATGATATCAGTAAATGGAATGGATATAAATGGAAAGTCGTGTAGAGGGAGTATATCCACGGTCCGGTTCAGTCAATATAAATTGATATAGATTGAATAGACGAATTCATGGATTCATGTTGTTTTGTAGTTATATACTTGAATCACATTCAAATCAGATTGATTAGATTAAGACTCGGTCTGATTCAAAAACTTTAAAAAGAACTTGAAATCCTGAATTAGTTTTGATGTTATCAGTAACTGCTGCACATAGACGGCAGGATTTGTGTCTTTTTCCAAGACAATTATCGTGTTGATAACACCGTTTATTAGATTTTCTACCTTAAATAGGCAAGCACCCATATTTCCGACTCCCTGAGGCTCAAGAGACCGGTCCCGCTTAAACCCATGTTTACTAGGGTCCTTATTGTAATTTAACATAACTTGAGGGGGTTTTATGTAAAAATAGTTTGATATAATTTTCAAAATACATCTCAAGTATTTAATTATCGTATTTAGGATTTTCATAGATGTATATTTTATAAAAGTGAAATTTCTAGTGAGTAAAACCTAATTTTCATAGTATGGGGTATTTTATTAAAATATCAGTATTGTTTTGTATCTGGATGGTATTTTCATATAATGGTTGTTTACCCCAATCAGAGCAAAGCTCTATTCAAATTCCAAGGCGGGAAACGAAGCAACGCTTCTGTTTCCCCCAATCAGAGTATAGCTCTGTTTTGAAAACTAAAGTTAAAATTAAAATTAAAATAAATGAAGCAATGCTTCAGATCCTCTGTGCTGCGCGCAGAGCGCCACGTGTCAAAATCAGACACGCCAGCGTAAGGAGCGCAGCGCCCAAGGCAGCGCACTCAATCAGAGCAAGGATCTATAAAGGAAGCAACGCTTCGGGCAACTTGCGCTCTGCGCTGCGCGACACGTATCAGCGCAGTTGCGCTGCGCGACACGTGGCAGCGCAGTTGCGCTGCGCGACACGTGTCAAGCGTAGGTGCGCTTGCGCCAAACAGAATTAAAATTCTGAAAGATCTTTCTGATCTTGTTAAAACAAGAAGATTGTCTTCTCTAAAACAGAAGCCCTTGGATCAAAGATCCAACGGTGGGGAAAAATCCCCAAATCATTCAGAGAAAGATCTCTCTAACCAATTTAACAAACTAATTGGCACTATAAAAAGGCCCCTAGACCCCAAGTCTAAGAAACAGAAAAACACAGGGAGAAAAACAGAGAATTCCTCTAAAGAATTTTGAGAAGAGCTCTAAGAAAAAGAAAGGTAAAAACCTTTAATAAAAGAAGAAGTTTCTTCTAGATAGATCATTGATCTAAGAACAAGATCAAAGATCTCTAATAAAAAAATATAATAATAATAAAGGCATTGCCTTTTAATGAACCATTGGTTCTGGAATCTTAAAAGATTCTTTTCTTTAATCCAAAATTGGATCAAGATATTAAACAGTGCCTTGCACTTTTGAGTTTGCACTGTTGCGCTCCTTGGATTGGCGCAAACCACCGGGAGCGCCACGTGTCAATCACAGAATAGCTGCGCCTTGCGCTTCTAAAAAACAGAGCACTGCTCTCTTAAATTGGCGCAAGTCGTCAGAGCGCGCCACGTGTCAGCAGCGCGCTAGCGCAGCGCAATGGCGTAGCGCACTGTGCTTGCGCTCACCAGAGCGTGACACGTGTTACAACTACATGAGTCTACGCCTTGCTGTGGCGCAAACCGCCTGACAAGCCACGTGGCGCACTGTCAGAACAATAAATGCTTTGCATTATTAAAGGAAGGACAGAGCCCAATTAAAAGGCTTAACAGGCCTAATAGAAAATGCAATGCATTATTAAAAAGGGGCAGAGCCCAAATAAAGGTCTGTCGGACCAAAACAGATGTTGTGCATCATTTAAAAAAGGGCAGAGCCCAAATAAAGGTCTAATAGACTAAACAAAAATGTCATGCATTATTAAATAGGGGCAGAGCCCTAGTAAAGGCCTAACAGGCCAAATGCAAATAAAATGTTGAACACCTTCAACTGGACTTAGCCCAATTCTGGCCGTAAGTCCTCAAATTAAATTGACTGAGCACGACGGCTCTCTTAAATCAATTTACACCTAGTTCGAGGGTACATCTCCGAACTCCTCTGACATCTGTCGTTGTAATCCTTCAACATCGTCAGAGAGGTGACGGGTCCCGACAATCACACATCAATATGGACTGTGGGGTCCTTAAACTCATGGACTGATGCGTCCTTAAACTCATGGACTAATGCGTCCCTAAACTAACATCCGTCTCCAAAATGGGAATGTTGGACCACTATGTCCCTAAACTAGAACAATAGAGCCCCCAAATGCTCTTCTATCGGATCTAAACGATCCCGTTTAAGTTGATCTTAGCCTCAAATATGGCTAACGTATCCTTAAACCTTCAAACAGACTTTAGTCCCAAATTGGACTATAGATCCCCCAATCAACTTTGGTTCAAGGGTACATCTCTGAACTCCTCTGACATCTGTCGTTGTAATCTTTCAATGTCGTCAGAGAGGTAATGGATCCCGACGGCCACACATGTAATGGACTACCATGTCCCTAAACTGGGAATCGACCGCAATGTCATTAAACTAAATAGTAGAGCTAATTGCTCTCTTGTCGGATCCAAACGATCCCGTTAAGTTGATCTTAGTCTGGAGATTAGGCTAACGTATCCTTAACCAAAGTTTAAGTTGATCTTAGCCTTAAATAGGGCTAACGTATCCTTAAACCAAAACACCAAACGCAAATCTAAGAAAATACGGATTTGGACTAATCCATGTCCTACGGGCGACGACATAAATTAGTCTCCGTATACAATCCACGGGCAACCACAAACAAAACAAATATCCACGACACGAAGTGAAATTCTGGAGAAAGAGAAAGTTGTTACCGCGATACGGTAGCGTAATTAACTGCAGGGGCTTGCGCCTGCAGGGAAGAGCGTCCCCACAATCAAAAACCCCTCGAGCGAGGGGGAATCTGACGAAGTCTGCTATATCGGCCGCATCCATCTAAACCTCCGATACATGGTGCCATAAATCAACTTGGCATCTTCGAAGAGGTGGACGGATAAAACCAAATAGCATCTGCCCCGAATCACAGGCAAGACGCCCATGTCCTGGCCGCCGTTCGGAGGGGAACAGATTCTGACATGCCCGGTGGGACCTTTTCCTCTTTCCACTCCACACTTCGTGTGTCGTGTTCGCGAACGAATCCCGGTTTGCTGTGGTTGCCTGTGGATTCAAGGTACTAAGATTTGGTGTCTTGCTCCGTGCAGAAAACAGAAGATCAATGGCTTCTAACTGCACTGCCTGCAACTGCAACTCTCGCTCCGTCCTTACTCGAGGAGTGACTTATGGTCCCTAAGCGGCCTCCCTTTTCAAGATGCCAGTGGAGCAAGTAACTCAAGCCACCACTGGATTATTCTTCGGGACCATGCTCCCACCGATGAGCTTCAATGCCCTAATGACGTCGTAAGAAGTTCTAAAGAAGTCGGTCTTTGATCGGCTTGCTACTGCCGCGGCCCCTCTCAACGGGTCGCCCAACGTCAATACCTCAGTTTTCAACAGACTGGGTCAGAACGTCTACAAGCCCGTGATACCCAAAGCTGCCATCCCAAAATGGATAGCCATCCCGGCTCAAGCGGACGAAATCATTGGAAAGGCTCCTCCTTCCAAGAAGTCAGTTTTTACAAGGCTGGCCATTCTAATTTCTTCTCCAGGCGAGGTCCTCAAAGCTGCTTCCCCTGCCCAGAGGTCTGTCTTTGACAGATTAGACATTGCTTCTCAACGGGTGTCAGTCTCCGACAGACTAGCACCAATAACAGTCTCTCCTCAAAGCAAGGGGCACGACGAAGTCACCCTTATAGCTGAAACAACTCCATCCGCAAGACACGCTTGACATCGCCACTGGCGCCGAGTGAAGAAGGCTGGGGGCAACTCCCCCTCTGGGATAACTCCGCCAGCTCCAACGGTGGGGATCGATGCTGCTGTTCCAACCAGGAACAGCTTTGAATTGCTGAACACGATGCGCAGAAACTCTCCTACTGCGGTGCTGAAGCGAACTCCTTCACCTGTGGAGAATACTCCAGAAAAGAAACTAGAGCAGCCCCCTCAACGGCTGTCCTCTAAAATTTACAAGGTCTGGCGACAGGTCCAAGAGTCGGTGATTGATGAAAACTATCTCCGCCGACAGAAAGAGATGAAGGTTCGGCAGGAGAAAGACTACTCTGTCAGGCCAGAAAAAGCAATGGCTACTTGGGTGCCCACTGCAACAACACCCTCAACGTTAATCACTCAAAAGAAAAGGAGGCCGCAAAAAGCCCCTGTGAACAAGGCGAGCCATAAAAGCGCTGAACACAAACACCCCAAGTTTGGGGGCATGGTGGTGTACACTGTTTATATGGCTTCTGGAAAGGAGGAAAGCCGTGCTTCGACGGGTCACCGACCGCTCACCCGATCCGTGACCAAAGCTCAGGAGCAGCAACAGAAGCTTCAAGAGATGATGACTGCTATGGCCTCACTTACTGGGCCAAAAGAAAGCTCGGAGGCATCGTCAGAACAGCGTCATGAACAAGAAACCGACGCTGACTTCTTACGCAGAGTCCTCGAAAAGAAAGACAAAGAAGCCGCAGAACAAGCGGCTAGCATAAAACAAATGGCGCTTCTCTTCCAAGATATGGTAGGAATGATGTTACAGCAGGATCCTCCTGCTGAAGATCCTCCGATTCTCCTTGAAGATGACAAAAGAGAGACATCGAATCTCCCTCCGGCTCTTTCAGCAGCCAATGAAGAAACTATTTCCAAGGCCGCACTAGATGACTATATAGCTCAGCAAATACGAGCTCATCAGGCGAGTGAAGCGGCTGTGCAAATTGTTAGAACCGGACGACCCTATCCGAGCTGGTATGACCAAATCAGTTACCCGCCGGGATATACGATCCCTAAGTTCCATGTATATAAAGGGATGGGGAATCCACATCAACATGTTGCCCAGTTCAGGGCTCTTTGTGGCAATACCGGCGGTAATGATAAATTGTTGCTTCGCCAGTTCGTCAGTAGCTTATCGGAGACGGCATTTGAGTGGTACTCTGAACTCCCAAATGACTCCGTCAAAACATTCGCAGAGATGGAGCTACTGTTTACACAAAGATTCGCGAGTGCTAGTGAACGCACCCCGATAACAGCACTGATCAATGCCAGGATAAGGCCAGGCGAAACGTGGGTTCAATATGCAACACGATGGCGGAATCTGTGGTCGAAATGCGAACAACGCATCGAAGAAGCACCTGCGGTAGGCCTTTTTTTGGGTACCCTTGACCCTCAAGCGACCAACTCGCAATTCATGATGTTCTTCAGGCCGACCACTTTCCAGGCCTTGATCGACAAATTATCCCAAATGGACCAGATGGGCCATAGACCGTCTCCTCCAAAACCCGACTCTCGAAATGAGAAGGGGAAAGGAAAAGTGATCGTCCTCGCCAATGCTCAACAACAGCCAAGCCACTTGAAGCCGGTTGTCCGTCAAAACAATATGCGTCCACGCGTATCCCTTCAGGAGAAGCTAGGACGTCCTTACTCGTTTCCTCAAAATAAAACGAGAAGACTGTTCGAGCTGGCACTGCGCAACAGGCTCATCAATCTGCCAGATCTAAGACGCCCGTTGCAGCCAAATGACGTCAATGATCTCAATTACTGTCCTTACCACCGAGTGTTGGGTCATCCGATTGAGGATTGCTATGTCTTCAAAAACTGGATTGAAGACCAATACCTACAAGGCAAGTTTGCGCTGTCTGAAAAGTGGAAGGTAAACCCACCACAGCCGCACACTCCAGAGAAGACGGACGCACCGGGGGCAACTTGTCACGTGATCTCTCACTTATTGATAGACGATAAAGAGGCTCCTTGCGCCGAGAAAATGAGGGCGGATTCTAAACCGAAACTTCTGTGGCCGTCAGACGAGATGATCGATACCTTCCTGAATGAGATTCGTCTGAAAAGTAAAGCCAATCAGGAGTGTGAGATGGCTATATTGGAAGAAGCCAAACGCCGGCGACTAGACGAAAGAGTCGAGGCACTCCCGTCAAATCAAAAGACATACGCTGCCGATAAAAACAAATTCAAGACGAGGAAAAGGTTCGCTAAGGCCATATCAATGGGAATGAAGCTACCGCCCTCTGAAGAAAACACTCTCGATGGAGTAGAGATGCATCCTAACTACTGCTTGTATCATCGGAGGATCGCACATCCCACTGAAGACTGCAACTCCTTTAAGTGTTAGTGGCAAGGGTATGTCGTCCACAGGCAATACGTCAACAGAACAAAGCATGAAGCTCGTAGACAGCGGAAGAATACGACGGATGAGCATAAAAGAGTTGCCGGCAATTGTCATAAGGATGAGCCCGGGGGATCACGAGTTCTTACCTTCGGGAGCGATTCCGACGAAAAAGTAGCCCTTGGCCCTCTCTTTAAGGAGTCCATCTCTGAAAGATTGAGGAATTGCGAGAACATTCAGCCGCTCAATTGCACGATATCCGGAGAGAATCTCGGATCCACCAACAACGGAGCGAATAAAAAGGATAAAGGAAAGGGAAAAACGACCTTCTTCGCCAACACTCAACAACAATCGAGTGGCCCTAGACCGGTTGTTCGTCAAAACAATATGCGTCCACGCATATCTCTCGAGGAGAGGCTAGGACGTCCTTACTCGTTTCCTCAGGATAAAACAAGGAGACTGTTCGAGCTGGCAGTGCGCGACAGACTCATCAATTTGCCGAGTCCAAAACGTCCGTTGCAGCCAGGCGATGTCAACGATCCCAATTATTGCCCTTACCACCAAACGGTAAGTCACCCGATCGAGGATTGCTACGTCTTCAAAAACTAGGTTGAAGACCAATACCAACAGGGCAAGTTCGTCATCTCCGAAAACTGGAAGGTGAGCCCGCCACAACCGCACGCTCCGAGAAAGATGGATACGCCGGGGGCATCATACTCATTCATAGGGAAAGCCCCATAGACCGAAAAGTCAGTAAACTAGAGATTCACCTCAAATACGGCGACGGTGGACCGAAACGTCCCTAAACTAACAGCGGACCAAAACGTCCTTAAACTAACGACGGACTACTACGTCCTAAAACTAGCTGATGACCGAAACGTCTTTAAACTACTACCGCAGCATCCTCAAGTTGACGCGAATATAAAAAAAGAGAATAAAAAAAAGAATAAAAAAATAATAAATAAATAAAAAGAACGGTATGTCCATAAGTAAAGTGGGCACGGATGAAAACCCGAAAGGGCTCCGTGAGTAAAAACAGCAGGGCTACCGGCGAGTGTTTGTGAAAACCCGAAAGGGCGCAATCTCGTTAAGAGACACTTGCAGGGTCCTCTCGACCTTGTAAGGAGAAACCACCCGCGTGAGATCCTTACAACTCACAGGGAAGCAACACACTTAGGAATCCTCACGATTCCTAAGGAGAAATTACACTTGCGAAATCCTCACGACTCGTAAGGAGAACTCTCTTATGGGACCTTACGGCTCATAAGATTTGAAAGTCTTAAGTTATAGAGACCTGAACCTGTTCTTAAGCAACCCCTCCCCCCCCCCCCACAACCTTTGATATTGCCCTACAAGTGGCTTAGTACTGACCCTTGTATAAATCCACGGGCGCGAATAAACATTTCCCTAACTAAGTCCCATCCGTGACTGGGGATATGTTCGTATGGTGAACAACCCTTGTAAGTCCTCTCGACTTACAAAGAGAAAATCCTCTTGTAGGATCCTTAAGACTTACAGAGGAACATGCACTTAGGAATCCTCACGATTCCTAAGGAGAAAACACACCTACAAGATCCTTACGACTTGTAGGGAGAAATACCTTTGTGAGACCCTTACGGCTCATGAAGTCAAAAGCCTTAGTCGACGAGATCCTAACCCTGTTCGCTAAGCCACCTTTGTTCAACGTCGACAGAAGCAAATGATGATTCGCTCCTGGCATGTCCCAGTTGTAGCGATGCTGATGCCTAAACCGGTATCAAATTCCAAGTCCTTTCATGGCAAATGATAATTCGCTCCTGGCAATATTCCAGTTGTAGCGATGCTGATGCTGAGATTGGCGTCAGATTCCAAGTTCCACACTCACGATAAAAAAAACAGCGAGCCATACATGCATACGAAATAGCCGAAAGGATGGGGCAACTTGCTATAAAAATCAGCAAGTAGAAATGTATGCATACGAAATAGCCGAAATGATTGGGCAACTCGCAATAAAAAACAGCGAGTAAAAATAAAATAAATAGCCGAAATGATTGGGCACCGTGAAAATAGCCGAAATGATTGGGCAATCGCGACCTTCGCGATATAAAAGATGAAATGATAGAGCATCGGGGAAATAAAATAATAATAATAAATGAAAATGAATGAAATTTATGCCCTGCAGGTGAGATCACATCGATCCCTGTATACAATCCAGGGGCACAAACAAAGAGAGAACCATACCTTCCCAACAGGCTCCACCAGAAAGCGAAGCCAAATCTCGACGGTTCATAGACAACCTAGAGACAACCTCGACATTTGTCGCAATATTGCAGACACGGTGTTAACAAACGGAGCAAAAGAAGATCCCTAGCTTTAGGGTCTCGACGTCGATATCGACGACTTAGAGATCGCTAACGGTGTTTCTCCTCACTCCAACCGGATGCAGACATGACGTCAACAACCAACCTCAGAGTCGCAATGAAATGGAGCCACGACATAGTCCCTAGTTCCAAATCTTAACGGCAATATCTACAGCCTAAAGAATCAACAAAGGCGTTCCTTCGCAGTCCAGCAAGATGCAGATGCAACCGCAACGAAAGACCACATCATCAAACAGCGGAGCCACGGCAAAGTCCCTAATTCCAAATCTCGACGGTTCACCAACAAGCTAGAGACAACCACGATATTCGTCTCGATATAGAGAACGCAATGCCAGCAAACGAAACAAAGGCCAAATTCCTAGCTTCAAAGTCTTAACGGCAAGTTATATAAAGCCTGAAAGACAACCGGAGATCGTCTCACACCAGTGCGGAGTGGTCACCACCTCGATGTTCGTCTCAACACAGCAGACGCAACATCGTCAAACAGCGGAGCCACGGCAAAGTCCCTAGTTCCAAACCTCTACGGTTCACCAACAACCTAGAGACAACCGCGACATTCGTCTCGATATAGAGGACGCAATGTCAGCAAACGAAGCAAAGGCCTAATTCCTAGCTTCAAATTCTTAACGGCAAGTCATATAAAGCCTGAAAGACAATAGGAGATCGTCTCACACCAGTGCGGAGTGGTCACCACCTCGACGTTCGTCTCAACACAGCAGACGCAACATCGTCAAACGGCGGAGCCACGGCAAAGTCCCTAGTTCCAAACCTCTACGGTTCACCAACAACCTAGAGACAACCACGACATTCGTCTCGATATAGAGGACGCAATGTCAGCAAACGAAGCAAAGGCCAAATTCCTAGCTTCAGGGTCTTGACGGCAAGTCATATAAAGCCTGAAAGACTATCGGAGATCATCCCACACCAGCGCGGAGTGGTTATGACTCATCGGGGCTCTCCAAAATGAGCCTAACCTCAAGTAATAAGTGACATGGAATATCCCTACGCTTGCTCTTTCGACGGTAATACTACCTGGAAGATTACTTGAAGACGTCTTGTCCAGCCCCCGAAGGGATTAGAGACACGACAATCGCAAGGCTACTCGAACAGCAAGATTGCATATCGAGGAGTATATCAGCCAACGCGACGGTACGACGGCCAAAACCCTAAGTACCACAGACCCTAACGGACCTCTGTCGTAAAGAGCAGAGGTTAACTGTGACGTTAGGACATCCTTGCGAGAAATGCTCGATTCGTCTCGACTCGTGAGGAAATTGATGTCTTTGCGAGAACTTCTCGATGCGGCTCGACTCGTGAGATAAAGCCTTAGGCAGTAGGGATTAAAAAACCTGTTTCCTAAGCACTGGGACCCTGCAAGTCGGCCCAAAACGGTCTCTTGCATACTATCCACGGGTCTCACTCTCCGAAGTCGAATTTCGACAAGGAAGGAAACAACCGCTTACGAGTCCTCTCGACTCATAAGAGGGAAAATTCTCTTATAAGATTCTTACGACTTATAAGAGAAAACGCACTTAGAAATCCTCACGATTCCTAAGGAGAAAATACACATACGAGATCCTCTCGACTCGTAGGGAGAAAAATCTTTATGAGACCCTCACGACTCATGAAGTTGAAAAGCCTTAGGTAGCAGACCTGAACCTGCTGCCTAAGCCATCACTACTCCCCAAGATGTTCAAGACAGAATGTTCTATATCGCTTACAGGCTATGCTTATTTAAAGAATGTGCCAGTAATAAAGCAGAAAATAAAAGGAAGGAGGCAAAAGATTTTTCATTCATACTTGGAAATCTTTTACATCAATAAAGACAATAAACAAAGACATTATCCAAATGATTGCAATGGCAAAACCTCAAATCCAGGACATGGATTGAGGAACTCAAAAGTAACCTTGTCCAAGACTTTCCAAGCCTGGCGAACCATCCTAGTGTGCTTCCTTTCGCGAGCACGAGCGTCAGGATCCCCACTGATGTCCTCCTCCCTCCGATATGCAGCAAGTATTGCAGACTGTTGAAAAGCTTGGTGCAGAAGATTGATAAGGTTATCTCGCCTCCTCTTTGAGATTAGGCTCATCAGATACACCGAGTGCACCTTATCCTCGGCGGCATCCAATGCCCCAAGTGGCACACCAGTACAGAATAGAGGAAGCGCTTCCTAAATTGCTCCCACAATAAGCTTCAGGAGAGAGGAGCGCCGAGGAAGCAGTTGACCGTTGTATGCGTCGAAGCGGCTCATGATTTCGGCACACTCGGCGTTGGTAAATTCTCGGTTCTGAGAACGGCCGAGTCGGCGGATATCCCCGTAAGAGATAATCTCGTCGAGATCGTACATGTGGGAATCCATTACTTCTGTAAAAGAAAATAAGAGAAATTATCAGGCACACTGATTAAGAAAGATGATACAATTCATCAAGAAATAAAATCCCATTCTTTAACCTCCAAGATCCGCGAAAAACTCTTAAGAATTCTTCTATATGATTTGGAAGGAGCAAAGCTCCATTAATGAATCAAGAAATTATAAATGAAATCTTTCAGAGAGCAGAACTCTATTGATGGAATCCTAACTGGGTTCTCTTTAGTTCTCTTTAGATCCTTTTAAAGCAAAGCTCTGCTAAGTGAAACCTTAAATAGGTTTTCTTTAGATCAGGGATCTATTGAGAGCACGGCTCTGTCAATGAAAATTAATTTAATTTAATTAAAATTTTTACCTAAAAAGTGTTTTCTAAAGAAATTCTAACTCTTGGGGTTCTTGAAGGCAAGAGCAAGGCTCTGAAGTTTTGAAAATAAAGATCTTAAAAGATGATGATCATCTGTGGAGGACCAAAGGTCTTATTTATAGGCATCAAATGCCCTTTCAAGTTCCAAGAGTTGCCGCGACGGTTGGAATTCTGCCACCGCTGCGCTCACGTTTGGAGGGCCACGTAAGCACAACGGTGGGGGGGCATTTGTTTACCCCAATCAAAGCAAAGCTCTGTTCAAATTCCAAGGCGAGAAACGAAGCAACGCTTCTGTTTCCCACAATCAGAGTATAGCTCTGTTTTGAAAACTAAAGTGAAAATTAAAATTAAAATAAATGAAGCAACGCTTTAGATCCCCTGCGCTGCGCGCAGAGCACCACGTGTCAAAATCAGACACGCCGGCGTAGGGAGCGCAGCGCCCAAGGCAGCGCACTCAATCAGAGCAAGGCTCTATAAAGGAAGCAACGCTTCGGGCAACTTGCGCTCTGCGCTGTGCGACATGTGGCAGCGCAGTTGCACTACGCTGTGCGCTGCGCGACACGTGGCAGCGCAGTTGCGCTGCGCGACATGTGTCAAGCGTAGGTGCGCTTGCGCCAAACAGAATTAAAATTCTGAAAGATCTTTCTGATCTTGTTAAAATAAGAAGATTGTTTTCTGTAAAACAAAAGCCCTTGGATCAAAGATCCAACGGTGGGGAAAAATCCCCAAATCACTCAAAGAAAGATCTCTCTAACCAATTTAACAAACTAATTGGCACTATAAAAAGGCCCCTAGACCCCAAGTCTAAGAAACAGAAAAACACAGGGAGAAAAACAGAGAATTCCTCAAAAGAATTTTGAGAAGAGCTCAAAGAAAAAGAAAGGTAAAAACCATTAATAAAAGAAGAAGTTTCTTCTAGATAGATCATTGATCTAAGAACAAGATCAAAGATCTCTAATAAAAAAAATATAATAATAATAAAGGCATTGCCTTTTGATGAACCATTGGTTCTGGAATCTTAAAAGATTCTTTTCTTTAATCCAAAATTGGATCAAGATATTAAACAGTGCCTTGCACTTTTGAGTTTGCACTGTTGCGCTCCTTGGATTGGCGCAAGCCACCAGGGAGCGCCACGTGTCAATCACAAAACAACTGCGCCTTGCGCTTCTAAAAAACAGAGCACCGCTCTCTTATTTTGGCGCAAGTCGTCAGAGCGCGCCATGTGTCAGCAGTGCGCTAGCGCAGCGCAATGGCGTAGCGCACTGCGCTTGCGCTAACCAGAGCGTGACACGTATCACAACCACATGAGTCTGCGCCTTGCTGTGGCGCAAAGCGCCTGACAAGCCACGTGGCGCACTGTCAGAACAATAAATGCTTTGCATTATTAAAGGAAGGACAGAGCCCAATTAAAAGGCTTAACAGGCCTAATAGAAAATGCAATGCATTATTAAAAAGGGGCAGAGCCCAAATAAAGGTCTGTCGGACCAAAACAGATGCTGTGCATCATTTAAAAAAGGGCAGAGCCCAAATAAAGGTCTAATAGACCGAACAAAAATGCCATGCATTATTAAACAGGGGCAGAGCCCTAGTAAAGGCCTAACAGGCCAAATGCAAATAAAATGTTGAACACCTTCAACTGAACTTAGCCCAATTCTGGCCGTAAGTCCTCAAATTAAATTGACTGAGCACGACTGCTCTCTTAAATCAATTTACACCTAGTTCGAGGGTATATCTCCGAACTCCTCTGAAATCTGTCGTTGTAATCCTTCAACATCGTCAGAGAGGTGACGGGTCCCGACAATCACACATCAATATGGACTGTGGGGTCCTTAAACTCATGGACTGATGCGTCCTTAAACTCATGGACTAATGCATCCCTAAACTAACATCCGTCTCCAAAATGGGAATGTTGGACCACTATGTCCCTAAACTGGAACAATAGAGCCCCTAAATGCTCTTCTATCGGATCTAAACGATCTCGTTTAAGTTGATCTTAGCCTCAAATATGACTAACGTATCCTTAAACCTTCAAACAGACTTTAGTCCCAAATTGGACTATAGATCCCCCAATCAACTTTGGTTCAAGGTACATCTCTGAACTTCTCTGACATCTGTCGTTGTAATCCTTCAATGTCGTCAGAGAAGTGATGGGTCCCGACGGCCATACATGTAATGGACCACCATGTCCCTAAACTGGGAATCGACCGCAATGTCATTAAACTAAACAATAGAGCCAATTGCTCTCTTGTCGGATCCAAACGATCTCGTTAAGTTGATCTTAGTCTGGAGATTAGGCTAACGTATCCTTAATAAAAGTTTAAGTTGATCTTAGCCTTAAATAGGGCTAACGTATCCTTAAACCAAAACACCAAACCCAAATCTAAGAAAATACGGATTTGGACTAATCCACGTCCTACGGGAGACGACATAAATTAGTCTCCGTATACAATCCACGGGCAACCACAAACAAAACAAATATCCATGACACGAAGTGAAATTCTGGAGAAGGAGAAAGTTGTTACCACGATGCGGTATCGTAATTAACTGCAGGGGCTTGCGCCTGCAGGGAAGAGCGTCCCCACAATCAAAAACCCCTCGAGCGAGGGGGAATCTGACGAAATCTGCTACATCGGCCGCATCCATCTAAACCTTCGATACACGGTGCCATAAATCAACTTGGTATCTTTGGAGAGGTGGACGGATAAAACCAAATAGTATCTGCCCCGAATCACAGGCAAGACGCCCATGTCCCGGCCACCATTCGGAGGGGAACAATGGTGATTCCCTTTGAAAAGTTGGAATATTTATATAATATAATTAAAGTAGATATTTTGATGATATATATATATATATAATGAAAGTAATTTTATTTATTTTCTTGTAGAAATCTCATTTTCTAAAGAAAAATGCATAAAAATTCCATCGAAATCGAATGCTCCTTTCGGAGGTCTGCATCTCTCTCTACTAGGCCCGAGGATGTGCGATAATCCGAACTATCCCGAACGGGGTCCCCAAAAGTGGGTTGTAGAGGCGTAATTGCAAGGAATGGTTTAATACATCTTTTTATAGAAATGGTTTTGTAAGTTAAAGGTATTTATTTGTAAGTCGTTTTAACCCATAACTATGTTCCCAAATTTCCATCGTGCTATATTAGAGATGTGTGTTGTGATGGGGTAGGTCATTACCTCGTAACTTTTCTAAGGTAAAAGGGTCAAATACAATAAGCAATGTCAAATCTAAACATAAGGGTATTTTAAGATAAAAAATGAAATAGAACTTGCTATGATTATTATTTTGATGTCAAACTTATTTTATTATCTTTATTAATGATTACTAAACAATATAGTAACATTTTGGAGGTATGTTATTAAGAAAAAGATGTATTTTTGAAGAAAAGGAAATCGAAAGTCGGAGTAACTCCGTTTCCGACGAGTTTTGAAATAGAAAAGTTTTAGAATAGAAGAAGAGAGTGGAAGAAAGGACTTACCGGCTTGGGATCAAGAGAAGGGAGAGGGGGAGCTAAAAAAGGCTTCGGGGCGTCATTTCGTCGCCGGAATCTCCTTGGATCGTCACCGAAACTTCACCCTTATGCTAACTCCACTTGTACACAAAAGTGACTTGGAATTTTGAAGAGTTTTTGTACTAGAATTCTGAGCGAGGATGTATGAAATGGGGTGTGGTATTTATAGAGAAAATTAGGGTTTAGATATGATGAAGAATGCATTAAAATTGGGATTAAATGCATCATTTTAATTTCTCTGTTAATATGCAGGGAAAATAGACAGTGGGGGGGGAGTGAGGTAGCTGAAAGGGTGCAGGGGAGAAAAGATGGGGGATTTACCTACGGTCTAGACCAGTGGTACCGGCCAAAACCAAGCTTTCGCCGGGTCTTTACCAGCGGATGGGGTTGGGTCGGGTGCCACGTGTCGGGGTCGTTTGGTATACTCTAGTGCACGTATTTGTTTATACTGTATCTTTCAGTTTACGTGTGGTGCACGTGTAAACCCTTGGGCTTCTTAAAGATTAAAAGAAATTTTAATAAAAAGATAATGTGGCTGATGGGATTTAAACTCGGGTGCTATGTCTCAGCAGTGCAAGGCTTTACCAATGAGCTACAAGCTCTTTCTTGCTGTTCAAAAGCAAAACAAACTTATAACTTGTGTTCAGGCATAAATACCCCTTTCTGTATTTTTGAAAAAAAATTGTACTGAAAGTTTAGGGTTGTTACAGTACACCTCATTGAGCCTGTTTGATTTTTCTGAACTTTTATTTCCCCGTGTATTGCATGTGAAAGTTTTGGGCTTCCAAAAAATAAAAAGAAAAATCAGAAAAAAAAAAAATTGTGTATGATGGGAATCGAACACACAGGCTACGTCACAGCAGTGCAAAGGTTTTACCAGTGAGCTACAGGTTGTTTCTTGTTTTTATTTAATAAAAATAATTTTTAACTCTTATACGGGCTATAATACTCTTTTCTGTACAATAACAAGAAAATTTCTATACAAAGATTTCAGAGTCATTACAATGACCGAGGAATTGAGTCGCCAGCTCGTCAAAGATCGAAATCGAGCGTGGCGCAAGTCCACGGAACCAATCCCGGCCGGCCCAGATGAGGATGGTAGGGAATGCTCGGCACTGATCTGCATCTGAGTTGTCTTGGAAGCTCATGCCCGCCGTAAACACGTCCAACTGGTCCTTCGGGTCAGATTTCCCGTCGAAGATGGCCACTTTGGACGATTTGTTCCTGGACGAGACCCGCTCACCTAGTAGCTACTCTGTGAAGGGCCTCGTGAGAGAATCTACGGAGTACTTTACCATTCCTCCGGCCGAACGGGTAGCGTGTCGCATGTATTCAATTTTCTTCTCGAGGGCCTCGATTCGCTGATAGTACCCCGAGGATTCTATACTCTCGGAGCGCTTGATGTCTCTGCTTTGGGCTTGCCCGATGGAGCGGATTCGGTTTCACTCTATCACGTTCCTCAGGTCCTCGGGGGAACCCTTCATGATCGGTCCTGAGGTGGGCCACGTGTGCGGTCTCGATGGATGCGGGGACGTCGGTCTCCCCTGGAATCAGGCGACCTGGCCGACATCTCCTCAGGGGGTGAGAGAGCGCGGCGGGAGTTGAAGCGACAGCCCGGTCTCCCCTGAGATCTCGGTGTTAAACTATCCGGTGCCCAACGAGTCATGGAATCATTCCTCATATGGGGGGTCGTGACTGCCGGAATCGGCACGCCGGTGCTCGGTGACATCGAGATGGGCGTGAGCGAGGTCGAAAGCCTGAATGCGCCCTTCCTTCGTCCCACGCACGCCGTCATTCCGAAGGGTGGGGACAACGATTTGACGGGCATGGCCGGCCGTTTGAACACGAGCGAGTGCGTCCACTATCATCGTGAGCCTGTCGAACCGCGCTGATAAGGCGTCGATGACGTTGGGAGGTGGAGTTGGACCGACCCTGCCTCCGTTGTAGAGGGCGGGATGGCTCGTGCTGGGATCCCCATGATGAGGATCGCTGGTCATTATATCGAGGGCGGAAGATCAACTTTCTTGGATGGGAAAAGAAGTCGTTCCTACAGACGGCGCCAACTGATGGAGATCGGTTTCTCCATCAGTTGTTGTCCTCCGTCGATCTTGGGGCCAGTCGTATCGAACGGTTGATATTTGATGTGAGGATTGAGTATGTGGGTCTCAATGGATTGTTGGTTGTCGTTGACGCCGAGCCACCTGTAAAGGAAGTCCCGGAGTGGAAAACCACCGTAGGACCCTCCAACGATCAATTACCGAGGAGTAATTGGGCAGAGTAGCGGCGTATTGGAAATGAGTTCAACCTACATGAGCCATCTAGTAGAGGGGTTTATAAAGGGTTCGTATTGGAGCTAGCCAATGCGAGATTCTCGCCATCTGTTATGTCCCTACGTCACGTTCGCGTTGATGGCGGGATATGTCCATTAATGACGGGATACACCCATTAATGGCGAAATATGCTAGTGTGGGATGCGGGACATGGAGCGGCGGAGATCTCGTCGTGGTGAGATACATGGAGCCGTTACGGGGGCGCTTGGGCTCCGTGCTCTTGGCTGGACAGGGAAGCTGAGGAAGCTCCGCTCAGTGACTGCCCGGAGTCGAGCGATGGGGCCGAGGAACCTCAGCTGTAGGATGGCTTGAAGGCGAATTGTTGGCTGCCTGTTAGGCGACTAGGGAATGTACTCATGGGAGGCCCCCCAAAGGTCGGATGATACCTCGGAGATGAGACGCCGAAGAATGTTCCCAATGCATCGTACTTACTCCATCTCCGTAGCCCCAGGAATCTACTGGGTTTGCGCGGATGGCACGTCACCTACCACGTGTCGTGATCTGGGGAATTTCTACTTACGGGTATCGTCACCTATAATAGTAGAGGTAGAGGTAAAAAGAAGCCGCCTCATCAATCAATTTCAAAATCAAATGACCCTCTACTTTTGTCCTAAATATAATAGTAGAGACAATGGAGGAAAGATGCCTCGTTATATGGTTCTTGAAAACAATCTTATGAACTAGAAGGACAAGTTCAGATTAAAATTGTTTGATAGTGATTTGGAGTTGTAATGGGCCACACCATTGACATCCAATGTAGGGCTTTATATTGGCCCACACCACAGATCAAAAGAGACCTTTTTGGATTAGAAAGCTCAAAGAGACCCATGTCCATTTATGTGGTGAGAAAAGAATGTAAATTCATTATTCATCCAACAGTTTTGAACTTTGTAGGCTGAAACCAGCTTACTGATCCCAGCATTCAATCCCTTTCTTTTCCAACCAAACGATTCACGGATAATAGACAATGCGGTATGTATTTACTCTCCAAATTAAAAGATGTCACATGTTCGATATCCGAAGGGAATTCTATATAACGAAAAAATAACGATGATGGAGGATGGTTTGCTGGAATAAAAAATACAAATTTGTTACAAGCAAATTTTAATATTAGGCGATAGTGTATAAGAACCTCAACAAAACCTTTCATTAGCAATTAATTGGTCACCTATGCAACACATGCCATCATGTGTCAAAGTATGAAGTTAAATGGAGAAATATTTTTTTATATACCGAAATACCCGGGTAGACATACCCGGGTAGGTTGAGCGTCCATTTTAATGGACAGAAAACCTATGCTTTAATACAACGGTATTCTTTCATCGATCCTTCATTTAAATGCATGTTTGCAGAAAATAAACCAGGCCGCTTTGATATCATGCTAATTATCCTTGCAACCGTGTCAATACTAATAGTTGAGAAAAGTAGGGTTAGAAAATAGAGATTAAATAGTCGAGGGTGCTCGCAACTGCATGGCTTCGAGCAACATAAAGAAGGGAGAAAGGGGCAGGACGGGCTCACCCCCACTTAAACCCAAGTGGGCCCCTGTGCCAGACCCTTTCTCTTTGTTGCCCGTAGCCATCTTGTCTACGGGAAAGCTCGGCTACATATTATAATAATGTTTAGAATAATAACCCTCAACCATTATTATAACTCCAGAGTTATGATAAAGTGTAAGAGACATTAAGATAAAATCCAAACTCAGGTTTGAATTCTTTCGGATGTGTATTTAAAAACTGATTAATTAAAATGAAATCAGCGTCAAGTAAAACCCAGGCCTTGGCCCAAAAATCTTTCTACCTGCCCAAGCATATTAAAATATAAAATAATAACCCTCAACCCATATAATAACATTAGAAATTTTTGGAGCATGGAAGGATCATTTCACACAATCCTGTGGGATGGAACAACTCCAAAATTTTCAATAAAACTGAAGCCATGAAATTCTCACAGGTGGTCATGACTCCAAAACATGGAGAGTCTTCCTGCACCTCCATCATAAGCAAGCACAGGTTAATTTCTTTAATTAGTCGGAAACAAATATTTTCCAAAATTGCATGAGGAAGGAGTCTAAGAGTATTATGGCTGCTTCAAACTGTGGACTTTTGATGCTTCTAATAGGCACCTAAGTCTAAATCATCACATTCATTGGCCTATGGTCCACTACATTTTTTCCAAACAATTAACTAATGTTTCCAATGGAAATTTCTCCTCTCTAGGCATTTAATATCAATCTAGAAGATGGACATTCTGCATGTCTCCTTCAAGTCTAAAGTTTAGACCTCAATTAATATAATGTCAGAATTAATTTGTTACGAAACAATTTCATTTATGCTTTTATAATTAATTAATTAAATCCTTTCTTTAGAGCCTTCTTTCTAATCATAATCAACTAATGGGAGGAGATGGGTGTGGTGCCTGAATTGTTAAAGGACATTTACAAGAAATGAGAGATTGCGTGGAGACAGAGATCAAGAGTGCAATGGCTTAAAGAAGACGGCTTAAATACCAAATTCTTTCACCAAGGGGCTAATGGTAGGCGAAGAAGAAACATCATTAATAGGATGGAGATTGGGAATCAAGAGGTGGAAGAAGAGTCGGTTATCATATCACACGTCAGGGATCATTTCAGGGACTTATTTGTAGGGTTCCGTAGGGCGGCGGCAATGTTTCGGGAGGTATCGTCCATACCGTTTTCAAATTTTTGCCGTACCAAAGGAACTCTAACCCTAGAATCTTAACTGGAGGTTTAGACGGACAACCAATGCAAACAACTTTGCATCTAAGTGAATGAGAAATACAACCCTTGTAAACCGGTCCTTCACTTCTAAATCTTCGTGCAGTAGTCCCTTCGCTCCAAGTAGTGAACACTTGAACTCTAGCAAGGGTTCACATGAAGAAATGAACAAGTTTGTTCGAAATCTTCGAGGCTGAAAATAATCTATATCGAGAAGACTCAAGCTCATACTACCTCTTCACTAATGGTAGATTAGTGAAGTAAACACCCTAAACTAAATGGCTAATATAGTAGAGAATGATGAAGTAGGAATTGGGCTCGCTTTAGATTTTTTTTTCTCATAATATTTTTTCATCTCTACAAAACCCTAGAAAGTTTTTTTCATGAGAAAGAAGAAGATGAAGAGAGAAGAGAATAAACTCATATGAGATGAGAATGACAACCATGGGTGAGTTAGTGTCATACACTAATCCTTGTAGAGACTAACTATGGCTAGTATAATGGTTAGATAAATAAATATCTACAAGTGAAACAAAATTGGTGGACTTGGTCAATATTTCCACAAGCTTCTACAACCTTGTAACCATGACAATTTCCATCCAATTTTGAATTACCTTGATAAATAAAAAAAGCCTCATTATATCAAGCATGGTGTGAGTCTCATACACCCATGAAGTATGTGGCATCAAGCATGACACAAATAAAATGTACATTAATATATATCACATATATACTATATGCACATAAGTGAGAAAAAGAATACTTAGTGAGCAAATATTAGTTAATGTAAGTTAATATATCAAATATATAATTATACATTAAATTATCAAATCAACACTTGATTTAATAATCCAGTTATATCACATACAACCGACTAATATCATATGAATCAACTTATCGAATCAACACTTGACCCGATAACCCGGCTATATCACATATAACCGATCGATATCACATATCGCGAGAATAGAATACGGTATCACATACTCGTATTAATCTCGGTCCCGCACATATCACATATGTGCTCCTATTTCGTTTCGCATGAACCAGAAAACCTCTGTGTAGGACTCTAAAGACTCGTCAATACGCCGGCAGTAGGTGATGATCATATCAAACATCCACAAGCCGCAAGCGGTCTGCTAAACGTAACGGCCACCCGGGTATTGAGCGATCAGAAAATCAACAAGCAAGCCTGCTTATACTCCTGCGAATCCAATCAGTAACACTACCGTACAGTCCGGTCTCTTCGTCTGATATGTCGCATATCACAACCTGGGGGTGGTATAACGGCAGACCCCGATAGCCTGATAAGTCATGCCGATGCAAGGTCCATAACGGTTCGAGAAACTACTGATAACACTTACAAGTAGATCTCAGCAACCCTGGCCAGGGATTTTCTGTTATGACCAATCAAGCATAGCGCAACATCAACCCCCAATACCGGGAGAGATGAAATCCTCTCCTATCGCTCATTGCCTCCATGTGACTCAGGACTGTATCCAAAAACCACCGTTTTGCATGATCTCTTGAACGTGTTAAGGCGGAAATCAAAACACAGTGGAAATCACACAAGACTCTATGACGATCTCGGGTCGACAGACTAACCTGTACCAGTGTCACCAGAGAACTGCTATCTGACGATAGGTATAATACCATCTAGGAGTTCTCGGCGAGTCCGTCCAGTGTACCCAGTCTCCACTGAGCACCCGTATACCATCTCTGATGTCAAACACCAATGGATATGCGATCGTCCATCGCCCATCATATGGGTCGAAAAGCGTATACGCTAGTCTAATCTGGAGTATCGATGCCCTGTCTCGATACTCTCACGACTAGGAACATTTGAAGGATGTACTTACCGACTACCTCTGCCCCACTAGTATGATCTGCATCATAGTCCTGGTAGTCAAGTACTCATCCTAAGGGCTTTATCAGTATGTAATAGAGAGACAATAAGTGTACATGTTAAGATAAAGAGCAATCAGATAGCATACTATCATGTCAAGCAAGAAAGTCCTCCCTATATATATCGTAGCATCCACTACAATATATATCGCATGTACAGTAATGGCCTCTAGGGCATACATATAACTAACAATCTCCCACTTGCACTAAGGCCATTTGTTGTAGTATCTCATACCCAACACCCCATAAAAGTCTCTCTAGGGAAAGGCCTTTGTGAGTGGATCCGTTGTGTTATCCTTCGCGTCAACTCTCCTGACCTCGATCTCTTGGAGATCAACCATCTCCCTGATCAGGTGATACTTGCCTCAGCATATGTCTGGAATGCTGATGGGACCTGCGTTCTTAGGCCAAAGCTACAACTCCATTGTTATCACAATAACAGTTATTGGACGCTCAAAGGTAAGAACCCTGTTCATCTTATGAACAAGAAATGTCCAGACAACCTCTTTGGTAGTATCGTTGGTAGCAATGTATTCAGCCTTTATCGTCTAGTTTGCCACGGTATATAGCTTGGAACTCTTCCAACATACCGTCTCTGCACTGAGGGTAAAGACAATGCCTGTGACTAACTCTAAGTTGACATTATCACTCTATAAGCTCGAACCAAGAACATTCATTTAGTGCTTCTCAAGTACTTAAGAATGTCCTCCACGGTTGTCCAGTGATTCTCCCAAGATCCGATTGATTCCTGATCACTACACCTAGGGAGTTAAATACATCTGGTCTGATACATAATATCGCACACATGATAGAGCCTACTATCGAAGCATATGGTATCTCTTGCACGCGGGCTCTCTCCAAATCAGTCTTGGGAGATATCTTTTTGGAGAGAGTGATCCATGAGTAAGTGGGCGAACCACTACGCTTAGAATCTTCCATACTAAACCCTTTTAGTATGGTGTTAATGTACCTGGATTTGGGACACTCCCAACATCCACTTAGATCTATCACCATAGATCTTAATCTACGAGATGTAGTAGGTATCATTCAGATCTTACATGGAGAATCCTCGTGATAAGAGGAGCTTGACCGAGTGTAGCATAGAAAACCATTTCCTATCAAGAGTGTATCATCAACGTACAATACGTGGAAGACAACCTTACTCCCTACAACCTTCTTGTATATACAAGGTTCATCTACCTTTTGATGAAGTCAAACTCTTTGACTGCTACATCAAAACAGATGTTCCAACTCCGCGATACCTGCTTTAATCCTGATGGACTTAAGTATAGCTTTGAAAGTCTCAACTTTTCCATTTACACCAAGAATCTTCTCAAGATCCATTTGCACATGTTCCCCTCCGAATGGCGGCGCACAGGACCGCGATGTCCTGACGCTGAGATTCGGGGCAGATGCTATTTGGTTTTATCCGTCCACCTCTCCGAAGATGCCAAATTGATTTATAGCACTGTGTATCGGAGGTTTAGACGGATGCGGCCGATGTAGCAGACTTCGTCAGATTCCCCCTCACGGTGAGGGGTTTTTGATTGTGGGGACGCTCTTCCCTGCAGGCGCAAGCCCCTGCAGTTAATTACGCTACCGCATCGCGGTAATAACTTTCTCCTTCTCCAGAATTTCACTTCGTGTCGTGGGTGTTTGTTTTGTTTGTGGTTGCCCGTGGATTGTATACGGAGACTGAGTAATGCCGTCGCCCGTAGGACGTGGATTAGTCCAAATCCGTATTTACTTAGATTTGGATTTGGTGTTTTTAGTTTAAGGATACGTTAGTCGTGTTGCGGCTAAAATCAACTTAAACGTTCGTTAAGGATACGTTAGTCCTGTTTGGGACTAAGATCAACTTAACGTGATAATCCATTTAATCTCTGGCTATCGGGACTCGTCACCTCTCTAACGTCGTTGAAGGATTACAACGGCAAATGTCAGAGGAGTTCAGAGATGTGCCCTTGAACCAAAGTCGATTTGGAGTTTTATAGTCCATTTAAATGTTTAAGGATACGTTAGCCGTATTTGGGGCTAATATCAACTTAAACGGGACCATTTAGATCTGGCAAAAGAGAATTTGGGAGCTCTATTGTTCCAGTTTAGAGACGTAGTGGTCCATGTTCCAGTTTAGGGACGTGGTGGTCCACCATTAGTTTAGGGACGTTTCGGTCCAACATTAGTTTAGGGACGTTTCGGTCCACGAGTTTAAGGACCCCGCAGTCCAATATCCATGTGTGGTCGTTGGGACCCGTCGCCTCTCTGACGTCGTTGAAGGATTACAACGACAGTCGTCAGAGGAGTTCGGAGATGTACCCTCGAACCGGATATAAATTGATTTAAGAGAGAGTTGTGCTCAGTCAATTTTATTTAAGGACTTACGGCCAAAATTGGGCTAAGTCCAGTGGAGAATGTTCAACACCTTTATTTGTTTCCGGTCTATTAGGCATGTGCTAGGGCTTTGCCCACACTTAAATAATGCATTGCATTACTTCAGGCCATTTATGCCCATTTTGACTGGGCTCTGCCCTTTTTATTATGATGCAGATCATTTGTTTTGGTCCACTGGACCTTTCAATTGGGCTCTGCCCTTTTAAATAATGCATAGCATTTTATTTATTAGGCCTGTTAAGCCTTTTAATTAGGCCTGGCCCTTCAGGAAATGAAATGCATTGCATTTGTCAGGCGCTTTGCGCCAATCACTGAGCGCAAGCGCTTGTGGTGAGGACACGTGTCATGCTCTGGCGAGCGCAAGCGCAACAGCGCAGTGCGCTGCGCTGCTGACACGTGGCGTGCTCTGGTGAGTTGCGCCAACAAAGGAGCGCAACAGCGCAATTTTTCAAGTGCAAAGCACTGTTTTATATTTTGGTTGATTTTAAATCAAAGAAAACAAGTTTTCTTTTGTTTTCAAAGAACCAATGGTTCATAAGAAAGTGCAAAGCACTACTATTACTTCTTTTTTTTTTACTTAAGATTATTGATCTTGTTCTTAGATCAATAGTCTGTCCATAAGAGAATTTTCTCTTTTTCCTAAAGGTTTTTACCTTCTGTTGTTCTTGAGGAGTTCTCAAGAGTTCTCTTCTCTTTTTTTTAGAAAGATATTGATGTCTTTGAATTGAGATCTGGGGTCCTTTTTATAGTGCCCATAAATTAGTTAAATTTGTTAAAGAGATTTTTCTCTGAGTGATTTGGGGAATTTTCCCCACCGTTAGATCTTTGATCCAAGGGCTTCTGCTTTGCAGAGCAAAATTTTCTTGTTTTAACACGGACAGAAAAGATTTCTTAGAAATTTAATTTTGTTTGGCGCAGATGCCCCAGCCCGTGACACGTGTCACGCAGCGCATAGCGCAGATGCTCTGCGCTAGCGCATCTGCGCTGACACGTGTCGCACAGCGCAGCGCAACTGTGCTAGCGCATCTGCGCTGACACGTGTCGCGCAGCGCAGTGCTTGCGCAACTAAAGCGTTGCTTGACACGTGTCGCGCAGCGCAACTGCACTTGCGCATCTGCGCTGACACGTGTCGCGCAGCGCAGTGCTTGCGCAACTGAAGCGTTGCTTCCTTTAATAGAGCTTTGCTCTGATTGGGTGCGCCTTCTTGGGCGCTGCGTTGACGTACCAGCGCCTGACATGTGGCGCGTTGCGCCCGAGATATGAAGCGTTACTTCAAAATTTTGAATTTTGAATTTCAACAGAGTTTTGCTCTGATTGGGCGAAACAAATGCCCCCCCACCGTTGCGCTCACGTGGCGCACACGTGAGTGCAGCGGTGGCAAACTCCTGATCGTTGGATCAAGGGGTGAGCTCAAGGGGCGCAAGCGCCTTATAAATAGGACCTCTGGCCCTTAGAAAAATCTTACCGTTTTAAGATTTTTATTTTCCAGAGCTTTGCTCTCACTCAAGAACTTCAGAGCTTTGCTCATTTCTAAAGTCAGAAACTTTTAGGTAAAAATTAATTTAAATCAAATTAATTTAACTTAATCTCAACCAAAGAGCTTTGCTCTCACAGATCTTTCGATCTAAAGGGATCCCCATTGGGGTTTCATAAACAAAGCTTTGCTCTCAAAACTTATAGATCTACAGGGATCTTGTTCATGGGTTTTAACCCATGAACAGAGCTTTGTTCATAGATATAAAAAAATAGCTCTTTTAGATTTGAAAAATGAAGAGTCTTTTTATAAATTTCTTATGAGTCTTTCAAGATTCCAATTTTTTTAATTCTTTTAAGTGAAATTTTTTTTTTGATGGACCTTTTCCATTATTACCACAGAGCCATGCTTCTTTAAGGAATCTTATCTCCCTGGGACCAGAGTTTGACAAGTGTCACTCTGTGACAGAGATTTGCTCTGAAAGAGAAGACTTTCTCCTTGTCTCTAGGGATTCTTTCCCCCCCCCACTATTTTTTAAAATGGGAATGTTTTCTTGGGGACCAACTGACAATCTCATCCAATGATGAGGTTGTCTTATTAACTGACGTATTGTCATCCGGATTTTGTGGGTCCCCTTTTGGTCTCCTACTCACTGCACTGATATGTGGTGTAATTAATTAATTTTAATTTAATTAATGCATTTTTTTTGATGCCAAACGTTGGAATTACAACACTAATGACTAAATTGTTCCTTTGCAGGGATCATGTCTCCAGACACTTCATTCCCTTTCGTCCGCTCGGAGGAGGGATTTCCCGAGACACCCTCGGACCGTGAGGTCCTGACCATGATTAAGGAGTACGACCCGGAATACAAGAGTCTCCACCTTTGGGGATCGTGGTATAATTAGATCATCATGGGCCGCCGGAGCTTCACATGTGCGGTGCCGTCGGAACCCATCACGGCGATTCACTATGCTACTCCACCCTCGGTGCAGTACGCCATGGAGATGGTGGATTGGACCGCAAACAGCTTTCTTCATCCCGCTATGGATGCGGTTGCGGTCCAACGTCCTATGGTCTTGGATATCCTAGGACGTCGTATCTGTCAGGGCGAGGCGAGACCCTGGGGGCAATCATATAACATAGGTCTGATCCCCCGCCATCCGATTGGCTACCTGCCGTGGGCCCGATATATCCTGTCGACGAAGAAGTCGCAGTTGATAAGATTAGGATTGTACCCCGCGATTTACGTCTCTCTCTTCCAGTATCCCACGCTCCCCACCTGGTGGTTTAAGGCTTTCCTGGAGCAGTGGAACATTCCCACCCATACTTTCCTTGCCATGGATCGGGAAGTGTCCATCTCTTTGGAGGAATTCACGGAGGTATCCGGCCTACCAGTCATGGGGGAATACTATGAAGAGCTGCTCCCGACAGATGAGTACGTTTTCGGTGCCAAGCCGATGATAAGGGGAATCACGCCGGAAAATGCCGTTCAACACCAATTCCCGAGCCTGATCAAGGTGTTGAACATCTACGAGTCCCTTTTTATCGAACATGGGAGTCGGGGGGTTAACTTTGAGGACTTCATTGCTCGTTTCCTTCGTCCAAGTGTCATTTCATCGGGATCTGCCAAGTTTGCCACCCTTGAGGACCCTTTCGGTTTAGATTTGGATAACCTGCCGGCGAATGAAGTAGGCCAAAAGGATTTTTTTCTTCCTAACTTCCCGACCATGTCTTTTGCAGAAATTGCGGCTCCTGGAATGGATGAGGAGGCCTTCTTCTTAGGATTTCTTGGACTGTGGCTGAGTTGGTTCGCGATCCCAATGCATTCTCATCGCATGCGACCTTCCGTCTTCTACCCAGCCCACCGAATGGTTATCGGGGTAAAAGTGGCTGTGGGGATTGCTGGCTTGGCGCACCTATATCATGGCCTTAGCCGAGCAGCGGATGCCAATGAGCCCGGGGTACTGCACGTGGTCTTCCCGATGCACTACTTTGCATCGTGGCTCGAACTACACACGGCGGGTATCTTTGGCATGCATAAAAGGCCTTCATTCTTTGACAAGTGCGGTTTTCCTCGCATTATACAGTTGATTGGTTCATCAATCGTGACCCCCTCACCACGGAACGCCAGGGGTTTACTGCTTCGCCCTCACACCATTGGAGTCGGGATGTCCTTCATCGACAAGGTATTAACCATTGGAAAAGCGTCCACCACTGCGGTGCGACCATTACAGGATTCTTTTAAGGATGGAGCTTCAGTGCTGATGGCCCGGGAGACCCTCCACTTGTATTCTATTAGACCAGGCTTCTTAGTTTTCAGGCAGGGCGGTGCGGCAATCTTCATGAGATATAACCCGCATCGTTTCGCCCAACAACTGGGCTACGATCAAGGGATACCCTTGGAAGCTTTCTTACTGGAACCTGCTGCCAATGAAGAAGGGATGGAGAACGCATTACATCACTTTATGCGCCTGAACACGGGTTCTCGTTTTTTTATCAGCACGCCGGCCTGCGCTCCACGACTCCTTAATGTATATAAAGAGTGGTACAATCATGCGACGGGGGCCGTTATAAAGGAGGAGAGGCGAGTGTTGATCGACCGCAAAGAAGCACCTCCCGGCACCGACCGTAATGCTCCCTTAATGCCAAGGACCCCGGTGATTCCTCCTTTAAAAGATGCCGGGGGCAGACCATCGCGTGCGCAAAGTCCTCCACGTGAGCTGCCGCTCCCTGATATCACAAATGCGCCTCCCACACCCTGTGCTCCAGTGGAGACAGTGGTTGTACCCTCGCCGGAGTCTGGCATGGGTGCGGACATCGGGACCCGTCGTCCCAAAGTGGCTGCTAAACGGAAGTCGATACCCCGTGAGCCTAGGGTCGGAGGGCAAAAGAAAAAGAAGTCGCTCTTCGCCGCGGACGTCGTGTTCGGTCAGGAACCCCATGCTCCCTATGCCGAGGGCCTGATCGAATACGGGACTAACGAAGGATTAGTGATGCCGCCGCCAGACGATACAGACTTGGAGGCTGCTCTCGAAGCTTCAGCATGGTTGGCGAGGCGTGACGCGTGGCTAGCTAAGCTTGCGCAATCAGGTAACTATTAGTTGCCTTTTCTTTATTGCAACATATCCTCTTCATTGCCTTTGACTAACGCTTTTCTTTCTTCCTTTCAACAGGCATCACTGACGAAGAAGCTATTGCCGCTTCTCTGAAGACTTTCCAGGAGGAGGAACGTCTTAGAGCATCCATGGGCCTTAGTAAGTTTCGATTTATCGAGTTTTCATTTTCCTTGTGTTACGGTCAATCTAACCTTTCCTTTTTAATCACAGGAACCTCAATGCCGTTCCCTCCAAGTGACGTAGATGTTTTACCGGCTGCCGATGTTCCTGCTTCCTCAGGGCTACCGCAGGAGGTTCGTCTTGAAGAGCCGATGAAAGATGCCTTGAAGGCTCTGGAGGCATCCCTGAACGAGGATGACGACGCCTTGAAGGAGGCGTCACAAAGGTCCATCGCGACAGCCCGGGAGGAAAGGAAGCGGCTGAGGCGTGAGGCGAAAACGCGCCGGGCTGCCTTGGCTGCGGGAGCGGGCCCCAGCACCGCCCCTCGTGCTGATACTCCATCTGAAGAGGCCCCTGTTGCCCTATCCACTGCCCGCAGAGAGGTGGCACGCGCAGTTCGGAGCGCAAATGGTAAATCCGCTTCAGGTAATATTTCTCTCAGAGTTTTTGTTATAAGGGTTTTTTAATGTCATTGGTCCTTATATCCCTTATCTGGCAGGGCCGAGTCCGATCGAGGGGGAGGCGGAAACCGTTGATCCCAAAGAAACAGAGGAGGCGGTACCTGCCGAACTCGAGCCGATGGTGGGCAACGTCGTTGTGGCTTTGGAGCCTGAGGTGGAGGTCGAGGGGCCTGCAGCCGAGAAGGTCATTGATGCCGAACCTGAAGCGGTGGCAGATGATATGATCATTAGAACTGAACCGAGGGTGTTGGTGGACGAGGCGCTTGAGGCCGGCGACCTCGTGGTGACAGTGGATGAGCCGATGGAGACGGCAGAGCTCGAAGAAGTTGCGGGTGAGATGGGTATGACTATTGGGGAAGAGTCAGCCGCTTCCTTCCAAGAATCCGGCAATGCTCCAATCATTGCCCTCCCTGCTTACGATCTCCTGCCGTCTCCTGGTCGCGCTAGCACGACGACGGTCCCCATCGAGTTGGGTGATGAGGCTACGGGCGGTGGCGTCATGTCGATAGAGGAGGGAGTCGCTTCTGTTTCAGCCGGGAGCTCCTCAGGTAAACCTTAGGTTACTGTCTTTCTTATTTTACAATCCTTTCTGACAAGTTCACCTTTCTTGTAACGCAGGTGCAGCCAGCGCCGATGCCCCACTGCTTGAAGGAGCGCCTTCAACGACTGCCTTGGCGGTGGTCACCTCCCAACCCTCTCTCATACCGTCTAAGATGTTGGAAGGTATGGGTTTGCAACTTATTAGTCTTATCTTTCAGATGTATAGTGTATGTACTGAAGTCGTGCTGTTGTGTCTTTTCAGGAGTACTTTTTGACCATCTTTACCAGATGTTGCTCCCACACTTCTCCTTCCCATCCGAGCTTGCTTCTTCCTCTGGTGGCGTTGGTGAGTATGATTTCCAATGACATCATTCTTTCTTCATTGATGGGATTATTTCTAAACCCTTTTTTTTTATCTCAACTGCAGTGTTGCAAATCGAAGGAGGGGATGAAAGACGGGCCGCGTTGCCGACTCTTCCGGCTCTGCCACCTGCCTCAGCCGGTACAGCGACTATCACATTGATAAAGTCTTCCTTCGTTATTTTCAGAACTGTTATCTGATCATATCTTGTTTCTCTTCAGCTGTCGTTCCGGTCTCGGCGCCCTTCGAATCTCGCATCATAATGCCGGCGGGTCCTTATCTGAGGAGTCTGTCTTCAAAAGGCGCCGCGAATAGTCTGCGCATGTTGAGTGACTACGTCAAGGAACTCGACGTTGAAACTCCTACATCTGCCGCAGACTTCGCAATGATGGTTAACCCGATGCTAGCAATACTCGTGAACTTTCATGATGAGGGCATCGTCGCATCCTGGGTTAACCATTGTAGGGAGATCGAGGGTCGCCTATATCAGTTGGAGTCGCTGCGTCCCGCTCCCGAGGCCTTGGCTGCCAGTAATCAAAGAACAGTGTGGATTGAGCAGAGCGCTCCTTACTTCCGCTACCTCGAACAAGAAGTCATTTCAAGACGTAAGGAGCGTGGTGAGACTTCAAGCAATTCTGCCCAACTGCATGCTCGGGTGGAGGCCAACGCCGCACGGCTGAAGGTTGTCTTTGAGGGCCTTCTGCAATGTTTTTCTGAAGGGTTATCATTGAGGCAAAAACTTGATGTTGTCGAGCGAGATGCACCCAGCCAGGAAGCAGCCCAGAAGGCGGCGGAGGAGCAACTTTCATCTTTCTTACAGCAGCGAGCCAAGGTGGAGGCGGAGGTGGCTGCGGCTGTCACTCAGGAGGAGGCGCTGAAGGAAGTGCGAGAGCAGCTTGTGGATTTACTAAAGACACTTCCTCCTCAGTAGTTATCCTTCTTTGTATCGTTTGTACTTGTAGATAAAAGAATGTATATATATATATTTTTTATTCTTTGACATAATGTATCCTGTACCCGATCAAGTTTATGAATAAAAGATACACCTTTTTTTGTCATGTGTCATTTTCTCCGTCTTCTCTTTCTTTTACTATCAGCATATCACTTTGGCAAACATGGTTAACGGATGATTAGAACGAGTATCCTGACTTTTTTAAGAAATAGCGATGGCTTAGGCCGCAGGTTCGGATCCGCTGCCTAAGACTTTTCAACTCCATGAGCCGTGAGGGTCTCATAGAGATTCTTCTCCCTACGGATCGAGAGGATCTCGTAGGTGAGCTTTCTCCTTAGGAATCGTGAGGATTCCTAAGTGTTGTTTTCTCTTACAAGTCGTAAGGATCCTATAAGAGAATTTTTCCCTCTTACGAGTCGAGAGGACCCACAAGCGGTTGTTTCCCTCCTCGTCGAAATTCGACTTTGGAGAGTGAGACCCGTGAATAGTATTTAAGAGACTATTTTGGATTGACTTGCAGGGTCCCATTGTTCAGGAAGCAAGTTTTTTAGTCCCTGCTGCCTGAGGCTTCATTTGCATGTTGAGACGAATCGGGAATTTCCCGCGGAGACACAGTTTCTCTGCGAGCCGACGCGAATCAGGAGGCTCTCGTCAAGGAGTGTTTGTATCCGTGAGTCGAGGAATTTGCTAGGGATTATTTGTTTCCCAAGCGCCAAGGATTATTTGTTTCCTTGGGGTTTGAAACGAGTCGAAAATTTCCCACGGAGGCACTGGTGGCTCTGCGAGTCGACGCGGATCAGGAGGCTCTCGTCAAGGAGTGTTTGTATCCGTGAGTCGAGGAATTTGCTAGGGATTATTTGTTTCCCAAGCGCCAAGGATTATTTGTTCCCTTGGGGTTTGAAACGAGTCGAGGATTTCCCACGGAGGCACTGGTGGCTCTGCGAGTCGACGCGGATCAGGAGGCTCTCGTCAAGGAGTGTTTGTTTCCGTGAGTCAAGGAATTTGCTAGGGATTATTTGTTTCCCAAGCGCCAAGGATTATTTGTTCCCTTGGGGTTTGAAACGAGTCGAGGATTTCCCACGGAGGCACTGGTGGCTCTGCGAGTCGACGCGGATCAGGAGGCTCTCGTCAAGGAGTGTTTGTATCCGTGAGTCGAGGAATTTGCTAGGGATTATTTGTTTCCCAAGCGCCAAGGATTATTTGTTTCCTTGGGGTTTGAAACGAGTCGAGGATTTCCCACGGAGGCACTGGTGGCTCTGCGAGTCGACGCGGATCAGGAGGCTCTCGTCAAGGAGTGTTTGCATCTGTGAGTCGAGGAATTTGCTAGGGATTATTTGTTTCCCAAGCGCCAAGGATTATTTGTTTCCTTGGGGTTTGAAACGAGTCGAGGATTTCCCACGGAGGCACTGGTGGCTCTGCGAGTCGACGCGGATCAGGAGGCTCTCGTCAAGGAGTGTTTGTATCCGTGAGTCGAGAAATTTGCTAGGGATTATTTGTTTCCCAAGCGCCAAGGATTATTTGTTTCCTTGGGGTTTGAAACGAGTCGAGGATTTCCCACGGAGGCACTGGTGGCTATGCGAGTCGACGCGGATCGGGAGGCTCTCGTCAAGGAGTGTTTGTATCCGTGAGTCGAGGAATTTGCTAGGGATTATTTGTTTCCCAAGCGCCAAGGATTATTTGTTTCCTTGGGGTTTGAAACGAGTCGAGGATTTCCCACGGAGGCACTGGTGGCTCTGCGAGTCGACGCGGATCAGGAGGCTCTCGTCAAGGAGTGTTTGTATCCGTGAGTCGAGGAATTTGCTAGGGATTATTTGTTTTCCAAGCGCCAAGGATTATTTGTTTCCTTGGGGTTTGAAACGAGTCAAGGATTTCCCACAGAGGCACTGGTGGCTCTGCGAGTCGACGCGGATCAGGAGGCTCTCGTCAAGGAGTGTTTGTATCCGTGAGTCGAGGAATTTGCTAGGGATTATTTGTTTCCCAAGCGCCAAGGATTATTTGTTTCCTTGGGGTTTGAAACGAGTCGAGGATTTCCCACGGAGGCACTGGTGGCTCTGCGAGTCGACGCGGATCAGGAGGCTCTCGTCAAGGAGTGTTTGTATCCATGAGTCGAGGAATTTGCTGAAGACATTGGTTTCTTCGGAATTGGACTGAACCGTCGAGATTTGGCTTCGTCTTCTGGCGGAGCCTGTTGGGAAAGTATGGTTCCCTCTTTGTTTACGCCCTTGGATTGTATACAGGGATCGATGTGATCTTAACTGTAGGGCCAAAGTTTTATCATCTTCCTTTTTTTGTTTTATTTCCGCGATGCTCTATCATTTCAGCTTTTCTATCGCGAAGGTTGCGATTGCCCAATCATTTCGGCTATTTTTCGCAGTGCCCAATCATTTCGGCTATTTATTTTATTTTTACTCGCTGCTTTTTATTGCGAGTTGCCCAATCATTTCGGCTATTTTGCATGCATACCTTTTTACTTGCTACTTTTTATTGCTGTAAGTGCACGGCGGCGCCCCGGTCGTCAATCCGACGGCCAAATGCGGAAACGGTGATAAACTTTAATTTTGCGAACTTAGCAAACCGGTACCACCGCGCACTAAACCCCGGATCGGGCCATTAAACTAGATCTAGCTAACAACAAGACGGCTTAGAGATATACCGAGTGATCCGAGTCCTCCGGTCTTCTCGTCGTCGTCCCGATCTCTCGCGGAATGTCCGGTCTCCATCTCCTCGCCGGAAGGGCACCACGTCGCCTGCATCTTTTACGGGCTCCTGCCTCTATACCGAGGCAACTCGGGCATGAAGCTGGCAAGTCGACATGCCCAAGATATGCTGTAGGAAGTAGTGTAGAATGCGCTTTGTCTCAATGGGGTTTGTAGTTGCCTTGATGGAGGAATCAACAAGAGATGAACTTGGGAATTTTGGTGGCAAGCTAAAATGAGATAGATGTTTAATTTTGCCACACCTAAAATGAAATCAACCCCACTCCAATTCCATGAAGTGGCCGGCCTCTTTTGAATGGTGGAGGGAATGAATATGAAGCATGAAGGGAGGTGATGGTAGTATAAAGCAAGAGGTGACCATATCCAAACATCAACCATACTTATCACTTTAATCAACCCATACCCATTCAAATCACAATTAATGCAAGTGATGGAAGAAAGATGCTTAACATATCATAAAGAAAACAATTGCAAGAAACCCCCTCCACAAATGTTATTTGCAAACTTGCAAATAACCCCCCTCCATCGGAAAAGTCCGGCCGGGAAAGAACAAAGGAAAACCGGCCGGAACGGAATGCTAACTGGCAACTCCAGAAAACTGGTCCCGTAATAAATTACAGGAAAACCCCGATACTGTGCATACACACCCGCATCTGTATTCCGACCGGATACAAATGCAATGAGACAAAATCTACACTGTACTAAACTAGGATCCGGCTTAAACCAAAGCCGGCTAGTAATGTTCGTCCGATCCTGATCCGTGCAATACCGCACGTATCTGATCGAACCCTGCCATATATCTATACGGCCTCTAGTACTAACCGTCCGATCCTGATCCGTGCAATACCGCACGTATCTGATCGGACCCTGCCATATCTCCATACGGCCTCTACAGCGTTTCGCCCGAAAGCTTGAGTAACTGAAAGTGTGGTGGACTCTAAAGACTCGTCAATACTATGGCTGTGGATTTAACCACTAGCACGTCAGAGGTATAAGCCAATACGTAACGGGCCACCAGCTATTGACCAAAAGGGTCGTCGATGAGCGAGCTCATCCTGACACCCTACTGAGCCTGTCAGTGACAATATCCGTACAGTCCGGTCCGTTCGTCTATGAGCATCGCATGGCGGGCCTAGGGGGTTGGTAAAAGTCAGACCCCCAAAAGCGGTACAAGTCGTGTCGGAGTGTAGCCCAGAACACCCTGAGATACTACTGGAATACCTACCAGTAAATCTCCTGCCTTGGCCAAGGACTTCGTGTAATGGCTCTCCTAGACACAGCGCGACCTCACCCCCAATACTGGGAGAGACGAACCCCTGAAGATCCGCTCACTGCCTCCATGTGGCTCGGGACTGTACCCAACTAAAACCTGTTTGCACGACTCCTTTGAGCCGTGGTAGGGTAGTAATCAAAGTACAGTGGGAACTCACACGAGACAAATGACGATCCCCAGGTCGATGAACTAACCTGTACACATGTCACCAGGGAACTGCTATCTGACGTCAGGTATAAGACCAACCAGCATGTTCCCGGCGAGTCCTGTCCGATGTACTCATAACCCAATGAGCACCTGTATACATCTTAGGTGAACCAACTGACACCAGTGGCTTGTGAGACCGGCCACCGCCCCTCGTCGGGGTCTCGACTGTATACACTAGTCTACTCTGGAGAATCGATGCCCTGTCTCGAAACTCCCACGACTAGGGACCTTTTAAGGATGTGCTTATAGACTCCAGCTCTCACTTATATGATCGCCCTCATACTGCTGGCAGTCAAGCAAGAATCCTAGGGGCTCTATCAACGTGTAATAGCGACCTATCAGGTCACCTAAAGCAGTACACGATGATAAAGGTAAACCAGATAGCATACTATCATCTCGAGTAAGACTGTCGTCCCGGGATAGGTCCTCCCTCAATCATTGCAATCACGTGCCTGTGATCCAATAATTGACTCTGAGGGCACTATCTCCAACAATCTCCCACTTGCACTCGAGGCTAATTATTGCGATGTCGCATACTCACAGCCCGTGTGATACCGAACACCCAACTCCTCTACTAGTCTGTCTCACAAAGCCTGTTTGCGAAACTCTTGCGTTCGAGGAATAGCCTCAGTGAGTGGATCCGTCTAGATGTTTCTTTCTATGTCTCTCTAAATCTCAAGTTCGCGGAGAAAGCCATCTCCCGAAATGAGCAATACCTGTCTTAGAATGTCTGGATGTCTGATGGGACCGAGCTCATAAATGAACTCCAAATCCAAACTTCTTAGACTGTATCGTCAACTGAACTTAATCAGTATCCTGCGCCATACCACCCTCAGTATTGCCTTGGACCACCTGTCCAAAATACTTCCCCTCGTCAGAAGAAAAAATATAACTCTGACAACCTCCTTGTCGTCCGGGTCACCTTGGAAGCCTGGAATGATAATTGTCTCCCAAATGAGGCTGTCGTTATCATATCCCTAGAACATTCACTTATGTTCTAAAACTGCTTCCGACTGTTTCTCCAGGATTGGATCAATGCCAACTTATTGCATCTAGTGCAAGAACACCATCTGGTGTGGTACTTGGCATCTCATGATTGACTCAATTGCCTAAGCAAGTGATCTGCCAATCATGCACATCCCTCTCTACTTTAGTCTATAAGACACCTTTAGAGAGGGTGACTCCATCACCTGCAGGTACACTACCGTGCCAGGAGTCGTCTATTCTAAATACTCTTAGAATGCTGTCAAAGTACCCTGATTGGGAAACCACCCAAATCTAGATCTAAAACCATAGATCTAGTAACCAGTATGTCTGATATAATGTCCAAGTCCTTTGTGGAGAAACCACTGTGTGACGACCAAAGTATAACCGATCGTAGTATAGGAATGTCACTTCCTACTTTGTGTATGTCATCCAAAACCCGGATATCACACCCTACTACCTTCTCAACAGATCCATCCCTTATTCTGATGAAGTCAAACCTATGACTGTCACATCAGAAATAAATGGTCTATCTCCGCTATATCTGCTTTAGTCTATAAATAGACATAAGCCTGATGTCCACCAATGCTTCCGCTGCTCCCACTGACTACGACAACCCTCTGGCAGAGTCATATAGACGTGCACTTCTAAAG